>CM066038.1:294615769-295215769 GCA_033557465.1 Ichthyophis bannanicus
CAGGTTCTGGTCCTCCCGGCCGGGAGGCACCAAGGAGTGCATCTTCTGACTCTTCAGGCGGTGCATGGTTGATTCCACAACCATGGAATTGTGCGGTAGCTGCGCCTTTTGGAACCCAGGGGTCTTACGGACTGGAATTGACCCGTTCACTAAGAACCGGTGCCGAGGCCAGTGCCTCCCACATACGGAAGAGCAGCCGTTCCAGCATCAGAGGAACTGGTACACTAAAGGCTTCCTTCAGAGGAAAATCATACTGGAGGGCATTGAGCTCCACGACTCGAGGCTCCTCCTTGGCATCTGCAGGGAATGCCAAAGCCTTGGCCATGTCCCTCACGAAGTCCGAGAACCGGGTATCCTCCGGGGGGACCTTCTCCGAGGCTCGGACTCTGGGGAGTCTGAAGGGACACACCAGGTCTGGAAGGTGTCAGGAGACTCCTCGTCCACTGTCTCCCAAACCGACTCCTCCGAGGAATCATCAAGCGGCTCCGGCCATGTGGGCCTCGGTGCCACCCACCCTGACGCCGAGGGCACCGGCGTCGATGACCTCGGCCCCGCACGGGAGGTCAAGGGGGACGTTGGCCGAGGATCGAATCGAGACTTGATGGACTCTAGGATCGGCTCGGCCTCCAGGGTCGTCTTAGATGTCGAGGTCCCGGTGGTCGCGGCAGATGCACCGGTCAGACCGGCGATCAGTACCCACTGCTGCTCCATGAAGGCAGCCAAGCTGCTCTCCAAGACCGTCAGCCTGAGTCTGAGCTCAGGACACTCAGCAGCCCCCAACTCAGGTCGGGCCCGACGTCGGTTCTCCCGGAGGAGATTCCACGAGAACAACAGAACTTACATGACTCGGGGACTCCAGCTGCATGCGAGGTAGTTTGGATGGCCTCTCCAACTCCGAGAGCCCAGGGCGGCGGTCAGGGCTACGCGACCTGGCCCTCGAGGACCCAGGGGCCTCCACTCACGCCGCCCTCACGAGCTTCTTCTTCCTTTTGTGTTCCCAGGTCGGAGACTCCCTCTCAGAGGAATCATGACGGCGCTCGGGGTCAGACTCCCAAGATGTCGAGGCCTCTGACGAAGTCCGGGCCTGGCCGGATGCGGATTCTGAAAAAATTCTTTCATGTTGATGCTGACGGCTTCGAAGTGCCGTCGATGACGTTTTGCCGCACAGGCCACAGACCAGCGGGCCATGGTCGGGCCCGAGGCATCGGAGACAGCAGTCATGTGTGTTGGTGAGAGACATAGGTTTCCTGCACCAATCAAATTTTTTTAACCCGCTGGCAGCCATGGGGGGAAAAAGGGCCCCTGCAAGGTCAAAAGACCGGACTGCCAGTGAAAATAACATAAAAAGCGCAAACACTAGTCATAAAGGACTAAAACTGAAAAAGAAGTTCCGGACTCGATACCAGTGTACCGAGCTCAGGCGGGACGGGGAACTGGCGTCGAACCGGATAAAGAAACGCGAAAAATCGCAGAAAAAAATCTACTTTTCCTGGGTGACACGAACTACGTCCGTTGGGCTCCGCGGAAAAAGAAAGACTGAGCAAGATGGCACCCTTAGGCGGAAAGGGCACTGCGCAGGCGCGCTGCATTCCCAAAGGCTTTTTTTGAAAGCTGGGGAAATGCTCTGCACGGGGGCTCCGTCGGCGCCGACGTCACCCATATATGAGGACTGATTTCCTGCTTGGTCCTGGAGAAATATCGATACAGCAGGAAGATGTATTACAACTAATGATAAACTGAAGAGTAGCAAATCACCTGGACCGGATGATAAACATCCAAGGGTGTTGAAAGAACTGAAATATGAGATTGCAGACCTGCTATTAGTAATCTGTGAACTATCATCAAAATCATCTGTAATACCTGAAGATTGGAGGATGGCGAACGTAATGCCAATTTTTAAAAAGGGTTCCAGGGGTGAGACGGGACACCAGAGACCGGTGAGCCTGATGTCAGTACTGGGAAAAAATGGCAGAAACCATCATAAAGAAAAAAATTGCTGAACATGTAGATAGTCTTGGCTTAATGGGAGACAGCCAACATGGCTTTAGACAAGGCAGATATTGTCTTACTAATCTGTTATGTTTTTTTGAAGGTGTGAATAAACAGGTGGACAAAGGTGAGTTGGTTGATATAGTGTATCTGGACTTTCAGAAAGCCTTTGACAAGGTCCCTCATCAGAGACTTTTGGCAAAACTAAAGAGTCATGGGATAGGAGGCAGTGTACTATTGTGGATCAGGAACTGGTTAAAAGATAGAAAGCAGAGGGTAGGGCTAAATGGCCAATTATCCCAATGGAGAAAGGTATATAGTGGTGTACCCCAGGGATCTGTGCTGGGTCCGCTGCTTTGTAACATATTTGTAAATGATCTGGAAATCGGAAGAGAGGTAATCAAATTTGCAGATGAGACAAAATTATTAGGATTGTGAAAAATTGCAAGAGGATCTTGATAAATGGGAAGAATGGGCATCAAAATGGCAGAAGAAATTTAATGTGGAAAACATAAGAACATAAGATATGCCATACTGGGTCAGACCAAGGTCCATCAAGCCCAGTATTCTGTTTCCAACAGTGGCCAATCTATGTCATATGTACCTAGCAGTTTCCCCAAGGGACACAGGTTCCACAATGTTTGTATTGGTTCAAGCATTGATATCCTGGGTCCCTTCTTAATAATAATTTATGGACCTTTCCTCCAGGAACTTGTCCAAACCTTTTTTAAACCCAGCTACACTAACAGCCTTTACTACATCCTCCGGTAACAAATTCCAGAGT
The DNA here is from genome assembly GCA_033557465.1 of Ichthyophis bannanicus. Lineage (NCBI taxonomy): Eukaryota > Metazoa > Chordata > Amphibia > Gymnophiona > Ichthyophiidae > Ichthyophis > Ichthyophis bannanicus. Next base: position 294,618,543 of record CM066038.1, read on the forward strand.
TTGATTACACGTTGAGTGAAAAAATATTTTCTTTTATTAGTCTTAAATAGTTTACCCTGTAGCTTCATTGCATGTCCCCTAGTCTTTCTATATTCTGATAAGGTAAACAATCGATCTACGTTTACCCGTTCCACTCCGTTCATTAGTTTATAGACTTCTATAATATCTCCCCTCAGCCGTCTCTTTTCCAGGTTAAAGAGCCCTAACCTTTTAAGCCTTTCTTCATAGGAGTATCCTTCCATCCCCTTTACCATTTTGTTGGCTCTTCTCTGAACCTTTTCTAAAATCGCTATATCCTTTTTAAGATACGGCGACCAGAATTGCACACAATATGCAGAAGTTATGCACCTAGGGAAGAACTACCCAAACTATGGTTACACGATGCAAGGTTCCGCACTAGGAAGCACCATCCAGGAAAAAGATTTAGGCGTCATTGTGGATAACATGTTAAAACCCTCCGCCCAGTGTGCAGCAGCGGTCAAGAGAGCAAACAGAATGCTAGGTATCATAAGGAAAGGAATGGAAAATAAAACAAAGAATATTATAATGACTCTGTATCGTTCCATTGTGCAACTGCACCTTGAATATTGTGTGCAGTTCTGGTTTCCGTATCTTAAAAAGGATATAGCGTTATTAGAAAAGGTTCAGAGAAGAGCCACCAAAATGGTAAAGGGGATGGAAGGATACCCCTATGAAGAGAGGCTAAAAATGTTTAGGGCTCTTTAACCTGGAAAAGAGACGGCTGAGGGGAGATATGATAGAAGTCTATAAATTAATGAATGGAGTGGAGCGGGTAAACGTAGATCGATTGTTTACGTTATCAGAATATAGAGAGACTAGGGGACATGCAATGAAGCTACAGGGTAAACTATTTAAGACAAATAAGAGAAAAATTTTTTTTCACTCAACAAGTAATCAAACTCTGGAATTTGTTATTGGAAGATGTATAGTGTAGCTGGGTTTAAAAAAAGGTTTGGACAAGTTCCTGGAGGAAAGGCCCATCAACCATTATTAAAAGGGACCCAGGAGATCACAGCTTGACCCAGTGCAAGCATTGAGAAACCTGTGTCTTTTGGGAAGACTGCTAGGTACTTATGACCTAGATTGGCCACTGTTGGAAACAGGATACTGGGCTTGATGGACCTCGGTCTGACCCAGTCTGGCATATGTTATGTTCTAGGTCATTCATATGGGCTACAGAAACCCAAGGGAGATATATGGCATATGGGGTGTATTACTTCAAAGAAACATGGCAGAAAAAGACCACATTAGATAGTGCTGGGGAGGAGTCTGCTGTCTTGGTACATGTCGGTACCAATGACATAGGAAAATGTGGTAGGGAGGTTCTGGAGGCAAAATTTAGGCTTTTAGATAGGAAGTTGAAATCCAGAACTTCCATGGTAGCATTCTCCGAAATGCTTCCTGTTCCACGCGCAGGACCCAAAAGGCAGGCAGAGCTCCGGAGTCTCAATGCGTGGATGATACAATGGTGCAGAGATGAGGGTTTTGGATTTGTTAGGAACTGGGGAACATTCTGGGGAAAGGAGGGGCTCTTCCGAAGGGATGGGCTTCACCTTAACCGGGATGGAACCAGGCTGCTGGCATTAACCTTTAAAAAGGAGATAGAGCAGCTTTTAAACTAGATATTAGGGGAAAGTCGACAGTCGCCCAAGAGCGGATGGTTCGGAAGAATGTATCCTTGAAGGATACTACCAAAAGCAGAGAGGTTCCACAAAAGAGTAAAGTAGCCCAAATGCCCTCAAGTATGGAGCAGACAGAGCTTAAAGATCCCAATTTACCCATGTCTAACAATAGCCAAATTAACATGAATAAAATACATTCTCTAAAATGCTTGTATGCAAATGCTAGAAGTCTAAAGAATAAGATGGGAGAGTTAGAATATATAGCACTAAATGAAAGGTTAGATATGATTGGAATATCAGAGACATGGTGGAAGGAGGACAACCAGTGGGACACTGTGATACCTGTGTACAAACTATATTGTAATGATAGAGCTGATAAAATTGGTGGAGGGGTTGCACTCTATGTTAGAGAGGGCATTGACTCAGAAAGGATTAAAGTTTTGCAGGAAACAAAATCTTCTGTAGAATCTATATGGATTGAAATTCCATATAAAAGGGGGAAGGCAATGGCAGTGGGGGTGTACTATCGAGCACCTGGCCAGAATGACCAAATGGATGATGAAATGCTCAAAGAAATAAAGGAAGCTAACAAAGGTTACAGCGCAGTAATAATAATGGGTGATTTCAATTACCCCGGTATCGACTGGGTCAGTGTCACGTCAGGACATGCTAGGGAGATAAAGTTCCTAGATGAAATAAATGACTGCTTCTTGGAGCAGCTGGTTCATGAACCGACCAGAGGGGAAGCGATATTAGACCTAGTCCTTAGTGGAACACCAGATCTAGTGCAAGAGATAAGTGTGTAGGGGCCACTTGGCAATAGTGATCATAGCATGATCGCCTTTGATTTAATTAGTGGAGGAGGGATAGTAAGGAAATCCACAGTACTACCTTTTAACTTTCGAAAGGGAGACTATGATAAAATGAGGAAAACAGTTAAGAAAAAACTAAAAGGAGCAGTTACAAAGGTTAAAGACGTACATCAAGCTTGGGTGTTGTTGAAAAATACTATCTTGGAAGCCCAGACCAGCTGTATTCCACGCTTTAAGAAAAGTGGAAGGAAGTCCAAAAAACTGCCAGCATGGTTTAAAGGTGAGGTCAGAGAGACTGTTGTTGCCAAAAAAGCATCTTTCAGGAAATGGAAAAAAGAGCCAAACGACGAAACCTGGAAACAGCACAAGCACTGGCAAGTCAGATGCAAGGCATTGATAAGGCAGGAAAAGAGAGAATTTGAGAAGAAGCTTGCTGCGGAAGCAAAAACGCGAAATAAAGACCTTTTCAAGTACATTCGTAGCAAAAAACCTGTGAGAGAGTCAGTTGGTCCATTAGATGATAAAGGGGTTAAAGGAGCACTAAGAGGCGACAAGGCGATAGCGGAGAGACTGAATGAATTCTTTGCTTCGGTCTTTACTGAGGAAGATGTAGGGATGTTACCCATGACTGAAGTGGTATTTAAAGGTGCGGAAGAATTGAAGGAAATATCGATACATCGGGAAGATGTCTTACAACTATTAGATAAACTGAAGAGTAGCAAATCACCTGGGCCGGATGGTATACATCCAAGGGTGTTGAAAGAACTGAAATATGAGATTGCAGACCTGCTTTCAGTAATCTGTGAACTATCATTAAAATCATCTCTAATACCTGAAGATTGGAGGATCGCCAATGTAACACCAATTTTTAAAAAGGGTTCCAGGGGTGATCCGGGAAACTATAGACCGGTGAGCCTGACGTCAGTACTGGGAAAAATGGTAGAAACCATCATAAAGAATAAAATTACTCAGCATGTAGATAGTCACAACCTAATGGGAGACAGCCAACATGGCTTTAGACAAGGAAGATCTTGTCTTACTAATCTGTTATGTTTTTTTGAAGGAGTGAATAAACAGGTGGACAAAGGTGAGTCGGTTGATATTGTGTATCTGGACTTTCAGAAAGCCTTTGACAAGGTTCCTCATCAGAGACTTTTGGCAAAACTAAAGAGTCATGGGATAGGAGGCAGTGTACTATTGTGGATCAGGAACTGGTTAAAAGATAGAAAGCAGAGGGTAGGGCTAAATGGCCAATTTTCCTAATGGAGAAAGGTGAATAGTGGTGTACCCCAGGGATCTGTGCTGGGTCCGCTGCTTTTTGACATATTCATAAATGACCTGGAAAGTGGAATAACGAGTGAGGTTATCAAATTTGCAGACGACACAAAACTATTTAAAGTTGTTAAAACCCAAGAGGATTGTGAAAAATTGCAAGAGGATCTTGATAAATTGGAAGACTGGGCATCAAAATGGCAGATGAAATTTAATGTGGACAAGTGCAAGGTTATGCACCTAGGGAAGAACAACCCAAACTATGGTTACACGATGCAAGGTTCCACATTAGGAACCACCACCCAGGAAAAAGATTTAGGCGTCATTGTGTATACCATGTTAAAACCCTCGGCCCAGTGTGCAGCGGCGGCCAAGAGAGCAAATAGAATGCTAGGTATGATAAGGAAAGGAATGGAAAATAAAACAAAAGATATTATAATGCCTCTATATCGTTCCATGGTGAGACCGCACCTTGAATATTGTGTGCAATTCTGGTCGCCGTATCTTAAAAAGGATATAGCGATTTTAGAAAAGGTTCAGAGAAGAGCCACCAAAATGGTAAAGGGGATGGAAGGATACCCCTATGAAGAAAGGCTAAAAAGGTTAGGGCTCTTTAACCTGGAAAAGAGATGGCTGAGGGGAGATATGATAGAAGTCTATAAATTAATGAATGGAGTGGAACGGGTAAACATAGATCGATTGTTTACCTTATCAGAATATAGAAAGACTAGGGGACATGCAATGAAGCTACAGGATAAACTATTTAAGACTAATAAAAGAAAATATTTTTTCACTCAACGTGTAATCAAACTCTGGAATTTGTTACCGGAGGATGTAGTAAAGGCTGTTAGTGTAGCTGGGTTTAAAAAAGGTTTGGACAAGTTCCTGGAGGAAAGGTCCATAAATTATTATTAAGAAGGGACCCAGGATATCAATGCTTGAACCAATACAAACATTGTGGAACCTGTGTCCCTTGGGGAAACTGCTAGGTACATATGACCTAGATTGGCCACTGTTGGAAACAGAATACTGGGCTTGATGGACCTTGGTCTGACCCAGTATGGCATATCTTATGTTCTTATATTCTTATGGCCCATCTAGAGATCCTTTCTGTTTGTCTCATGCTTTTTTGAATTCAGATACCGCCCTCGTGTCCACCACCTCTACTGGTAGACTATTGCACGCATCTACCACTCTGTAAAGTGTAGTTACTCACCTGTAACAGGTGTTCTCCAGGGACAGCAGGAATCAGTCCTCAGTTATGGGTGACGTTGGCACCGATGGAGCCCACGCGGAGCAATTCCCCAGCTTTCAAAGAAAGCCTTTGGGATTGCTACCACGCATGCGTGGTCCTCTTCCCGCCCAAATGTGCCAGCTTGCTCAGTCAGGTCCCTTAGCTTGAGCCCTACCAAGCAGATGGCAAGGGAAGGACAAAAATTCAGCAACTCATTAGTGGAGGCGGGAGGGTAGTGAAGACTGATTCCTGCTGTCCCTGGAGAACACCTGTTACAGGTGAGTAACTTTGCTTTCTCCAGGAACAAGCAGGAAGTCAGTCCTCACTTATGGGATTCCTTAGCTACAGGCTACCAAACCTGTAACCAAAAGAAAAAATATGCCTCCACGAGGCTGTAAGCAGAAGCCAAAGCCCAAAGGAGCCCGAGTCCTCGGGGCGAAGTCTTTAGTAGCCGTGAAGAAGGATCAGAGGGCAGGAGGTGCTTATACCCCGAACAGATTACGGAGTAGAGCCTGGCCAAAGGCGCTGTCCCAGTGTGACTCCCTCTCCAGGCATTAGTGAGCAGAGAAGGTATTCGTAGAAGACCAGGTTGCCGCCCGGCAGATATCTATCATGAGCACAGAGCGCAGCGAGGCCACCGAGGCCGCTTTGGCTCGGACCCCATGTGCAGTGACTCGATGATCCAGATGGACGCCCGCCTTCGCATGGGCAAACGCGATGCAGTCCGCCACCCAAACCGAGAGGGTGCGCTTGGTGACTGCAGGCCCCTGCCTATTGGGATCGTAGGTCACAAACAGCCGGTCAGACTTGCAATGAGTCTGAGTACGGTAGAAGTGGAAGGCGAGGGCCCGCTTGCAGTCGAGGGTGTGGCGACCCGCCGAAGCCTGATCAGCGTGGGGCCTCGGGAAGAAGGTCGGGAGCACTATCTCTTGATTGAGAAGAAAGGTTGACACGACCTTGGGTAAGAACTTAGGATGCGCCTAGAGGACCACCCTGTTCCGATAAAATCTGGTGTAAGGGGCGCTAGCCATGAGCGCCTGAAGCTCACTGACTCAGCGAGCCGAGGTCAGCGCCACCAGGAAGTTCACCTTCCAGGACAAATGCCGTAGCGAGCACGTTGCCATCGACTCAAAGGGTGGACAACTGAGCTGCGTGAGCACCACGTTCAAGTCCCACTCCACCGGATGGGGACAGATGGGCGGCTTGGATAACAAAAGGCCCCGCATAAAGCGGGAGACTAGTGGTTGCCCCGAGAGAGGCTTACCCTCGACAGGGAGATGATTAGCCGATATGGCACTCAAATGAACCCTAACAGAGTTCGACTTCAGCCCTTCCCTCGAGAGGTGGAGAAGGTACTGGAGAACCCACCGAACCGGGCATGAGAAGGGAGCGATCTGGAGCTCCTAGCACCAGATGGAGAAGTGTTTCCACTTAAAGGCGTAAGCCCATCTAGTGGAGTCCTTCCTCGAGGCAAGGAGGATTTCCTCAACCTCCTCCGGAAGGGCCAGAGAGACTAGAGAGACCCGTTCAGCTGCCATGCCATGAGGCATAGGGAGGGCAGATTTGGCTGCCATATCCAACCCTCTTCCTGTGTCAACAAGTCCCTGGCAGAGCCCAGGGGAATCGGAGGCTCCGACAACATCCGGAGCAGGAGTGGGAGCCGAGGCCATGAGAATCAGCGATGCACCGTCCCGCTGAGGCTTGAACAGAGTCCTCGCAATGAGGAGGAAAGGAGGGAATGCATAGAGGAGACTGGAGGACCAGTCCAGGAGAAATGCATTGGAACCCTCCCTGCCTGGGTGTGGCACTGGGCCGCAGAAGCGAGGGAGTTGTGTGTTCCGGGGGCTGGCGAAGAGGTCTATCGCTGTAGTGCCCCAGCGTAGGAACGGCCAGCCTGCCACTCTGGGATCCAGGTGCCACTCGTGGGGGCGAAGGATTCTACTGAGCCTGTCCGCCAGGCCATTCTCCTGAACCGGGAGGTACATCGCCTTGAGGGACATCCTCTGCTGGGCGGCAAAAGAGCAGAAGAGGAAGCACGACCCTGTGCCCCCCTCTTTGTTGATGTAGAACATCGCTACCCGGTTGTCGGTCTGCACTAGAACCGACTTCCCACTGAGGACATTCTCAAAGGCCCTCAGGGCCCACAAGATGGCCCGGAGCTCGAGCAGGTTTATCTGCTGCTGAGCCTCCACAGGCGACCACTGCCCTTGCGTGCAGAGAGGCCCGAAATGGGCTCCCCATCCTAACAGGGAAACATCCGTAGTCAGCACCACATTGTGCTGTGGGGCCTGGAAGGGCAATCCCCGCAGGAGGTTGTGGGGGTTTTGCCACCAGTTCAGGGACAAACGAAGGTCGGGAAGAACCCTGACAGGGTCCCTGAGGTGTCCGAGGGATTGACTCCACTGGGAGCCAAGACACCACTGGATAATCCACATGTGCAGGAGGGAGTGAGGAACCACCTGCACGGTCGAGGCCATGTGGCCCAAGAGACATAGCATGGACCGAGCGGTGACCTGGTGGGCACTTTGAAGTGAGCCGCCAGAGCTCGGAGGCGGGTGGAGCGATCCACCGGCAAGAAAGCCATGGCCTGCCAAGTATCGAGGCACACTTCGATGAATTCGATAGTCTGTGCCTGCTCGAGGTGAGACTTTGGGTAGTTGACCAAGAACCCCAAACTCTGTTACATTGCTCGCCGGGCCTCCTTGATGGAGGAGCCCGTAAAGAGCCAGCCATCGAGGTAGGGAAACACCGGCACGCCCTGGCACCGAAGGTGAGCGGCGGCCACGACGAGGCACTTCGTGAAGACCTGAGGAGCGGATGCAAGGCCGAAGGGCAGCACTCTGTACTGGAAGTGCTCTCCCTGCAACCTGAAACACAGGTACTGCCTGTGTTGGGGGTGGATCAATATATGGGCGTAGGCATCCTTTAGATCTAGGAAGCATAGCCAGTCGCCCCACCGGAGGAAGGACAGCAGCACGCCAAGAGATAACATCTTGAATTTCTCTTGCACCAGGAACTTGTTTAGCCTGCGGAGGTCGAGAATGGGCCGCAGACCCCCCCGTCTTTTTCGGGACGAGGAAGTACCGGGAATAAAAGCCCCGACCTCGAAGGTGGGGAGGGACCTTCTCGACTGCCCGTTGGGCAAGGAGGGAGTGTAATTCCCGCTGCAGCAAAAGCTTGTGTGCAGGGAGTCCAGGAGGCTCCGCTGGGGAGAAAGGGGGTGGAAGCCTGTCGAAGCAGAGGCGATAACCCTCCTGGATGACCTGGAGGACCCAGGTGTCCGAGGTGGTAAGCGCCCACGACGGGGCGAAATAGGACAGGCATCCCCCCACTGGCTGCTGTGTCACTGGAGGGCAAGGGGCTATGCCGCTGGTGTCAAAACCTCTGAGGGGGTTTTGGGGGATCCAGCATCTGGGCCTTCGGGCCCTTTGGTTTACGATGACTTTGGCCGGGCTTCCCCTGTGCAGGAGTGGTCGGCATGGGAGTAGCCGGGTACGGCGGGTAGCCGCGGTACTGGAGGCCTTTCCTGGGTAAGAAGGGCTTCTTGGCAGGCTGCTTCTTCAGAGACTGCATAGAGATCTTGCAGGAGAGATGGGTCCTAGTAACATACTCCGTCTCAATCTCCGCAGCCTTCTCCTCCATTGGCTTACCAAAAAGTTGTTCGCAGAGGCAGGGCACATCCAGGAGCTTCTCCTGCACCCAACTGCTCAAAATCCTAAGACTGGAGCAAAGTCTGGCGGCGGGCTCCGACGCCCGCGGCTGCCACTCGAGCCGATGTCTCCAAGCCATCATAGGAGGCTCAGGAGATATACTTGGAGCAATCAGCCACAAATTTCAACAGGGTGCAGAACCTATCGAGGGGCTCGCCCTCGAGTCCCATGGAGAAACCTCCAAGTTGTTTTGCCAAGTTGCAGAGGAACATACCGATATACAATTGGTATGCCTGGATGCGACAAGAGAGCATGGAACCTTGATAGGCCTTGTGGCCCAGGGCATCAAGGGCTCTCGATTCTCGGCCCAGCGGGACCGATGAATGGGACTTCGGGCTTTTCTGCTTCCTCATGGCCGATTCCACCACCATCGAGATGTGTGGAAGTTGGGTCTTCCGGAAGCCTGGCCCTCCCTGCACCTTGTACATTGTCTCAAGGCACTTGTTCACAATGGAGACCGAGGCCGGGGCCTCCCACATGTGGAGCAATAGACAGGAGAGGATTGGTGGCACCAGCACGATGAGGGATTCCCTGGGCGGGGCCTTGTACTGAAGAATATCGAGTTCTTCAGCATGAGGGTCTTCCTCGGCCTGGGTAACCAGGTTGAGGGCCCGAGCCATGTCCCGAATAAACACCAAAAAGGAGATGTCTTCAGGTGGTGAATGCCGCTGGAGACCAGGCGGCGAGGGGTCCCACGGAAGATCCCGGTTGGTGCGAGTCTCCATGGATGTATCCCCATCGGATTCTCAGTCTGAGAAGTCGGTAGAGGGATCCGAGCTGGGCGGTTTGCCCTATCCGATGGCCAGCAGCCTGGAGCCGGAGGCCCTGGACGATCTCGCCCCCGAAGAATGGGAAAGCGATCGAGACCGACGTCGAGGACCCTCACGAGGCCCGTGGCTCTCGGGGGTTTCCTGGATGGATTTGGGTGTCCCACGTGAGGGACCCGTGGTCTCTGGGTGCAAGTCAGCGAAGCTGGCCGTGAGGCCCTGGGACGCCGATACCGGGGTCACCGGATCAGGCGTCAAGAATGAGAGGGGGTCCTCACTGGGACAGCCCTCAGGAGACTGGGCATCTTTGCCGGAATCCTCCATTTCTCTACGAGGTACCTTGCAGGGCCGCTCCTTGTCCGACTCTCGGGAACACCGAAGGGGGCTAAGCAAACCAGATGTGGGAGCGCTTGCACTTGTTGGGGGCCCCAGACAGTGACTTTGAGGCCTTCTTTTTGCACCATTCCAGCTCGGGGAACCCCTGGTTAGAATGCTGCCTGGAACGCGGTGCCGCAGGGGGAGAACCCACCGGAGGAGAGACGACTGAGGGTGCTACCAGGGACTCGGAGGCAGCGTTTCGAAAAATGTCTTCAGATTTCTGCTTATGGCTAAGCAGGGCCTTAGAGGACATTTTCTTGTAGAGCAAACAGAACTCTGGGTCGTGGTTGGCTCCCAGACACCGTAGACAAGTCATGAGTGTCTGTAAATGACATGCTCCTAGAGTATCTATTGCATTTTTTAAACCTGGTGGTCATGGAGGCAAAAACGGCCCCTGCGAGGTCGAAGACCCACGCAGCCAGCGGTTGAGAGCAAAAAAAGGGCGCAAAGCCCGGGAATAAAACATTTATAAAAGGTATCCCCATAAGCTCCAAAAGAGAGCAAGGGGAGGATGGGTAGAGGACCAGTGCAACTGGAAAAAAGAAGAGAGCCTGTTAAGGCAAGGAAACAAAATCTTTTTCCAAGGGACGAGGACGTGCGTCTGAAGGGCTCCGTGGAAAAAGGGAGACAGCAAGATGGCACCCATGGGCAGGAAGAGGACCACGCACGCGTGGTAGCAATCCCAAAGGCTTTCTTTGAAAGCTGGGGAATTGCTCAGTGCGGGCTCTGTCGGTGCCAACGTCACCCATAAGCGAGGACTGACTTGCTGCTTGTTCCTGGAGAAAGAAATATTTCTGCATATCACTCCTGAGTCTATCCCCTTTCACTCTCATCCTTGTGGAGTGGAGGAGTGGCCTAGTGGTTGGGGGCAAGGTACTTCAGGCCGGAAGGTCGGGGGTTCAAATCCCACTAGAGGACAGCAACCTTGGGCCGGAAGGACTGGGGTTTCTAGTCCCACAGGTGCTCCTTGTGGTCTTGGGCAAGCCACTTAACCCTCCATAGCCCATGTTCCCTGTAAAATAGTTATCTCCAAGTTATAATGCCCTGTTCAATGTAATTTCAGTTTATTCAATGTAAACCGCACTGATGCAGAATAGCGCGGTATATAAGAGAATGTAAATAAATAAATAAATAAAATGTCCCCTCATAGCAGAGCTTGCTTTCAATTGAAAAAGGATGTCTTCCTGTGGATTTATGCCACGGAGGTATTTAAATGTCTCAATCATATCGCCCCTATCCCGCCTTTTCTCTGAAGTATACATATTAAGATCTTTAAGTCTGTCCTCACAATCTACATAAGGAAGACCACTAACCATTTTAGTAGCCACCCTCTGCAAAGACTCTAACCTGCTTATATCCTTTTGAAGGTGCAGTATCCTGAATTGCACACAGTACTCCAAATGAGGTTGCACCAGAGACTTATACAGAGGCATTTTCACCTCCTTTTTTCTACTGGCCATTCCTCTCCCTATAGACCCAAGCATTCTTCTGGCTTTCACAGCCACCTTTTCTACTTGTTTAGTTACTTTAAGATTGTCAGACACAATTACACCCAGGTCCCACTCTTCTTTCGTGGACAGAAGTACCTCACCCCCTCCACCAGAGGGAGGGTGCATACAGTTCATATGCTCTGTTGCAGGTCTGTTGATTGAACTTAGTTGTTCGTGGGGGATGGTGCGTGTGTTGCTGCTGCTCTGACGGGTTGGTCTATTGGGGGTAGGCTGGGGTAGTAGAGTCCGGAGTTGGGAAGTCAGCGCTTGATGGAGGGCTTTGTGGATGAGTAGGATAGATTTGTATTTAACCGTTGCTTCGAGAGGAAGGATGTGAAGTTCTCTTAGGATTGGAGTGATGTGATCATGTTTTTTCACTTTCTGGATGATTCTTGCTGTGGTGTTTAGGGCTGTTCGTAGGGGGTTGATGTGGGTGGCGGGTAGTCCGTGATAGTAGTCCAGGTGGGGGAGAGTCATGGTCTGCATGACTGTTCTGAAGTCCTTTGGGTCGATGAGTGGTTTGAGCGGTTGTACCATCTTTGTTTTGTGGAATACTGTTCTGGTAGTCTTTTTTATCTGTTGGTTAAATGTAAGCGCTTGATCGATGAAGATTCCCAGATATTTTATGTGGGGTTGAATTTGTATTTGGGTGGTTCCTAATATGAGGTGTTGTGGCGGGGTGAAGTTAGGGTCCTTGGTCACTATGAGGGCTTCTGTTTTTTTTAATGTTGATGGATAGGTTGTTCTCTTGTAGCAAGCTGGAGACTTCAATGAAGCAGTCTGACAGGTGACTATTTGTTGGGTTGGTGGTTGTGATGGGAGCATATAGCATTATTTTGTCTGCATAAATGTGGTAGTTGATGTTATGAGCACGTATTATCAAGCAGAGTGGCTGCAGGTAGATATTGAAGAGCATGGCGGATAGTGTGGAGCCTTGGGGTACTCCTTGCTGCTGACAAAAGGGGGGGGGAGGTTGCCATGTTTGTGCGGATCTGCTGTTGTCTATTGGTCAGGTAGGAGCGGAACCACTGAAGTACAATGTCTTTGATGCCAATTTCCTGGAGTCTGTGTAGGAGGGTGTTGTGTGAGATGGTGTTGAAGGCTGCAGATATGTCTAGGAAGAGCATGGCATATCCAGAGTGTTTGGTCTGCGTACCTTTGATGAGGGTGTTCAGTAGTGATGTCATGAGGGTCTCAACTCCATGTAGTGGGCGGAAAGAGTAGTTACTCACCTGTAACAGGTGTTCTCCAGGAGCAGCAGGAATCAGTCCTCACATATGGGTGACGTCGGTGCCGACGGAGCTCCCATGCAGAGCATTTCCCCAGCTTTCAAAGAAAGCCTTTGGGAATGCAGCCACGCATGTGCGGTCCCCTTCCCGCCCAAAGGTACCATCTTGCTCAGTCTGATGAAATAGCTAAAAGACAGCACAAAAAAAGAAAATGAACTATATACAACTGCAACTCCAAGGGGAGGAGGGAGGGTCATGAGGACTGATTCCTGCTGCTCCTGGAGAACACCTGTTACAGGTGAGTAACTACTCTTTCTCCAGGACCAAGCAGGAAGTCAGTCCTCACATATGGGTGACTCCCTAGCTCTGGGCTACCAGGAACCTAGGCTGAAAAATAGAGCTCCCTCTAGAGCCCCAGCAACAGTGAGAGAATCTTCTCTGAGACCACACCTGAATGGTAGCCCAACACCAGGGCCGGAGGGTAGGAGTTGCCTAAACCTCAAAGAGATTACGGAGTACCGCTTGCCCGAAAGCACTGTCCCTACGGGACTCCCTCTCGAGGCAGTAGTGGTCCGCAAAAGTCTGGCTTGAAGACCAAGTAGCGGCCCGGCAGATGTCTGCCAACGGAACAGAGCGGAAGTGAGCTACTGATGCAGCCTTCGCCCTGACCCGGTGGGCTGTGACTTGACCCTCCATGGAGAGGCCAGCTGCCTTGTACGCCCAGGCGATACAGTCTGCCACCCAGATGGACAACGTACACTTAGTGACAGGCAACCCCAATTTATTAGGGTCAAAGGAAATGAAGAGCTGAAAAGCCCTTCTATGCCCCTGCGTACGTTCTAGGTAAAAGGACAGCACCCTTCTACAATCCAGGCTATGCAAGACAGTCTCAGCCCTACTGGCGTGCGGCCTGGGGAAGAACGTCAGAAGTACCACCTCCTGGTTGAGGTGGAAGGAGGACACTACCTTGGGAAGGAACTTAGGATGAGCCCTCAAGACTACCCTGTTCTTATAGAACCTGGTATACGGCTATCCGAGACCAGGGCCTGAAGCTCACTCACACGCCTAGCCGAGGTGAGTGCCACAAGAAACAACACCTTCCAGGATAGGAAACGTAAGTGGCAGGTAGCCATCGGCTCAAAAGGTGGGCAAGGCAGTTGCTGCAAGACCACATTGAGCAGGCCTCTGAGGAAGCGAGACACCAGAGGGTGGCCCAAAAGGGATTGTCCATCCATGGGCGAGTGGTGAGCTGAGAGGGCACTGAGGTGGACCCGGACAGAGTTGGACTGAAGTCCCAGGTTGGACAGGTGGAGCAGGTATTGCAGTACCACCGGGACCGAGCAGGAGAAGGGATCCTCCTGCTGTTGAGAACACCAAGTGGAAAACCTACGCCACTTCAGAGCATAGGCCTTCTGAGTGGAATGCTTCCTGGAGGCCAACACCACCTCTTCAACCTCCTTTGGTAGGAGCAAGGGAGCAAGGACTAGCCTTTCAGCAGCCAGGCCATCAAATTGAGGGATTTGACGTTGGGATGCAAGAGGGACCCCTGATCCTGAGTCAGAAGGTCGGGTTGCAGCCCCAGAGAAAGTGGAGCATCCACCGCCAAATGCAGAAGAAGAGGGAACCACGGCTGCCTGGGCCACCTGGGGGCTATCAGGATCACCGTGGCTCGGTCCTGCTGCGTTTTGAATAGAGTCCAGGCCACCAGAGGTGTGGGAGGAAACGCATACAGCAGGCCTTCTGACCAGGGGATCAGGAATGCATCTGCCGCTGCCCTCAGAGGATGCAGTTGTCTGGAACAGAACTTGGATAGTTGCCTCTTCAGTGGACTGGCAAAAAGATCCATGGTTGGAAGTCCCCACTTCAGAAAGATCTGTTGGACTACCCGAGGATCCAACTGCCACTCGTGAGGCTGCAGGAGTCTTCTTAGCCTGTCCGCCAGGTAGTTTTCCTGGCCTGGGAGGTAGACCGCCTTGAGGGTCATGCCTTGAGTGATAGCCCAGGAACAGAGAGCTTGTGCTTCCAGGCACAGGACTCGGGATCCTGTGCCTCCCTGCCTGTTCACGTAGAACATAGCCACCTGGTTGTCTGTCTGAACTAGGACAGACTGGTGAGAGAGGACCCGAGAGAAAGTTCGTAAGGCTAGCCGAATGGCTCTCAACTCCAACAGGTTGATCTGCTGGGCAGCCTCCCAAGGAGACTACAGGCCTTGGGTGCAGGTCCCCTGGCAATGTGCCCCCCAGCCTTGCAGGGAAGCATCGGTCGTCAGAACCTGAGTGTGTGGGGAGAGTCAAAAAGGAACTTCCCTGACCAGGTTTGGGAGATGCCTCTACCATCGTAGGGAGTCCACCAAGGGTTTGGACACCTTTATCCTGTCTGATAACTTCCCTGTGGCCTGTACCCACTGTGCCCTGAGGTACCACTGAGCCGGCCTCATGTGCAGGCGGGCATTTGGGGTGACATGCACTGTGGAAGCCATGTGATCTAAGAGCCAGAGGAAGTGTCTGGCAGAGACCGGAGAGGTTGCCTGAAACTAGCCGGCCAACTTCATCAGCCTGTGAGCTCTGTCCACAGGCAAATAGGCCTTTGCATGGATGGTATCCAACCTCGCTCCTATGAACTCCAGGTCTTGCAAGGGGGACCAAAGTGGACTTTGGGAAGTTTATAACGGACCCCAGGTGCTGAAGCAGGGATATGGTTTTTAAGGTGGCCTGCCTGGCCTCTTGTGGAGACTGGCCCCTGATAAGCCAGTCGTCCAGGTAAGGGAACACAAAGATCCCCTGGTTCCTGAGGTAGACCGCAACCACCGCCAGGCACTTTGTAAAAACCATGGGGGCGGAGGTGAGGCCAAAGGGAAGCACTCTGTATTGGAATTGGTTCCCTCCCACCACAAATCTGAGGTATTGCCTGTGATTTGGATGGATGAGGATGTGAGTATAAGCATCCTTTAGGTCTAAGGAGCATAGCCAATCTCCCTGCTGGAGGTAGGGCAGTAAGATTCCAAGGGTAAGCATCTTGAACTTTTCTCTCTCCAGAAACTTGTTCAGATTTCTCAGGTCTGGGATGGGTCTGAGGCCTCCTGTTCTCTTTGGTACCAGGAAGTACCTCGAGTAGAAGCCTTGCCCTTCCAGGTGGTGAATCCAAAAAACAAACTAACTGTTACTCTACACTATAAACCCCAAACAAAAATAGAGAAGTATACATGAAGTGAATAGCTGACGTGTATGCAATAATGTCGGAAGCGCAGCCTTGAGGTTTAAATCGCCTCTTGAAGCTAAACTTCCATTTTGCTCAAGTTTTATTATTGAGCCCACCACGGAGCTACATAAAGTAAGGTGAAACACCACAATAAGTGCCACAAATATAAAATCTACTAATCGTGTAGTGATTTAAAAATCCTTTTCTTCACCATCCAGAGATCTACCGGACCTCTCCAAGAAGCTCCTTCAGAACAGTTTGCAATTATAAACAAGTTCAAAACAAATTTGCAGTTATAAACAGGTACACAGTACTGCGTTTCGGGCTAACATCACATTTTCGCCCTGTTTCAACGCTCAACCAACTGCAACACGAAACCAGTCTCTCAGCTGATCAGAACGCCAGAGACTGCTATTAAGCATGCGCTGGCGTTCTGATCAGCTGAGAGACTGGTTTCGAGACTGGTTTCGTGTTGCAGTTGGTTGAGCGTTGAAACAGGGCGAAAATTTGATGTTAGCCCGAAACGCAGTACTGTGTACCTGTTTATAACTGCAAATTCGTTTTGAACTTGTTTATAATTGCAAACTGTTCTGAAGGAGCGTCTTGGAGAGGTCCAGTAGATCTCTGAAGTGGATGGTGAAGAAAAGGGTTACGGGACGTTTCAGATAAGTCAAACCCCGATTTTTCTTTTTTCTTGTGCCTTCAGATTGGACTTCTCACAATACACTAATGGATTTTTAAATCACTACACGATTAGTAGATTTTATATTGGTGGCACTTATTGTGGTGTTTCACCTTACTTTATGTAGCTCCGTGGCGGGCTCAATAATAAAACTTGAGCAAAATGGAAGTTTAGCTTCAAGAGGCGATTTAAACCTCAAGGCTGCGCTTCCGACATTATTGCATACACGTCAGCTATTCACTTTATGTATACTTCTCTATTTTTGTTTGGGACTTCCAGGTGGTGAGGCACCGGTTCCACCGCCTGGTGCTGTAACAGGCCTTTCAACTCCTGGAGGAGTATGTTTCTGTGCAGAGGGGGTCTTGGAGGCTCCCCTGGAAAGTAGGAGGGGGGTAACTGGGTGAAGTGGAACAGATAGCCCCTCTCGATGATGCTTAACACCCAAGTATCCCCTGTGATGACTGGCCACCTGTCTGCGTACAGGGTCAGCTGACCTCCTATGCCCTGTAGCGGAGGAGAGGCTATGATGGCATAGTCAAAAACTCCCTCCGTGCTGAGCAGGAGCCAGAGTAAGAGGCTTGGGAGCCTTCTGCCTACGGGGCCCATGACCTTGCCCTTTGGCCTGCTGGCCCTGTTGGGGAGCTGCAGAGGCCTGGTAGTGAGAGTAGGTTTTGTAGGCAGTGGTCCTCCTCAGGTAAAAGGCCTTTTTCCCCGAGCCCTTCTTCTTCTGAGAAGGGGCAGAGGTTTTTCTGGACAGCCTTGTCCGGGTAAGAGTCTCGGTCTCGAGTTCTGCAGCCTTTTCAGCCATGGGCTTGCCAAAGAGGTTTTCACCCCGACAAGGGATATCAACCAACTTGTCCTGTACCCATGGCTTGAGGTCCGAGGATTGTAGCCACGCCTGGCGGCGTGCACCGATGCCGGCCCCTGCTACTCGGGCCGAAGCCTCAAATCCATCATAGGCTGCTCGAGAGATAAACTTTGAGCACTCTCGAATACCAGACGACATGGCCTTGAACCTCTGCAAAGGTTCCTCAGACAGACCAGCAGAGAACCCGGCAATCTCCTTTGCCAGGTCTCGAAGGTACATGCCCATGTACAGCTGGTAGGTCTGGACGCGGCAAGAAAGCATAGAGCCCTGGAAGCACTTTCTATCGAGGGCATCCAGGTTCCAGGCTTCCCTGCCGGGAGGCACCGAGGAGTGCATCTTCTGACTCTTCAGGTGATGCATGGCCGATTCCACAATCATGGAGTGGTGCGGTAGCTGTGCCTTTTGGAACCCGGGGCTCTTGCGGACTCGATAGATGGAATCGACCCGCTTGCTTAGAACCGGCATAGAGGCCGGCGCCTCCCACATGCGGAAGAGCAACCGCTCCAGCATCGGAGGAACCGGCACAGTAAAAGCCTCCTTGGGAGGAGAGTCATACTGCAGGGCCTCAAGCTCCTCGGCGTCCGCCGGGAAGGCCAAGGCTTTGGCCATGTCCCGTACGAAATCCGAGAACTGGGTATCCTCTGGGGGGGACCTTGTCCGAGGCTCGGATTCTGGTGAGTCCGAAGGGACGCACCGAGTCCGGAAGGTGTCCGGGGACTCCTCTTCCTCAGTCTCCCACGCCGATTCCTCAGAGGAGGAATCGAGCGGCTCTGAGTGGGCGGGCACTGACACCATCCGCCCCTACGCCGAGGGTACCGGCGTCAACAACCTCAGTCCCGAACGGGAGGCCGAGGGTGACCTCGGCCGAGGATCGACTCGAGTTCACATGGTCTCGAGGATCGGCTCAGCCTCTGGGGTCGACTTGGATGTCGAGGTCCCGGTGGTCGGGGCAGATGCGCCGGTGAGGCCAGCGATCAGCATCCACAGCTGCTCCATGAAGGCAGACAATCTGCTCTCTGAGGCCGTCAACCTGAGTCCAAGCTCAGGAGTCCCAGCAGCCTCCGACTCGGGCCCCGACGGCGGCTCCCTCGGAGGAGAGTCCACGAGGACTACAGTACTCACGTGACTCGGGGCCTCTGACTCCACACGAGGATGCTTTGCAGGCCTCTCCGACTCCGAAGACCCGGGACAGCGATCGGGGCTATGTGACCTGGCCCTCGAGGAGCCAAGAGCGTCCACCGATGCCGCCCTTGCGGGTTTTTTCTTCCTTCAGTGCTCCCTCGAGGGGGACTCCCTCTCAGAGGAGCCCCGATGATGCTCGGGGTCAGACTCCCGAGACGTCGAGGCCTCTGACGAAGTCCGGACCCGTCCAGACGCCAAGTCGGAGAAGATCCTCTCACGCTGGTGCTGACGGCTCCGCAATGCCTTCGAGGACATTTTGCCACAGGGACTACAGACCTTAGGATCATGGTCAGGCCCCAGGCACCGGAGGCAGCAGTCATGTGTGTCGGTGAGAGACATCAGCTTCTTGCACCGATCACACTTCTTTTTTTTTTTTTCCATTAAATTTTTATTAAGAAATCCACAATGCAAAACAACAAGCGTTAACACATAAATTCTTATACAGAACTAGCATACACTAACATAGCTCAACTACTCACCCCAAAGATACATCAACTGTATGCAGAGAAAAACTACAACCTTTTACATCGCGCTCTCCCCAGGCCCCCCCCCAGATCCCCCCCAGACCTCCCCCCCTCCCCCCCTCCGAGGTTGGCTACCCTATTAGTATAATAAGTATATAATCAAGAGGTAGAAGTCTGACCATAGAACATTACTTATCATCAGCTACATAATCAATGCTAGGAGCAAGGACAGTATCAGAGCATCCTATCAAAAAAGCAGTAACTAGACCCCCACACTACCTGAGAGTGTGTCACCGGCTGGTAACCCCTTTGCGAACAATACACCACAGATGGCACTCTATGGGGCGGGACCCTTCACCCATCTAAGATAGGGGCCCCAGATTTCCTGGAACCGAGCCAACCGCTGCTGGCGGAGGGCGGTAAGATGGTACATTAAGGAGAGATGCGCAACTCTCCTTTGCACTTCCTCTAAAGTGGGCGGAGAGGCAGCCCTCCACTTCCTCACAATCAAGAGCCGCATTGCCCCACACACCACCCTACACCACTTTTGAGCCCCCTCCCACATTCAACAAGGCCAAGCATGGACCTAAGTCGATACATTCGCCCAGAATCTCTCTCATCCACTCCGCAACCATACGCCACGTGGGCTGAAGTTTTGGGCATTCCCACCAGATGTGCATAACGGATCCCGATTCACCACATTCTCTCCAACATAGCCCCAACCCCCCACTCCATTTCTGTATCCTTTGGGGCGTCAAGTGCCACCTATAAAGCACTTTATAGTTTTGCTCCAGAATAGAGCTAGACAGGATCCCCTTGAACAGCCCCTTATAGACTGCTTCCCATTGGTCCTCATCCCAACATTTATGTAAATCTCGCTCCCATGCTTTTTTATGGGGACTCCCCCCTATCCCTGGTGTCCATTAATCCGTACAAACGGGAAATCAGGCCCTTGACCACCCCACCCTCCACCAACCCGTCCACAACAGCCCCTTGCCCCTCTCCCCCCCATCCACCCAAACTGTTGCAGAAGTGACGCGCTTGCACGTATTGATACCTATCCTCCGCTAACACCGGAAATTCTTTCCGTAGATCCTCGAAGGCCACCCAATCCGCCCCGTCCTTAAACTGCCCAACATGGCTCAGCCCCTGACATGCCCACCTCTGAAAGGCAGGATCACACCTCCCTGGCGGAAAGTCGGGATTGTTTAGCAGGGGCATAAACCTCGAGCACCCCCAATTGCCATACCACCTGGATCTCCATTTCAACCAATAGTGCAGGGTAAGCGCTACATAAGGGTTCCCCCCTCCTTTTGCCACAGCTCCTGCGTCCCTCACCCAAACAATATGAGATAAGCGACTCCCCCCCCCTAATTCCAGCTGCTCCAACTCCACCCACTCAGCTGCTTCCCGCAATATCCATTCAAAAACCGCCCGCACTCTGGCCGCTTCGTAATACCTACTCAACTGAGGCATCCCCATACCCCCAAAACGTCGAGGTGCATATAGGACGTGCCGGGCCACCCGCGGTCACCGACCCTGCCATACAAAAAACACAAGCTTATCCTGTAATTTACGCAGGTACAACATTGGGACCTCGACTGGCAGGTTCATAAACAGATAGAGAAGTCGAGGAACCAAGATCATCTTGATCAAATCTATTCGGCCTATCCAGGAGATCTCAAAAGCCCCCCACCTCTCAAGCTCCCGCAGTACCTTACCCTGAGCAGGCAGGAAATTCTCCTGGAACAGATCACGGCTCTGGCCAATGAGCTGCACCCCAAGGTACCGAATGCTAGATTTGGCCCACCGGAAAGGGAAGGACCTCTTTAGGGCCTCCATTGTCTCCCCACCAATGGTGAGATTCAGTACTTCGGACTTCGTAGGGTTTATACGAAACCCTGACAAGGCGCCATAAGTGGTCAATTCCTCTAAAATTGCCGGAAAAGATCTCAAAGGATCGGAGACAAAAAACAGGACATCATCGGCAAATAGGGATATCTTATGATGCTGCCCGCCCACCACTACACCGCGAGCCTCCGTACAGTCCCGTATTCGCTGGGCCAGTGGTTCCATAGCAAGTATAAACAACAGGGGGGAAAGCGGGCAGCCCTGCCTCGTCCCTCTATGCAATTCAAAAGTCTGGGTGGTAGAACCATTAATTTTTAGGCAAGCTAATGGATGCCGATACAAGGCTCGCACCCAATCCAAAAAAGGCCCCACAATCCCCACCCGCTCTAGCGTCGCAAAAAGGAAAGGCCAGCTCACCCTATCAAATGCTTTTTCAGCATCTACAGCTAGCAATGCCATCTCTGCCCCCTTTCTACCCCCGTGCCACACCAAATTTAACACTCTTCGAATGTTATCAGAGGTGTATCTCCTGGGCACAAAGCCAGATTGGTTTGAGTGTACCAACTGTCCCAGAAACGGAAGCAGTCTATTCGCTAGGACCCGAGTAAAGATCTTAAGATTGCTGCCCAAAAGGGATATAGGCCTATAGGAGCCACATTCTAAAGGATCCTTCCCTTCTTTATATAAAATACTGACCCCCGCCAACCTCAGGGAGGGTGGCAATATACTATCCCCCTTAAAGGAATTATACATTCTCACCAAAGGCCCAACCAAACACCCCGCGAAGACTTTATAGAAGCGGTTGGGAAACCCATCCATGCCGGGGGCCTTGTGGACTCTCAAGCCTTTAATCACTGTCAGGACCTCATTTTCCCCAATAGGAATTGAGAGACCCTCTGATTCTGCATCAGACAAACTGGGCAAACGGACAGAATCTAAAAAGTCCGTGATCGCTGCCTCTGGTACTTCAATTTCCGGTGTATAAAGCTCCCGGTAGTACTGAACAAAACGATCTTCAATCTCTCTCCCCAACCACAACATTCCGCCCTCTTTCCCTCGCACCTTCAGGATAGCATTCCTTGCAGCCAATTTCTTGACTCGGCGCGCTAACATCCTACCCGCCTTATTGCCGAATTCAAAGAACCTCTGCTGTAGCATGTTTAATTTGTGCCTGATCTCCTGCATATGCAATTCGCTTAATTCCAGCTGTGCCTTCCTCAACTGCCCCATCACGGATACATCCTGCGCCCCCCGCTTCAGACGCATTTCCAGCTCACCAATCACCGCCAGCAATTCCGATTGCTTTTCCAACCGCAATTTCTTTTTACGGGCACCTAAAGCTACTAGCCTCCCGCGGATCACTGCCTTCAGACAGTCCCAAACAATTCCCGGTGAACATTCCCCATTATCGTTCAGGAGCAAGTACTCTTCTATATCTCGCCGGATTTGTTTCACTATCTCCGCATCATCTAGCAAGGATTCATTCAATTTCCACCACCTCTTTGTAGGTCTCGAGTTCCCAAATTGTAAAGTACAAACAACAGGGGCATGGTCCGACCATGTCCGTTCGCGAATTTCACAAACCGCCACTTCAGCCAGCAGCGCTTTATCGATAAGCAACAGATCAATCCGAGAATACACCACATGCACGGAAGAGAAAAACGAATAGTCCCGCTCGCCATAATGCACCTCCCGCCAGAGGTCTACCACCTCCAGGGTTTCCATCAACCGCTTCAAACGGAAGCGATGCTTCCGCGTCATAGACGATGCCCCTCTGGAGGTATCTACTAAGGGATTGAGGGCCACATTAAAATCCCCCCCTAAAACTAGCTGCCCGTCCCCCTTATTTACAAGAACTGTCTCAAGATCCCCAAAGAAGGCTGCCTGGTCCGTGTTGGGAGCATAAATACTAGCCAAAGTATACATCTGCTGACCCCATCTTAGCTTGACCACCACATACCGCCCCCCTTTGTCTCTAACCACCTCCTCAACCTTCCCCAGTACCCTGTTGGACAGCAATAGTCCCACTCCTCCTTTTTTCTTCTCCAACTTGTTAGAAGCAAAATATTGTTGTGGGAAGCGAGGGTGATGTAGACGACCTTCGTCTTTAGGGAGCAAGTGGGTCTCCTGTACGAAAATTACATCCCCCTCCAATCTAGAGCATTCTTTGAAAAGCAATTGTCTCTTATAGAAGGAGTTCAGGCCCCTAACATTGATAGTCACCAACTTAAGTGCGGCCATAGACTCTCCCCTTTCTTCCATAAGCCAGAGCCAACCCCGCCTCCCCATTAACCCTTCCCCCCTCCCCCTCCCCTACTCCCACCCCCCTCCCTCACCTCTCCCCCTCCCCCCCCACCCCCCCCCACCAACGCACCACCAGATCCAACAAGTAGATCGGTTCCAGGTCACGTCAACCAGGACAGCCGCCCTGCTCGCTGCTTAAACCCTTCCCCGGATACATGTACACACCTCTAAGCTTCCCCACTTATTTCAAAATGTCATTCCATTCACTCACCCAATTCCCCCACCCTCGAGCCCCACACACCCCAGCAACATAATGCAAATATAACACACATAGATTACAAATAACACCTGCGGCGGACATAATACTAAAACCCCAAACGATTTACATTGGCAACAGATAAATCCAACTATACCCCTTTTTTCTTTTTTCTTTTTTCTTTTTCCTCTTTATGTTGGTGTTCTTAGCATTAATATATTTACCCCTCCCCCACAGCCCCTCTCCACACCCTGCACCCAGATTCAACCGGGTGATCAAACCAATATTTAGGACCAACGGACTGATACACCCCAGTTCAAGAGGCCAACTCTGCAGGCTGCAAAGCCGGCTTCGTCTTCCGTAGTCTCCGCTCCCCGCCGGACACTCTACTCCAGCTCGTCTGGGGTCGTTTGGAGGGGTCTCCACCCTCTCTCGCTCTCTGGTCGCCTGGTACACTTGTTGGAAGATTGGTCCAGCCCGCCTGCTGCAGTCCTGCAATGGCTGCCTCTACTGTGTGTGCCACATAGGATTTCGTGTTAATAGTAAACTGTAGGCCCACAGGAAACAGCCACCGGTAGCGCACATTCTCTTCACGAAGCCGCTGCGTCACTGGTTGGTACTCCCGACGCTTTTTCATAGTGATACTAGATAAGTCAGCAAATACTTCCACATCCGCCCCATGCCAGTTGAGTTTCCCCAACTTCCGAGCCGCCCGGAACAGCAGCTCTTTGGATCGATATTCATGCAGGCAGCAAACAATGTCCCTGACTCTGTTGTCACGCCTCGGGCCCAAAGACCGATGAGCCCGATCCACTCTGAGACACACCCCTTCTACATCCATGTCAGCAGCTTTCAGAACAGCGCTACAGAACTCTTCCGCTAGAGCAACATAATTGACAGCTCCGTCCCCTTCCGGAAGACCCCGTATCCGGATGTTTGATCGACGGGAGCGGTTTTCAAGATCCTCCAATTTTTGTAATATATCGCCCAGTGCTTCCTCCAGCGAGGCAGTTCGCTGGGCCGCAACCCCAATCTGTTCCTCATGCTCCTCTGTTCTATTTTCCAGCTCCTCTAGCCGGGTGCCAAGTATTAGCATATCACCTTTCAAGTCCTTGAACCAGTTCTGAACCTCCAACTTAAATGTGGATATCTCCAATTGTGTAGATTCAAACCAGCTTTTCAGATCTGCGCGCAAGCTCTGGATTTCACCTGCATTGCCTGTCGCGCCACTACCAGCTCCTTCTCCGGTCTCTGCCACAGCACTGCCACCAGCCGCCAACTTGTTGACAGGTGTCTTCACACCCACTCCCCCTTTAAAGGAAAAAGCTTTTAAGTCTGTCCCAGGCTTTTTGCCAGCCATCCCTTCACAAAGATGTGCCAGGTCAATAACCCAGCTCAGCGGCAAGGCCACTCAGGTAGCTCCGCCGGTCCCCCTCTTGTAAGTCAAAACTGGAGTTGTAGTCCACTACCCTCCCAGGGCTCAGCTGATGGACAAGCAGTGTAGCAGGGAACAGCCCTGAGGACTCTAAAATGGGCCAAAGTAGATGCTTAAATATAGAGGGCCGGAGGATGTGCACAGTAGCTCCTCAGAATCAAACACTGCAGAAAAAGAGTTCTTTCTCATTTATATCCAGGCCCCTACCCTGCACGAAATGACTTGGCTGCGATTCCAGCTCTCATCGGGGGGCAGATCTGCACCAGGCCGGTCTTCTCAGCTGCCCCTTCACTTTATTGCTGCCACGCGGTCAGGCAGTTCCAGCGCCACCGGAAACTCAGCTCCGACCCCGCCGCAGGGGAAGATCCTCGGTGCACTGTTCACTCTCTGTCAGCTCTGGGACTCTCCCCCGAACAAACTGCACTCCAACACTCCGATCTTCGCAGGTAGCTATAGTGAGGAGAAGGGGGAGGGGGGGCAAGCAAACTCAGAGGCCCACCTCCGACACCGCACTCACACACCGTCGAGCTGTGTTGCGCTGTGTGCCGCCGCGAGCTGTAGAGACTCCGTCGGAACGCTCAAGGGGGGCTTCCAAAGCACACTCTTGTCTCCTTGACTGTTTTTTACCCCGGGGGGGATGCTTTTTACTCCATGTGCAGGGAAAAATCGGCGGAGCCGGTCTAGGACACCGCCATGCTGCTTGGTGACGTCACCGGAAGCCTCCCGATCACACTTCTTAAAGCCACTGGCAGCCATTGGGGGGAAAAAGGGCCCCTGCAAGATCAAAAAATCGGGCTGCCAGGGAAAAGAAAAAATGGCGTGAATGCAGTCTCTAAGGACAAAAACTGAAGAAAGAGATCCGGGCTCGACACCAGTGTACCAAGTCCAGGCGGGAAAGGAACCGACATCGAACCGAAGAAAATAACTTTTCTCAACGCAGGAAAATCCACTTTTTCCACTGGTGACAGGGACACACGTCCGTAGGGCTCCGCGGAAAAAAGAAGACTGAGCAAGATGGCACCTTTGGGCGGGAAGGGGACCACGCATGCGTGGCTGCATTCCCAAAGGCTTTCTTTGAAAGCTGGGGAAGTGCTCCGCATGGGGGCTCCGTCGGTGCCGACGTCACCCATATGAGGACTGACTTCCTGCTTGGTCCTGGAGAATCCGTGTTGTTGTGGGTCCAGTATGTTGTTGGTATCCAGGTGGTCTTGAAGCTGTTGTTGGATTATCTTCTCGATGACTTTGGTGGTGAAAGGGAGGCTTGCTATAGGCCTGAAGGAGGCGGGATCGAGGGGGTCCAGGTTGGTTTTTTTTAGGGTTGGGCGAATGACGGAGGTTTTGAGGATATTTGGCATGTGACCTTGCTTGAGTGAGTCGTTGACAATGTGGGTTAGTGCTGCGCTTATGTCCTCTTTATTTTATTTTTTTTTATTTTTAGCTGTATTTATATCCCACTTTTCACCGGGTCAAAGCGGTCAATTGGGGGATACATTTAACACGAGGGAATATGAGACACATATGCTAATACTTACAGGGAACATGGGCAGTGGAGGGTTAAGTGGCTTGCCCAAGACCACTAGGAGTGCCTATAGGACTAGAAATCCCAGTCCCTCCAGCCTGAGATTGCTGTCCCCAGGTGGGACTTGAACCCCCGGCCCTCCGGCCTGAAGTACCTTGTCCTAATCACTAGACCACTCCTCCCCTAGATTTCCTCTTTAGATTTCTTTATCCACTCTACAGGGCAGGGATCTAATGGAGAGGTGGTGGTGTTTAGGCAGGAGATAGTGGATTCTATCATTCCTTTGGTGACTGTATCGAATGTATTCCAGTCTGTCTTTTGTAGCAGGGTAGGTTGTTGTCGTTGTTGTTGTATTCAATTGTGGACTGGGTGGTTGTTGGAGCTGTTTGTATTGGCGGCCATCCTCCAGTCTTCAGGTATTAAAGATGATTTTAATGATAGTTCACAGAGTACTAATAGTAGGTCAACAATCTCATATTTCAGTTCTTTCAACACCCTTGGATGAATACCATCCAGTCCAGGTGATTTGCTACTCTTCAGTTTATCAAATAGTTGCAATACATCTTCCCAGTGTAGCTATATTTATTTATTTTATTTTATTTATTTATTTGGTTTTATACCGCACTATTCAAGATCAGCACGGTTTACAAGGTAACAACATCGTACATGCCACCTGGCTTTAACACCTATTTAACAAGTTTCACAGGTCTCTTGCCCCCTATGTAGAAGGCCTCTTTGTAAAGGTCTCTAGAAGACTTTATATCTCCAGGAACAAGCAGGAATGTAGTCTTCACATATGGGTATCGTCAGTACCGACGGAGCCTGCACGGGAACACTCCCCAGCGTCCAATAGGAACGCTTTTGGGAGCATCCCTCAGCACATGCACGCTGCCTTCCCGCCTTTCCAACTGTCCTTCTTCAGTTCTTCATTTTCCGCGGAGCCGACAGGACACATACCCTGTCACCGCAGAAAATTTCTTCTTAAACTTGCTGCCTCTGCACGACACCTACCGGTACCGCCGGTTCTTTCTTTCTTCTTTTCTAAAAAAAAAATAAAAATATATATATATATATATATATTTTTTTTTTAACTGTTTCTCTTCAGAAACCTTTTCTTTTGGTGCTAGGTGCCATTTTGGGCATTAGGCCCCATTTTAACTAAAAGATGGAAAAACCAGCTAGTGGTTTTAAAAAATGTACTAACTGTGGCAGTACCATCTCCGTCACTGACACCCATGACTGGTGTCTAAAATGTTTAGGCCCTCACCATTCTCCATCTGAGTGTTCCTCCTGTATGGGGATGACTAAAAGAGGAAGACAGAACCGAGCTGCAAAGCTCGTTACCCTCTCTTATCCAGATACCAGGTCCATTGCATCGACGTCTTCAAGAGCCTCTCTTCCTCCCATGGATCTCAGGTAACTAAACATAAGAGCCGGTCCTCAAAGTGTAGCTCTCCTTCAAAGCATTGAGAGGCCATTGGCATTGCCCTTGAGGAAACTACACCAGCAATACAGCCCCAGCACGAGGCTTTGGCCTCCAAAGCATCAACGGGGTTCCAGGATGTTCGAGGCTTCAACCTCGGCAGAACTACTGGTGCCATGCTCAGGGGTTCCGGCCGCTTTTACCAGTACCGATACCCAGGCATCGGCAACATCAATAGACCAGAGATTCCTAGCTATCGAACGCAGTCTTGTAGCTCTCCTTACAGCTGCGGTACCGTTGACACGGGTGGTTCAATGGGCACCGGTACCAATGCTGGTGCCAGCACCGACAGGACTGGCCCTGGTGGGAATCCTTCCCATGCCGACTTTTTCTGGCAGACAGATCAGTACCGGACCAATTCGATACCGACTTCGATCGATACCGAGACCGTGCTTTACATGAACATCGGGATCAGAGATACTTCGAATCCTCCGATTCCGATGACTCTGATAATTCTGCCGATACTAGAGTGTTTCTCCCGGAAGACTCCTCCCCAACGTAGAATGTCTCCTCTGGAAGACATGTCTTTTCAGGATTTTATTCGTGATGTGGCCTGAGGCCTTTCAATCATGGTAGCTCCTGAAAAAGAACCTAGAGCAAAGGAATTGGAAATTCTCCAATACCCTAAGGCTCCCAAGGAGGCAGCCACATTAATGAAATTCTTCATGATTTGATGCTCAGAATGTGGGAGACACCTTTGACCACATCTCCTCGTTCTAGGAGATACGATACCATGTATCAAGTTCCACCATGTCCTGGTTTTCAAGAGACTCAGCTGCCAAACCATTCAATGGTAGTGGAGTCAGCCATGCTTAGGATGAAAAGTATAAAGAGACATGCATCCAATCCTCCAGGTCGTGAATGCAGGACTCTTGACGCTTTTGGGTGTCAAACCTTTCAGGCTTCCATGCTTTCAGCTAGGATCAGCTCATATATTTTATATATGGGAATGTTCCTCAAAGAGGTCACAGGAGATTTGGAGCTTATGAGCCCCCTTCTCCCTGAGGACAAACGACAGGACTTTCTTACTCTTGTCAAGCATGCTCAAGATGTCTCCAGGTTTGTAAACCGTGCAGCCTTTGACTGCTTTGAATGCATCAGCAGAACCTCTGCTATTGCCAATGGTACATGTCGGATTGCCTGGCTTCAGGCATCAGACTTGGAGATTTGGGTACAGGATAAATTGGGAAACATCCCTTGCACAGGAGAGAAACATCCCTTTGGCAAGAATTGGCAGGAGAAAGCTAATGAGATAGATACTGACAATCTGACTTTAGACAGATTGTCAAAATCTACAGCCACTCCAGCCAAAAAGAAACCCTATAAAAAACCCTTTTCAGCAAAAAGAGGAAATTTTATCCATCTTATACCCAGCAAGGGCAAGCTCAGGGTCAAGTTGCCCAGAAGGGTCAACAGAACAATCCAGACAAAAGAAGTCAAAAGGCCTTAGAGCTCAACCAGCTCCACAGCTCCCTCAAGGGCTTTGACTCCTTCAAAGAGAACTTAGCCTTCCTGCCTCTGAAAGGTCCAGAACCCCTAAACATTCCAGGCAGGTTATGTCATTTTGCCAACAGATGACACCAAATAACAACAGAAAACTGGACTCTGTCCATTGTGGGAGAGGGGTACAAGCTTCATTTTCACAGTATGCCCCCTCCTACAACCGTAAGACAGTTCAATTCCCAAACCTCTACAGGCAATCTACTGGATCAAGAGGTCTCAACACTCCTTGCTGAAGGAGCAGTAGAGGAGGTGCCCATTCTTCAACAGGGTGCAGGGTTCTATTCCCCCTATTTTCTTATTCCCAAGAAAACAGGAGGACACAGACCCATTCTAGACCTCAGAGAATTGAACAAATATCTGTTCCGAGAAAAGTTCAAAATGATTTCTCTGGGAACTCTTCTGCAATACCTTCAAAGTCAGGATTTGCTTTGTTCTCTAGATCTAAAGGACGCATATACTCACATTCTGATCCATCCAGATCACAGGAAATTCTTACGATTCCTTTTCAAAGGAAAGCATTTCCAATACAGGGTTCTTCCCTTTAGTCTGGCTTCGGCACCAAGAGTATTCACGAAATGCATGGCAGTAGTAGCTGCATTTCTGCGAACCCTGGGGATATTTGTCTTCCCTTACTTGGACAACTGGCTCATTTGAGCCCCCACGGTTCCAGAAACCACCTCTGCACTGTCTCGCACAATGCGAATCCTTCAATACTTGGGATTGGTCATAAACCTCCCAAAATCCCACTTACTCCGTCTCAGTCCCTAGAGTAGCAGACAGTCAAGGGCTTTTCTCCCACAACCCCGCCGTCTTCGTATAATGCAGCTAGCTTCTCAAGCAGTGGTGAAGTCCTCCCTAACTGCTTGAGAACTACTACAACTATTGGGACATATGGCATCCACAGTTCATGTGGTTCCCTACGCTCGCCTTCATATGCGAGCAGCCCAGTGGACCCTATCCACACAGTGGACACAGGCCACAGGATGTCTGTCGGACAAGATAGAAAACTCACAACAACTGATCTTGTCCCTACAATGGTGGCAATCACTGGAAAATCTTCTAGTGGGATCTCCTTTCCAGCAACCCCTATTCCAGGCCACACTAACAACAGATGCATCACAGGTGGGATGGGGAGCACACCTGCATCATCTTTCTACCCAGGGTACCTGGACTCCACAGGAGGCTTGTCTTCACATAAACCTCCTGGAACTCAGAGCAATCTATCTAGCTCTTTGAGTATTCCATGCCCAGCTCAGCTACAAGACAGTCCTAGTCCAAACGGACAATCAAGTAGCTATGTTCTACATGAACAAGCAGGGGGGAACAGAATCTGTCATTATGCAACAAAGCTTTACGACTATGGGCCCTCGCCAGAGAGCATCAAATTCACCTTCTCGTGGTATATCTTCCAGGCATTCAAAACCTTTGGGCAGACAAACTCAGCCGAGTACTGCTGCCTCACGAATGGTCTCTCCACCTAGACCAGGTGGCCAAGATATTTCAGATCTGGGGAACCCCAGACATAGACCTATTTGCAAGTCCACTGAATGCCAAATTTCCCCAGTTCTGTTCCAAGATTCCGGCTCAAAATTGCCAGGCAAGGGACGCCTTCCTTCTTCACTGGGATCACGACTTCCTCTATGCCTTCCCACCCATTCCCCAAAACACTCTTCAAGCTTCAGAGAGACAGAGGTCGTATGATCCTCATAGCATCACGGTGGCCACGCCAAACGTGGTATTCCCTGCTTCTACATCTCTCTCAAGCTGCACCTCTGGAGTTAGGCTATGCTCCAGATCTCCTCTCCCATGAGAACAGGATGCTATGGCACCCGAATCCCCAGTCCCTGCATCTCAGGGCCTGGTTGCTGAAAGCTTAGACCTTCAGGACCTCAACCTTTCCCAACAGGTAAAGGATATCCTTCAGGCTTCTAGAAAACCTTCCACAAGACGCTCTTACGCCTTCGAGTGGAAACGTTTTACTATATGGTGTTCACAGAAAGGGTTAAATCCCCTTATGATACCTTTGGAATCGATACTAGAGTATCTACTTCATTTATCAAATTCTGGTCTAAAGACCAATTCAGTAAGAGTCCATCTTAGTGCAATTGCAGTTTCCTATAAGCCTCTAAATGGACAACCAATTTCCTCTCATCCACTAATATCAAGATTTATGAGAGGTCTTCTATTAACAAAGCCTCCCATCAGGCCAGCACCAGTAGTATGGGATTTAAACCTAGTTCTCGGGCAACTCATGAAACCGCCTTTTGAACCTTTAGCCACTACAACCCTAAAGCTTTTGTCATGGAAGGTCATCTTCCTGATTGCAATCACCTCTGCACGTCGCATTAGTGAATTGCAAGCTTTAGTGGCTGATCCTCCTTATACTAGGTTTCACCATGATAAGGTTGTTCTCAGAACTCATCCACACTTTATGACAAAGGTGGTTTCGCCTTTTCATTTAAATCAATCAATTTATCTTCCTGTATTCAGAAAGGAACCTTCATACTTTGGATTGTAAAAGAGCCTTGGCTTTTTACCTACAAAGAATACAGCAACATAGAAAGTCTTCTCAACTTTTTCTTGCTTTTGATTCTAGTCATTTGGGACTTCCAGTCTCCAAGAGAACTCTATCCAAATGGATTGCACAATGCCTATCCTTTGCTTATGAGAGTAGGAGTCTTCCTCTTCAAGGCCATGTCACAGCTCACAATGTGAGAGCCATGGCAGCCTCTATGGCTAACCTTCACTCTGTGTCTATTGATGACATTTGTCGAGCAGCCACCTGGGCTTCGGTACACACCTTTATAGCCCACTACTGCCTAGATAAAGCCTCCCATCAGGATGCCTTCTTTGGCCAAGCTGTTCTTCAAAATCTCTTTCAGACCTAATTCAACTCCTACCCACCAACCCTGGTGGGGTGCCAGAGATCCATGGGAAGAAGCATGGCCCACCTTACTATAGGTGGCAGCTTCCTGGGGTTATCTCCCTGGCATCTTCAGCTAGGGAGTCCTCATATGTGAAGACTACATTCCTGCTTGTTCCTGGAGATAGTGTAGTTACTCACCTGTAACAGGTGATCTCCAGGAACAGCAGGAATGTAGTCTTCACAACCCACCCACTTCCCCTTTCCTCTCTCCCTCTATCCTTTCACTCAGCTACAAACTTAACTGAAGAGGGACAGTTGGAAAGGCGGGAGGGCAGTGCACATGTGCTGAGGGATGCTCCCAAAAGCATTCCTATTGGACGCTGGGGAGCGTTCCCACGCAGGCTCCGTTGGTACCGACGATACCCATATGTGAAGACTAAATTCCTGTTGTTCCCGGAGATCACCTGTTACAGGTGATTAACTACGCTTTATTGCTCAAAGAATACTGACCCTGTTTTGCCTTTTCAAAACTAAGTTGAGGGGGGAGGGAGAAGAGAAAAATTAGTGGAAAGTGTATATATATAAAGAAACAAAAGCAAAAAAAAAGAAAGGCATTAGGCACCAATTACTTCAAATTCTATCATGTAACCTTGCTCATCGGAGGGGGGCAGAACTGACAGAACCTTAGCGGCACATGTGGGCTTAAGAATCCTGCTCCTTCTCTCTCTTTGGCTGCCGCTGCCACGCATCCAGGGAAGCAGAAGCAGCATGACAGGTAGCAGAGAGAGAAGAATATGCTTGATTAGTGCAGCGGCAAGCAAGAGGAGATACTGGATCAAGTGAGAGGCAAAAAACAAAAAGCACAATTGCTCAGAGGAGAAAAAGGGGGGGGGGAGATGCTGGACACTGGGACATTGTGAGATCAGTATGGGAGGAAAAAACAAGAAATACTTGGGGAAAAGACTGGAGAGGAGATAGAGACCCAAAGGACAGTGGTAGATAGGGGAGGGGATAGAGACCCAAAGGACAAATAAAGATACTGGGGGGGGGGGGGGGGGGGGGTTTTATTTAAAATGGAAATGCTGGATATAAGGGGGTGAGGGGGAATAGGAAGGCAAAAGATGCTGGACCGAGGGGAGAGTGTAAAAAGAAAGAAGGGGGATAATGAACATAGGGGGATAGAGATAGAAAAAGGGAATGCTATACAACGGGAATAGGGAGATGGGGCATTGTGGGAGGAATATGAAGAGAGAGAGGTGAGGCTGCAAGTTGGGGGGGGGGGGATAGGGACAAAAAGAGGGGCTGCTGGACAATGGAAGGATACAATGATAGAAATGCTGACATGGGGGTGTAGAAGGCAGAATCTTGCCAGAACAAGATAAGCAGCTGATTCTAATTTCTAAAACTCTGCTGTGAGCCAGGGTGGGAAAGTGGCTCAAGTTGCTGTCTAGTAGGGATTGGGGATGATGTGGCTACACTTGCTGATGGCCACCAGGGATTAGGAGACTAGTGGCTTGAGGACCACTGGAGGAAGAGCCTGACGAGTGGGAGCCAGCAGCATAAATTCTGCCCAAGCAGCCCTCGCAATGCGGGGAGGCCCAGGCAGGAAGGGGGCCCACACGGCAGTGCGGCAAAGTTGCATTTATCTTCTTGCCTCGCTGCCTTTTTTCCAGGCTCAGAGATGTTCCTCCCAGGCCAAAGTCTAGCAATACCACGAGACTGGCCACAGAGAAACACCTCTGCACCTGGAATGGAGGCAAGGTGGCAAACAGATTAAAGTAAGTTTGCTGTTCGGGGCCACCACAGCCAGAGTTGGGGGTGGGGGGGGGGGGGTGGTGATGTACTTCTGTCCACGAAAGAAGAACGGGACCTAGGCATGACTGTGTCTGACAATCTCAAGGTAGTTAAACAGGTGAAAAAGAACAACTGAGAACGTTAGAAGGATGCTTGGGTGCATAGGGAGAGGAATGGCCAGCAGAAGAAAGGAAGTGATAGTGCCTCTGTATAAGTCTTTGGTGCAACCTTATTTGGAGTACTGTGTGCAATTCTGGAGCCCACACCTTCAAAAGGATATAAACAGGTTGGAGTCGGTAAAGAGGGTGGCTACTAAAATGGTCTTTGTTATAAAGCATATGAGGACAGACTTAAGGACCTTAATATGTATACTTTAGAGGAAAGGCAGGACAGAGGAGATATGAATGAGACATTTAAATACCTCTGTGGCATAAATGCACAGGAGGAGAGCCTCTTTCGATTGAAAGCAAGCTCTACTACGAGGGGACATAGGATGAGGATGAAAGGAGATAGACTCAGGAGTAATATGTGGAAATATTTCTTTACAGAAAGAGTGGTAGATGCATGGAATAGCCAGTGTAGGTGGTAGAGATGAGGACAGTATCTGAATTCAAAAAAGCATGGGACAAACACAGATGATCTCTAAAGGTAAAAAGGGGAAACATAGAAACATGATGACAGAAAAAGACCACATGGCCTATCTAGTCTGTCCTTCCATATCAACAACTACAACAGTCCACTTTTTACCTTTAGAGATCCTCTGTGTTGGTCCCATGCTTTTTTGAATTCAGTTACTGTCCTCATCTCTACCACCTCTACTGGGAGACTATTCCACGGATCCACTACTCTTTCCGTAAAGAAATATTTCCGCATATCACTCCTGAATCTATCTCCCTTCACCCTCATCCCATGTCCCCTCGTAGCAGAACTTGCTTTCAATTGAAAGAGGCTCTCTCCCTGAACATTTATGCCATGGAGGTATTTAAACATCTCAATCATATCACCTCTATCCCGCCTTTCCTCTAAGGTGTACATATTAAGATCCTTAAGTCTGTCCTCATATGCTTTATAATGAAGCCCACTAATCATTTTAGTAGCCACCCTCTGCACCGACTCCATCCTGTTCACATCCTTTTGAAGGTGCGGTCTCCAGAATTGCACACTATACTCCAAATGAGGTCGCACCAAAGACTTATACAGAGGCATTATCACCTCCTTTTTTCTGCTAGCCATTCCTCTCCGTATGCACCCAAGCATCCTTCTAGCTTTTGCCGTCGCCTTTTCTACCTGTTTAGCTACTTTAAGATCATCAGACACAACCACGCCTAGGTCCCGCTCTTTTTTAGTGGACAAAAGTACTTCACCTCCTATACTGTATTGCTCCCTTGGATTGCTGCAGCCCAAATGCATGACCTTACATTTTTTAACATTAAATCCCAGCTGCCAAATTCTAGACCATTCTTCAAGCTTAACTAGATCCCTCCTCATGTTATCTACACCTTCCTGGGTGTCTACTCTATTGCAGATTTTGGTATCATCAGCAAAGAGGCAAACCTTACCCGACAGCCCTTCCGCTATATCACTAACAAAGATGTTAAAAAGAATCGGACCAAGGACAGATCCCTGGGACACACCACTGGTAACATCCTTCTCCTCAGAGTGAGCTCCATTTACTTGTACTCTTTGTCGCCTCCCACCCAACCAATTTCTAACCCAAGCAGTAGCTTTAGGGTCCATCCCTAGGGTGCTCAGTTTGTTTATAAGTCGCCTGTGAGGAACAGTGTCAAAGGCTTTACTGAAATCTAAATACACCACATCTAGAGCTCTCCCTCGGTCCAACTCCCTGGTCACCCAGTCAAAGAAATCAATCAGATTTGTCTGACAAGACCTGCCTCTGGTGAATCCATGCTGCCTCGGATCCTGTAATCTGCTGGACTCCAGAAACCTCACTATTTTCTCTTTCAGCAGCGTTTCCAATAATTTACTCACCACCGAAGTTAAACTGGCCTCTAGTTTTCAACCACATCCTTACTTCCGCTTTTGTGTAAAGGCACCACATGAGCCTCTCTCCAGTCCTTTGGCACCACTCCTGACTCCAACGAGGCATTGAAAAGGTCAGTCAGTGGAGTTGCTAGAATGTCCCCAAGTTCCCTCAGTATTCTAGGGTGTATCCCATCCGGTCCCATCGCTTTGTCTACTTTAAGTTGAGCTAGTTTCTCACGAACACAGTCTTCTGAAAATTGTTCAAGATGTCCCTTGCTTCTGTTCTTATTTGTGGGTGTTTTCTGAGGTCCCGCTCCTGGTTCGTCATCTGTGAACACAGAACAAAAATATTTGTTAAGCAATTCCGCTTTATCCTTATCAGCTTCTACATATTCCCCCCCCCCCCCCTACACCCTTGAGTCTGACAATACCACTTTTGCCCTTCCTCTTCTCACTAATATATCTGAAAAATGTCTTATCCCCCCCATTTTATTGCATTGGCTATTTCCTCCTCCTTTTGAATCTTTGCCTTCTTGACTACTTTGCTAGCTTCTCTAAGTTTTTCCAAATACAGATGCCTGTCTTCCTCTCTCTGTGATCTCTTGTATTTCATGAAGGCCTCCCTCTTTTTCTTCACTTTTTCAGCTACTTCCTTAGAAAACCATAGCGGTCTCCTTTTCCTTTTGCCTTTATTTACCATTTTAACAAAAAGGTTGGTTGCCCTTAAAATATCCCCTTTCAGTTTTGCCCACTGTTTTTCTACATCCCCCAGCTGTTCCCATCCCACTAACGACTCCCTGAGGTATTGGCCCATCTTCACAAAGTTAGTCTTCCTAAAGTCTAAGATCCTCACCTTGGAATGGATTCTAACAGCCCTAGTCCTAATACTGAACCACACCATCTGGTGATCACTGGATGCAAAATGATCTCCCACTACAGCATCAGAAACACTTTCACCATTGGTAAGCACCAAGTCCAGTATGGTCCCTTCACGTGTGGGATCTGTTACCAATTGCCTGAATAGTTCTCCCTGTAGAGAATCCAGGATCTCCTTACTTCTAGATGATACTGCAGCAGGAATGTGCCAATCAACATCTGGCATATTGAAATCTCCTATCAGTAGCACTTCCCCTTTCCTAGCAATGCTGCGTATGTCTTCAATTAACTCTCTGTCCACCTCTTCCTCTTGTGAGGGAGGTCTGTATATCACACCAATGCAAATAGATTTCTCTTTCCCTCTTTCTAGTTTAACACACAATGCCTCCTCTCTCCCTTTTAAGCTCTATAATTCCAAAGCTTTAATAGTAGTTTTTACATAGTGGAGGAGTAGCCTAGTGGTTAGAGCACTGGCTTGGTAACCAAGCAACCAGGGTTCAATTCCCGCTAGCACTCCTTGTGGCCTTGGGCAAGTCACTTAACCCTCCATTGCCTCGGAAGAAAGGCCTGGCAATCTACTTCCGGTGACACTGCCAAGAAAACCCAGGAGCTTCTGGGTCGCCAGGAGTCAGGACTGACTTGAAGGCACACATTGCATTGCCACTCCTCCTCCCCTTCTTCCTACCCTATCCTTTCTGAATAAAGTATAGCCAGGTATAGTTACATCCCAGTCATGGTTTTCTGTGAACCATGTTTCTGTAACTGCCACTAAATCCAAGTCAGCCACTCCCACCAAAGCTTCAACATCAGGGATCTTATTTCCCATGCTACGGGCATTTATACACACTGCTTTCCATATGTTACCCCTGTTACCCATTTCCATAAAGATATTTAATGTATCACCTACCTGGGGGCTTTCACTTACCTGGGGGCTTTCTTCACCTATCCCCAACATATCTAGTTTAAAGCCCTCTTCAGTAGATTAGCCAGTCTACTACCGAAGATGCGTTGACCTTTCTTGGACAGATGGATGCCATCTCTGCTCTGCAACCCTTGGTTGGAACAGCATCCCATGGTCTAGGAAACCAAAACGCTCTCGATGACACCATCCATGCAGCCATGCATTCATCTCCAGGATGCGAGCCTCTCTGCCTTGGCCTTTACCCTCAACAGGGAGGATTGAAGAGAACACCACCTGTGGACCTAACTGCTTCACCCTCTGTCCCAGAGCCATGAAGTCACTTTTGATATGTTCCAAGGTATACCTGGCAGTATCATCTGTTCCAACATGGATTAGCAACATTGGGTAATAGTCAGTGGGCTTGATGAGTCTCGGCACACTCTCCGTAACATCTTGGATTTTGGCACCAGGCAGACAGCATACCTCTCTGGACATCAAGTCTGGTCGGCAGATGGACGCCTCAGTACCCCTCAGAAGAGAGTCTCCAACTACCACTACCCTTCGTTTCCTTCTGGTCACTGATTCTGCAACTTTGGAGAACTTTAACTCTGGTTCTTCCCTTTCCAGGGATGCTTTCACCTCCTCCACTTCCAGGGCTGCATAATGGTTCTTCAATTCATGGGCTGGAGAAGTTGGATTGGTGATTTTGCAGGCCCTGGTGACTTGTGTCCAACCATTGACATTCTGTTGGCACCCATCTTCTCCTGTGCTGGAGAGCTTGGTTGCTGCAAGAAGCATCTCATCAATGTACTTCTCACCGTCTTGAATGCTCCTCAGCCTCGCCCCCTCCTCTCTGCGTTCCACCACTTGTTTCCTCAGAGCTTCAGCAGGCAGGCACCCTGCACATGGAACTGGTCCTTCAACTGGCATTAGGATTCTGTCTGGACCGAGGCAGAAGCTGTAACGGGGGCAACAGCTTTAGCAATACAATTTTTCCCAGCCACTGTTCTGTTCGTGGAGCTTAAGTATCTGTTAAAGCAAAAGAGAGAGATCTACCAAGTACCAGCCAGTT
Organism: Ichthyophis bannanicus; assembly: GCA_033557465.1. NCBI lineage: Eukaryota > Metazoa > Chordata > Amphibia > Gymnophiona > Ichthyophiidae > Ichthyophis > Ichthyophis bannanicus. The sequence goes on from CM066038.1 coordinate 294,657,255, forward strand.
TCGCAGCTGTCCTTTCAGAGAAAAAGCAATTAAATCTCTTTAATTATATTCAAAATGTGCTGGTCCAATTCTCTGTGATTTGTGAAAGGGGGAGGTGCCCTATAAAGCAAGACTGCTCACTAGGGGTGGGAGGGAGTCGGGGTGGGTAGGGAGGGAACTAACACCTGATTAGGTGTTAGCAGTTTCTAAACCTGAGGAGGTTACTAGAGTTCAGCAAAAGGTCCCCTAAAGCACCAAAAAGAAAGTAACCTTGCTTTAAAAAAATAGTGGGTGATATGTAAGGGCAGACTAGATAGACCATGTGGTCTTTTTCTGCCATTCTGTTTCTAGGATGCTCCCAAGCAAAGAAAACTAAAACTAAGTACACTTGATCAGGTTTTATTGAGTAGTCAGCCCATTATATTGCTTAAGCATCTATCATATCCCGAAGTGGGCTCTGCTGCTCTCCCTCCCTCTTCTTTGTCTGACACCCTTGCTGTCCCTACCCCTTCTCTCTCCATTCCTGGAGTTCCTCCTCCTTCCATATTTGATTCCATTATTATGTTGTCATTGGAGATTGGGCATCTCCCTTGGCAGATCCTCCCTTCATAGATGGTACTAACCAGAAAATTGGGTGATTGAAAGGTACATTGGAGAAAGACACTGGACAGAGGGTCTCACAGTCCTGGGCTGATCAGGTAGAAGAAGATGAAATTGTTTAGTCCAGAGGGCACTGCAGATAAGTGGGAGGGTGGGCAACAGGACCTTTGTCTGAAAAAGAGTCAAAACTCATAATCAATGTCACCATAGCTTGGCCTTCTTGCCTTTCCTTTACCACTGTAAATGTGGCACATATTCTTAGTGATAGGGCCTGTTTATTAGCTTATGATTATCTCTTCCATCTTGATGCTGCTGTTTTTCTTCTATAGGAGACTAGAATGGAGTGGAACGGGTAAACATAGATCGATTCTTTATACCGTCAAAAAGTAGAAAGACTAGGGGATATGCAATGAAGCTACAGTGTAACCCATTTAAGACTAATAATAGAAAATATTTTTCACTTGACCCGTAAATCAAACAATGGAATTCATTGCCGGAGGATGTAGTGAAGGCTGGGTTTGAAAAAGGTTTGGACATGTTCTTGGAGGAAAGGTCCCTGAACCATTATTAAAGAGAACCCAGGTAATCCGCTGCTTGCCCCAAAACAAGCATTATGGAACCAGTGTGTCTTTTTGGGAAGCTTCTAGGTGCTTGTGACCTGGATTGGTCATGGTTGTAAAGAGGAATTAGACTTACCTGCTAATTGTTGTTCCTTTAGGAACTCTAGTCCAGTCCCGGAACCATTGAGTTTAGAATCTCCTCCAGCAGCTTTGGAGACTGAAACACGTCAGCATAAATAGGCAAGGACTGCCCCTCTCCTCCAGTACCTATTGACAAAGCAGACTCAGCAGAGCAACAAATAAGTAGTTAAACAAGTAAGGAAATAGATAGACCAACAACTAAACCAATACTACTGTGTTTATCTTTTTTTTTTTTTTCCCCCCCGAACTGTGTGAAAGCGTACCCTTAAGGACTGAACATAAACCAGGTAAAATATGCTTCACTGAAAACATGCAATAGCTCTCTAGCCAACTAAGTTGCTGCGAAAGGATTCCCTATGCTCTGACCCTTTGAGCCACACCAAGAACCTCTCCGCAGAAACATCACTGCACACTCCAAACTTCAGGCTGGAAACTGCCATGACACCGGGAGGGATCCGGGACTGGACTAGAGTTCCTTAAGGAACAACAATTAGCAGGTAAGTCTAATTTCCTCTTCCTTTTCGTCCCTCTAGTCCAGTCACGGAACCATTGAGGATGTAACCGAGCAGTGAATATCAATGGGAGGGCCCTGCTAGCCCAGCCTGAAGTACTTCAGACCCAAAACGCACATCAGCCGTCGCCTGCAGATCAAGCCTATAATGCTTAGCAAAGGAATGTGACGACCACCAAGTAGCCGCCCTACAAATGTCTATGGCTGGCACAAGACTAAATTCCACCCAAGGCGCCGCTTGCGCCCTAGTCGAATGAGCTCGGAGACCCTCCGGTACCACTTTACCTTTCAAAATGTACGCCGACGCAATCATCTCCTTTAACCATCTGGAGATAGACGACTTTGCCGCCGCTTCCCCCTTCTGTGGGCCACCAAATGCGACAAACAACCTGTCCGACCTCTGGAATGATGCTGTCCCGCGGAGGTATTGCCGGAGCGCTCGACGCACATCAAAAAGATTCAATCTGCTGTCCGACCTTTCCTTCTGCTCTCCCGAAAACACTGGAAGCGACACTACCTGGTTAACATGAAACATCAAGACCACCCTAGGTAAAAATGCGGGAACTGTACGCAATACCACCTTGTGATCGAAGAAGATACGGCTCCTTACAGGACAAGGCTTGCAACTCCAAAATTCTGCGAGCGGAACAAATAGCTACGAGAAAAACTGTATTCAATGTCAGATCCTTTATCGAAGCCGAACCCAACAGCTCAAACGGTTGCTTGACCAAAGCCTCCAATACCAAGTTCAGGTCCCACGCCGGAACCGAGTATCTACGCGGAGGCCGCATGAGCAACACTGCTCGCAAAAATCTCTGGATGTCGCCGTGTGCCCCCAACATCTGACCCTGAATCTTGCCCCGGAAACAAGATATCGCTGCCAACTGCACTCGCAATGAACTAGCTGCAAGTCCTTCTCTACAACACATTGCAAGAAGGAATCTGTGGAACTGACGCCCCTAATGGCCGTAGATTTCTCTCCGCACACCAGCCTTCTAAGATGCGCCAGATCCGAATATATACCAGCGACGTAGATCGCCTCCGCGCCTTCAACAAAGTAGAAATGACGGCTGCGGAATAACCCTTAGCCTTCATCCTAGCCCTCTCAAGAGCCATGCCATAAGCGAGAATTGAGCCACTTGAGGCATCTGTAAAGGCCCCTGAGGCAACAGATCCTCCCATTGAGGAAGCCTCCACGGGTTGTCCAACAGCAGCTGCACCAAATCCGCATACCAAGGCCTCCTGGGCCAGTCAGACGCTATCAGAATCACCCAGCCATGGTGCCGCTCTATGCACTGTACCACTCGACCTATGAGAGCCCAAGCCAGAAACACATAGAGCAGGCCCTCTACTGGCCACCTCTGCGCCAATGCATCGAGCCACTCTGACATGCGTTTCCGCCTTCTGCTGTAAAATCTTGCCGCCTTTGCGGACTTGAAGGTCGCCATTAGATCCATGATTGGAGGACCCCAGCGTTGAACGAGTATATCGTAATGATAGAGCTGATCAAATTGGTAGAGGGGTTGCGCTCTATGTTAGAGAGGGCATTGACTCAGAAAGGATTAAAGTTTTGCAGGAAACAAAATCTGCTGTAGAATGTATATGGATTGAAATTCCATATAAAAGGGGGAAGGCAATGGCAGTGGGGGTGTACTATCGAGCACCTGGCCAGAATGACCAAATGGATGATGAAATGCTCAAAGAAATCAAGGAAGCTAACCAACGTTACAGCGCAGTAATAATAATGGGTGATTTCAATTACCCCGGTATCGACTGGGTCTGTGTAACGTCAGGACATACTAGGGAGATAAAGTTCCTAGATGAAATAAATGACTGCTTCTTGGAGCAGCTGGTTCATGAACCAACCAGAGGGGAAGCCATATTAGACCTAGTCCTTAGTGGAACACCAGATCTAGTGCAAGAGATAAGGGTGTTGGGGCCACTTGGCAATAGTGATCATAGCATGATCGCCTTTGATTTAATTAGTGGAGATGGGATAGTAAGGAAATCCACAGTACTACCTTTTAACTTTCGAAAGGGAGACTATGATAAAATGAGGAAAACAGTTAAGAAAAAACTAAAAGGAGCAGTTGCAAAGGTTAAAGATGTAAATCAAGCTTGGGTGTTGTTGAAAAATACTATCTTGGAAGCCCAGACCAGCTGTATTCCACGCTTTAAGAAAAGTGGAAGGAAGTCCAAAAAACTGCCAGCATGGTTTAAAGGTGAGGTCAGAGAGGCTGTTGTTGCCAAAAAAGCATCTTTCAGGAAATGGAAAAAAGAGCCAAACGACGAAACCTGGAAACAGCACAAGCACTGGCAAGTCAAATGCAAGGCATTGATAAGGCAGGCAAAGAGAGAATTTGAGAAGAAGCTTGCTGCGGAAGCAAAAACGCGAAATAAAGACCTTTTCAAGTACATTCATAGCAAAAAAACCTGTGAGAGAGTCAGTTGGTCCATTAGATGATAAAGGGGTTAAAGGAGCACTAAGCGGCGACAAGGCGATAGCGGAGAGACTGAATGAATTCTTTGCTTCGGTCTTTACTGAGGAAGATGTAGGGATGTTACCCATGACTGAAGTGGTATTTAAAGGTGCGGAAGAATTGAAGGAAATATCGATATATCGGGAAGATGTCTTACAACTATTAGATAAACTGAAGAGTAGCAAATCACCTGGGCCGGATGGTATACATCCAAGGATGTTGAAAGAACTGAAATATGAGATTGCAGACCTGCTATCAGTAATCTGTGAACTATCATTAAAATCATCTCTAATACCTGAAGATTGGAGGATCGCCAATGTAACACCAATTTTTAAAAAGGGTTCCAGGGGTGAAACGGGAAACTACAGACCGGTGAGCCTGACGTCAGTACCAGGAAAAATGGTAGAAACCATCATAAAGAATAAAATTACTCAGCATTTAGATAGTCACAACCTAATGGGAGACAGCCAACATGGCTTTAGTCAAGGAAGATCTTGTCTTACTAATCCGTTATGTTTTTTTGAAGGATTGAATAAACAGGTGGACAAAGGTGAGTCGGTTGATATTGTGTATCTGGACTTTCAGAAAGCCTTTGACAAGGTCCCTCATCAGAGACTTTTGGCAAAACTAAAGAGTCATGGGACAGGAGGCAGTGTACTATTGTCGATCAGGAACTGGTTAAAAGATAGAAAGCAGGAGGAAGTGACATCATCTCGGAGATGGCTGCCTGATTTTGGAGCTCCCGCTGGGACGCAGTTATAGCGGTGAAATTAGCGGCCAGCCTTTCCCCCCAACCTGTTATTTTGGTGCACGGAGGTGAGAAGGTGGCAGGATGTCGGTCAACAAAAAAATTGGCCCGATTTCAGTCCTCCTATGCCGCAAAAGCGGAGAGAATGGGCCGTGAGGCATCTGAGCACATGGAATCTGCTGAGGAAATGGAGGAAGAGCCGGAACGAGCAGGGGACACCTGTACCCATGGCGACATTTGGGGTTGGATGCGCTCACTCAAAAGAGACATTGGTGCTATGCGGAGTGAGTTAAAAGAAACCCTAGGAGCCATCAAGGAAGATCTTAGAGACCTTGGCATTCGGGTTGAGGCCCTGGAGGAACAGACGGAGCAACGCGCCGAAAAAGATACGGAGGTGGAGGCCCGCATGCAACAGTGCCTCTTGGAGCAAGGGCTGCTGCGAGATAAAATCGAGGATTTGGAGAACCGCTCCAGGCGGAACAACCTGAGAGTGCGGGGCCTTCCTGAGACGGAGGAGTTTGGCGATGCCATGGCGGTGATAAAGAAAATATGCCATTTCCTGCTAGAGCGGGGGGATGCTGTGGAGGCCTGTGAGGTGGCAGTGGAGAGGGCACATCGGGCCTTAGGTCCTGCTCGCCGGGGCCAGCCCCGGGATATAGTGGCTTGTTTGGGATCCTTTGCGGTGAAGGAGCAGGTGATGCGAGTGGCAGCGGCCCGGAGAACATTTCAATGGGAAAGCCAGAAGGTGGAGGTGTTCCACGATCTTTCAGCGTCCACACTACAGAGGAGGCGAGAGATGAAACCTGTGACATCTTATCTGCAGTCAGAAAAGAAGCGCTATCGGTGGCTATTTCCTTTTGCGCTAATGCTGGATGTTAATGGCCGCAGCTTCCGGGCACGGACAGTGGAAAAGGCCTGGACCATACTGTGCAGGGAGGGGGATCCTAGGCTCCCGGAGATGAGCGTTGCCTCGGACACTGGTGCAAGCAAGGAGAGGAAGTCGGTGTGGGAAAGGGTGCCAGTGCGGGGCCAGCGGCGGCGGCGGAGATCCGGAGAAGCGGAGTTGGAGGAACACCCAGTTGGACACTCAGGCGGACCCTCTAATGGGTCTGGGTGAAAGACTCAGTTTGTCCAGGACTTGTGCCATGTGGGGTCTTGTTTGTGCAGGGGCTGAGATGCTTTTTGGCAGTGGCGGGCAGGGGGAGGGGGGAGTCGGAGGGGTTTTGATATGGCAAATGTTGGGGCTGTGATTTATGCATTTATAAGTAATGTTACTGTTGATCTTTATTGGAGGTGGGGGGATGCACAAAAATGTTTTTTTGGAGGGGGATAGGGGAGGGGGGCAGCGTCTTTGGGAGAGCCACTTCCTCGATGGTGGTCAGACAAGAGGTCTGTATTCAAGGGGGGGGAAGGTGGGGGTGGGAGGGGATGGGAGGAAGTGTCATCAAGCTTGGAGGGGCTGTTTTGGGCATGGGAGGAGGGGTGAACAAGCACCATGTTGGCGGGATTGATTATCAGGAGCCTTAATGTGCGGGGCCTGAATTCTCCTCATAAACGTAAGTTGCTGTGGAAGGAGCTCAGGTCACGGAAGTGGGAGGTAGTTTTCCTCCAGGAAACTCATTTGCGTAAGGCCGATGAGCGGCTGATGCGCTTGGGGGCCTATCAGGGCTACTTTGCAGCTGAGGAGGGGGGGGCGGAAGAAGTTGGGGGTTGCCATTCTCGTGGGGCAGGGGTTCCCTTTACAGTGGAACATGTGCACCAAAAAACGGATGGGAGGGCGGTGGTAGTGGTGGGTGACCTGGGGGGGGAAAAAGTGTCATTGATCTCAGTATACGGACCCAATTCCGGGAGGGTTTTTTTTTGGAGGGAACTAGGTTCCTGGTTGGGAGGGTGGGTCCAGGGGAAGGTGTTGGTGGGAGGTGATTGCAATGTGGCGTTGGATGATAAGAGGGGGAGCCCTGGGGGAGGGGAGGGAGGTGGAAGAGTGCTAAGACAGTGGATGAAGGAGTTGGGGGTGGTAGACCTCTGGAAGATGGCGAATCCATCGGCTAGGGACTTCACCTTTTTCTCGCCTGTACATGGCTCTTACAGCCGTATCGATTTTGTGCTGGGCGATAGTTATTGGAGTGAACAGCTGGAAGGTGCTAGCATTGGCTCGGTGACCTGGTCAGACCATGCCCCAGTGCAGGTTGTGATGGGGGGGCCTGGGGATAGTGGGAGGAGGACGTTTTGGAGGTTGAACGACTACTTGCTGCGGGAGGGGGGAGCGGAACCTAAACTTCGGGAGGTGATCTTGGATTATATGGCTCTCAATGATACTGATGATGTCTCGACTGGTATCCTTTGGGATGAGCTTAAGGCGGTGGTGCGCGGCCATCTGGTTCAGTTAGGGGCACGGCGGAAAAGGAAGAGAGAAGAGGCAGAACGATTACTCCTGGGGCCCTTAATGGAGTTGGAACGGGAGCATAAAATGAAAGGGGGGAGGACCTTACAACGCCAGATGGAGGAGGTACGTAAACAATTGAATGCCCTCCAACTGGAAAAGATTTCTGGACAGATGGATAGGGTAGGGCAAAGATACTATGAATTTGATAATAAATCAGGGCTGCTCTTGGCTAACAAGCTTCGTGTCCAGCGGCAGAAGCGTACGGTTGTCAAAATCAAGGGGCCCCGAGATAAATTGCTTTATAAGGCGGAGGAGATCCACGAGTGTTTTAAAGCTTACTATCAGAAGCTCTATGCAGCGGACTCCCCGGTGGTGGGGGGGGGGGACGTAGCGAGTTATTTGGAAAATGAGGGGAAAGGGAGCGCTAAGTTGGGTGAGGGAGAGTGAGACTCGTTGGAAGCGGACATCACTCGAGGAGGTGCAGGGAGCTATTAGGGCCCTGGTCCCTGAGAAGGCCCCGGGCCTCGACGGGTTTACGGGCTCCTTCTATAAAGTGATGGTAGCGACGGTGGCCCCCCTGCTGGTGCGGGTGTTTAATGCTGTTTTGCGTGGGGAGGATTTACCACCCTCTATGACTCAAGCTGCAATTGTGGTGATACCTAAGCCCGGACGTGACCCGGCGGTATGTGGGTCATACCGCCCTATCTCGCTGTTAAACATTGATGTTAAGATCTTGTCCAAAGTGCTCGCCTTGCGATTAGCTCCGTATATGCCGGACCTGGTCCACCCTGATCAATCTGGTTTTATTATGGGGAGGCAACCGGCTGATGGGATTCGGAGGGTGATTCAGCTTGGGTGGCTTGCGCGGCAGGTTCAGCAACCAGCTATGTTCCTCTCAATCGATGCCGAAAAGGCTTTCGATAGAGTCAGCTTCACCTTCTTACAGGAGGTGTTGAAGTAAGTATTTAAGACAGGTATTAGATTATTAAGCTACGATCCCTGATGACAGTAGTTGTGGATGTGGGTGACCAATAAGAGACGTCTGGTGATGTCATTGTTGTTTCCCGCGCGTTTGAAGATTTAAATAGTATCACACAATCGCGGGCGGTTTTAGTTTCACTTGCAGTAAGAAAGGAGCAGTGCGGGGACGGTCCGGTGTAATTGAAAAACCCTTTTTAATACCTGGGTGAGTGATACATGGTAGTGGATCTGGTGTAAATGCCACGTTTTTGTGACAAGTAAAGAAAAAAATTCTGGATATATTGCAAGAAGTTGTTTTATATAGGAGCAATACAGGGAGTGTTTCCCTTTTTACCTTTAAGTATACGGCTTTTGTAATGACAGTGGTCAGTGGGTAATGGTTTTTAGAATGTCGGGTGCAAGTGCATATCTGGCTAGTATCAACAGAGTAAAAGCGTATGTTGGATTCACGATTTACATTTTATACATAAGAGTTTTCTGTGAAAGTATCTTTGTCATTGAAATGGTTAGTGTACTAGATATTGGTGTTTCCGGTTCCTATGATTGGGTAGTTAGATTTGAAAGATGGAATAGTTCACATTTAAAATAAAGAATATGGCTAGGGAGCAGTGCATGTGCACACTGATGTCATCTTTTTCCCGCGCATCTGCAGATTTAAGTACATTAGTGCCGGGTGGTCGGACAAGAAAGCAACGGCAAAGGCTGTGCTTAGCCGGACTTGGCGTAATACCCGGTAAGCGAGAAAGATTTTCATCTGTTTAGAAAAATACAAGGCATTTTCAAAGAATTCCATAGTGGGTATTACGGTCTCTACCAATTTTAATTAATTTTAATTAATTTATTTAATCATTTTAATTGTTTTTTTTTAAATTTCAAACGTTTAATTAGTTTTTTAAGAAAGACATATTACAGGAGTGAACGGATGATCAAGAGTCGTGATAGCGTTCATCATATTAAATTATGACATTATATAAATAACAGTAGGTTTGGAAAAGTTTTGAGTAAGATGGTAAATTGGTAGAGGCAGGATTGGTGAATAATCTAATTATTTAAAATGCCCTCAGGCAAACAGATACATAAAATTACAAAATGTACAATCGTATAATGGTTGTGTGGGATTGAAAGGATTCATATTATAATTTAAAGCAATCTCTAAGACAATAAAAGAATGTTAAATTGATTTTGCTTTAACTATGTATGTTAATCATACCCATTTAATTGACCTATTGCGCTTTCCTGGTTTCAGTGTTCCTCTAATAGAGTGGTCTTTATTCATTGGTTTTTATTTATTTTTATAATTTCAATTGCGATTTTATCTAATATTGATTTTTGCACCAACATGGATTTTTATAGGATGTAGTATTTTTGAATGGTTCCTCCATTTTCTTTCCTCTTCTTTTCCTTCAGTCATTGCAGTGTGGCAGGAAAATCATATAGGTAAGAATGTGATAGTAATTTTTAGTATATAAAAATGTAGGTTATGTTGTTTCTTGTTCAGACATCAGTTTTAAGGTTTATATATGGGTTATTTAATTAATTTATTTAATTAATTCTTTCAAAAAAATTTTCAGTTCAGTTTTATAACTGTGGTTTTACATGTGTTATATGCGCGTTATATGTATGTAATTAATTATTATTTGTTCAAACATCAGTTTTGAGGTTTATATATGGGTTATGTAATTAATTTATTTAATTAATTCTTTTTAAAAAAAATTTCAGTTAAGTTTGATAACAATGTGGGTTTACATGTGTTATATGCGCATTATATATATGTAAACAATTATTATTTGATTTATTTAATTAATTATTTATTTTGTAATTAACAGATGGTTTGGTGGTGTCACTAGTCAGTAATTTATTGATTAGTTATGAGTGTGACCATATGTTTTTAAGTGTTTACATGTGTGGCTTTACATGTATTACATGCAGTTACGTATTTATTTATTTATTTATCTGCCCTTTGGTTTACAGACTTTTCGCTGTACTTTAGCAGTTAATATTTATTTATTTATTCAGTTATTGATTCATAGTTTTATGGATTTTTAATGTGCTTTATATGTTTATAGTTATAATTTCCCTCGTGATTTTGTTTTTAATGAGATTTTTATATGTTGTTATAGCCAAAGCCCCTGATGAAGGCATAAACGAAACATAGCCTGTGTCGGGCCTGGCTTTGTGAAATAAAGGTGGTATAAACAGTTCCTTCCTTGCCTCCACGGTTTTTACTGGGTCTGCTGTTGGTACGTGGACTGTGCTTTTCTGTTGGACTCGCACTGGAAACCTTCCACGCTGTGAATGGCCAAAACGAGAGGACCGAAACCTACGAAACTCCCGCTGAGCTCCCCTGGGCCCCGAAGCACTCCGGCCCTGCTTAGGCTTATCCTCAGGAAGACGTCCCCCCTTGGATTCCCCTAGATCCTTTACCAACTTTTCCAAATCTTCTCCAAACTATAGCTTCCCCCGAAATGGAAGTTTACTGAGGCGAGCTTTAGACGAACCGTTCGCCGCCCAGTTTCTCAACCACAGATATCAACGCACTGCTACGACCGACGCCATACTCTTCGCTAGTCCTCTGATGAGATCATAATGAATACCCGCCAAATAAGAGGTTCCTGATTCCAGCCGTGCTACCTCCGCTTCCTGCTCTCCTAGCTGATCCCCCTGTAACCTTTGGGACCATCTCAGGCAGCCTCTCGCCACCCACGCCCCCGCTATCGAGGCCTGCATGGAGAGAGCGCTAATATCAAACACCTGCTTCAACAAGGTATCTCATTTCCTGTCCTGCACGTCCTTCAACGCTGCGTCCCCCTCTACCGGGATCGTAGTCTTCTTTGTCACTGCCAAAACTGCCGCATCTACCTTTGGAGAGCGAAAGAGCTCCCTATCTTGGTCAGAAAGCGTATATAACTTAGCTATTGTCCTAGAACCTCTCAGGGCAGACTCCGGCAAGTCCCACTCCTCCTGAATCACATTTCTAAACACCCTATGCACGGGAAACACACGCTGGGACGTGCACACCGCCTGCAACAGAGGATCCTCCAACACTTCCTCCGAGGAAAGCTCCACTGACGGCATTTTCAGCGTTCTTAACGTCTCCTTAATCAGAGCTGGGAGCTCCTCTTTCCTAAACACCCTGACTACTCTAGTTTATTGCTCCGCATCGGGCAAATCTCCCTCCCTCTTCTAATTCCTCCTCCGAGACTTCTGCTAGATCCCCATCACCTGCCTCTAGCCCTTCCCAGAGCGGCGACGCAGGACACTCTACACTTGCCCCTTTACTCTTCTTCATCAAGGCAGTTTCCACCTCCGCAGACCCAAGACGCTTCTGTCCTCGCGGGCTGTGAGGAGGTGCCGCCATCGCCGGCTGCAGCAAGGCAAAAGCCTGCTGCATGAGAGAGAAGAAGGCCGGTGGAATCCCAACCGAACCCCTCACCTGGCTGGCTCCTGGCGGCGGAACAGCACTTTCCCCCGAGGAAGGCCCCGCTATCTGTTCCACGGAAACCAATGAGGATGGTAGGGCTTCCCCCTTCTCTCGAGAACCCGCCAACTGGTCTCCGCTGGTCCCTTCCAGCGGCCCCTCCATAATGGCCGCTTCGCGGGTGCAGGCTCTACACACACCAGATTCCAACAGCTCACCTCGCCTCATACCACACACCAAACAACGAGGCTTAGCAGGCATAGCACTTAGTAAAGAAAAAACTGCTCTCCCCTAGCAGCTCTAAACAAGGACCGATGCTGTCCCCGGTTTTTTTTTTTCATCTGCACTCCCAGTTATGTGAACAACTCTGTGCCGCTTAACAGAAGCCAAAACGAGCCTTTAAACGCTTGCAAATCCTCAAAAGTAACTTTTGCTTACTTCGCGGCGTCTAAAATGGCCGCCATCATAAGAACATAAGATATGCCATACTGGGTCAGACCAAGGTCCATCAAGCCCAGTATTCTGTTTCCAACAGTGGCCAATCTAGGTCATATGTACTGTCGCAACTCCCCTCCTACAGGCCAGTGGCTTAATAGCAGGGGCGACCGCTATATTTGTTTGACAGTGTCCTTTTACTATTTTTGCCAGCAAGGGTTGCTGGGATTTGTAGTTTTGAGAACACCTGGAACAAATTGTGTTGTGGCATGAGGGTCAATTTGAAACAGATAAATTTATTATAAGGGTTTTTCCTTTTCACAAGGGTTCATAGGTAAATAAAGCAAATAAGAATTCTTTCTTCTGAGTAACAGAAAGTAAGGGTAAACTAGAAAGCATGAAATAAACTGTTTTCTTCACAGTAACTGAAAACCTTTTAAACAACTTTGTCAGTACTTCAGCAAAGCTTGTTTCAACGGAGATCCAGTTTATCAGAATCACAGTATGAGCAATCCATCTGACAGCATTCTATATCATTAGGAACAAAAGGTTCTTCAACAATCATTTCTTCATTGTCAATGCTACAGCACTGCTCTTGAGAGTTCCTATCAAGCACAGCTGAGCTCACGTCCTGCAACTGGTTTAGGAAGGTTCCCTGATCATATGCCGTGACAGTCTTTGGTTCAGGAGAATACTTGTTATGTAAGCTTTCTCTTATAGGACTTATATCAGCTTTTAGCCACTTCTCCAAAGCATTAGAATTAGAAGCATTTACAGCAGTGCTATCTTGGCATTGGCTAGCACTAGATTTTAACTGCTTTACTATCTCTTCTACCAGGCTTTGATTAGGAAGTGATACAGACGTACCTCTTTTGTCAGCACTGCTCTGTCTGTGTTGAGAGCTTTGTCCCTTCCCCCAGGGTAATAGCTTAGCCCTGTCATCAGGTAGCTCATCAACAGACTTCAGCTTGGCTTTAAAGTAGTAAGGAATGAACCCACGTGAATCCTTCTTGCCTGAAGCTGGGTTTCCAGACCTTCCTGTCTGTTGGCTTGTGTGGCTGCTGCTGTGATTGTATCCTCTCTGGACGTTGTCTTCCTTCACGTCCTTCCCCGTGTCTGACCTCGTGTTCTCTGTATTTCCTGTGTTCCTCTTGTGCCTGTCTCCTTGTGTCTCTCCTTGTGTCTCTCCACGACTAACTTTGCTTCCACCCTTAAAGAGTGAATCTGAAGCTGGTCTCCAACAGCTTCCACGTGCAGGCACACCCACCTGATTAGTCAGCTGCCTCTTGTTAGAGCTGCCTCTAGCTCTTACGTCATAATCCTGACTGAGCTGCATTTTTTCTAAAGGCTTCCTGCTTCTACAGAAACCTGGCTTTTCCTGAGTTTTACCGCTAGAGGGCTCACTACTCTCCCATTCCATCATGTCAGAAGTGCTTTCTGTATCACATATTCCCCCCCTTAAGATATTACAGGCTGGGTGAACCATGTGATCACAGCTTGGAATCCGACATGGGTTATGGACAGCTTCCCTGCTCTGCGAGTAACTCTGAGAACTTTGGACAAGCTGGGAAAGGGCTACCCTTTCATGCCATGGGCTCAGGAGGTTTACATGATAAACCTGCCGATGACCTCTCCGGTTCTGGACCGCGTAGGATACTGGGCCTACCTGCTCCAGAACTCGAAAGGGTCCTTTCCACTGCCTTTCAAATTTCGGAACCGCTCCGGTGTCCGAACAATCACCTTCTCGCCTACCTTTAACTGACGAGGCTTGGTGTTTTGGTCATAATAGCCTTTTTGTTTCTCCTGACTGGCCCTTAGGTTGTTTTCCGCCACTTGTGCGGTTCGTGCCAGCCGGCCTCTTAGATCTTTTAAGAATTGGGGTACTGCAAACTCCTCAGCTCCCGGCTCCACCCATTGTTCACGGAGGATGTCCAGTATACCCCTTGGCGACCTTCCATACATTAATTCGTATGGAGAGGTTCCCAGGGACGATTGCTTCCTCTCTCTACATGCATATAGTACAAAGGGAAGTAGGGTGTCCCACTCATTCATCTGGCCTGCCAACCCCCTCCTCAACATACTTTTTAGAGTCTGGTTGAAACGCTCAACCAATCCGTTGGTTTGCGGATGGTAGGCCGCTGTCTTTATGTGTCGAATGCCAAAGGCATCCCATACCCTTGCTAGGTAGTGTGACATGAAATTACTGCCACGATCGGTCAAAATTTCCTTTGGGAAACCTACTTCACAGAATAATCTCACTAATTCTGCTGCCACCACCCGGGCTGAAATGGTGCGCAAAGGGACCGCCCAAGGAAAACGGGTTGCGTGGTCTACCATGACCAATATGTATTGGTAGCCACACGGTGTTTTTGTGAGAGGGCCTACTATATCTATAGCTATTCTTTGTATGGGTACCGTGATAACAGGTAGTGGGATCAACGGCACCTCCTTGGGTTTCACTGGGGAAACCCTCTGGCATGATGGGCAGGCCTCACAAAATTTTGTAGTTTCCCTAAATACGCCTGGCCAGTAGAATCTGGCTAACACTTGCTCTAAGGTCCCTTGGTTGCCTTTATGCGCCCCTATTGGATGATCATGGGCTAATCTTAACACCAGGGTTCTGAACGTATTGGGTATTACCAATTGTTTTGCGAACATTTCCTGAAGCCAATTCCAAACTTTCCCTGAATAAAATTCCCTCATCCAAAAAGAACCTGGGTAATGTATCCCTTCCCTCCTGGGCATACTTAAAGGCTTGAGCAAGCGTTGGGTCAGCTTGTTGCTCTTTGGAAAATGAGGGGAACTTAACCATCAACTCTTCTGGGACCCATGGTATTTCTAACCCTGCCCTGACATCTGCCCTACTCTGAGAGCGAGTCTGGCGTTCCCTACGCTTTTCCCCTTTACTTTTCTTGCTAGCTTTCCTTGGGGCGCTGATTAAATCCTCATGTGTGGGTAAGTCTAGCCGCCCTGCCATTGAAGATTCTCCCTCATCTTCCCTGGCCTTAATCTGGTTCCTTGTGGCCACCATCCCCTCCCTTGTTTGTACCTGCTGCTGCAGGCCTTCCTGGAAATATGGCCAATCATGGCCTAATACCAATTCATGGGGTAAGTGTGGAACCACAGCTAGCAAAAGCTCTTTTGCTATTCCAGACCCCTCCACTAGAAGTTTGTGAACAGGACAGGTGGATGCTTCCCCGTGCACACAGCGAATTATTACGGAGGGACTAGGTGAATCAGGTAGGGCTTTCCCTTGAGCTTGTATCTTCTCCCAGAGACCACGTGAAAGCATACTCTGATTGGAGCCAGAGTCTAGTAGGGCTGTGGTACTAACCCCTTGGACTGTCATGGCTATGAGGAAACTTTCCTTAACCTGTCCTGGGCTATTGGTCACTAGCGCTACTTTCTCTTTACAATCACGCTGTAAATGGTTACTACTACTGCCACATTTAAAGCATACTCTCCTTCCATTTCTGCTAGGACATTTTGGTAAACACAGTGCAGGTACTTTAAAAGCATTTTCTTTCTTTTCTGACCCTGCTGCGGTTGTTTTCACCGGGGTCATGCTCCCATTCTGAGCGTTCCTCTCCGCTTCCAGGAAACGGTCAGTGAGCATAATGGCTTCCAGTGAATCTTACAACCTTGCAAGGTTAGGAAAGTAGACACATTTTTAGGGACAGCATTCATATACTGTTCTAATAAAATATTATCTAACAATGTTTCAATGCTTTTACCTTCTGGCACTAACCATTTGTGAAGTAAGGCTTTTAAGCGATAGTGCAGGGCTCTGGGCGTCTCATCACTCATGAGTTTAGCTTCTCTAAACAACTGGTGATAGGCTGTAGACGAGAGACCCACTCTATCTTTAATTGCCCTCTTGACCTCCTCATAATTGTTAGCTAAATTAGGTGGTACCGTCTGATAGGCAGCCAATGCATCCCCAGTGAGACACATTGCCAGCCTAACGGCCCATTGGTCCTTAGGCCAATGCATTAAGTACGCAATCCTTTCAAAAGTTTCTAAATAATCGTCCAGATTATCAGATGGAGATAATTTTCCAAAGCTCCATGCCTCTTTAGAACAATGTCCCAAAGCATGTGTTTGGTTTAAATGTTCTGAACCTGTATTAGTAGTAGCAGGCTCCTTCTTGATATTAGTAGCTTGCATCCACGCCTCCATAAGCTGCATCAATGGTCGCTGCTGCTGCTCCATACGCGCTGTAGCCTTATCCAATAGCTCCGTGGCCAGCTCCCGTTGGCGCTCGAATTGCGCAGCCATCCAAGTTAGGACTTCCTTCACCTCCATGGTCATTCTGGAAAGACACAAACACAAAAGAGGACCACCAAGTGCGGTATCGCAAGCTAGGATGTATTCCTATCTTTCCACCCCTTTGCTACGCTGATACCCACTTAGGCATCCACAGGTAACCCGGCTTATATACAAATTACCTGAGGCCAATGGTGCGTCAAGTTTTGTGTACGTAGGTCTGAACCAGATTAGACACGTCTCCTTGGAGTAGAAGTCTTGCTTGCAGAGCTGTTCTTCTTTTCAAGCTTCTCAAAAAAAAAAAATTCCACCTCTTTCCTTTTTTTTTTTTTTTTTTTTTTTCAAAACTTTCTTGGCCTTTGAATTCTTGTTGCTGAGGCTGCTGCGGCTGCTGTTGCACGCATGCGCCTTTACCTTGATCCTGCCAACTACGCCAATCTGTCGCAACTCCCCTCCTACAGGCCAGTGGCTTAATAGCAGGGGCGACCGCTATATTTGTTTGACAGTGTCCTTTTACTATTTTTGCCAGCAAGGTTTGCTGGGATTTGTAGTTTTGAGAACACCTGGAACAAATTGTGTTGTGGCACGAGGGTCAATTTGAAACAGATAAATTTATTATAAGGGTTTTTCCTCTTCACAAGGGTTCATAGGTAAATAAAGCAAATAAGAATTCTTTCTTCTGAGTAACAGAAAGTAAGGGTAAACTAGAAAGCATGAAATAAACTGTTTTCTTCACAGTAACTGAAAACCTTTTAAACAACTTTGTCAGTACTTCAGCAAAGCTTGTTTCAACGGAGATCCAGTTTATCAGAATCACAGTATGAGCAATCCATCTGACAGCATTCTATATCATTAGGAACAAAAGGTTCTTCAACAATCATTTCTTCATTGTCAATGCTACAGCACTGCTCTTGAGAGTTCCTATCAAGCACAGCTGAGCTCACGTCCTGCAACTGGTTTAGGAAGGTTCCCTGATCATATGCCGTGACAGTCTTTGGTTCAGGAGAATACTTATAGAACTTATATCAGCTTTTAGCCACTTCTCCAAAGCATTAGAATTAGAAGCATTTACAGCAGTGCTATCTTGGCATTGGCTAGCACTAGATTTTAACTGCTTTACTATCTCTTCTACCAGGCTTTGATTAGGAAGTGATACAGACGTACCTCTTTTGTCAGCACTGCTCTGTCTGTGTTGAGAGCTTTGTCCCTTCCCCCAGGGTAATAGCTTAGCCCTGTCATCGGGTAGCTCATCAACAGACTTCAGCTTGGCTTTAAAGTAGTAAGGAATGAACCCACGTGAATCCTTCTTGCCTGAAGCTGGGTTTCCAGACCTTCCTGTCTGTTGGCTTGTGTGGCTGCTGCTGTGATTGTATCCTCTCTGGACGTTGTCTTCCTTCACGTCCTTCCCCGTGTCTGACCTCGTGTTCTCTGTATTTCCTGTGTTCCTCTTGTGCCTGTCTCCTTGTGTCTCTCCTTGTGTCTCTCCACGACTAACTTTGCTTCCACCCTTAAAGAGTGAATCTGAAGCTGGTCTCCAACAGCTTCCACGTGCAGGCACACCCACCTGATTAGTCAGCTGCCTCTTGTTAGAGCTGCCTCTAGCTCTTACGTCATAATCCTGACTGAGCTGCATTTTTTCTAAAGGCTTCCTGCTTCTACAGAAACCTGGCTTTTCCTGAGTTTTACCGCTAGAGGGCTCACTACTCTCCCATTCCATCATGTCAGAAGTGCTTTCTGTATCACAGTACCTAGCAGTTTCCCCAGGAGACACAAGTTCCACAATGCTTGTACTGGGTCAAGCATTGATATCTTTGGTCACTTCTTAATAATGGTTTATGGACCTTTCCTCCAGGAACTTGTCCAAACCTTTTTTAAACCCAGCTACACTAACAGCCTTTACTACATCCTCCGGTAACAAATTCCAGAGTTTGATTACACGTTGAGTGAAAAAATATTTTCTTTTATTAGTCTTAAATAGTTTACCCTGTAGCTTCATTGCATGTCCCCTAGTCTTTCTATATTCTGATAAGGTAAACAATCGATCTACGTTTACCCGTTCCACTCCGTTCATTAATTTATAGACTTCTATCATATCTCCCCTCAGCCGTCTCTTTTCCAGGTTAAAGAGCCCTAACCTTTTTAGCCTTTCTTCATAGGAGTATCCTTCCATCCCCTTTACCATTTTGGTGGCTCTTCTCTGAACCTTTTCTAAAATTGCTATATTCTTTTTAAGATACGGCGACCAGAATTGCACACAATATTCAAGGTGCGGTCTCACCATGGAACGATAAAGAGGCATTATAATATCTTCCCTCCCTCCCTCCCCACACCCACCCTCCCCTGGGATAATCATAGCTTTATAGGTACTTACACATCTTAAAAGACAGGAGGTGCTTTCAGGTGAAGCTCATTACCCAGATCAGTCATACACTAAGGACCTGAGATTAATTAAGCTTCAGGTGAACAAGGTATATTAAACGTATTAGATACAGTTTTATTGGTATAAATACCCATAGCAACCCCTAGTAAGTAAGAACTTAAAGATCTAGACACAAAATTAAAACTAAGATGCAGACAGCAGTCCAGCAGCGGGATGGGGGCTTTCCAGTCTTTTGCATTGAGTGTCACATGTATGATTTTCTCACAGTTGGTGAGAGGTCTTACGTGTGCACTAGGTGCAAGGAGCTCTTTGCTTTCAGGGAACAAGTCCGTTCTCTAGAGGCTAAAGTAGCAGACTTGGAAAACATAAGAGAGACAGAGAGGTACATAGACGAGACCTACAGGGATATAGTCCTGAAGTCCCACCTCCAGTCTGGCAGCACCCCTGTTGCCATGGAGGAGAGAGGTCATGTGACAGGACAGCATCACCCTGGTGTGGCAGGAAGTGATCCTGTAACTAGGACCTGTCCTCCAGGTGATGTAAAACCCTCTCGCACCGAGGAAGTTTCTCCAGGGCCATGTGCCCATGAGGGAAGGGTTAGGACAGCCGTTATAGTTGGTGATTCGATCATTAGGCATGTAGATAGCTGGGTGGCTGGTGGACGTGAGAATCGCCTGGTAACATGCCTGCCTGGTGCGAAGGTAGCGGACCTCACGCGCCACCTAGAAAAGGTCTTAGATAGTGCTGGGGAGGAGTCTAATGTCTTGGTACATCTTTCAGGAAATGGAAAAAAGAGCCAAAAGACGAAACCTGGAAACAGCACAAGCACTGGCAAGTCAAATGCAAGGCATTGATAAGGCAGGCAAAGAGAGAATTTGAAAAGAAGCTTGCTGCGGAAGCAAAAACGCGAAATAAAGACCTTTTCAAGTATATTCGTAGCAAAAAACCTGTGAGAGAGTTAGTTGGTCCATTAGTTGATAAAGTGGTTAAAGGAGCACTAAGAGGCGACAAGGCGATAGCGGAGAGACTGAATGAATTCTTTGCTTCGGTCTTTACTGAGGAAGATGTAGGGATGTTACCCATGACTGAAGTGGTATTTAAGGGTGCGGAAGAATTGAAGGAAATATTGATACATCAGGAAGATGTCTTACAACTATTAGATAAACTGAAGAGTATCAAATCACCTGGGCCGGATGGTATACATCCAAGGGTGTTGAAAGAACTGAAATATGAGATTGCAGAACTGCTATCAGTAATCTGTGAACTATCATTAAAATCATCTGTAATACCTGAAGATTGAAGGATCGCCAATGTAACACCAATTTTTAAAAAGGGTTCCAGGGGTGATCCGGGAAACTACAGACCGGTGAGCCTGACGTCAGTACCGGGAAAAATGGTAGAAACCATCATAAAGAATAAAATTACTCAGCATGTAGATAGTCACAACCTAATGGGAGACAGCCAACATGGCTTTAGACAAGTTATATCTTGTGTTACTAATCTGTTATGTTTTTTTGAAGGAGTGAATAAACAGGTGGACAAAGGTGAGTCGGTTGATATTGTGTATCTGGACTTTCAGAAAGCCTTTGACAAGGTCCCTCATCAGAGACTTTTGGCAAAACTAAAGAGTCATGGGATAGGAGGCAGTGTACTATTGTGGATCAGGAACTGGTTAAAAGATAGAAAGCAGAGGGTAGGGCTAAATGGCCAATTTTCCCAATGGAGAAAGGTGAATAGTGGTGTACCCCAGGGATCTGTGCTGGGTCCGCTGCTTTTTGACATATTCATAAATGACCTGGAAAGTGGAATAATGAGTGAGGTTATCAAATTTGCAGATGACACAAAACTATTTAAAGTTGTTAAAGCCCAAGAGGATTGTGAAAAATTGCAAGAGGATCTTGATAAATTGGAAGACTGGGCATCAAAATGGCAGATAAAATTTAATGTGGACAAGTGCAAGGTTATGCACCTAGGGAAAAACAACCCAAACTATGGTTACACGATGCAAGGTTCCACATTAGGAACCACCACCCAGGAAAAAGATTTAGGCGTCATTGTGGATACCATGTTAAAACCCTCGGCCCAGTGTGCAGCGGCGGCCAAGAGAGCAAATAGAATGCTAGGTATGATAAGGAAAGGAATGGAAAATAAAACAAAAGATATTATAATGCCTCTATATCGTTCCATGGTGAGACCGCACCTTGAATATTGTGTGCCATTCTGGTCGCCGTATCTTAAAAAGGATATAGCGATTTTAGAAAAGGTACAGAGAAGAGCCACCAAAATGGTAAAGGGGATGGAAGGATACTCCTATGAAGAAAGGCTAAAAAGGTTAGGGCTCTTTAACCTGGAAAAGAGACGGCTGAGGGGAGATATGATAGAAAGTCTATAAATTAATGAACGGAGTGGAAAGGGTAAACGTAGATCGATTGTTTACCTTATCAGAATATAGAAAGACTAGGGGACATGCAATGAAGCTACAGGGTAAACTATTTAAGACTAATAAAAGAAAATATTTTTTCACTCAACGTGTAATCAAACTCTGGAATTTGTTACCGGAGGATGTAGTAAAGGCTGTTAGTGTAGCTGGGTTTAAAAAAGGTTTGGACAAGTTCCTGGAGGAAAGGTCCATAAACCATTATTAAGAAGTGACCAAAGATATCAATGCTTGACCCAGTACAAGCATTGTGGAACTTGTGTCTCTTGGGGAAACTGCTAGGTACATATGACCTAGATTGGCCACTGTTGGAAACAGAATACTGGGCTTGATGGACCTTGGTCTGACCCAGTATGGCATATCTTATGTTCTTATATCTTATGTTCTTATGTTCTTATTTTCCATTCCTTTCCTTATCATACCTAGCGAATCCTAGCGGACGGCCAAGCTGCACGATCGCGGCCTCCGTTTCTGGTCTCTCTCCCCTATCTCACGCTATTCTGTTCTACCCGCCGCTGACAGGACTCACCTTCAGCGATTGCCAGGGCCGGGAGGAGGCTCCCCGCACGCTGGAGCTCAGCCGGACCGCAGCTGCAGCTCCGGCTTTCACAACCCTGTTTGCTAGCACCGGTGTCCACTGCTCTCCTGGCGCTGCGGGTAGGGCCTGCGACCTGCTCCTCACCCGTTATCGCGGGTTTGGGAGAAGGGAGGCTAAGGTGCTGAGCTAGTTCCCCTATGCTCATTAGAGTGAAGGGGAGAGAACCGGGGGGGGGGGGGGGGGGAGAAGAGAGATGGGGAGAGAAAGAGAGAGAGAGCTCCAGACAGCAGCAACAGAGGGACACCTCCAGCAGCAGCACCTTCCCTGTAAGAATCAAAACACCAATTACCAACTAATCTTCCTTAAAATCCAAACTACACTTCCAATGTAAAAGCTAAAGAACTAGCTCTGCTTATTTGTGCTGAGTGAGCCCAGTCCCAGGCTCAGAAGCTTCTCCAGCTGCTTGGAGACTGAAAGTACTGGAGGAGAGGGGAGGTCCTTGCCTATTTATGCAGAGGTCATCAAAGCGATGACATGTTTCAGTCTCCAAAGCTGCTGGAGGAGATTCTAAACTCAATGGTTCCTGGACTGGACTAGAGGGATGAAAAGGAACAGGATACTGTTCTTTTGTTCTTAACTGCCTCATTGACATCCTTACATGAGGCTAAAAGGGAGTGGGTTCAGGGGCCTTCTTTTTGCTCCTTGGCTTATGAACCCTGTGGGGATATGGCAGTTCTTTTCTCATCGTATGACATTCAAGTCCAGCATGTCTTAGAAATGAGTCCTGGATGAGCCCTTTTATTAAATGGGGTGCAAGTGCTTCCTTAATGGATATCGGCCTCAGTCCAGGTGGGCCTGAAAGGAACTCTAGTGCTGTAACCGCCCTTACCCACATACTTCTAAGTTACTCATCTTGGGTGGGGATTTTAACACTCACTTGAGCAAGAGACTGTGGTAGTACTACTGTGCCTATAGAATATGATGGTATCTCTCTAGCCTCTGTGGCTAAAGAGGCCAGGTTGGTTAATGTTTACACTCATTGTGTGCCTTTTTTACCTTTATTCGTGACCAAAATACAAAGAGGTTTTATTTAAGCTGGTATGACCTATTAAGCCTATCTCCCTCCCCAGCTCAAAGTCTTGGAATTTTCTGATCACTCTCTACTCCTGTGTGGTATTGAGGTGGGGGGAGCGGAATTGTGTTTGGGAGGGACTGTGGAAACTAAATCTGCAGCTTCTTCAGGATGAGGATACTGACTGTTCTTTTCTGGCGTTTTGTATTGATCAACTGTCATTGAAATCTGGTGGGAGCTGTTTAAAAGGAGGACTCGTAATTTTTTTCAGTGTCAGAATGAGATGAAATGTCAGAAACATCGATTTATTTATGGTAGTTTGAGGAGGCTTCTGGATACGATAGTTTCTAGAGGTGCTGATAGGACAGAGATTCAGTATATACAGTGTCAGTTGCAAAATCTGCAGTATGACAGGTTTTCAACTCGTCTCTTTGAAAGGGATTACAGGGTGTTGTCTCCAAACAAGATGCAACAGGTCAGGTACGCTTCTCTACAGGGGTGGCTCAAGGCAATCTGATGCCTGAGGCAAAGGATGAGATGGGGCCCCCTCCCCCCCTCCCTGTAGAGGAGGGGGAGGGGCTTTCTCAAAATTCCAATCAGGGACTGAACCAAACACAAAAAACGATCAGATTATATGGAGGAAATGCAAGATGTTTGCACACCAAGGAACTAAAAGAGAGCGAGAACCACAGCACAGTTTATAAAATTAAATTATAACTCATTTTTATTTTGTTATAAACCGTGTTATGGTTCTTGCTTTTTCTTTTTGAACATATATTTTGCATCCACAGAACTCCCTTCAACAGTGGGTGCAGAGCAGAACCAGGACATTCACCCACAGAGCTCAATATCTTAAAAAAAAATCTGATTCTGATCATCTCACTAACAACAACAAACATTCTCCAGTATCAGGCATATTGTGAACTAACTCAGTGACTTTGCTGTAGAGTTTTGTTTATCTATAGAGCAAGTCTACCCTACCATAACATATCAGCGCCAAATTCCAAAACTCACATAAGGAGCCCATCCAAATAAAGCATCACTCTACATACTACTTTCCCAAAATTATACTTTACTGTAGAGTGAGGTGAAGAAAGAACTCTCACACGCAGGTATCTGCATTGTCAGCAGAAACTAACATAATGGCTCAGCGCAAGTAGCATGAGTGCAACTAATGCCACCTCACTGGGTGGCCTTATTTGCACCAGCAGCTGTTTTGCCACGCTGAAATGTGTTAACTGCAAGGGGATGTAACTGCCTCCCTGCAGTTAGCCTATGGCCCTGTGTAATCACTCTGGAATTAGTTACCAGAGGATGCAGTAAAAGCTGTAAGTGTAGCTGGGTTTAAAAAGGTTTGCACGGGGACTTCCGGTGACGTCATGGAGCGTATGGCCGTGGTGTAGCCGAGCTCCGTCTAATTCCCTATAAAAGGAGTTAAATGAGCGATATCCCGTGTGCGACGGTGGCGGATAAAGTGACCCCGGGGAGTGCCATGGCAGCCCGGAAAAAATTGGAGGGGTTTAAGTCCGCGTACGTGCGGCGAGAAAAGCGTGCGGAGCCTAGGCGAGGCTGAGGAGGGAAGTGGAGATGAGGGCCCAGGGGAAGACACTGGAGAGACTGAACAGCTGCTTGGGGAAATGGAGCTTAAGGACTGGTTGAAGGAGTTTAAACGAGAGCTCCAGGGAAATATCAAGGCGATGAGAAGAGATCTGAAAGAGACGCTGCACTCGATCCAACAAGAAATGAACAGCCTGGGGCAGCGCGTGGAGGAGGTGGTGGAACAAGTGGATTCACAGGAAAGAGCCCTGAGGGAGGTGGAGGTGGAGCAGCGCCGACTGCGTGAAAGGCAAGACGAAATGCAGGAAAAGATGGAGGAGATGGAGGATAGGGCTCGGAGGAATAATTTACGTTTTAAAGGACTCCCCAAAACGGAGAACTATAAGGACTGTGCACAAACGGTGCAAAGACTGTGCCGGCATATTTTGAGAATGGAGGAGAGCGGGGAAAACCACGTGGAGGCCATTGGAGTGGAGCGAGCACATCGCAGCCTGGGCCCTCGGCGGGAAAAACAAGTAAGGGATGTGATTGCGTGCCTAAGCAGCTTCCCTCTTAAAGAGCGTATCCTGAGTGTGGCCCGGAAGTATGGCCGTATTGCTTGGGAATCATGTGAGGTGGAGATTTATAATGACCTTTCCAAAGGGACCCTGGAGAGGAGGAGAGGCATGAAGGAGGTGACGGCATTCCTCCGGGGGAAAGGACTGAGATACCGCTGGCTGTTCCCCTTTGGTCTTTTGCTGACAGTAAATGGAATATCTCGGAGAGTGAAAGGGGTGGAGGAGGCCTGGAGCGTGCTGTCGGAGTTGGGGTGTGAACAACTTCCACAGACCAAGGAAGGAGCTCGTGGAGGGGTGGCCAGAGAGGAGCGCGGCAAGGAACAGAGAATGTCACAGTGGCAGCGGGTGTCGGAGAAAGGGAAGAGGCTCAAAAGGCTTTCGCAGGACTCGAATGGAGCGGACCAAGCAGTGACTACCTGAACATTGGGGAATGGGCATGGGTATTAATTCTGTACTGGGTTTAATATGGGGAGGAGGTGGAAGGGGGGTATGTGTGTATGGAGTAATGGGCTTTTTGCATAGGACGGATGGTTAAAGCGGAGGGTGGAATGGTGGGGGACAGAAATAGAAATGCAGGGGAAGGTGGGCCAGTGGAGGTGGTGTGGGGATAATTCGGGATGCGATCAAGGGGTGGAATCGAGATAGGACCTGACTCACACGGAAGGGATGGATGGGAGGTGGGGAGGAGAGGAGGGGGACTGGGGGGGGGTAATGAAAGGGAGGGAGCAGGCACAACTCAGCGGAGAGGGATGGGCAGGGAAAGGGGTGACATAGGGTAATGCTGAGGATTGGTTCTATAAATGTGAAGGGATTGAACTCCCCACACAAAAGGAGGCAATTTTTCAGAGAAATAAAGAAGAATAAGTGGGAGGTGATCTTGGTGCAAGAAACACATCTGAGGGGAGGAGAGGTTGGAAGGTTAAAACATCCAGGTTATCCGGAGCAGTTTTTCTCATGCGGTAGGGGGGGAGAACGGAAACGGGGGGTAGCTATACTGGTGAAAGGAGGGGTAGGGATTCAGGTGAGGGACTGGTTTCGGGACAAGGAGGGGAGGGTGGTAGGTATAAAAGGGAGATGGGGGAGTGAAGAGATAAACATTGTTTCGGTTTATGCATCGAATGGGATGCAGGGGACCTTCTGGAAAATTACGAGTCAATTGCTAGAGAGGGAAGTACAGGGGAAGTTACTGGTAGGAGGGGATTTTAACGTTACCTTACAAGATGGTTTGGATAGGAATCCTAGAGGGTGGGAGGGGAGGGGGTCGAGTAGGAAGGAGCTAAAAAAATTGATGGAGCAGCATGATTTGGTGGATGTCTGGAGGAGGCGGAATCCGGTTGATAGAGAATATACTTTCTTCTCAGCACCACATAAGTGTTGGAGCAGAATTGATATGATCATGATGAATGCTGATTGGATGGTGGAGGTGACAGAGGGGGAGATTCTCCCGATTGTATGGTCAGATCATAGCGCAGTAGTGGTGGGGATTCAGAGTAAGAGACAAGTGGGGACTAAATTTTGGCAGTTGAATGAGAGTCTGTTGAAAAATAAGGAGGTGAGGGAGGACATTAGAGGGGCGATACGGGAATATTTAGAATTTAATGATAATGGGCAGGTACGAGAGGTTATGGTGT
Source organism: Ichthyophis bannanicus (assembly GCA_033557465.1). NCBI lineage: Eukaryota > Metazoa > Chordata > Amphibia > Gymnophiona > Ichthyophiidae > Ichthyophis > Ichthyophis bannanicus. Next base: position 294,683,932 of record CM066038.1, read on the forward strand.
GGGGGGGGGCTGAAGGCATATATCAGAGGTCGATTCATCAAATGGGGAACGCGGCTGAAGAGGGAGAGAGGGAAGAAGGAGGAAAGGTTAAGGGAGGAGCTGGTGATAGCAGAAAGGGAGCTACGGGAAGCAGGAATGGAGAGGGCCCGGAAAAACCTGGATCGAATCAGAGGGGAATTAAAAACCTTACAGGTGGATCAGATAGCTATGGATATGAAACGAGTGCAACAGATATATTATGAATTTGGAAATAAGGCAGGGCGGTTGTTGGCCCGTAAACTCCGGAAGCAGAAGGGGGTCTCTATGATATATCAAATTAAGCACCAAGATGGGGTAGTGACAGAGGAAGAGCAGGAGGTCCGGGGGGAGATTTGAACAATATTACAGAGAGTTATATCGGAGACAGGATGGGGTGAGGTAAGAACAAATAAGTAGGTATCTGGAGGGTTTAGAGTTGCCTAGGCTGGGTGAGGAAGCGCGGGGAGGGCTGGAGGGGGAGGTGACGGGGGAAGAAGTGGGGAAGGTGGTTAAGGGATTGAAGGGGGGGAAATCGCCGGGCTTAGATGGACTACCAGGGTCCTTTTATAAACGGTTTTGGGGGGAAATAGGAGATATAATGATAAGAGTATTCAATGGCATGTTAAAGGAGGGGGGAGAGTTGCTCCCTGAGATGTTAACGGCGGAGATTACGATCTTGCCAAAGCCAGGGAAGGATCCATTAGAATGTGGATCGTATAGGCCGATATCCCTGCTTAATGTAGATGTATAAATTTTGGCCAAGGTATTGGCGGATCGCTTGGCACCATGGATGCCTGGGTTGATTAAGGAAGATCAGACGGGATTTATTGTGGGGAGGCAGATGGCTGATAACATAAAAAGGGCGATAGAGGTGATTGGGGTAGCGAGGGCGGGGAGAGAGGAATGCATCTTGATGTCTATTGATACCGAGAAGGCGTTTGACAGGATGCATTGGGATTTTGTTTGGCAGGTATTAGGGAAGAAAGGTTGTGGGCCAAATTTTGTAAAGTGGGTGAAAGGTCTTTATAGGGGGCCTAGGGCGCGGGTGAAGGTCAATGGGAGCTATACTAGGGACTTTGAATTGGAAAGGGGGACAAGACAGGGGTGTCCTTTATCGCCGTTGATTTTTGCCCTAGTGGTGGAGCCACTGGCGCAGCGGATAAGGGGCAATGGGATGATTAAAGGGGTTCAGGCGGGTGGAGTGGAACATAAAATTTCTTTATATGCAGATGATATACTGTTATACATTCGGAACCCGCAAGGGGGGCTGCCAGTAATAATGGAGGAAGTGGAGGGGTTTCGGGCTTTAAGATGAATGTAGGGAAAACGGAAGTATTAAATATCTCCGTATCAAGAGGGGAGGAAAGTCGGTTGAGGAAGGAATACCTGTTCAGGTGGGTCGTGAAATCGCTGGGGTATTTGGGGGTGCAGATCCCAAGGGACTATGAAGACATCTATCAGGTAAATTATCCCAGGGTGCTAGGGGAATTGTATAAGGATCTGGATTGCTGGATGAACTCAGAGGTTTCCTGGCTAGGGCGGATCGCGGGGGTTAAAATGAATATCCTTCCCCGGATATTGTATCTATTCCAGGTATTACTGGTGAAGGTGCCGGACAAGGCGTTGCGGGTCCTTCAGCGGAAAGTGTTTCAATACATCTGGAAAAGAAAGCCCCTGCGGATTTCGAGGGAAACTATGTATGCGTCTAAAGAGGATGGGGGTTTAGGTGTGCCAAGTGTTAAGGATTACTATAGGGCAGCGCAGCTCCGGCATGTGATGGATTGGAGGGGGAGGGGTCAGGTAAAAATGGGCGTTAAGGTTGAACAAACTTATGTTAAGGGGGGAGGTTGGCTGCCTGGTTGTGGGCGCAGGGGAAGGATAGGAAGGAATTGGGGATTGGTTCGCCAGCTATGAGACAGGTCGCGGCGGTTTGGGATGAGGTGCGGGCTCAGGGATATAAAGGGAAGAGGAGGGGGTTTTCTCTAGCGGCCCCAAAGAGGGGGTATAAAGCTTTCAAGCCGGGCTGGGAAGGAGGGGTGTATGATGGTTGGACAGCTAGGGGGTTGCAATGCTTTTTTCAGCTAATGGATGGGGATGAGCTTATGAGTTTTGAAGAGGTGAAGGAAAGCTATGGGCTCCAGGAGAAGGATAGGTATGCCTATGTACAGGTGAAGTCTTTCCTCAGGGGGGTTCGTGGTACTGGGGAGCTAGAGGGAAACCTGACGGAGGTAGAAGCTATGTGGGTTGGAAAAGGGGGGTCTAGGAGTATGATCTCGGCTCTCTATAAAGGGGTTAGGAGGGGGGGAGGGACGAAATTTAAGTATATGAGGGAGTGGGAGACGGATCTCGGGGCGCAGTTGGATCATAAGGGTTGGAAGGGGATCTGGGACCAGATTAAAAAGTCCCCTATATCTAGTAGCATACAAGAAAATAGTTATAAAATACTGCTCCGATGGTACTATACTCCGGAGAGATTACACAGGATGTATCCAGGAACGTCCTCTGCCTGCTGGCGGGACTGCGGGGAGGTGGGTTCATTTTGGCATATTTGGTGGGGGTGTGTGAAAATCCAGGCCTTCTGGATTAGGATTCGGGTTTGGATAAGAGACAAATTAGGGGAGGAAGTTGAGTTGACACCGGGTCTTTTCTTGCTGTCCAGGGAGGGTGAGAGCCAACGGGGATGGGGGCGGGTAGTAGTGGCATGCCTTAGTGCGGCAAGAGGTGCAGTGGCAGCCGCATGGAAACGTAAAGAGGCTCCGGGACTGGGGGAGTTTGAAGGGAGGGTTCGACATATAATCCTCATGGAGAGGTTAACGGCAGCGAGGAAAGAGAGAGAGGGTCAATTTGACGTATGTTGGGGAGAGTTGTGGAGGGTGTTACACCAAGAGGGGAGGGGGAGGAGGGGAGTTAGGGAGGGAGGGAGGGAAGTGCGGGGGTTAGGATAAGGGGGAGGCGGTAGGGGGTATATGATAGGGGCATGGGCTAGCTGTTTGGCATAATAAGATCCCTGGAGGAGACAAAGCTTGTGTCCTTACGGGGGGGAGCTATGGTGGGGAGTGCTAGAGGGGGGTGAGTGAAGCGGGGGGGGGGGGGGTTCTGTCCTAAGCATGGTAAAGAGGGGGGGGAGGATTGTAGGGAACGATGTTGATGAGCGTGACTGTAGCCATATGGTATGTTTTGCTGTTTATCCATGTATTTTCTCTAGTTGTGTTTAAGAGGGGGGGGGGAGTAAAGGGGGGGGGGGTGGCTGTGGGGAAGAGTGTGGAGAGGTGGGTGCTGGATTCTGGAAATGTTGTACTGTTGGTTTGGTACCTGAGGTACGGTTATTTGGATATACTTGTCTTTGAAAAGTTAATAAAAGATATAAAATTTAAAAAAAGGTTTGGACAAGTTCCTGGAGGAAAGGTCCATAAACTATTATTAAAGAGGACCTGGGAAATCCACTGCTTGCCCTGGGACAAGCACTGTGGAACCTGTGTGCCTTTTTGGGAACCTCCCAGGTACTTGTGACCTGGATTGGCCACTGTTGGAAACAGGATACTGGGCTTGATGGACCTTAGTCTGACCCAGTATGTCATTTCTTATGTTTATATGTTACCATGCGGAGCCTAGGAAACATGCTGCTAAATATGTCAAACATGCCAAATATGCTCAACAGCATCCATGCAGCATCTCCCACTTCCACAAAAACAAGAGTGACTTGGCACCCCAACACAGCACTTCCCACCCTCTGAAAAACAAGATGGACTTTGTGATCCCAACATAATACATCCCACTCCACCATAAACAACAAGAAGGGTTTAGCAACCCCACCAGAACTCCTGAAACTGCGCACTGGACCAGCATGGTCAATGTTCCCTCTAATTTTCTGTAGGCTGTGTGCGCATAAAATATCAGCTGTGCAGCTTATGAAGGAAGGTTAAATTTTTGTGCGCCACATAGAGACACTCGGAGTTATATACTTTAAAATTTGACTACACATCAGAATACTGTATGTACACCACATTAATTGCACTAGAAAACATTGTAGAACTTGTGAAAACCGTAAATACTTAACAACTTTTAAATTTTAAGATGTCTGTGTTGTTTTCTATCAGAATCAGAACCGTAATTTTTGTGCGCTCTATTGTAAAGTATGTGCGCTCGTTCGGTGAGGTGTGTGCGCGCGCACACGCGCACAGCTTAGAGGGAACAGTGAGCATGGTGTTAATGGAAATATATATTCCGTAACAAACAAAGGAAATGCAAGATGCTGGCACCCGAAGGAACTAAAAGAAAAAGTGAGAACCACAGCACAGTTTAGAAAAACAAATTATAACTCATGTTATTCTGTTGTAAACTGTGTTGTGGTTCTCACTTTTTCTATTTGAATATATTTTGCATCAACAGAAACCTCTCTCGAGACGATGGGTGCAGAGCAGAAGTAGGACATTCACCCCAGAACGAAACATATTTTTTAAAAAATCTGATTCTGGTCATCTCACTAACAAAAAACATTCTCCAGTATCAGGCATACTGGGAACTAATATAAAACCCTATAGAAGTCACCTAAGATCTACAAGGCCAAATCTACCATACCATACTAGCATAAACTTCCAAAACTCATATAAAGGGACCTACCCAGAAAAAAGCAGCACTATAAATATTGCAGCAGGCCCTAGAACATCCATACACTTATTTGAAAAGCTGAACAAGTCAAATTACTACAGTACAGTATAGATTCCTATGTACAAATTCCATGTTAACAGAACACCTGGCCTCAGTCACACACTCAGAACACAGACCCTCACCAAGTACAGAAAAAATGACTACAACTTAAAGTAAAAATAAAAATATGTAGTCAAAAATTAAACTGAAACTCCAAGAAGCCAGACTCTGCATGCAGTGCAACATCAGATAAATAAGAGATGCAATTCCCCATATGGTGTAAAATATAAACATAGCAAAGTCCAATCACTAAAATGAAAATAAAATTATTTTTTCTACCTTTGTTGTCTGACCATTTTATTCTCTGATCATGCTGGACCCCATCTAAGGCTTCTGCTTTCCTGCCTCTCAGCTCTCTTTCTATGGTCTATGGTTCATCTGTCATTTCTTATCACTTCTTTTGTTTTCGTCACTTCCTTCCATCAGCCTATTTCCAATCCCAGTAACCCTCCCCAGTATCAGCCCTCTTTCCAGTCTTCCTCTCCCAGTACCTTCCAATGTCAATGGCCTTGCATTCCCAGGACTGCCTCTGGTGTCCATTCCTTTTTAGTCTCCCTCCTTCCCCACTGTCCAGCCCCTTCTAGTCCAAATACCATTGCAGATATCAGCTCATTTCCATTTCCAGTGCCATCCCCACATGTCAGCTCCCTTCCAGCTTCCTCCCCATTACCCAGCCACCTACCAGTACCATCCCCAGATGCCAGCTCCCTTCCAGCCCCCTCCTCCCCATGTCAGCTCCCTTCCAGCCTCTTCCCCCATTATTTGCTCCCTTCCAGCCCCCTCTTTCCCTGTGTCAGCTCCCTTCCTACCCCCACTTCCCCCCCATGTCAGTTCCTTTCCAGCCCCCTTCTTCCCCTGACAGACCCTCTCTGCATCCGCTCCCTTCCAGTCCCATTCTCCCATCCCCTCGCATCAGTCCATTTGTAGCCCTAACCCCTAGTTTTCTTCCAAGGCTAGCAGCTCTCTCCTCCCCTCTCCCCCATCAGCCCATTTCCAGTTCTAGCCCCAGTCTTCTTCCAGTGCCGGCAGTTCTCTCCTCCCCCCCATCAGCCCATTTCCATTCCAGCGATTTCCAGTCCTGTCCCCCATATCAGCCCACTCCAGTCCTAGCCCCCCATCAGTCCATTTCCAGTCCTAGCCCCCCTAATCAGCCCATTACCAGTCCTAGCTCATTTCCAGTGCTAGACCCCTGATCAGCCCATTTCCGGTACTAGCCCCCATCAGTTCATTACCAGTCATACCCCCCCCCCCCCCCGAGAAGCTCATTCTCCAGGAACAAGCAGGAAGTCAGTCCTCACTTATGGGTGATATTGGCACCAATGGAGCCCCTTGGAGCAATTTCCCAGCTTTCAAAGAAAGCCTTTAGGATTGCTGCCATGCATTGTGTTCCTCTTCCTGCCCAAGGATGCCATCTTGCTCAGTCTCCCTGTTTCCGCAGAGCCCTTTGGATGCATGCCCTCCTCCCTCGGAAAAAGTATTTTGTTTTTGACCTACTGGCCTTCTATTTTCCGGTTGCACCGATCCTCTACCCGTCCTTCCCCTGCTCTGCCTTTTTAGAGCTGTTAGGGGATGGTTTTCTTCGCCTTTTTTGCCTCAATGGGCTTTGCGCCCCTTTTTTTGCCCTAACTGCTGGCCATGTGGGTCTTTGACCTCGTGGGGGCCATTTTTGTCCCTTTGTCTACCAGATTTAAAAAATGCGATAGATGCTCTAAGAACATGTCCCTTACGGACACCCACGACTGTTGTCTGCTGTGACTCGGGGCTGATCATGATCCGGAGCTCTGTTCGCTCTGTAAGAAAATGTTCTCTAAAGAAGTGCTCAGTCGTAAGCAGACGTCTGAAGACATTTTCAGAAAGGCCACCTCAGAATCCCTGGTGGCACCCTCGGTTGTCTCTCCTCCGGTGGGATCCTGCACCTCGGTCCCGCGCTCTTGGCGACACTCCGACCAGGGGTCCCCTGAAGTGGAGCAGTGCAAGAAGAAGAAGGCCTTGAAGTTGCTGTAGGAGGCTCCCAACAAGCGTGAGCGCTCCCGCACTCAGTCGCTTAGCCCCCTTCGGCGTTCCCGAGAGTCGGACAAGGAGCAGCCCCGCAAGGTACCCCGCACAGATATGGAGGCCTCCAGCTAAGACGCCCAGTCTCTTGAGGGACGTCCCAGTGAGGACCCCCTCTCCTCCTCGACGCCCAACCTGGTGACCCCGGGGTTGGCGTCACAGGACCCCACACCTCTGTGGGAGTCCCTTATGCTGACGATGGAATGCAGCGTTTCTGTGTTCATCGCTTCCCAGCAGGCACTCACAACCAGCTTCACTGATTCGTGCCCAGAGACCGTGGGTCCCTCGTGTGGGACACCGAAATCCGTCCAGGAAATCCCGAGAGCCACTGGCCTCATGAGGGTCCTCCAATGTAGACCATGGTATATTGGAAGGAACTTTTTATTTGTCACAATCAATGCCTGATAGCCCGACACAGGCCGTGTTTCAAATTTTTCTTCGTCAGGGGGGTACAGGCACACTAATACATAAATACATGAACAACAACTATTAAATGCATAGATCACAACACATCCATAAAAATCAATAAATAAAAGAATAAATAGCCAATTACAATAAAAATAGAAGTAACTAAATGAACAAGTAAAACTATAAATAAATAAATAACTAATAAAATGTTGGAATGCCATATAAAAACATGGACAATCATCTATTAGTAAGAACTGCCAATATGCAAATAAAACATCGTCATAAGAAAGGGAGATGGGACAAATGAGAATTAAAATCAATATTATGATGTACAAACAAATAAATAAATAAATAGCAGTAATAAAAATTGTAATACTTTACCACCATATGCAAAACGGATAAACACACGTGTGCATAGTCCTCCACGTGTGCATAGTCTGTTTTAGTCTGCTTTTCTCTGATCAGAGAAGAGCAGTGCTTTTTACAGTGCTCTGCTAGAGAAGTGGATATTTGTCTCCTGTGACACCTTGCTGTGAGTTCTAGCTGTTTATTAATTATTTATTGTTTGTCTAACTGTTTATTTAATTATTTATTGTTTGTCTTAGTGGTGTGCTAGTTCAGCCTTCTCAGCTATACCTTACCTTGCCTCTCTCAACTAACTGGGCTTTGTGTGGTAGCCAGGTTAACTGTTCATTTTAAATTAAATCTCTCTCCCCAGAACTTGCTGTGTGTTAAACCTTTTTCCTGTCCTAGCCTGCCTGAGTGAATCCTCCCCCTCCCCCCCCTGCTGAGGTATTGTGTAGCCTTCTTCCTGTTTCCTCCACGTGTGCATAGTCTGTTTTAGTCTGCTTTTCTCTGATCAGAGAAGAGCAGTGCTTTTTACAGTGCTCTGCTAGAGAAGTGAATATTTGTCTCCTGTGACACCTTGCTGTGAGTTCTAGCTGTTTATTAATTATTTATTGTTTGTCTAACTGTTTATTTAATTATTTATTGTTAGTGGTGTGCTAGTTCAACCTTCTCAGCTATACCTTACCTTGCCTCTCTCAACTAACTGGGCTTTGTGTGGTACCCCCCTCCCCCCTGCTGAGGGTTCAGGACAGGGTACCTTGTAACTGCTCTCTTTAATAGGACTTATCTCCCTCCCTCCCTCCCCAGCACCCACCCACCCCTGGGGTAATTGTAGTTTTATAGGTACTTGCACATCTTAGAGGAAAGGGGCTGCTCTCAGGTGCAGCTTGTTATACAAATCAGTCATACACAGAGGACCTGAGATTAATTACTTAAGCTTCAGGTACACAAGGGGTATTAGATACACTTTTATTGGTATAAGCATCTACACCAAACCTTATTATATACAGAATTTAAAAGACCTAAACACAAGCTTTAAACTAAGATGCAGACAGAAGTCCAGCAACGAGATGGGGGTTCTCCGGTCTTTTGCATTGAGTGTCACATGTATTTTCTCCCAGTTGGTGAGAGGTCTTACGTATGCACTAAGTGCAAAGAACTCTTTGCTCTCAGGGAACGAGTCCGTTCTCTAGAGGCTAGAGTAGCAGACCTGGAAGACGTAAGAAAGACAGAGAAGTGCATGAACGAGACCTACAGGGATATAGTCCTGAAGTCCCACCTCCAGTCTGGCAGCATCCCTGTTGCCATGGAGGAGAGAGGTCACGTGACAGGAGAGCATCACCCTGGTGTGGCAGGAAGTGATCCTGTAACTAGGACCTGTCCTCCAGGTGATGTAAAACCCTCTCGCACCGAGGACGTTTCTCCAGGGCCATGTCCCCATGAGGGGAGGGTCAGGACAGCTGTTATAGTTGGTGATTCAATCATTAGGAATGTAGATAGCTGGGTGGCTGGTGGACGTGAGGATCGCCTGGTAACATGCCTGCCTGGTGCGAAGGTAGCGGACCTCACGCACCGCCTAGATAGGATCATAGATAGTGCTGGGGAGGAGTCTGCTGTCTTGGTACATGTTGGTACCAATTGAAAGCATGTATATTCGTACGGGGTACCATATACTATTAGACTGAATAAATCTGAGAAAGAGTTAATTTTGTTCAGAACCTTGCTTAGAAATAAAACTTCATATATTAGCTTACTAGGTGAAGGTTTACATAAATAAAGAAAAGGGCAGGTTGTACTTCTAGCCTTTCTGTCTCAGAGTTATTAGCTAAAATACTCTCAGGGTTAGTAATTAGTAGATATCAAGTCAAGTCAAGTCATCAGCAGTAAACAATTATGTCAATTAGGTCATTCTATATCTTGGATTCCTGTATGTCACCTTATAATGGCCATGTAACAGTAAATAATTATGTCTCAGACTCCATTTATGTCTCCACATTGACCCACACTGAATAAGTTGACCTACAATATAATACATACATGACGTATAATGATAAAGTGAAATTATGCTGTATCATCTACAAAAGCCTTATAAATAAAGTTAACCATGGCTAAGAAGTTAGAGTAAACAGGGAGAACGTGTGTCTCTCAGTTTCTCTCCGCAAAGCTTTGGTGTATTTTCTATAGAACTGTTGTATTTATTGCTGTATTTGATAACCTTCCCATTGTTTGTGAATGTAGTTATTTGTAGCTTCAAGAATCCAGTGAGGTTACTGGTGAGGAGGGAGTTAAGTAAGCTCTTCACCAATGACATAGGAAAATGTGGTAGGGAAGTTCTGGAGGCTAAATTTAAGCTTTTAGGTAGGAAGTTGAAATCCAGAACTTCCAGGATAGCGTTCTCCGAAATGCTTCCTGTTCCACGTGCAGGACCCAAAAGACAGGCAGAGCTCCGGAGTCTCAATGCGTGGATGAGACAATGGTACAAGGATGAGGGTTTTGGATTTGTTAGGAACTGGGGAACATTCTGGGGAAAGGGGGGGGCTCTTCCGAAGGGATGGGCTTCACCTTAATCAGGATGGGACCAGACTGCTGGCATTAACCTTTAAAAAAGAGATAGAGAAGCTTTTAAACTAGAAAATAGGGGAACGCCGACAGTCACCCAGGAGCGCATGGTTCGGACAAAGGTATCCTTGAAGGACTGGAAAGGGGGGCTGTTACTTCTGGAGAGAAATCTGAAATTGTGAGTATATACTTCTGGGAATTTTTCTGAAAGGAATTTTTTTTCTTTTAAAGCTAATTAATCTGTGAACCCACTATTTTTTTTGTTAAATCAGTCAGGGCCTAGTAGCAACAGTTTAAGATTCAATTTAAAAACACAGAAGAGAACTTTCTGGTTAAATTTCATAGTCACTCAGGGCCTAGCATCAGCAAAGTACTTTTAGTTTCAAATTAAAACACAGAAGAGAGCTTTCTGGTTAAATTTAGAATCCAGCAGAGAGCTTGTAGTTTAATAGGTTCAAGCCTAGTAGCAGCAAAGAGCTATAGTTTTGCTCAGCAGCACAGGACAAGGTACTGTGTAGCAGCCCTTTTTTAATAAGTGTTATATCCCTCCCTCCCTCCCCACACCCACCCTCCCCTGGGAAAATCACAGCTTTATAGGTACTTGCACAACTTAAAAGACAGGAGGTGCTCTCAGGTGAAGCTCATTACCCAAATCAATCATACACCAAGGACCTGAGATTAATTAAGCTTCAGGTGAACAAGGTATATTAAACTTCTTAGGTACAGTTTTAGTGGTATAAATATCCATTGCACCCTTTAGTACATATAGAACTTAAAGATCTAAACACAAACTTAAAACTAAGATGCAGACAGCAGTCCAGCAGCGGGATGTGGGCTTTCCAGTCTTTTGCATTGAGTGTCACATGTATGATTTTCTCCCAGCTGGTGAGAGGTCTTACGTGTGCACTAGGTGCAAGGAGCTCTCTGCTCTCAGGGAACGAGTCCGTTCTCTAGAGGCTAGAGTAGCAGACTTGGAAAACATAAGACAGACAGAGAGGTACATAGACGAGACCTACAGGGATATAGTCCTGAAGTCCCACCTCCAGTCTGGCAGCATCAGGAAATGGAAAAAAGAGCCAAATGATGAAAACTGGAAACAGCACAAGCACTGGCAAGTTAAATGCAAAGCATTGATAAGGCAGGCAAAGCGGGAATTTGAGAAGAAACTTGCTATGGAAGCAAAAACACGAAATAAAGACTTTTTCAAGTACATTCGTAGCAAAAGGCCTGTGAGAGAGTCAATTGGACCATTAGATGATAGAGGGGTAAAAGGGGCAGTAAGAGGAAACAAGGCTATAGCAGAGAGACTGAATGAATTCTTTGCTTCGGTCTTTACTGAGGAAGATGTAGGGATGTTACCCAAGACTGAAGTGGTATTTAAAGGTGATACTGCAGAGGAATTGAGAGAAATATCGCTACACCGGGAAGATATATTACAACTATTTGATAAACTGAATAGTAGCAAATCACCTGGACCGGATGGTATACATCCCAGAGTGTTGAAAGAACTGAAATATGAGATTGCAGACCTGCTATTGGTAATCTGTGAACTTTCATTAAAATCATCTGTAATACCTGAAGATTGGAGGGTCGCCAACGTAACACCAATTTTTAAAAAGGGTTCCAGGGGTGACCCAGGAAATTACAGACCGGTGAGCCTGACGTCAGTACCAGGGAAAATGGTAGAAACCATCATAAAGAACAAAATTACACAGCATGTAGACAGTCATGGCCTAATGGGAGACAGCCAACATGGCTTTAGACAAGGAAGATCTTGTCTTACTAATCTGATATGTTTTTTGAAGGTGTGCATAAACAGGTAGATAAAGGTGAGTCGGTTGATATAGTGTATCTGGACTTTCAGAAAGCTTTTGACAAAGTCCCCCATCAGAGACTTTTGGCGAAGCTAAAAAGTCATGGGATAGGAGGCAGTGTACTATTGTGGATCGGGAACTGGTTAAAAGATAGAAAGCAGAGGGTAGGGCTAAATGGCCAATATTCCCAATGGAAAAAGGTGAATAGTGGAGTACCCCAGGGATCTGTACTGGGTCCGCTGCTTTTTGACATATTCATAAATGACTTGGAAAAGGGAATAACTAGTGAGGTTATCAAATTTGCAGATGACACAAAACTGTTTAAAGTTGTTAAAACCCAAGAGGATTGTGGAAAACTGCAGGAGGATCTGGATAAATTGGAAGACTGGGCATCCAAATGGCAGATGAAATTTAATGTGGACAAGTGCAAAGTTATGCACCTAGGAAAGAACAACCCACACTATAGTTACACGATGCAAGGCTCCACATTAGAAACCACCACCCAGGAAAAAGATTTAGGAGTCATCGTGGATAACATGTTAAAACCCTCCGCCCAGTGTGCAGCGGCGGCCAAGAAAGCAAATAGAATGCTAGGTATCATAAGGAAAGGGATGGAGAACAAAACAAAGGATATTATAATGCCTCTGTATCGCTCCATGGTACGACCGCACCTTGAATATTGTGTGCAATTCTGGGCACCGTATCTTAAAAAGGACATAGCGTTATTAGAAAAAGTACAGAGAAGAGCCACCAAATTGGTGAAGGGGATGGAAGGCTACTCCTATGAAGAGAGGCTAAGAAGGTTAGGGCTCTTTAGCCTGGAGAAGAGACGGCTGAGGGGAGATATGATAGAGGTCTATAAATTAATGAATGGAGTGGAACGGATAAACGTGGATCAATTGTTTACGCTATCAGAGTATAGAAAGACTAGGGGACATGTAATGAAGCTACAGGGTAAACTATTTAAGACAAATAAGAGAAAATATTTTTTCACTCAACGTGTAATCAAACTCTGGAATCTGTTACCGGAGGATGTAGTAAGGGCTGTTAGTATAGCTGGGTTTAAAAAAGGTTTGGACAAGTTCCTGGAGGAAAGGTCCATAAACCACTATTAAAAAGGGACCCAGGATATCAATGCTTGACCCAGTACAAGCATTGTGGAACCTGTGTCTTTTGGGGATATTGCTAGGTACGTATGACCTAGATTGGCCACTGTTGGAAACAGGATACTGGGCTTGATGGACCTCGGTCTGACCCAGTATGGCATGTCGTGTTCTTATGTTCTTACATATATAACTAAGGGAAAGAGTGCAGGTGTTCTTAGAGACTTTGCTAGTCAAGATGGACAGCGGTTTTGATCGATGCGAATTTCACTTTGTTTTTTAGTGACTGTGTTTGTTGATTTTCATAGCCAGCGATTCTCCTTCTTCAGTTGCGATGCAGTTCTTTTTAAATATATGTCCAATTTTTAAATATATGTCCAATTTTAGATTATTTTTATGGTTCATTTCGCTCCTTTAATGTTACAGCGTTTTTGATCCACGGCATCATTGCAGAATCTATTTTATTTTGTTTTTTATAGTTTGCCAGTGCATGTGTGTATGTAATGCACACGCTTTTAATTCTTTTTTAATAATCGCTTATTGGGTTCTATAAACATACAGTCATTATTAAGTGATTTTGTAATTATTAATTAATTTTGTAATTCGCACTCGGATGGCTCTATAACCAACACAACGTTTACACTGCGGCATTTTAATCAGTATTAAAGAGAACTTATGGCTTACTTGTGTATGAATGTTTGGTCCCACTTATGATGCAACGATTTTATTATTATTATTTATGCTGTTTATGAAGTTGGTCACAAGTATTTTTACCTCACTCCTGCTTTGTTTTGCCCGTTGTTTTGAATGATTTGATATCACCTTTTCCCCTTCTCTTTCCCTTAGTTATATACGTGTTTATCCGTTTTGCATACGGTGGTAAAGTATTACAATTTTTATTACTGCTATTTATTTATTTGTTTGTACATCATAATATTGATTTTAATTCCCATTTGTCCCATCTCACTTTATGACGATGTTTTATTTGCATATTGGCAGTTCTTATTAAACGATGATTGTCCATGTTTATATATGGCATTCCAACATTTTATTAGTTATTTATTTATTTATAGTTTTACTTGTTCATTTAGTTACTTCTATTTTTTATTGTAATTGGCTATTTATTCTTTTATTTTTTGATTTTTATGGATGTGTTGTGATCTATGCATTTAATAGTTGTTGTTCATGTATTTATGTATTAGTGTGCCTGTACCCCCCTGACGAAGAAAAATTCGAAACACGGCCTGTGTCGGGCTATCAGGCATTGATTGTGACAAATAAAAAGTTCCTTCCCATATACCACGGTCTACATTGGATTTCTTCTGCTCACATGGTTACATGCTTTTTTGGTGGACTCATGAGGGTCCTCGACATCAGTCTTGCTCGCCCTCCTGTTCCGCGGGGGCGAGGTCTTCCAGGGCCTCCAGCTCCAAGCAGGCCTTGGCCGCTGGACAGGGCGACCTGCCCAGTTCAGATTCCTCAACCGAGTTCTCGGACTGCGAGTCCGATGGGGACACCACCGGACCTTCCATCAGACCCCGCCCCACCTGCATTTCAGCGGCACTTGCCACCCGAGGACACCTCCTTTCTGGTGTTTGTTCGGGAAATGGCACGGGCTCTTAACCTGGCCACCCAGGCTGAGGAGGACCCTCTGCCGTACGAGTCCCCACCTAGGGAGTCTCTCACTATTCTGGTCCCTCCCATCCTGTCCCAGCTGCTACTCTGCATGTGGGAGGCACACGCCTCAGTCCCCATCGTGAGTAAGCACCTCAACACTATGTACAAGGTACAACACGGCCCTGGATTCAGAAAGACCCAACTTCCCCACAATTCCATGGTGGTGGAATCAGCCATGAGAAAACAGAAATCTCAGTCGTCGGTCCCCCCAGGCCGGGAGCCGAGGGCCATTGACACCCTGCGCCACAAGGCTTACCAAGGCTCCATGCTCTCTTGTCGCATTCAAGCGTATCAACTATACATGGGCATGTTCTTGCATGACTTGGCCAAGGAGCTCGGAGGTTTCTCCATGGGCCTCGAGGGCGAGCCTCTCAATAGCTTCCCTGTTGAAGTCCATCGCAGACTGCTCAAAATACCTCTCCTGAGCCGCCTACGATGGATTCAAGTCCAATTTGGAGCAGTGGATGCAGGAGAAGCTCCTGGACGTTTCCTGCCTCGGCGAGCAGCTCTTCGGCAAGCCGATGGAAATAAGGAGTTAGAGATGGAGTTCGTCACCAGAACCCATCTCTCGCGCAAAACCTCAACCCTCCCCCAGAAAAAGCAACAGGCCAAAAAGCCTTTCTTTCCGAGGAAGGGCCTTCCGTATAATGGCTACCTGCCATACCTGACCATCCCCCATGCTGACCACTCCGGTGCAGGGTAAGTCCGGCCAGGGGCATCGCAAGCCGAAACCCCAGCTCCACCACAACCCGCACAAGGGTTTTGATGCCATTTGCATAGCCTCTCACCCTCTGGCGACTCAGCAGCCTGTCCTCTTTTTCCCCTATGTGGGCTTCCATCACCTCGGACACCTGGGTCCTCTGGGTCATCCGATTCGGCTATCGCATTCGTTTCGGCAGGCTTCCACCTCCCTTCTCCCCAGCGGAGCCTCCTCGACTCCCCGCATACCAGGTATTCCTGCGGCGGGAACTAGTCTCTCGGGGCTTCCATTCCTGGTACTTCCTCATCCAAAGAAGACGGAGGGTCTGCGGCCCATCCTTGACCTCCGAAGGCCAAACAAGTTTTTGGTGCGGGAGAAGTTCAAGATGCTATCTCTTGGCGTCCTGCTGCCCTTCCTCCGGGAGGGCGACTGGCTATGCTGCTTGGATCTAAAAGACGCTTACGCCCACATTTTAATCCAACCCCAGCACAGGCAGTGTGTGGGGAGAGCACTTCCAGTACAGGGTGCTCCTCTTCAGCCTGTGTCCGCCCCGCGGGTCTTCATGAAATGCCTCTTCATGGTCGCCGCCTCTCTCAGGCATCAGGGTGTACCGTTTTTCCCCTACCTCGACGACTGGCTCATCACAGAATCTTCGCTTGAGGAAAGCCAGTGAGTGGCGTCGCATACAATCCTTCTGCAAGCAGGCCTGGGGTTCTTGGTCAACTACCCCAA
Organism: Ichthyophis bannanicus; assembly: GCA_033557465.1. NCBI lineage: Eukaryota > Metazoa > Chordata > Amphibia > Gymnophiona > Ichthyophiidae > Ichthyophis > Ichthyophis bannanicus. The sequence goes on from CM066038.1 coordinate 294,700,050, forward strand.
GTCCCATCTCGAACCGGTGCAGGCTTTAGAGTTCATCGGGGCGTCCCTTGATACTCTGCAGGCGACCGCATTCTTGCCAGCGGATCATGCCAACTGAGCCCTGGCAGCTCAGGTCCAGAGCACCCATGAGTCACAGCTCAGACTATGCTGCGCCTCCTGGGCCACATGGCCTCTACTGTCCATGTCCCCATGCCCACCTGCACATGCGGACAGCTCAGTGGTGCCTCAGCACTTAGTGGAGCCCGTCCATCAGTCAGCTCAGGGACCCCGTCAGGGTCTCCCATGACCTTCCCCTGTCCCTGAGCTGGTGAAAAAAACCCCGCAACCTCCTCCGAGGGTTGCCCTTCCAGGCCCCACAGCACAACATGGTTCTGACAATGGACATGGTGCTGTTAGGGTGGGGAGCCCACTGCGGTGCATTGTGCACCCAGGGGCAGTGGTCGCCCGAGGAGTCTCAACAGCAGATAAACTTGCTCAAGCTCTGGGCGATTCTGTGGGCCCTGAGGGCCTTTGAGGACTACCTCAAGGGGGTGGTCAGTACTCATGCAGACTGACAACCGCGTGGTGATGTTCTACGTCAACAAGGAAGGGGGTACCGGATCACGCTCCCTCTGCCGGGAAGTGGTCCTCCTCTGCTTCTTCGCCGTCCGTTGGGGGTTTGTCCCACAGGGCAGCCTACTTCCCGGGCCAGGAGAATGTCCTAGTGGACAGGCTCAGCAGGATCCTTCGCTCTCACGAATGGTGGCTGGATCTAGGGGTGGCAGGCTGGCTGTTTCTTTGGTGGGGGACTCCAGCGATAGACCTTTTTGCCAGTTATCAGAAGGCACAGCTCCCCTACTTCTGCGGGCCGGTATCGCACCCGAGCAGGGAGAACCCGGATGCGTTCCTTCTGAGCTGGTCCTCCGGCCTGCTCTATGTGTTCCCTCCCATTGCGAGGACCCTCCTCAAGGCTCAGCGGGTCTGGGCATTGGTGATCCTCGTAGCCCCCTCGTGGCCTCGGCAGCCCTGGTTCCCACTTCTGCTCCGACTGTCGACTGAGCTTCCTGTCCCCCTGGGCTCTGCCCTGGGCCTGCTAATGCAGGAGGATGGATGGGTGCAGCACTCGAACCTAGCCTCCTTATCCCTCACAGCCTAGCGGCTGAATGATTCTCCCTAGCTTGGCTGGGTCTTCCGGAGGAGGTTGAGGAAGTCCTTGACGAGAAGCGTCTACGCCTTCAAGAGGTAGCGCTTTTCAGTCTGGTGCTCCAGGCTCCAGATTGACCCATTCTCATGTCCCACTCGATGGGTCCTTCAGTACCCCCTCCATCTCTCGAGTGAAGGTCTGAAGTCGAACTCCATCAGGGTGCATTTGAGCGCCATCTTGGCGAATCACCTCTGTTGAGGGAAAGCCCCTCTCAAGGCAGCCTTTGGTCTCCTGCTTTATGCTATCTAAGCCGCCCATCCAGCCTCCCTCGGTGGAATGGGACCTGAACATGGTGCTCATGCAGCTTACGTGTTCACCCTTCGAGCCCATGGCGACGTGCTCGCTTCAGCATCTATCCTGGAATGTGGCCTTCCTGGTGGCACTGACCTCGGTCTGCCGAGTTAATGAGCTCCAGGCTCTCATGGCTGATGCTCCTTACACCAGGTTCTATAGGAATAGGGTGATCCTCCGTACCCATCCCAAATTCCTGCCTAAAGTTGTCTTGGATTTCCATCTCAACCAGGAGATAGTCTTACCGACTTTCTTCCCGAGACCTCATGCCGACCAAGCATCGGCGGCTGTACACACACTCGATTGCAAAAGGGCTCTTGCCTTTTATTTGCAGCGCACCCAGGCTCATCACAAGTTTGGCTGACTCTTTGTGACCTACGATCCCAATCGACTGGGGCAGGCAGTCACCAAACACACACTCTCCATTTGGGTGGCAGACTCCATCGCCTTTGCTCACACTAAGGCGGGTGCCCCGTTAGATCGTGCAATGGGGTTCGGGCCAAAGCGGTGGCCTTGCTGCGCTCCATGCCCCTGATGGATATCTGCCAGGCAGTGACCTGGTCTTCAGCGAACACCTTTGCTGCACCCTATTACCTGGAGAGGGAGTCCTGTCGGGACAGCGCCATCGGCCAGGCTGTACTCCGCAATCTGTTCAGGGTATAAGCAACTCCTGCCCTCTGACCATTCTTCACGGCTACCGAGGGCTTCACCCCGAGGACTCGGGATCCTTTGGGCATCGGCTTCTGCTCACGACCTCACGGAGGCGTTTTTTGGTTACAGGTTCGGTAGCCTGTAGCTGGGGAGTCCCATAAGTGAGGACTGACTTCCTGCTTGTTCCTGGAGAAAGCGTAGTTACTTACCTGTAACAGGCGTTCTCCAGGGACAGCAGGAATCAGTCCTCACTACCCTCCTGCCTCCCCTGATGAGTTGCTGGATTTTTATCCTTCCCTTGCCATCTGCTTGGTAGGACTCGAGCTAAGGGAACTGACTGAGCAAAATGACACCCTTGGGCGGGAAGAGGACCACTCATGCGTGGCAGCAATCCCAAAGGCTTTCCTTGAAAGCTGGGGAATTGCTCCGTGCGGGCTCTGTCGGTGCTGACGTCACCCATAAGTGAGGACTGATTCCTGCTGTCCCTGGAAAACACCCGTTACAGATGAGTAACTACGCTTTATCAGTCCTAGCCCCCTTAATCTGCCCATTTCCATTACTAGCTCCCCCAATCAGCCCATTACTAGTCCTAACCCCACCTGATCAGCCCATTTCCAGTGCTAGCCCCCCTCAGCCCATTTCCAGTGCTAGCCCTTCCATCAGCCCACTACCAGTCCTAACCCCCCCGATCAGCCCATTAACATTCCTAGCACCCCGATCAGCCCATTTCCAGTACTAGCCCCCCATCAGCCCATAACCAGTCTTAACCCCTTCTAATAAGCCCATTATCAGTCTTAGCCCTTCCATCAGCCCACTACCAGTCCTAACCCCCCTCCCCCCTGATCAGCCCATTTCCAGTACTAGCCCCCCTTCAACCCATTAGCTGTCTTACCCCCTTCTGATAAGCCCATTATCAGTCCTAGACCTCCTAATCAGCCCATTTCCACTCCTAACTCCCCTGATCAGCCCATTACCAGTCCTAGCCCCCCCCCATCAGCCCTCCATTCCCAGCCTCCCTTAAACACCCATTTCCAGTTCTAGCCCCCCCAGCCCATTTCCAGTGCTAGCCCTTCCACCAGCCCACTACCAGTCCTGACCCCCCCAATCAACCCATTATCAGTCCTAGTCCCCCCGATCACCCTATTTCCAGTCATAGCCCATTTCCAGTCCTAACCCCCATGATCAACCCATTTCCAGTCCTAACCCCCAAATCAGAGCATTTCCAGTCCTAGCTCTACAAATTCCTATTTCTAGTGCTGACCCCCCACCCCCCCGCCCAGCCCATTACCAGCCCTACTTAACCCACTTCCAGTCTAAGCCCTCCACCCCCCATGGGAAAGAGCCCTGCAGTTGCTGGCCAGTGCCTCGGCTCACCTTTGCAGAGCTGCGAGAAGAAACATTGTTTTCCTTCTTTCCTGCGGCTCTGTTAAAGTTGAGCCCACCAGCGCTGAGGGTAAACAAGGCATTTCCTGGAAATGGGCTGATCCCTAGGGATGGATTTCTCACTGGAACGTGATGCAGAAGGCTCCACTAGAGTCACCCTTAAAACAGGTGCTCTTTTTGGAAAGCACAGAAGGAGGGAAATTGGTTCAGCTCCCTGCCCTTATCTTGTTAAGCAGTCTATAATAAACATACGTCCTATCTTGTTGGAGCTCAGGAACCACACAAGGGCAAGAAGGTCAATTGTTTCTTTATTCATACAACCCCTAAATGGCCCCATTTTGGCAATGCCTTCGTCAAGGGTAAACCTCAAAGAGAACAACAATATAACATAAATAATTTATAACTTAAAAAAACATACTGTCCGCGGCAGTACCCTATGCCTGTGAACCGGGACTGGGGTTCACAGCTTGCCAGGGGCTGCTGGGGATACCTATGCCAGTACAATGTGACCAGGTACATATGATGTACACTGTACACCCGACGCACATGACCCCCTGGCTGTAATGTATGATGACTGGAATAGCCAGCTGCACTTGTGGGTGGATATGGCGCCTCAGTACCTATCGGGGACCGTGCGACCTATACGGCTATGGGTGACCAAGGGGCAGGATGGGGGAGGGGGTGGGGGGCCACCACCAAATGGCTGACACACCACACCCCGTCCAGTGACACGCAGATGAATGGTGACCAATTGCCAGGGGGTGTCCCATGAACCCTTGTATGGATACAGGGATACCTGGGTCACCGTTGTAACTTGCCACCTCCCCTCTGTGCCCTGTATGTGACCTGGGTCCTGCCTGTGTAGCACATGTAACATGTGGGTTGTCTGTTGGGCCAGCATATGACCAGACACCCGCACCCCCCTCAGGCCATGGCTGTGTGCTGGGCCCTGACTAGGTAGTACATCTGGGTTGGCAGCCCTCTGCTGGGTACCGATGTAACAGATACACAGGGTGCACAGATGACACAGATCTGTAACCTGGATGCCCTGTTTCCTCCCTGAATCTGAGAGTCCCCAGATGTATACCCACATCTGCAGATCCCACCCCACGCATAGATGTCCCCCACTGTGGTCCGTCAGGACACCTATTGCATGTGTTATGGTGGTGTGTGTAACACGTCTCACAGGTCATACCATGTCTCACCCACGGGCATACGACAGGTGCTGCAGGCCATTTGTGATGAGCTTTGTGGCCAACCTGAAGGGAGGCAGGTGCAGATGTAGGTGATGCTCGGTCTCTGCCAGGACGTGCAGGGCCTACGTGCCAAGATAGGCCAGCTGCGTGGAACATGCTGTTGTGTGACACACAGGCTGAATCACTCACCGTCCCCCTGGGCCAGCACCTCCCGCTGCAGCCGCAGTAGGTACCGCAGGCACCGTTGCCGCAGTGAAGGCCACCCCTCCCCATGCCTTTTTTTTAAGGGTGAACCCACCGCTCCGTGTAAGACAACCCTGTATATGTTGAGAACTTAGTTATGTTTATTTTGATGTTATCCTGTTGCTGTAAAGGAATCCACTGTGTCTGTCCCAAGCCATTTTGAATTCCATCACTGCATTTGCCCCCAACACTTCCATCGGGAGGGCATTCCAAGCATCCACTACCCTTTCAGTGAAAAAAATATTTCCTGACATTGCCTTTCAATTTACCCCCTTGCAGCTTCATGTTATACCCTCTAGTTTTACAGCTTCCCTGTCTGTGGAAGAGGTTTGTTTGTTCATCATTTCTCTTTAAGTATTTAAAGGTCTGAATCAAATCTTCCCTGTCCCTCCTCTCCTCCAGAGTGTACATATTTAGGTCTTCAAGTCTCTTCTCATAAGGCTTCTGATGCAGGCTCCAAATCATTTCGGTCGCCTTCCTCTGTACAGTTTCCAGTCTTTTTATATCCTTTGCAAGATATGGTCTCCAAAACTGAACACAGTATTCCAAGTGAGGCCTCACCAGTGACTTATACAGTGGCATTAGTACCTCTTCCTTTCTGCTGGTAATTCCTCTTTGTATGCAACCCAACATCCTCCTGGCTTTTGTCACTGCCTTGTCGCACTGTTTTGCCACCTTGAAATCCGAAGAAATCAATCACACCAAGGTCCTTCTCCTTCTCCGTGCACACCAATCTCTTGCCCCTGTGAAATGGTGGGTCCCTCCAGCCCTTTAGAAAGAGCCAAAAAGGAAGAACTAGAAGCAGTGCTGGGTGGTAAACAACAGCACATGGCTTGTAGTCACCACGGAAACCAGACACAAGGGGGAGAAACACACCCTTGCTGCCAGTTAGCTCAAGAGTCACAAGCTGAATTAGAGCACCTGCTAGGAGGAGGAGTCAGACACTGCCCTAGAAGTCAGACACATAAAGAAGCCTCAGTAGAGAGGAAGGGGTGGTCATTAGGAGCTCCACAAAAAGCTCCATCACAAGCTCAGCTGGGAGTTCAGCTACAAGGCCAGCCAAGGGTTCCGGTAAGAGTCCAGCCAAGTGAGCAGTTAACAGATCAGCTAACAGACCAAGAGGAGGACCGGGGAGGAGTCCGAGTTCCAGGCCAAGGCAGAGCACCAGGCAGAGTCCCAGTCCAGAACCGGGGGAGAGAAACCGTGGCACACCTAACGGAACGCTCAGTAAGGCAGAGAAAAAGCCCAGAACCAGAGCCGAGTTTAAGGGCAGAGAAAGAGCCATTTATTAAGCTTTATTCCAGAGAAGAAGATAGCAGAAGCAGGCCCGACTGTCTGCAGTATTGTAAGAATAACCAGAAGAAGAGAAAGCCAGGAAGGCAATTCCAACACTCATTTCACAAACCAGGTTTTGAACCCACAGCTGTTTCAAAAGTTCAAAGAAAACAGTCTGCAAGCAGGCAAAGAGGTAAGCCCAAAGACTGGGTTTTAAATAGGGCTGTTAATAACCAGTGGGATATTAGTTATCCAGAAGGTTGGGACTGTGTTTATAATACCTGTACTGATAATGACCATTTGCAGCAATACCTGATTCAGGAATATGATATAAAACCCAAGACAGAGAGGAGGGGCGTGGCCCCAGAAACAACGTTACAAACATTCTTACCTAAATCCCATGAGGAGCTAATGGAAACCTAGCCGGGGCTAGGAAATGTATCCGAAAAATTGATGGATTGTACGATTACAAGGTCAGATGAAATATATTCCCTGCGCTGAATTTAAGCATTGCAGAAAACTGCAGAAGTTTAAGATAAAAAGCACAGAGCTGTGAGGAACAGAACTGTTTTACTCTATTTGCTGGGAAGCAAATGTTTGTTGCTGAAGTAAGCTATTTCTGTTGGAGACTTTTATTTTGTCCTTTACCAGAAGTATATGGTTTTGTTACCTTTGTTTTCCACGCTGAAGTCTGCCCGGAAGGGAAATAAATCCTGTTTGCTGAAAACCACTTTGAATCCACACTACTCTTCATTGGACAGTGAAAAACTACATTTCCCAGGGGGCTTTGCCTCATGAAAAAGTCAAGTAGCTGTTCAGGAAGGATAACAGGTTGCTTAAGCCCTACATGCTTTTGCTGGGGGGCACTATAGGCGCAGTTACAAGTTACACCCCTTATCGCGTACATTTCCCCTGGATTTCTGCTTCTGAAGTGCCATGACACTGCACTTCTTTGCATTAAATCTTAACTACCAACACCTTCTGTCATCTGTCAGTCAACCAATTTCTGATCCAGTTCACCACCTTGGGACCCAAGTGTCCAATGGAACCAATGCTAACTGTTGCCAACACCACCTGCATGTTTGTGAGTGCGGCTTTGCACGTGTGGATATCCCCCTACATGGCCTGTGTGCCACCACCCAGGCACCCCATGCCTACCTGGTGGCCTACCCTTGCGTAACATGGTCGCCTCATGGCATACGTGGCATTGCCATGCTGCAGCTCATGTGCATAGTACCGGAAGTGCTGTATGGTACCATTATCCGTGTGATGGGTTGCCATGGGGGAGTTGGGGCATGCGCCACATCCTACACATATGCGCTGGATCTGCATGTCTGCTACACCTTCCGACATCACTACAACATGTGGCTATCATATGCTGTGGCTGCATATGCTCGTGCCACAGTACCCAATGGCGACGGTGCTGCACATGTGGTTAGCCATTGTGACATGCACACAGCAGCAGACGCACCCACATAGGTCCAGGGGATGTATCACAGAGCTCTCTGCATAGTCCAGGGGCCACCTGGGGTTAGGACAGACAAGCGCACATCAGCGGGCGCACCTACCATAGCACCAAGTGTAAACACAGACCTCTGTAAATAGGCCTGAGGCCACCTGGGGAAAGGACAGACCTGCGCACATGAACACGCGCAACTACCATAGCACCAGGATTAAACACAGACTTCTGTAAATAGGCCTGGGGCTGCCTGGGGATAGGGAAGATCTTCGCAAATCATCAAGTGCACCTACAATACCACCAGGGGTAGACACAGACCTCTGTAAATAGGCCTGGGGCCACCTGGGGATAGGGCAGACCTGCGCACATCAACACGCGCAACTACCATAGGATTAAACACAGGCTTCTGAAATAGGCCTGGGGCCGCCTGGGGTTAGGGAAGACCTGTGAACATCAACAGGTGCACCTACCACACCACCAGGACTAAACACAGACCTCTGTAAATAGGCCTGAGGCTGCCTGGCGATAGGGCAGACCTGCGCACATCAACATGCGCAACTACCATAGCACCAGGATGCATAACAGACCTCTGTAAATAGCACTGGGGCCACCTGGGGATAGGGCAGACCTGCACACATCATCAGGCGCACCTACCATACCACCAGGGGTAAACACAGACCTCTGTAAATAGGCCTGAGGCTGCCTGGCGATAGGGCAGACCTGTGCACATCAACACGCGCAACTACCATAGCACCAGGATTAAACACAGACCTCTGTAAATAGGCTTTGGGCCACCTGGGGATAGGGAAGACCTGCGCACATCAACAGGCGCACCTACCATAGCACCAGGATGCATAACGGACCTTTGAGGATGCCTGGGTTCAGGGAAGACCTGCGCACATCATCAGGCACACCTACCATACCACCAGGGGTAAACACAGACTTCTGTAAATAGGCCTGAGGCCACCTGGGGTTAGGGCAGACCTGCGCACATCAACAGGCGCAACTACCATAGCACCAGGATGAATGACAGACCTTTGTAAATAGGCCTGTGGCTGCCTGGGATAGGGCAGACCTGTGCACATCAACACGCAATATAACATTATAAGGAGTTTTGCGGTGCGCACCGCCATGCAAGGCGCCTGGAAACTTCAGGCGCCAAGAGGCCAGTCGCCCATACAGAACAGTAAGGTGCCGTGATGCGATCCGTCTTAGGGCACGCTGTGGAGACACTGCAAATCCATGAGTCATGACATCATCCAATAATACAACCAGACAAAATGGCTGCTCACTCCCAAAAGCCATGTTTCACAGAGGTGGACCTCGAGCTCCTGGGCAGACTCATCTGCTGCTGCCAGAGGAAGCTATTTCCCTCCTCCAGTGTCAGGCAGGACCTTTTCATGGTCCAGCACTCCTGGAAGCGCCCCCAGAGGTGTTTTAATGCCTAGGCGGACTACCCGTGAGAGGCAAGTACATGAGGACAGGTACAACTGACTTAGCTCCAACTAGCAGGTTGTAGGCAGCACACATCATCTAATGGGCGTACTATAGACACAGAGGGGCAGGTCTCTGATCAGTGAGGTGAGAATCAGTACATGACAGTGTAGCAATACCTCAGGGAAGGGGTAATTGAGAACTTTATATGGCCCTGCACATATACAGGGGATAGTAGCATGTGGAGTACTCAACCCTGCCAGGACTAGTATGTGCAATGTTTCCATAACCTTTTCATCAATGAAACTGCAGGTATGTGCATTTAAAAAAAAAAGGTGTGTGCATGTGTATACACCATCCATGGTTATGAGGGTGTGGCTGCAACCCCTGAGGCACCACTATATGCACATCAACTGGTGTATGTCTGCATCAGGCTGCCACTTCCAGCCTCTGTGGTTGTCATACAGGTCCTGGGGCAGTACTGTTGCAAATCATGAAAGGTACGTAACTGTCAAAGGGGTACAACATTCTGTAGCCCATGGTGGTAAATTGTAGATGCAGTATGGTTGTGGCCTGGCCCAGCCCATCAGAGGGAATCTACATATGTCACACTGAAGTGGTATGCAATGTATGTGTAGGATGCCTGTACTGTCGGAGGGTGAACCTCTGTCCCACCCATAACCCTCTGGCAGGTTGTCAGACGGCTGCCTGGGTGAGAATGTTCACAGTCTTGGCAAGTGCATATATCAATATGATTTGCAAGGGATTGTGGGAAATGCAGTCCATTCACACCAGACACAGCTGCTCACAATAATTAGTTGTGCTTAAGTGTAAAGCCAATAAGATATTTATTTATGGGGTTATTTCTCCCAACACAGATATGCTTGGTAGCACATAAAACAGGATACTTGCTTTCAGTGTTAAACTTAGAAAAACAAAATCAGGAAAACAGATGAACTTGTCAGGCAATCAAATGAAAAGAATAAAGACCTGGTTGGTAACAAACTGGTCTTTTCTGTAGGCTTTAGCTAATATTTTCTTAGCAGTGTTTCAAACAACAAGCAAAACCCACAAAGAAGGGAAAAACTGTTCTTTTCAGGTTAACTTCTTATATCTTCACACATAGACTCAGAAGTGATTTCCTCAGAGCTCACAAGCAATTAGGTAAGGCTCAATTGCTAGCAGTTACCCAGCTGAAACCCCTTAGCTGACTTGCTTTCTACTGCGTGGCTCAAAACCTACTCAGGAGCTTTTCTGAGTAGATTAAAGAACAAGTTTGTATTTCTTTGTGCTGGTTCTTGTACTTTGTAACAGTAAATTACCAAAGGAGTTTAGACAGAGAGCAATCCATATATTCACAGCCTTTATCTAAGACCGCTCCCCCTTCTTCAACAATCATGGGTTCAATATCATGGATTGGCACAGAGGAATTTCTCAATGTAGCACTCTCAGGAGAATACTTGTTTCCCTGCTGTCTTTCAAAGTTATAGCTAGGGCATAGATCAGTGTTCATACCTGAGCTTCCATTGCTGTTAGAGTTCCTCTCTAAATAGCCTGGCCAGTATGTAGTCCAGTTCTTATGTCCAGCCTTCCAATCCAGATCCCTGGACACTGGATCTCTCTTCACATACCTTCTGGCACGGGTCTTAGGGTCCCTTCCAAGTGCAGCCGTCTCCCTCACAGGTACCCTCTGGAGATTCCTAGCTCTGCAGCACCATTCCTCTGGCTTTCCCCAGTCCAATGGTGTATGCTGGCCCTTGGAATACCTTCCAGTATACGTACTGCTCTGGACTCCTTTAGACCTCCCAAATGCTTTTCTCTTCTTTCTTCCAAAGGGTTTCTTGCCCTCTCTGTCCGTCCGCTCTGGCTTCTGCTTCTGATGATCCTCCAGATGATGAAGCTGTCCAAGATACTGAGGATCTCCAAGCTGAATCTGAGGATCTCCCAGATGAAACTGAGGATGAGGATCTCCCAGATGAAACTGAGGATAATTCTCTGTAGAATAAACTCTGTACTGAATCAGGCCCTGCCCTTTGAGATGAGTGCTTGGGGATTACCTCATAGCCCTCCTGATTGAACACACGTTTCCCCACTTCAGCTCCTCTAATGGCTGTTGGAAACCTGGTGCATTCTGGGACTGGTAGTCTTTTATGGAAAAATTCTGTTTTCTTATTTCTACCAGGACTGACAGGTTGCTTGTTCAGAGTCACTTCACCTTTACTATAGCTCCTTCCTGAGCTATGATAAGCTTCCTTATCACAAGGTTAGACACAAATACATGGCATTGCTAATGTATGCATCCCTACTGTCCCTGTCCTGTTGTGTCACCTCATTACATGGATTTGAAAATGAGGTTTTGGGGGTCTGAACCATGTGATATGCAGACCATGCCTACCACTCTGAAGGTGCAAACTACCTTGTTTGGTGACACAAACAATAATTACAACACAAACATATATATGAAAGCAGGAGTGGGCATATATATGCACCCCCAAAGTCACCTTTGCTGCCATTACAGCTGCAAGTCTCTTGGGGGTATGTCCCTATCAGCCTAGCACATCTAGCCACTGGGATCTCCAGGCATTCCCTAAGCCTGAACTGATCAAACACCCCAAGTGTGAGGGTTTGCAGTGGTGTACAGCATTCCTCAGCTGATGCCACAGATTCTCAATTGGATCGTGGTCTGGCCAGTGACTAGGCCATTCCAAGACATTTACATGTGTCCCCTTCTACAACCCCAGTGTAGCCCAGGCAGTATGATTAGGGTCACTATTGTGCTGGAAGGTGGACTGTCATCCAAGTCTCAAAGTTCAGGCAGAATTGTACATAGTGCCATCATCGGTCCTGCAATCCTGACAAGTTTCCTGTTACCCCCCCACCCCCCAGTGAGAATCAACCGCATAGCATGATGCTACGACCACCATGTCTCATTGTAGGAAGGGTGTTCAGGGGGCGTTGGGTGTGCGCAAAACACAATGTTTCCCTTGATGGCCAAAATAGTGCAAATCCCATCTCAGCTGGTCTGAGGACCTTCCTCCATGTGTTTGGGGGGAGTGTCACATGCTATTGTGAAAACATTTTTTCTCATCTCTCACTGTATTCAGTGACATTTTCATGGCCACTCTTCCATAGAGCTCCACTCTGTGGATTGTATAGTTAAGGGGGTCTCGTGGACAGAGACTCCCACCCCCACTGTTGATCTTAGCTGCTCCTGCAGTGTTACAATTGGTGTCTCTGTACCAGCTCTGCTGAATGGCCTACCTGCCTGCTCTGTGAGTTTTGGTGGGTGGCCCTCTTTTGTCTGGTGTGTAGTGGTGCCATATTCATTCTGTGTTGTCAGAATGGATCCAATGGTGTGCTGTGACATAACTGGGATTTGGGATATAATATCAAAGTGCAACCCACATCTATATGTCCCCAGGACCTTATCTCTGACTGGGTAGTATAAGAACATAAGATATGCCATACTGGGTCAGACCAAGGTCCGGCATATCTTATGTTCTCATCACTTGGACCCGTCTCTCATGCAAAACTTCCACCCTCCCTCGAAAGAAGCAATCGGCCAAGAAGCCTTTCTTTCTGAGGAAGGGCCTGCCCTACCGGGGCTACCAACCGTACCCACCCACTCCCATGCCGACCACTCCAGCTCAGGGGAAGTCCGGCCAGGGTCCCCGCAAGCCAAAAGGGCTGAAGGCCCAAACCCCAGCTCCGCCGCAACCCACACAGGAGTTTTGACGCCAGCCACATAGCCTCTCCTTTCTGGCGACTCAGTAGCCGGTGGGGGGATGCCTGTCCTCATTCACCCCTCAGTAGGCTTCCATCACCTCGGACACCTGGGTCCTCTGGGTTATCTGAGATGGCTATCGCCTCCACCTCGACAGGCTTCCCCCTCCTTTCTCCCCGGCGGAGCCTCCTCGACTCCCCGCGCATCAGGTCTTCCTGCAGCAGGAATTAGTCAACCTCCTCGCCCAACGGGCGGTCGAGAGGGTGCCGTTGTACCTCCAAGGTCAGGTCTTCTATTCCTGGTACTTCCTTGTCCTGAAGAAGATGGGTGGTCTGCGGCCCATCCTCGACCTCCGAAAGCTAAACAAGTTCTTAATGCAGAAGTTCAAGATGTTATCCCTTGGTGTTCTGCTGCTCTTCCTTCGGCAGGGCGACTGGCTATGCTCCTTAGATCTAAAAGGTGCTTACACCCACATTTTGATTCACTCCCAGCACAGGCAGTACCTGTGCTTCAGGGTGCAGGGAAAGCACTTCCAATACAGGGTGCTCTCCTTCAGCCTCGCGTCCGCCCCACGGGTCTTCACGAAATGCCGCTCAGTGGTCACTGCCTCCCTCAGGCCTCAGGGCATACTGGTCTTTCCCTACCTCCACGACTGGCTCATAACAGGATCCTCGGTCGAGGAAACCCGCCTAGTGGCATCATGCACGATTCTCCTGCTCAAGTGCCTGGGTTTCTTGGTCAACTATAACAAGTCCCATCTCGAACTGGTGCAGGCCTTAGAATTCATTGACACATGTCTCGATACTCAGCGGGCGACCGCTTTTCTACCAGCAGATTGTGCCGACCACCTCCGGGCCCTGGGAGCTCAGGTCCAGAGCACCCCTCGGGTTACGGCCCGAATTATGCTGCGCCTCCTGGGCCACATGGCCTCTACCATCCATGTGGTTCCCCAGGCCTGCCTGAAAATGCGGACAGCTCAGTGGTGCCTCAGCGCCCAGTGGAGCCTGTCCATCGGCCACCTCAGAGACCCCGTAAGGGTCTCCCACAGCCTTCACCTGTTCCTGGGCTGGTGGCAAAACCCCCGCAACCTCCTCTAATGGTTACCCTTCCAGACCCCAGATAGTGCTGACAACAGATGCTTCCCTGGTGGGGTGGGGAGCCCACTGTGGTGTGTTGTGCACGCAGGGGCAGTGGTTGCCCGAGGAGTCTCAACAGCAGATAAACTTGCTCGAGCTCTGGGTGGTTCAGTGGGCCCTGAGGGCCTTTGAGGATCACCTTAGGGGGAGGTTGGTGCTTGTGCAGACCAACAACCACATGGCGATGTTCTACATTAACAAGGAAGGGGTACCGGATCATGCTCCCTCTGCTGGGAAGCAGTCCTTCTCTGCTCCTTCGCCTTCCATCGGAAGATGACCCTCAGGGCGGTCCTACCTCCCAGGCCAGGAGAATGTCCTAGCAGACAGACTCAGCAGAATCCTCCACCCTCACGAATGGCTGCTGGATTCGGGGGTGGCCGGCTGGCTATTTCATCGGTGGGGGACTCTAACCATGGACATATTCACCTGCCCTTTGAATACACAGCTCCCCCGCTTCTGCGGCCCAGTGCCGTACCCGAGCAGGGAAGGCTCGGATGCGTTCCTTCTGAGCTAGTCCTCTGGCCTGCTCTATGCATTCCCTCCCACTCCTCTCATTGCGAGGACCCTCCTCAAAGCTCAGCGGGACCAGGCATCGATGATCCATATAGCTCCCTCGTGGCTTGACAGCCCTGGTTCCTGCTCCTGCTCCAGCTATCAACGGAGCCTCCACTCTCCCTGTGCTGTGCCCCGGGCCTGCTAACCGAACTTGTCCTCGTTATCCCTCACAGCATGGTGGCTGAACGGGTCTCCCTAGCCTCGCTGGATCTCCCGGAGGAGGTCCTCCTTGCGTCGAGGAAGACCTCAACTAGACGATCTTAATCCTTCTCAATCTGATGCTCCAGACTCCAGATAGACCTACTCTCTTGCCCACTCGGTGGGTCCTTCAGTATCTCCTCCATCTCTCAAAGGAAGGTCTGAACTCCGTCAGGGTGCATTTGAGCGCCATCTCGGCGAATCATCTTCCTGTCAAGGGAAAACCCCTCTTGGGGCAGCCCTTGGTCTCCCGCTTTATGTGGGGTCTCTGGCTGTCCGAAGCCACCCATCTGGCCTCCCCCAGTGGAATGGGACCTGAACATATTGCTTATGCAGCTTACGCGTTCACCCTTTGAGTCGATGGCGTCGTGCTCGCTTCGGCACCTATCCTGAAAGGTGGTCTTCCTGGTAGCTCCGACCTCGGTCTGCCAAGTCAGTGAGCTCCAGGCTCTCATGGCTGACGACCCTTACACTAGATTCTATAGCAATAGGGTGGCCCTCCGTACCCACCCCATGTTCCTGCTGAAAGTTGTTTCGGACTTCCATCTTAATCAGGAGATAGTCTTACCAACTTTCTTTCCGAGACCCCATGCCGACCAGGCGTCGGCGGCTCTCTATACACTCGACTGCAAAAGGGCTCTTGACTTCTATTTGCAGCGCACCCAGACTCATCGCAATTCTGGCTGACTCTTTGTGACCCTCTCCATTTAGGTGGCAGACTGCATCGCCTTTGCTCAAATGAAGGTGGGTGCCCCGTTAGATTGTCGAGTCACCGTGCAAGGGGTCTGGGCCAAGGTTGTTTCAGTGGCCTCGCTGTGCTCTGTGCCCCTGATGGACATTTGCTGGGCGGTAACCTGGTCTTCAGCGAACACCTTCGCTGCTCACTACTGCCTGGAGAGGGAGTCCTGTACCCTGTAATCTGTTTGGGGTATAAGCAACTCCTGCCCTCCGACCCTTCTTCATGGCTACTGAGGGCTTCGTCCCGAGGACTCTGGCTTCTTCGGGTATCGGCTTCTGCTCACAACCTCGCAGAGGCGTTTTTTAGTTACTGCGTTGGCGGCTCTCTATACACTCGACTGCAAAAGGGCTCTTGACTTCTATTTGCAGTGCACCCAGACTCATCGCAAATCTGGCCGACTCTTTGTGACCCTCTCCATTTGGGTGGACAGCAAAAGAACAGATAAGGACCAGTTCCTGACAGAGGGAGAGTGATCTCGTGCCTCCCTCCTTGTTGATGTAGAACATAGTTACACGGTTGTCGGTCTGTACTAAAACAGAATTCCCGATGAGGTGATCCTCGAAAGCCCTCAGGGCCCACCGCATGGCCCGGAGCTCGAGCAGGTTTATCTGCTGCTGAGACTCCTCAGGTGACCATTGCCCCTGCGTGCAGAGGGGCCCGCAGTGGGATCCCCACCCTAAGAGAGAAGTGTCAGTCGTCAGCACCGCATCGTGCCGTAGGGCCTGAAAGAGCGATCCCCGCAGGAGGTTGCAGAGGTTTTGCCACCAGTTCAGGGACAAGCAGAGGTCAGGGAGAACCCTGACAGGGTCCAGAGGGACTGGTTCCATTGGGTGCTGAGACACCACTGAGCCGTTCGCATGTACAGGCAGGAGGCGTGAAGGTAGCCGGGTACTGGAGACCTTTTCTGGGGAAGAAGGGCTTCTTGTTAGGCTACTTCTTCCGAGGCAGGATAGAGGTCTTGCGGGAGAGCCGGGTCCTGGTAACAAACTCAGTCTCGATCTCCGCAGCCTTCTCTTCCATTGGTTTACCAAAAAGCTGTTCATCAAGGCATGGCATGTCCAGGAGCTTCTCCTGTACCCACTGCTCCAAATCCGAGGATTGGAGACATGTCTGGCAGTGGGCACCAATGCCTGCGGCCGCCACCCGAACCAATGTCTCGAAGCCATCATAGGAGGCTCGTGAGATGTACTTGGAGCAGTTGGCCACAGACTTCAACAAGGCATGGAATCTGTCGAGGGGCTCCCCCTTGAGGCCTGCAGAGAAACCTCCAAGTTCCTTTGCTAAATCGCGCAGGAACATACCAATGTAGAGTTGATATTCCTGGACGCGACAAGAGAGCATGGAACCTTGATAGGTCTTGCGGCCCATGGCATCAAGGGCTTGCGATTCTCGGCCTGGTGGTACCGATGAGTGGGATTTCAGGCTCTTCTGCTTCCGCATGGCCGATTCCACCAGCATCGAGGTGTGAGGAAGTTGGGTCTTTTGGAAGCCTGGCCCCCACTGCACTTTGTACATTGTGTCAAGGTGCTTGCTCACGATGGGGACCGAAGCTGGGGGCCTCCCACATGCGGTGTAGCAGCCGAGATAGAATCGGTGGTACAGGCACAGTGAGGGGATTCCCTGGGCGGGGACTCTTACTGAAGAATGTCGAGTTCTTCAGCACGAGGGTCCTCCTCGGCCTGGGTGACCAGGTTGAGGGCCCGAGCCATGTCCCGAATAAACACCAGGAAAGAGATGTCTTCGGGTGGTGAATGCCACTGTAATGCAGGCGGTGAGGGGTCCGACGGAAGAGTCCAGTGGGTACAGGTCTCCGGGTAGGTGTCCCCATCGGATTCCCAGTCCGAAAAATTGGTTGAGGGATCCGAGCTGGGCGGGTCACCCTTTCCGATGGCCAGCGGCCTGGAGCCAGAGGCTCTGGATGATCTTGCTTCCGAAGAATGGGAGAGCGAGCGAGACAGACATCGAGGACCTTCACGAGGCCCGCAGCTCTTGGGGTTTTCTGGATGGATTTGGGTGTTCTACAAGAGGGACCCGAGGTCTCTGGGTGCAAGTCAGTTCTTCAGGATACCTTCCTTTCTCTCCGCAAGACCACCTGTCCTGCTGATCCTATTCCATCTTCATGGCTTCTTGAACCTTCACTTGCCCTTTCTCCCTTTATTCTTTCTCTGTTTAACTCCAGCTTATCTTCTGGTATCTTTCCTAGCAGTTGGAAACATGCTACCGTCCGTCCTATCTTGAAATCCCACTCCTCTGACCCCTCTGTGCTTGCTAACTGGCGACCTGTCTCTAATCTTTCTTTTCTTTCTAAATTTCTAGAGAAACTGGTCTTCACACAACTCTCCTCCCATCTTGAAGCTTCCCTCACTCTTCACCCCCGCCAATCCGGTTTTCGCCCAGCCCACAGCACGGAAACGGTTCTTCTTTCTCTTCTTAATGAACTCCACGCTGCTCACGATCGGGGTCTCTACACACTAGCTGTCTCCCTTGATCTTTCTGCTGCTTTCGATCTTGTGGATCACCGCACCCTCCTCACTCGTCTGCAGGAAGCGGGTCTTTCTGGGACAGTCTTGCAATGGTTTCACTCTTTTCTCTCCTGTCGCTCCTTTTCTGTAGTCTCTGGGTCCTCCTCTTCTTCTGTCTCTACCCCCTCCTCTGTGGGGTTCCTCAGGGGTCTGTTCTTGCACCGCTTCTTTTTAATATCTTCTTAGCACCCCTCACCCTTCTTGTTCAACAATTTGGTATCTCCGCATACTACTATGCGGATGATATCTTCCTCTTGCACCGCACTACCTCCACCTCTCCAGACATCACTCCTCTTAACCTCTGTCTTGCTGCTATTGCCACTTGGTTTTCCTCTAATTTTCTGCAGGTGAACCCTTCTAAGTCCCATGCTATCTGGTTCACGTTTGGGGGTCCCTCTCCTTCTTGTGCCCCTTCTTTTCCTTCACAATCCATTTCTCTTGTCTCTTCACTACGTTATTTAGGTGTCATACTTGATTCTTCCCTTTCCTTCAAGGACCATATTTCTTCCATTATTCAACGCTCTTTCTTCTCACTTAGACAACTCCGTTCTATCCGCCCCTTCCTGTCCCCTTCTGCCTTAGCCACTCTCCTCCTCTCCCTTGTGATGTCCCGTCTCGATTATTGTAATGTCGTCCTTGTTGGTCTGCCTCAATCCCAATTGTCTCGTCTCCAACGTGTCCAAAATTCAGCTGTTCGTCTTCTTGCCCATGCCTCTCGTTTTGACCATGTTACCCCGCTTCTTCTTCGCTATCACTGGCTGCCTGTCTCTTTCCGTGCCCAATACAAAATTCTCATTCTCACGCACAGGGCTGCTCACACTGGCACTCCCCTCTATCTCGCTGACCAAATACACTTTCGTCTTCCCCCTCGCTTGCTTCGGGCCATACACTCTAACCGGCTTGCCCTTCCCTCACCTACCCAGGCTCATCTTGTTTCCACTCGTACTTCTGCCTTCTACTTTCTAGCCCCCAGCCTCTGGAACTCACTCCCCTCCTCACTCCGTGCAGAGGAGTCCTACCCAAAATTCAAATCACAACTCAAAACCTATCTCTTCAGTCTAGCATTCGACCTGCCATTCCCATCTCCCTCCCCCCCCTCTGTTACCCCCTCCCTCCTGCCCTCTTGATGTCTATTCACCTGTTCAATTAACACACTGTGGTTTGTCCTTTCTTTGCCTTTCCTTTCCTCCTCTTTCCTATTTGTTTACTGGCGTTCCTTTTCTCCTTCTCAGCCATTTTAAACGGTTTTAGAATACTGTTTTTAAGTTTGTTTTAAACTTGTATTGTAAACCGCCCAGGTACTACTACTAAGTGTTGGGCGGTATATAAAGTCTAAATAAACGTAAACGTAAACGTAAGTGCCTGCTGAGAGACAATGAACGCAGAAATGCTGCGTTCAAGCACCCACATGCAGGACTCCCACGCGGACGTGGGGACCTGAGACGCCGATACAGGGGTCACCGGATCGGGCGTTGAGGAGGGGCTCCTCACCGGGACGACCCTCAGGAGACAAGGCACCTTTGCCGGAGGCCTCCGATTCTCTGTGAGTTCCAATGCACAAAAGACCTGCGCTCGTTCAGCTGGTGTTTCCTGAGACACTAAACCAGGAGGAGAAAAGGGAGGAGGAGGAGACAGAATTGGGACCGATCCAGCTGTTATTGCCAGTGCAGCTACATCTGCTTCATATGCTGGAGAAACAGCCGGGAACCCCTCCTCACTCACACCATCCCCCTCCTTCCCACACAACCTATTAGCTTTAGTTTTCTCTTGTTTCAAATTTTTAACATCATTCCTATGTTTTTCTTCATGTGCCACCCATTCTCACCATGTAAGCAGAATCCATTCAGGACTATTGCACGGTTTACTCTTAACCGCCAATGCATATCTCAGGTAACGAATCTTATCTACAGAGAAAATTCCCTCCAGAGGAAACTGCAAATTCTCATTACCTCTAGTCACTGAATCCCAATGTGCTACGGAATCAATGGCTACATCACCATGCTTCTCATACATACAATAGAAGCATACAAAAAGAAGGGCTACCTTCCTTAAACGCTAAAGCCCTAGCTCCGTCATGCCATTCACACATCTGAGATGGAGCCTGCCTACTTAACAGATTACCCATCACTGGTAATACTCACAAATCTTCTCGCACCTTCTGCCCTTGCCCTGAATGCAGAGATTCGTATCTGGCACGGCACCAACTGTTTGTGTACTCTGCACCTCCCCTCACCGGTAACTCACCAGGGCTCTTGGGTAACGGATATCCACACACAAAGCAAAGAGAAGGAAGCAAGCACGTAAATCAGTAAATAATACACAACACACTTGTATCATTAAAAATACAGCCAAAGCTTTGGGAGAACAAACCAAGTTAGCACTTGTTCACTCTGCCATCACAGCTTTCAGCCATTTTATTTATAGGTAAATATTCCATTACACAGCATAATTTCCACCTTATTGTTCTACGTCAAGCATCACGTATATTCATAACATGCATCTCTATATCTCTACATCATAGGTCAGTTCTTATTAGCATAGGTCATGTGATCCCGCCCCTTGCCCGTACCCGCAGGTACGTAGGGGTTAAGGAGTTTAAGTTCCTTCTTCAAACTAATGTCCCACCACTTCCTGGAGCAGTGCTCATAGGGAAATGTAGTTTATCACCAGTTCAAATGAAGAGTAGTGTGACTCAGAAATGTTTTCAAGCAAAAGGGATTTATTTCCCCTCCCGGGGTTGGACTCCACACGGATAAAGGTAACACAAAATTATCTGCACTTTGGCAGAAAAGGACAAAATAAGAATAGCTTCATTCAGCATAAAACAAACATTTCTTTCCAGCAGGTTAAACTTCACCACACTGCAGCATAAATCATTTCTTTTCCAGCAGGTTAAACTTCACCACACTGCTTGATACAGCTCTGTCTTTTCCACAGCCAGCTTGTATTTTCTCCACAATATGTTTCTAACACAGAGATATTATCTGTTCAGCCAGGGTAATCGTGCAATCCATTTCCTCTGTAGGAAAATTCATACAGGATGGCTCTGTGTCCATAAGTTCCACCTCTGAGGCAGGAATTGTCTGCCCAATTCTTTCTAGAGCTGCGCCCTTTTCTCCAACCCTCAGCTTTTCAGTACACTCAGGATTTAAGTACTGTTCAAAACAGGTACCATAGCCCCAGCCTTCCGGTTCATTAAATTCACAAGGGTTCCTGTAATCCCAGCCCTTGGGCTTACCTGGGAGCCTGGCTGTGGAAGGTTTTCTCCGTGGCGTATGGCTAACGAGCGGTTCCCAACTGAACCTGTGTGAGGTAAATTTCAACTGCCTTCCTGGCTTTTCTTTCTGTTTGTAATCCAGAGGACACTTCAGCTGGCCTGGTCTGCTCCTGCTATGTCTCTCACCCGGAGCCTCTGACCTTCCCTCAGCTGGAGACTCCATCCACCTTCTGACTGGAAGCTGGCCTTCCTTCCTCAAAGGGGACACTGCTTGTCTCTCTTCCTGTTCACTCTGGCTTCCATTCTCTTTCCTCTCTCTTCCCTTCTCTCTTGCTGGGGCCTCCTTATGAGTCAGCTTTCCTGGGTAGGGCCTGGCTCCACCCCCTAGCAGGTGTTCAGAATTTCCCCGTGACTCTCTGCTAAACTGATAGCAGGGGCGTGTTTCCTTCTCTCGGGCCTGGTTTCCCTGACAACTAGTAGCCATGTGTCTTTGTTTACATTGCAGCCCTGCACTTTCTACTTGGTGTTTGGGAGTTTCTACCGGGCTAAAAGGACTTGCTATGTCACAGATCCCCCCACTTAAAATATTACGGGCTGCCGGAACCTGTGACGGACAGCATGTAATCCGGGAAAGAGCATCGGCATTACTGTGCAATCTACCTGCCCGGTGCTGCACCACAAAATCATATGCCTGCAACGCTAAATGCCACCGGGTTAGCCTAGCATTAGTGTTTCTCATTTGATGCAACCATTTTAAGGGCGCATGGTCTGTAATCAAATAAAATTTACGGCCCGTTAGATAAAATCGTAAAGACTCTATCGCCCACTTAATCGCGAGACACTCGCGCTCTACAGTAGAATATTTTTGTTCCGCTCTGGACAATTTCCTACTTAAGTATGTCACCGGATGTTCCATACCTTCAAATATCTGGGACATTACGGCTCCTAATCCCGTTTCGGAAGCGTCCGTTTGTACCAGGAATGGCATGTCAAAGTTAACCCCCCTAAGGACCGGGGCCGTACATAACCTATCTTTCAGCATTATGAACACCTCCTCCGCCTCTGGTGTCCACTTAAGATTATTTGGGGCATTCTTCCTAAGCATGTCTGTTAGCGGGGCACTTTCCTCCGCAAATCTGGGAATGAAGCGGCGGTAGTATCCCACCAGGCCCAGGAATCCCCGCATTTGTCTTTTGTTCAGAGGGCGTGGAAAGTTCTTCACGCTTTCCACTTTGCTAGCTAAGGGCTCCACCACCCCTCCTCCCACCATGTGGCCTAAGTATTTCACTTTTGTACCAGCGAAGAGACACTTCCCAGGATTTACAGTGAGACCCGCTTTCCTTAGTGCACTCAAAACTGCCTCTACCCTGGGCAAGTGCTGAGCCCATGTGGTACTATGGACGACGATGTCGTCCATATATGCCCAGGCGTATTCATGGTGGGGCCGCAAGATGTGATCCACCAACCTTTGACAGGTGGCCGCTGCCCCGTGAAGCCCAAAAAGCGTACGCCTAAATTGGAATAACCCTATCGGGGTCGTAAAGGCTGTCTTAGGTTTGGAGGCCTGGGTGAGCGGTATTTGCCAGTAACCTTTCGTTAGGTCCAGTGTGGTCAAATACTTAGCCTGGCCTAGTTTGTCTAATAAATCCTCGATTCGAGGCATGGGATAAGCATCAAAATCAGAGATGTTATTTATTTGTCTAAAATCGATACAGAAGCGAAGACTTCCATCTGGTTTGGGCACTAATACGATAGGGCTTGACCAGGGGCTTCTAGATTCTTCGATAATGCCCATTTGGAGCATGTCCCTTACCTGTTCTATCATTTCCATTTTTCGTGCCTCTGGTAGCCTATAGGGGCGTTGCCTGATTATTTTTCCTGGTTCCGTAATAATTTCATGGGCAACGATTCTGGTTTCCCCTGGCAATGTCGTCAGGATGTCGGAGAATCTATCTAACACCCTTCTAAGTTCCTGTTGCTGTTGCGCCGACAACTCGGCCCCTATACGTGGCCCTGGAGTTTCCCTCCAATCAGCGGGCTGCGGACCAAAATCGTCCTCCTTTTGCTCTTCGGTGACAGCCGTCAGCCCTTTTAAGTCTCCCACTCCGGTGGACCCGAATCCTCTTTCTCCTCTCCCTGTGGGGGGCTAATGAGGCTACTTCTACTACCTCAGGGAAACCTACGCGCTCGCATATCATTTGAGCGACCCTGTCACCTGACTTTACCTGGAACTCTTCTTGACTGCAGTTAAACATTAACACCTTTACCTCTCCACGAAAATCGGGATCAATTACCCCAGCCCCTATGTCTATAAAATATTTGGCTGCTAGGCCTGACCTGGGTGCTATCCTCCCATAGCATCCGGGCGGGATTTGGACCTTAATCCCCGTGCTTATTAGGGCCTTCCCTCCCCTGGGTATCACCCTGTCTTCCGCACTAAACAAGTCATATCCCGCGGCAGCCTCCGAAGCTCGCTGGGGACCCCTGGCCTGAGCCAAAACCTTGCAGTACTGGAGTAGGAACTTTGGTTTTTCCCCAGTTACATTCTTTTCCTTGGCTGGGTGTTGTGGGCTACTTTTTCCCGGTTTTCCTAATAGAGGGCTGGGGACTTTGGTCGCGATGGCCTCTAGTCTAGGTAAATCCGGGGACTCCCTTTCTACTTTCCCCAAGGGGGCTTCACAGGGGGTGGATATTACATTCTGATCAGTGCTAAGACCTTCCTCGAGCCCTTGTCTAAAGGGAGGCCAATCCCTGCCCAGGACGACGCTCTGTGGAAGGCGGGGGACCACTGCCATCAATAACTTCCCCTCTGTTCCCAGCCCGCTTATTCCTATTTCATATAAGGGGTAGTGGGAAGATGCCCCATGTATACATCTTATCTTAACCCTTCCCACGGCTTGACCTGGTGCTGACTGGGCTTGTATGGCCTCCCAGAGCCGTTGGGAGACCATGCTCTGGTCAGCACCAGAGTCAAGCAGTGCCTGGGCCTCTATACCTTCCACTCGTACTGGGAGTAAAAACCCTGATTGGCCTTTCTTTCCAATCCCAGCCATTAATGCCTTGCGTGAATCACAGTCCCTTTGAAAATGCCCTATGCTCCCGCATTTGAAACACTTTCCCCTCATGTTGGAAAAATATACATTTTCATCAGACAATTTACTTGGTATATTCTTACTCTTATCACCAGCCTTTGCTGCACTTGGAACGCTTGATTTTGGGGCTTTGGCAAATTCAGCCTCAAAATATCGCTCCGTCATACCAGCCGCTTCCTCTGCAGTTTTGCAATCTTGTAGCATGAGGAAGGTTTTTATTTCCGCTGGCATGGCCTCTAAATATTGTTCTAAAATTAACTCATCCATTATGGACTCAACCGTTCTCTGCTCTGGTTTTACCCATTTCCAGGCCAAGCCTTTCATTCTATAGTAAAGGGCCTTTGGAGTTTCTCCGGGCCTCAACTTGGCCTTCCTAAATTGGCGCCTATAGAATGAAGGGGTCAGCCCAAGCCTATCCCTCACCACATTCTTAATTGCCTCATAGTCAGTTGTTAATGCAGCAGGCATTGATTTATAAGCTGACAAGGCTTCACCGGATAGGGACATGGCAAACCTTAGGGCCCACTGCTCCTTAGGCAGCTTTATGGCCTCTGCCAGATGTTCAAAGGCGTCCACGTAATCATCAATATTATCTGTAGGAGCCAATTGTCCCAGCCTAAAGACATCCCCACCAAGCAGTCCTACCCCACGGGTATACTCGGGTAAGTCTCTTGCTGGTCCTTGTTGCTGCTTTACCAACAGTTCCATTAGCTCCTTCATCGGCTTCTGTTGTTCCAGAATGGCAGCCATGGCTTGGTCCTGGACTCTACGAGTCATCTCCAGCTGTTTGTCCCACTGTAGCGACATCCACCTTAGCATCTCCTGTGGATCCATTTTCGCTGCTCAGGTACCTAGAAAACACACAAGAACAAGACCCAAGTGCGGTCCAAAAAAAAAATTCCCCTTTTTTTTTTTTTCAACCTTGTGCACTACTGTCGTGCACTACTGCTATGCACTACCTTTCTCCAACTATCCCTCTACACTTATGCCCAGCTACAAGTACCTGAGCTCAGTGCAGAGTCAAGCACTGAGAAAAGTAGCTCCCTTTGTCTGACCGATAGTCAGTCGAGCACCGGCTCCTCCTGGGTATCAGCTGCTCCTTGCTGCTGGACTCTTGTCCCTCCAGGTGTCCTTGAAATCCGAGTAAAATCCAAACTACTACGCCATTGTGATCCCGCCCCTTGCCCATACCCGCAGGTACGTAGGGGTTAAGGAGTTTAAGTTCCTTCTTCAAACTAATGTCCCACCACTTCCTGGAGCAGTGCTCGTAGGGAAATGTAGTTTATCACCAGTTCAAATGAAGAGTAGTGTGATTCAGAAATGTTTTCAAGCAAAAGGGATTTATTTCCCCTCCCGGGGTTGGACTCCACACGGATAAAGGTAACACAAAATTATCTGCACTTTGGCAGAAAAGGACAAAATAAGAATAGCTTCATTCAGCATAAAACAAACATTTCTTTCCAGTAGGTTAAACTTCACCACACTGCAGCATAAATCATTTCTTTTCCAGCAGGTTAAACTTCACCACACTGCTTCATACAGCTCTGTCTTTTCCACAGCCAGCTTGTATTTTCTCCACAATATGTTTCTAACACAGAGATATTATCTGTTCAGCCAGGGTAATCGTGCAATCCATTTCCTCTGTAGGAAAATTCATACAGGATGGCTCTGTGTCCATAAGTTCCACCTCTGAGGTAGGAATTGTCTGCCCAATTCTTTCTAGAGCTGCGCCCTTTTCTCCAACCCTCAGCTTTTCAGTACACTCAGGATTTAAGTACTGTTCAAAACAGGTACCATAGCCCCAGCCTTCCGGTTCATTAAATTCACAAGGGTTCCTGTAATCCCAGCCCTTGGGCTTACCTGGGAGCCTGGCTGTGGAAGGTTTTCTCCGTGGCGTATGGCTAACGAGCGGTTCCCAACTGAACCTGTGTGAGGTAGATTTCAACTGCCTTCCTGGCTTTTCTTTCTGTTTGTAATCCAGAGGACACTTCAGCTGGCCTGGTCTGCTCCTGCTATGTCTCTCACCCGGAGCCTCTGACCTTCCCTCAGCTGGAGACTCCGTCCACCTTCTGACTGGAAGCTGGCCTTCCTTCCTCAAAGGGGCACTGCTTGTCTCTCTTCCTGTTCACTCTGGCTTCCATTCTCTTTCCTCTCTCTTCCCTTCTCTCTTGCTGGGGCCTCCTTATGAGTCAGCTTTCCTGGGTAGGGCCTGGCTCCACCCCCTAGCAGGTGTTCAGAATTTCCCCGTGACTCTCTGCTAAACTGATAGCAGGGGCGTGTTTCCTTCTCTCGGGCCTGGTTTCCCTGACAACTAGTAGCCATGTTTCTTTGTTTACATTGCAGCCCTGCACTTTCTACTAGGTGTTTGGGAGTTTCTACCGGGCTAGAAGGACTTGCTATGTCACAGTCATCATGAGGAGACATACATGTATTCCCAGACATAACATTTTAGACAATAATTCTAACACTTGCAGTTTTGATATCTCTGAATCGAGACTGAGAGGTTGAGAAACAAACTCCTCCCTGCACTATCTTTTGTACAACAAACCTAATGTCTTTGTTATTAGGAAAGTTCAGCCTAGTTATTTCAGTAGAGTCTTTCAAGGTTGTTGCTGAGTTAATAAGCTCTGGAATGTCTGTAGTGTTAACTCTTTCTGAGGCTTTTTAGTAATATGATGTTAGAAGTGCCCTGGCTGTGTACACAGCCCTGTACAGACAAGCTTCCTTTCAGTAATTGCCCAGGATTATTGGAAGTTTGCCTTTGTTGGAGAGGCTGGAGGCTATCTCAATTATAGTTGAGAGGTCATCTGAGTTGGATGTTGGGGGTCTACAAATTAGGCATATTGCTAGGTCCTTACTTTCAAGGCTTATAGAGTTTAGAGTAGATATGGATAGAGTGCTGGAAGTCTTGAGGTTTAGTTGCTTGTTTGCTAGTATGACAGTACCCCCTCCTCTGCGTTGTGCTCTATAACAGTGGTGGACATCCATTAGAACTGGGGTGAGTTGATTTATTAGAATGTTGTCTGATTCAGTCAGCCATGATTCCGTTATGCACAGTCTCCACTTCCTGGTCTTGTATGTAGTCCTTTATGGTGTGAATTTTGTTGTGGATGGATCGAGCATTAATTAGGGAGCACGATGGTTTTGGCTGTTGTATGATCCTCTGTTGATGATTGGCTGTTGTGTGATCCTCTGTGATCATCTTTGCGTTTAACCGGATGAGCCTCTGTGTTCTTTTATGTGGATTGGTGAAGAAGGGATGTGGTGCCAGTGACTGTCGGGGTTTATATAGGTTTGGAATTGAGCTATTCCAAATATGTGCTGCCTTTGTTGGTCCTAGTAGGAGAGCAGCTAGGAGGGGAAGGAGAATGGCGGCTTGAAACCACTTCATTTCTGCTGTTTGGCAGGATGTTTGTTCTGCGGCCTGCAAGGAAATGTGATGGGGTGGTATGGGGCAGTAATAAGCTTTGGGGTAGCTGCTAGGTTTAGAGAGATTTGCAGCAAAATTAGAGGTCAAGTGTTTCTGTATCTGTTTGCTAGTGAGGGTTATACTAGCGTACTGAGAAGGGATACTAGGTACATATGGTTTTGGATGAGGTTTGCCTCTGCAGATCTTCAGCGTCTAATTTCCACGCCTAAGGGCCGCACCAAAGGGCCCTCTGTTGAGGCCCTCAAGCGCTGGCCCGCCAGGTGCGGGTGTGTCTCAGGGCGCCTTTAACTTTAAAGTTCAGGAAAGTGCACCTGATTGGCCTTGCAGTTCAGGTCAGGGAGGAGCGATCCTTCCCGCTCTACTCCCTGATGCCTCTCAGGTCAGCCCTGGCGAGGTGGTGATGGCGGTGGCTTCTTCTTCCACCTCAGGGCGCTTTTAACTTTAAAGTTCAGGAAAAGGCACCTGATTGGCCTTGTGGTGCAGGTCGGGGGAAGAGAGACCCTTCCCGCTCTACTCCCCGATGCCTCTCAGGTCAGCCCCGGTGGCCAGCAAATGATGCACCAGTGTGATACACATAGCCAATGTGTTTGTATAGTGCATTGCTACTCTATCCATACCCTGTGTGTAAGTCATGTCATGTCGCAGCACAACATGGAATCTACATGTGTGTGTGGGGGGGGGGGGGTTGACACCATGTGCTGTACACAACATACCAAGATGTTTTGAGGAAAGTGACATCCATCATTGAAACATAGAAGAGGTGTAGGCCTGTGAATACATGACAGCAGTGCTGTCGTGATATGTGCATCCAACAATGTCATTACAAAGTGGAGATACCATTTGCTGCACTGACTAAGGGATTGTTGTAGTTGTTGATATGGAAGGACAGACAAGATAGGACATCTGGTCTTTTTCTGTCATCATTTTTCTCTGTTTCGATGCACCCCCTTCCTGACCGGTGCACTGTGTTTGGCAACATGTCCCACACCCTTCCCTTGGGACCGTGTAGGTGACTAGTGTTGCAGGCTCTGTGCTGAGCAGCTTTACCTGCCAGGTCGCCCCTCACAATAGCAATGGATGTGCTCACTGAACCACAGCGACCCCTGGCACACACTCAGTTCTGTAGTTCAGTGAATCTGTCACATGTCCGCTACCATTTCACCCACGATGCCATGTGTGTACACATGGACATGTCCTGGTCCCCAGGCATGTGGATCGAGTGGGCAGGACATGACCACCAGCATGTCCCCTGCTGTGCGTGGGAGGGTGGTGCCATCTGGGAGGTCCCAGGAGGTTGCAAACAGCACCACACATACTATCCCTATTGTCTACTGTTTGCACTGGACCATGTGTGTGACACATGTGTGTCTGTCACAAACCCAGGGAACCAGTGCTATATGTGCACCAATGTGCACATTGTTGACAAAGAAGAACACATGACCAGGCCATAGTTATGAAAAAATAAGAACTTCTATATTCAACATAACACGGTACACATTGAACATTAGATACCATAACACCAACTGTCAACACATTGATGGCAGTGGCTGGTCAAAGCACAGACTTGTCCTGACCATTAGGTGATGGCAACACCTGGGACCCAGGAGTGCAGAAGGCTGGGCTGCACCCAAGCCTACTGGGGGCACTACCCTCCTGGGGGCCTCTATGGCATGATGACTCATGCCCTGCAGACGCTCGGTCCCCATCCCTCAGCCTCTGCATCTCATAAGCCATCATGCACACAGCATCTACCAGCTGCCTCATGGTCCTTGTTTGAGCATGCGGTGCCTGTGCCTGGGCCAGCAGTGCCACAGCCAGGGTGTGATCCCAGGCCCCTGTCCCCAGGCACCATGTGTATGGGGTCTGGGTTATGGAATCGGTGCACACCCTGGCTGTGGCATTGGTTGGCACCCAGGGGAATGTCCCCACCTGTGCAGGTAGACCATGGGGCAGCTGGCAGGGCTTCCCTGGGCCCTCTGCAATTGTGGGTCCCAGCTGTGTGCCCACATGTGGCCAAGCATGGCAGGTGGAATCCCTGGAGGTGTGGGGATGCTGTCCCTCTGTCCCAGCCGCCTCCTCCTGTCTCACACACTCCTCTTCCCCTTCCACATCCCACACCTCCAGAGGTTCTTCTCGCTCCTCCTTCTCCTCAGACCCCACCATCCCTCCCCTTCCTCCCCCCTCCACCTCCTCCAACTCACCCTCCCATTCCTTCTCCTCCCCTCTCCCACATCCCAGGCTGCAGCTGACATTTCCTCCTCTTCCTCTGTCACTGTTTCCTCTGACACTTTCACCACCTCCGTGGCCTGGAGGGCTGTGCTACTGACACCTGGCCGGCCTCCTGGGGTGTCTGCAACATCTACAGGCTCCGTGAATAGGAACAGAGAGGTCCACATCAGCCACATGTTCTCTGCTGACATGGCAGTTGTCAACTGTGGCTAAAGGCCCACCAACCATGCAGCAGGTGAGACATGCACAGTGGGGCATGTAGTCCCCCCAGATCAAACAGGATATCAACTGCATAGGTGTGATGCATCCAGGGGGTGTGGACATAACAGACAAGGGGTTGTGAGTTGAACAACCTGTATAGGCAGCTGCAGAGAGGGCTGGCCTCCCACCGGTTGTCAATGTGGCTCAGTGGGTACATGGCCTACCACCTCTAGATGCAACCAGTCCAAAAGTATGGGCAGGAAACCTTTACATGGAAAACTTTTATTAAGCTTTACCAAAGGTGGCCAAACCCAACACAGGCTGTGTTTCGTATGATACTTAGTCAGGGGTTTTTTGAGGCTCACTATGTGCAGTGTGCATAAAATCATAAAAACATCATAAATAACATGAAATCATAAATAATTAAAAACAAATAAGATAAAAAATGAATGTTAAAACATCATAAATAAAACAAACATACAATTAATCAATACAAGGAAAGCAATAAAGGTGTTCATGACTAATAAAATACATAAATTATAATTAATGCCTACATTAAATAAAAAATATAGAAAGAACATGTGGAAAAAGGATAAACAGACATAGTTAAAAATGTGCAATAATGAAAACATTAAAATGGAATAAAGAATGCTTAAAAATAGGGAATAAAGAGAAATGAGGGCAGAACAACAAAAGCCACAGAAGGGCATTGGTAAAGCAGGAGTGAATCAGAACTGTTACCTTGTAAATCTTGAGTGAAAAATGAACCCGCCGTGGCAAGAAAACCACAGCTCGGCTTATGAAGCCATATCCCTTTCACAGGAGTGAAAATCTCACCATCCGCTGTTTAAAAAAAGGGAGGAGAATAACAACAATAAAACCCATAATGTGTTGTACCGCAACCACGGTAATTTCATATGATATTTTATAGAACATCTCGAAAACAACTGCATAGCCGAGTAATACCACTATGTATACGAAGCTGTTATAAAAATGTATACTGCTGTGTTATTCCTCACACCATCCAATGTTGATGAAAATATGTGTATGTAACCATCCAATTAAATAAAAGTGAACCGTGTGACCCAGAATATTATAAGTGTACTCACTGCATCTTGTGTAACCTATCAAATGCAAAACTATAAGATCTAAAGCCCCCGAAGGGTTTAAAATCTGTAGATTGGTTGCGTGAACGATCTTATAAACCTGAAATGAATGATAAAAGAGGAGCCACGTAAAAATGTTATATCATCAAAACCTTAATACATGAGAAGCTATAATACAAAAAGGAACCTGTAAATATATGTATATCTGCCAACGCAGAGGACGCAGCATAGAAGGACACAATGAATAGCAGAGAGAACGCCGAATTTAAAAACACTGTATATGCCTATAAACACCTTGTAAATAAAAAATAGGTAATTGAAACCCGGCCAGTCGCTGCTGAAGAAGAACAACAAAAAGCCGGTGCATATTAGACCACCATGGACATACAAACACCCTATAAAATGTGTTATATTTAAACACAAAATTGGACGGTGTGAGGAATAGCACAGCAGTATACATTTTTATAACGGCTTCGTATACATAACGGTATCACTCGGCCACGCAGTTGTTTTCGAGATGTTCTATAAAATATCATATGAAATTACCGTGGTTGCAGTACAACACATTATGGGTTTTATTGTTATTCTCCTCCCTTTTTTTAAACAGCGCATGGTGAGATTTTCACTCCTGTGAAAGGGATATGGCTTCATAAGCCGAGCCGTGGTTTTCTTACCACGGCGGGTTCGTTTTTCACTCAAGATTTACAAGGTAACAGTTCTGATTCACTCCTGCTTTACCAGTGCCCTTCTGTGGCTTTTGTTGTTCTGCCCTCATCTCTTTATTCCCTATTTTTAAACATTCTTTATTCCATTTTAATGTTTTCATTATTGCACATTTTTTAAACTATGTCTGTTTATCCTTTTTCCACATGTTCTTTCTATATTTTTTTATTTAATGTAGGCATTAATTATAATTTATGTATTTTATTAGTCATGAACACCTTTATTGCTTTCCTTGTACTGATTAATTGTATGGTTGTTTTATTTATGATGTTTTAACATTCATTTTTTATCTTATTTGTTTTTAATTATTTATGATTTCATGTTATTTATGATGTTTTTATGATTTCATAGTGAGCCTCAAAAAACCCCTGACGAAGTATCATACGAAACACAGCCTGTGTTGGGTTTGGCCACCTTTGGTAAAGCTTAATAAAAGTTTTCCATGTAAAGGTTTCCTGCCCATACTTTTGGACTGGTTGCATCTAGAGGTGGTAGGCCATGTACCCACTGAGCCACATTGACAACCGGTGGGAGGCCAGCCCTCTCTGCAGCTGCCTATACAGGTTGTTCAACTCACAACCCCTTGTCTGTTATGTCCACACCCCCTGGATGCATCACACCTATGCAGTTGATATCCTGTTTGATCTGGGGGGACTACATGCCCCACTGTGCATGTCTCACCTGCTGCATGGTTGGTGGGCCTTTAGCCACAGTTGACAACTGCCATGTCAGCAGAGAACATGTGGCTGATGTGGACCTCTCTGTTCCTATTCACGGAGCCTGTAGATGTTGCAGACACCCCAGGAGGCCGGCCAGGTGTCAGCAGCACAGCCCTCCAGGCCACGGAGGTGGTGGAAGAGTCAGAGGAAACAGTGACAGAGGAAGAGGAGGAAATGTCATCTGCCGCCTGGGATGTGGGAGAGGGGAGAAGAAGGAATGGGAGGGTGAGTTGGAGGAGATGTTTTTATGATTTTATAGTGAGCCTCAAAAAACCCCTGACGAAGTATCATACGAAACACGGCCTGTGTTGTGTTTGGCCACCTTTGGTAAAGATTAATAAAAGTTTTCCATGTAAAGGTTTCCTGCCCATACTTTTGGACTGGTTGTTTCTGCTCTTTTGTGTGGCAGTGTGCTGTTTTTCGCTTGGTGGACTACCACCTCTAGATGCCAAACCCAAAAGCAGGGGCCCTGGGGTCCCCTGTAATGCCTGCAAGGATTAGTGCAAAGGAGAGGCCAGACAGTGGCAGCACACCAGCACTGTGTGTATGGTATGCTCTGGGGTGAGGGTGTTTGACCCACAGTGTGCATGTGTCCATACACCATCAGGTTGGGGCTGACATCCATCCGTTGAGGTCCATGGGAAGTATAAGGTGACCTGGCCAAGGTGCGCTACATGAATGCTGGGGACAGCAGAGGAAACATAGAAACATAAAAAATGACGACAGAAGACCACATGGCCTATCTAGTCTGTCCTTCCATGTCAACAACCACAACAGTCCCCTTTTTTCCTTTAGAGATCCTCTGTGTTTGTCCTATGCTTTTTTTGAATTCAGATACTGTCTTCATCTCTACCACCACCATTGGGAGACTATTCCACGGATCCACCACTCTTTCCGTAAAGAAATATTTCCGCATATCACTCCTGAATCTATCCCCTTTCACCCTCATCCCATGTTCCCTCGTAGCAGAGTTTGCTTTCATTCGAAAGAGGCTCTCCCCCTGTGCATTTATGCCATGGAGGTATTTAAACATCTCAATCGTATCACCTCTATCCTGTCTTTCCTCTAAGGCATAGGTTTTCAACCCAGTCCTCAGGGAACCCTAGGCCAGTCAGGTTTTCAGGATTCCCACAATGAATATGCATAAGATAGATTTGCATACAATGAAGGCAGAACATCCAAATCTTTCTCATGCATATTGTGATGGTGAAAGCCCTATGGAAAGCCTGAAAGGGGATGAAAATCCTGAAGTCCCCATTGAAGGCAATGATAATGCACTGCTACAAGGAAAATTCAGCCTATGTCAGAGGAAAAGGCAGTTCCCTGTAGGAAGCAAACCACGCCCTAGTGCAAGGGTGGAGACTAACCCCCTTTCTGATTGGTCACAAGGAAGCAGGAAGCCAGGGTTAAAAACCACGTGCAGAGGGAAGGAAGGGAGACCGGAGGAGAGACCCGAGGAGAGACCTGGAGACAGAACCGATTGTAGAACCCACAAAGAAGTTGGTCAGGGAAATATCCAGAGAGCCAGTTGGAAGGCAAGAGAAAGCCAAGACCAGAGTCTGAGACCAGAGAGTCCAGGCAAAACAGCCTGTGTGAGAGAAGGTGCCAAGGGAAAGGCACGCATTCAGACAAAGCCAGCATTCAAAGGTAAAAGCACAGACAATTGGAGAAGCCGTGCAGGCCAGTCAACCAGTTGCTACAGCTGGGAGGATTGGAGAGGTGGAAAG
Source organism: Ichthyophis bannanicus (assembly GCA_033557465.1). Lineage (NCBI taxonomy): Eukaryota > Metazoa > Chordata > Amphibia > Gymnophiona > Ichthyophiidae > Ichthyophis > Ichthyophis bannanicus. The sequence goes on from CM066038.1 coordinate 294,734,483, forward strand.
AGCACCAGTGCTGACACAGAGAAACAGCCTCAAAGTAAAAGTGACCATTTTATATCTGATAAATTGGCAAAAGAGATAAAGGCTAGTTTTATTGAGCAGGAGCTGGAACCCTCCCCCTCTACTGTGAAACGTTGGATTGAAAGCCTAGTACCTGCTGCAAACTCCAGACCAGATAACTCTGACGTTTGTGAAGCTTCTAAATTAGGGGCACTGCAGAGACTATTCTCTAGTGAGAGGATTCAAACCCCTAGTACCAAAACACCTGAAAAGTCTGACTTGCTGTGGGATCACTTCCACCAGTTTCTAAAGAGAGAAAAGCTAAAAGAAGTCCCCACATATGAGAAAGACTTTGGTAATTCTAATGGCATTGAGGAAATGCAGATAGAAACCACTGTGCCTGAATGTGATGATTTTCCTATACCAATGGACTGTTGTCTGACTCACAAGAACACCACAGTACGAAAGTGAAACAGGAGAGAGTTTTAAAAGCCTTTTAATAAGGTAGCTTTTACCTGTGACTCAGAAGAAAGCAGTGCTGTGCTGTATTCAGTGTTGAGAGTAATGGAGTTTGGGAAGACGTTGTTTGGTGAAAGTGAAACCAGCTGTGTTTAATTTTGCTGCAGTATAGTGTGTGACCACACAGAGCAGTGCAGAGAACAGCAGAGAAGAAAAGTTTTGTTTTTCATTTCTCCTGGTTTTTCCTGTGTTCGTCCTTTCATTTGGAGAAGTTATCCTAGTGCATTTGTTGTGTTTTGAACCTCCGCGTGCCTTTGAAAATCCCCATTGTATAAATAATAAAAATCTTGCAAAGCCTTACCACCTGCCTCAACTACAATTCATTCCTACAGAGTAAAGAACTTTTATTCTAAAGGACAGTAAAGCCGCCTATCAGCTGTCAGCCTCTTGGCCCAGCCAGTGGGTGTCGCAAGTTGGCGTAGTTGGCAGGGTTTGAACCTGCGTGGGGACCCCAATGGATTTCCACTGCAGGAGAAGCTTTGCTGAGGAGCCCAGCTGACGAGGGTCCAGAAAGCAGGTCCACAGTGCCCAGGAGACTACGGTTGACTATTGGAGGTGTTAAGCGCGAAGCTTCACCCACACCAGGTATTGGGTACCAAGCCGAGGGTCGGTTGAGGATACCAAGGGCACAGGTGTAAGCGCTAGCCATAGTGTTAAAATAGCAAAAACCAAAGAGAGGGGAATACCTTCTTGTGTGTGTGGTCCCGCTCTTGGGTTGTTTGTTTGTGTTTTGTAGGTACCCAAGATGGCGCATGAAATACTGGAGGTATTGAAGTTAATGTCACTCCAGTTTGAGCGCCAGGCGGAGTTGTCCCTGGAAGCGCAGAAGCAGAGTGCTGCGCGGATACAGGCCCAACAACAGCCGCTGCTACAAATGTTGGAGGTTTACCTGGCCGAGCAGAAGAAGAAGACCGGACCAGAGACCATGTCATCCAGTTCCAGTACACCAGTGCTTCTCTGAAGTTGGACTTGCAGGCTGGTGGGGCATTCAATATTGGACAACTTACACCAAGGGACGATATAGATGACTTTATTGAGGGATTTGAGAGGGTGGCGCACCTTAGTGGAAACCGCAGGAACAGTGGGCCATACGCCTGGCCGCATCCCTCACGGGGGAGGCCCTCGCTGCCTACCGGGCTATGCCACCCATGCTTGCTAGGGATTACAGTGAGCTCACTAAGGCAATTAGAGAGAGGTGGGGGCTCACTCCTCTAGTATACCATCGCCAATTGAGGGCTGTAAAATTGCAAGCAGGCGAGACGCCAAAGGCCCTATATCATAGAGTCCGAACCTTGCTGAATAAATGGCTGATTCCGGAGGGTAAGACCGTGGAATCAATAATTGACAGTCTTATACTGGAACAGTACCTGGATGCTGTACCCCAACAATTAAAAACCTTCCTCATACTCCAGAACTGCAAGACCCCACAGGAGGCAGTAGCGCTGTCAGAGAGGTTTATGGAGGCAGAAATAAGTGCCCATAGTTACGACAGTACCTCCCAGGTGGCAGTAGGAGGAGCATTAGAAAGGAGGAAAAGGAATACTGATAATGTGAAAGAAATGTATAAACCCTTATCAAAAGGTTATGTCTCTCATAGGAAATGCTATAAATGTGGGGAAGAAGGACATATCCAACGTAATTGCTTTGTGAGAACTGCATTGATACCGGAGAATCCGCCTAGGGAGAAAGAAAAATTCTTCCTGTCAGTGGAAGTACAGGGGATTGCAACCACTGCGCTTTTGGATTCGGGTGCTCAACATAGCATGCTATCCAAAGCGCTATGGCGAAAAATTGAGGCCCAAAGTGGGAACACAGCAATTCTGCCCATAACTCAGGTAAAAATCCGCTGTATACATGGAGGTATCTCCAGCTACCCAGTTTATAGTCTGAGAGTGAAAGGCTTAGGCATGAGTAGACATATGCAAATAGCTGTGGTACCTAGGCTACCGCATGAATTGGTACTAGGGAAAGATTGGCCACAGTTAAGCAAAGGCCTGGGACAGGACTTGTTTAAAAAAGAGGCAGCTACCTCTAGGACGCCCCAAGTAGACGCCCTAGCACAATCAAAGGCGAAGATGAGCATGATTCCTAGCCCTTTGTTTGAAGCTCCTAGAAAACAAGAGCGTAAAACCTGTGCCCGGAATGAAGCGTCTACAGAGAAGCCAAAATGGGTGTTAAGATATGCTAAAATGAACCCCAACGCACGCGCACCAAAAAGAGCCACTGCCAACGCTGCTGGGTACGATCTCTATAGCGCCAAGGATATGATTGTGCCAAAGCAAGGAAAAGCACTGGTAGACACAGCTTTACAGCTAGAACTCCCCATGGGTTGCTATGGATGCATAGCCCCGCGTTCTGGCCTTGCCTGGAAATATTTCCTCGACATAGGAGCTGGAGTTATCGACCCAGACTTCAGGGGCACAGTGAAGGTGCTCATGTATAATTTTGGAAATCGAGATTTCAGGATTTCTACTGGAGACCGTATAGCGCAGATAATCTGTGAGAGGGTTGGTTTTCCCCCTCTAGAAGAGGTTCCCCACCTATCCACAATGACCCGGGGTGCCGGAAGCTTTGGCTCTACAGGAGGCACTAGCCTGGAGGGATTGTCGGCAGCAGTGGAGGAAAAGATGGAGGAAGACCGCGACCCCCAGTTAGAAGATTGTAAGGGGAATCCGAAATTGAGGTTCAAGGATAGCCTTTCAGGGGCCCAGAAACAGGATTTGTTTCAACTGCTGGCTGGATTTCAGGAGGTGTTGACTTCAATGCCAGGGGAGGAGAATCTGGTTACCCAAGAGAAGATAAGGCCATCAGATGAAGTGAAGAAGCAATCACCTTGCAAGATAGCAGAATCTATGAGACATGAGTTCTGTCAGGGGGGAGATGGGAAAACCCATACACAACCCTATCCTCAGAGGGTGGTTGAGCTCAGGCAAGACAGAATGATGCTGACCCAGCTTACCATGGTAGATCCCGGAGCAGGGAGCATAGTGAGGACACATCAATCTACAGACCCCTCAGACGGTATCACGAGCTGTGCCAATATTATTGAGCCAGCCCGTGATATCTTAAGGGGTGGGGGGGGATCTGTGATGGTGAAAGCCCTATGGAAAGCCTGAAAGGGGAAGAAAATCCTGAAGTCCCCATTGAAGGCAATGATAATGCACTGCTACAAGGAAAACTCAGCCTATGTCAGAGGAAAAGGCAGTTCCCTGTAGGAAGCAAACCACGCCCTAGTGCAAGGGTGGAGACTAACCCCCGTTCTGATTGGTCACAAGGAAGCAGGAAGCCAGGGTTAAAAACCACGTGCAGAGGGAAGGAAGGGAGACCGGAGGAGAGACCTGAGGAGAGACCTGGAGACAGAAACGATTGGAGAACCGATTGGAGAACCCACAAAGAAGTTGGTCAGGGAAATATCCAGAGAGCCAGTTGGAAGGCAAGAGAAAGTCAAGACCAGAGTCTGAGACCAGAGAGTCCAGGCAGAAGGGAAAGGCACGCACTCAGACAAAGCCAGCATTCAAAGGTAAAAGCACAGACAATTGGAGAAGCCGTGCAGGCCAGTCAACCAGTTGCTACAGCTGGGAGGATTGGAGAGGTGGAAAGAGCACCAGTGCTGACACAGAGAAACAGCCTCAAGGTAAAACTGACCATTTTATATCTGATAAATTGGCAAAAGAGATAAAGGCTAGTTTTATTGAGCAGGAGCTGGAACCCTCCCCCTCTACTGTGAAACGTTGGATTGAAAGCCTAGTACCTGCTGCAAACTCCAGACCAGATAACTCTGACGTTTGTGAAGCTTCTAAATTAGGGGCACTGCAGAGACTATTCTCTAGTGAGAGGATTCAAACCCCTAGTACCAAAACACCTGAAAAGTCTGACTTGCTGTGGGATCACTTCCACCAGTTTCTAAAGAGAGAAAAGCTAAAAGAAGTCCCCACATATGAGAAAGACATTGGTAATTCTAATGGCATTGAGGAAATGCAGATAGAAACCACTGTGCCTGAATGTGATGATTTTCCTATACCAATGGACTGTTGTTTTACTCACAAGAACACCACACTAAGAAAGTGAAACAGGAGAGAGTTTTAAAAGCCTTTTAATAAGGTAGCTTTTACCTGTGACTCAGAAGAAAGCAGTGCTGTGCTGTATTCAGTGTTGAGAGTAACGGAGCTTGGGAAGACATTGTTTGGTGAAAGTGAAACCAGCTGTGTTTAATTCTGCTGCAGTATAGTGTGTGACCACACGGAGCAGTGCAGAGAACAGCAGAGAAGGAAAGTTTTGTTTTTCATTTCTCCTGTTTTTTTCTGTGTTCGTCCTTTCATTTGGAGAAGTTATCCTAGTGCATTTGTTGTGTTTTGAACCTCCGCGTGCCTTTGAAAATCCCCATTGTATAAATAATAAAAATCTTGCAAAGCCTTACCACCTGCCTCAACTACAATTCATTCCTACAGAGTAAAGAACTTTTATTCTAAAGGACAGTAAGGCCGCCTATCAGCTGTCAGCCTCTTGGCCGAGCCGGTGGGTGTTGCAATATTCATTCTGGGAATCCTGAAAACCTGACTAGCCTAGGGTTCCCCGAGGAATGGGTTGAAAACTCCTGCTCTAAGGTGTACATATTAAGATCCTTAAGTCTGTCCTCATATGCTTTAAAATGAAAACCACTAACCGTTTTAGTAGCCACACTCTGTACTGACTCCATCCTGTTTATATCCTTTTGAAGGTGCAGTCTCCAGAATTGCACACTATACTCCAAATGAGGTCGCACCAAAGACTTATACAGAGGCACTATCACCTCCTCTTTTCGGCTAGCCATTCCTCTCCGTATGCACCCAAGAATCTTTCTAGCTTTTGATATTGTCTTTTCTACCTGTTTAGCTACTTTAAGATCATCAGACACAACCATGACTAGGTCCCGCTCTTCTTTAGTGGACAAAAGTACTTCACCCCCTATACTATATTGCTCCCTTGGATTGCTGCATCCCAAATGCATGATCATACATTTTTTAACATTAAATCCCAACTGCCAAATTCTGGACCATTCTTCAAGCTTAGCTAGATCCCTCCTACACTTTCCTGTGTGTCTACTCTATTGCAGATTTTGGTATGTGGAGACTGCCAAATCAAGGGGTCTGTGCAAACCATTGGGGTTACTGCTGGACCACAGGTACACTGATCTGGCTGGGTGACCAGTAAAATGTAGGTGTCCCAGTGGTGTGTTTGTGGTGGTATGTGTGGCTGCTCAGTGGGTCAGTGTGACATGACAGGCAGGTCATGGGTGAAAGTTGTATGTATGTTTTGTGACATGGTGGGTCCCTCCAGCCCTTTAGAAAGAGCCAAAAAGGAAGAACTAGAAGCAGTGCTGGGTGGTAAACAAAAGCACATGGCTTGTAGTCGCCACGGAAACCAGACACAAGGGGGAGAAACACGCCCTTGCTGCCAGTTAGCTCAAGAGTCACGAGCTGAATTAGAGCACCTGCTAGGAGGAGGAGTCAGACACTGCCCTAGAAGTCAGACACATAAAAAAGCCTCAGTAGAGAGGAAGGGGTGGTCATTAGGAGCTCCACAAAAAGCTCCATCACAAGCTCAGCTGGGAGTTCAGCTACAAGGCCAGCCAAGGGTTCCGGTAAAAGTCCAGCCAAGTGAGCAGTTAGCAGATCAGCTAACAGACCAAGAGGAGGACCGGGGAGGAGTCCGAGTTCCAGGCCAAGGTAGAGCTACAGGCAGAGTCCCAGTCCAGAACCAGGGAAGAGAAACCATGGCACGCTTAATAGAACGCTCAGTAAGGCAGAGAAAAAGCCCAGAACCAGAGCCGAGTTTAAGGGCAGAGAGAGAGCCATTTATTAAGCTTTATTCCAGAGAAGAAGCAGAAGCAGGCCCGACTGTCTGCAGTATTGTAAGAATAACCAGGAGAAGAGAAAGCCAGGAAGGCAATTCCAACACTCATTTCACAAACCAGGTTTTGAACCCACAGCTGTTTCAAAAGTTCAAAGAAAACAGTCTGCAAGCAGGCAAAGAGGTAAGCCCAAAGACTGGGTTTTAAATTGGGCTGTTAATAACCAGTGGGATATTAGTTATCCAGAAGGTTGGGACTGTGTTTATAATACCTGTACTGATAATGACCATTTGCAACAATACCTGATTCAGGAATATGATATAAAGCACAAGACAGAGAGGAGGGGCGTGGCCCCAGAAACAACGTTACAAACATTCTTACCTAACTCCCATGAGGAGCTAATGGAAACGGAGCCAGGGCTAGGAAATGTATCCGAAGAATTGATGGATTGTACGATTACTAGGTCAGATGAAATATATTCCCTGCGCTGAATTTAAGCATTGCAGAAAACTGCAGAGGTTTAAGATAAAAAGCACAGAGCTGTGAGGAACAGAACTGTTTTACTCTAATTGCTGGGAAGCAAATGTTTGTTGCTGAAGTAAGCTATTTCTGTTGGAGACTTTTATTTTGTCCTTTACCAGAAGTATATGGTTTTGTTACCTTTGTTTTCCACGCTGAAATCCGCCCAGAAGGGAAATAAATCCTGTTTGCTGAAAAACACTTTGAGTCCACACTACTCTTCATTGGACAGTGAAAAACTACATTTCCCAGGGGGCTTTGCCTCATGAAAAAGTCAAGTAGCTGTTCAGGAAGGATAACAGGTCGCTTAAGCCCTACATGCTTTTGCTGGGGGGCACTATAGGCGCAGTTACAAGTTACAAGATGGCATAGTAGTATGGATTTTTGCCCGGATTAAAGGACACTTGAAGGACAAGGTCCCAGCAGCGAGGAAAAGCTGACATCCAGGAGCAGAAGGATCCACTATTTGGCTGACAATCGGTCAGGAAAGAAGCTACCGTTCTCAGTGCCTGACTCTGCACTGTGCCAGGTAATGGTGGCTAGGCACGGGTGTGGAGGGATAAGCCAGAGAAAGGGGTAGTGCACAGATATAGTGCACCGTATTGGAAAAAAAAAAAAGAGAGGGGAGGAAATTTTTTTTTTGGGCCACACTTGGTGTTTTTTTTTGTTTTCCACAGGCATCTAGATATCCAAGATGGATCCTCAGGAGTTGCTGAGGTGGATGTCCCTACAATGGGAAAAGCAGCTCGAGATGACTCGACGGGTGCAGGAGCAAACTTTTGCTGCTATCCATGAACAGCAAAAGCCTTTCAGAGAGCTCATGGAGAAGCTAGTGAAGCAGCAGCAGGAGCCAGCGAGAGACATGCCTATGTATACCCAAGGGGTAGGACTACCTAATAGTGGCGCACTCACGCTAGGACAATTATCTCCTACAGATAACCTGGACGATTATATAGATGCGTTCGAGCATATTGCTGAGGCCATAAGGCTGCCTAAAGAGCAGTGGGCCATAAGATTCGCGATGTCCCTATCAGGCAAAGCTTTGTCTGCTTATAAATCAATGCCGGCTCCCTTGGCATTAGATTACAGTGAAGTCAAAAAAGCCGTAAGGAATAGGTTAGGGCTAACCCCTTTATTCTACAGGCGCAGGTTTAGGGAGGCTAAATTAAAGCCTGGAGAAACCCCTAAAGCACTGTACTACAGAATAAGAGGTTTAGCCTGGAAATGGCTTAACCCAGGACAGAAGACTGTGGAGTCCATACTTGATAATGTGGTTTTAGAACAATATATGGAAGCTGTACCAGCAGAGGTAAAAACCTTTCTCATGCTGCAGAATTGTAAAACCACAGAGGAAGCGGCCATCTTGTTGGAATGATATTTCGAGGTCGAGTTTGCAAAAACCTCGAAATCAGGCGTTCTGGGGGCGACAAGAGCTGTTAGTTTAGATAAGAATATACAAAGTAAACCACCTTATGAAAATGCGGGTTTTTCCAATGTTAAAGGGAAATGTTTTAAATGTGGGAAATTAGGGCATTTTCAAAAAGATTGTATCTTACGTACTGCATTGGTGTCTGGCGATGGAAAGAAAATCCATGCAGGCTTTTTACTTCCGGTACAAGTAGAGGGCATAGAGACCCAGGCACTGCTTGACTCTGGTGCTGACCAGAGTGTGGTGTCCCAACGGCTCTGGCAGGCCATACAAGCCCAATCAGCACCGAGTCAAGCAGTGGGGCAAGTTAGGATACAGTGTGTACATGGGACGGCCTCCTATTACCCCGTGTATGGCCTTACAATAAATGGGTTAGGGACGGAAAGGGAGGTAAAGGTGGCAATAGTCCCGCAACTTTTATATGATATTATTCTAGGAAACGATTGGCCCCCATTTTGCCAGGGGATAGAAAGGGGTATAGAAGAAAAGACAGGCTATGTCTCTACCAGGTCCCGGGCAAGAACCTCTCCTGTTAGTGAAGACCCTGCGGAGGAAGTAGCAGGTCCATCCCGAGATAGGGAGGATTTCTCGGAGCCAGAAAGGGAAAATGAAGAGGAAGTAACAGGCCCGTTGCCCACACAGACTGACCTTTTTGGTGCCCCATCCAAGAAAGTCAGAAAAGGAAGAGCAAAGAGAAGGCAGGAAAGGCAACACCGAACACAAGGGAGAGCTGGTTTGGAAGCCGGGGATGGGTTACCGTGGATTCCCTCAGAACTAGTGAAAAAGTTCCCTTCCTTCCCAAAGGAACAGAAAGCGGATCCCGCGTTGAAACGGGCTTTCACATATGCACAAGAAGGAAGGAATACTCTACCCCGATTTCTTTTAGATAAAGATATATTATATAGGGAGAGTAATAACCCGCTTACAGGCGAAGTAAGAAAGCAACTGGTGGTACCGACCACGTTTAAGGCCATAGTTATGCGGTTGGCCCATGATCACCCAATAGGAGCCCATAAGGGAATTCAAGGGACACTGGACCAGGTCCTGGCCCGTTTTTACTGGCCGAGGGTCTTCAAGGAAACCTCACGCTACTGTGAAGCGTGTCCCACTTGCCAGCGGGTTACTGCCTCAAAGCCGAGGGCAGTGCCTATGATACCCACACCTGCCATAACCACACCGATCCGTCGGATGGCGATGGATATTATAGGGCCACTTGTTAGGACTCCCAGGGGTTTTCAATATGTGTTGGTAATCGTTGATCAGGCTACACACTTTCCATGGGCCATACCCCTTCGGAGTACCTCCGCCAGAACAATTGCCCAGGAACTAATTAAATTGTTCTGTGAGGTCAGTTTCCCACAGGAGATGCTCACCAACCAGGGGAGCAATTTTATGTCCAAATATTTAGCTACCGTGTGGGATGCCTTTGGCATACACCATGTGCGTACTGCAGCTTATCACCCTCAGTCCAATGGGATGGTCGAAAGAATGAATCAGACCATTAAGCAAATGCTTCGGCGGGGACTAGATGGACAGGTGGCTGAATGGGATACCTTGTTGCCCTTCGTATTATACGCATGTAGAGAGCGTATACAAGCGTCCCTAGGGGCATCCCCGTATGAATTGTTGTTCGGTAGGACTCCCAGGGGGGTTCTCGATATACTGCAAGAACAGTGGGTAGAGCCAGACAAGGAAGATACCAAAGTACCCCAGTTCCTTAGAGACCTGAGGAGTCGTTTAAAAAGAACGTCTCAAATTTCTTTGGCAAATTTACATGCTAGCCAGAAGAGGCAGAAAAAAATATTACGACCGGGGAACGAAACCCCGCCAATTGGCGGTGGGAGATAAAGTTATAATTATGGTAGCAGAGGTAGGACCCAAGTTTGAGTCAAGATGGAAAGGGCCCTGTACTGTCGTAGAGAGGGTAGGCCCCGTCTCGTACCTCATAGAAAATAATAAAGGCCGTCGCCAAATATACCATATTAATGCTTTAAAACCCTGGCAAGAAAGGTTGGCAACGGTAAGGTTAGCCCTTAGAGAAAACTACAGGAACCCATTGAAGAAGATTACGTGCTGTCCGTCACAGGTTCCGGCAGCCCGTAATATTTTAAGGGGGGGGATCTGTGACATGGTGGGTCCCTCCAGCCCTTTAGAAAGAGCCAAAAAGGAAGAACTAGAAGCAGTGCTGGGTGGTAAACAAAAGCACATGGCTTGTAGTCGCCACGGAAACCAGACACAAGGGGGAGAAACACGCCCTTGCTGCCAGTTAGCTCAAGAGTCACGAGCTGAATTAGAGCACCTGCTAGGAGGAGGAGTCAGACACTGCCCTAGAAGTCAGACACATAAAGAAGCCTCAGTAGAGAGGAAGGGGTGGTCATTAGGAGCTCCATAAAAAGCTCCATCACAAGCTCAGCTGGGAGTTCAGCTGCAAGGCCAGCCAAGGGTTCCGGTAAAAGTCCAGCCAAGTGAGCAGTTAGCAGATCAGCTAACAGACCAAGAGGAGGACCGGGGAGGAGTCCGAGTTCCAGGCCAAGGCAGAGCTACAGGCAGAGTCCCAGTCCAGAACCAGGGGAGAGAAACCGTGGCACGCCTAACGGAACGCTCAGTAAGGCAATGAAAAAGCCCAGAACCAGAGCCGAGTTTAAGGGCAGAGAGAGAGCCATTTATTAAGCTTTATTCCAGAGAAGAAGATAGCAGAAGCAGGCCCGACTGTCTGCAGTATTGTAAGAATAACCAGGAGAAGAGAAAGCCAGGAAGGCAATTCCAACACTCATTTCACAAACCAGGTTTTGAACCCACAGCTGTTTCAAAAGTTCAAAGAAAACAGTCTGCAAGCAGGCAAAGAGGTAAGCCCAAAGACTGGGTTTTAAATTGGGCTGTTAATAACTAGTGGGATATTAGTTATCCAGAAGGTTGGGACTGTGTTTATAATACCTGTACTGATAATAACCATTTGCAACAATAGCTGATTCAGGAATATGATATAAAGCCCAAGACAGAGAGGAGGGGCGTGGCCCCAGAAACAACGTTACAAACATTCTTACCTAACTCCCATGAGGAGCTAATGGAAACGGAGCCAGGGCTAGGAAATGTATCCGAAGAATTGATGGATTGTACAATTACAAGGTCAGATGAAATATATTCCCTGCGCTGAATTTAAGCATTGCAGAAAGCTGCAGAAGTTTAAGATAAAAAGCACAGAGCTGTGAGGAACAGAACTGTTTTACTCTAATTGCTGGGAAGCAAATGTTTGTTGCTGAAGTAAGCTATTTCTGTTGGAGACTTTTATTTTGTCCTTTACCAGAAGTATATGGTTTTGTTACCTTTGTTTTCCACGCTGAAATCCGCCCGGAAGGGAAATAAATCCTGTTTGCTGAAAACCACTTTGAGTCCACACTACTCTTCATTGGACAGTGAAAAACTACATTTCCCAGGGGGCTTTGCCTCATGAAAAAGTCAAGTAGCTGTTCAGGAAGGATAACAGGTCACTTAAGCCCTACATGCTTTTGCTGGGGGGCACTATAGGCGCAGTTACAAGTTACAGTTGCATTGGAGAGGGTGGATCAGTGATGTCAGCAGTTTGGTATCATAGCAGGATATAGAGGGATGGGTGGCCTTGGGTGGCAGAGGGTATCGTTTCAGGGGTGCATCTTTTGGCCACAGCAAGGTCCATTTTCAGGCAGCTGCTACACATCCCAGCAGCGATGTAAGTCAGCCAAGCAGCAACCTTAGCATGGGATGAGAGTGCATTCAGTAATAATAATGGGTGATTTCAATTACCCCGGTATTGACTGGGTCAGTGTCACAGCAGGACATGCTAGGGAGATAAAGTTTCTAGATGAAATAAATGACGGCTTCATAGAGCAGCTGGTTCATGAACTGACCAGAGGGGAAGCCATTTTGGACCTAGTCCTTAGTGGAACACCAGATCTGGTGCAAGAGATAAGGGTGTTGGGGCCACTTGGCAATAGTGATCAAAGCATGATCGCATTTGATTTAATTAATGGAGGAGGTATGGTAAGGAAATCCACAGTACTACCTTTTAACTTTCAAGAGGGAGACTATGATAAAATGAGGAAAATAGTTAAGAAAAAACTAAAGGAGCAGTTGCAAAGGTTAAAGACTTACATCAAGCTTGGGTGTTGTTTAAAGATACTATCTTGGAAGCCCAGACCAGCTGTATTCCATGCTTTAAGAAAAGTGGAAGGAAGTCCAAAAAAACTGTTAGCAAGGTTTAAAGGTGAGGTCAGAGAGGCTGCTGCTGCCAAAAAAGCATTTTTCAGAAAATGGAAAAAAGAGACAAATGACAAAAACTGGAAGCAGTACAAGCACTGGAAAGTTAAATGCAAGGCAGGCAAAAGAGAGAATTTGAGAAGAAGCTTGCTGTGGAAGCAAAAACGTGTAATAAAGACTTTTTCAAGTACATTCATAGCAAAAAAACTGTGAGATAGTCTGTTGCATCAGTAGATGATAGAGGGGTAAAAGGGGCACTAAGAGGGGACATGAATGAATTCTTTGCTTCGGTCCTTACTGAGGAAGATGTAGGGATGTTACCCATGACTGAAGAGGTATTTAAAGGTGATACTGCAGAAGAATTGAAATTAATATTGATACACCGGGAAGATGTATTACAACTATTTGATAAAATATAGAGTAGCAAATCACCTGGACTGGATGGTATTCATCCAAGGGTGTTAAAAGAACTGAAATATGAGATTGCAGACCTGCTATTAGTAATCTCTGAACTATCAAGAAAATCATCGGTAATACCTGAAGATTGGAAGATGGCCAACGTAACGCCAATTTTTAAAAAGGGTGTACCAGAGGGGGTACATTTGAACTCCAGTACCAGCATTCATATCCACCATGTGCTACACTAAGCCAACACATTCCATCACCTCACACACAACATTCTGACAGTGTAACCTGGTGGTGTGAACTGCAGGTTGTGGGGATGTTTCTCCTCAGCATAGATAGGCAAACAGGTCAGGTGTTATGGATCTCGGGCTTACACTACATAAGTGGCTCTTCTGTGCCTGGCAAACATTTTCATCTCCTTGGTTTCTGTCCTGTTTTGTCCCATTACATACAACCTTGCATGGAAAGTGTAGTTACTCACCTGTAACCACTGTTCCCTCTAAGCTGTGCGCGTGTGCGCGCGCACACACTTCGCAGAGCGAGCGCACATACTTTACAACAGAGCGCACAAAAATTACGGTTCTCATTTTGATAGAAAACAACACAGACGTCTTAAAATTTGAAAGTTGTTGTGCATTTACGGTTTTCACAAGTTCTACAATATTTTCTAGTGCAATCAATGTGGTGTACATACTGTATTCTGCCGTGTAGTCAAATTTTAAAGTATATAACTCCAAGTGTCGTTATGTGGCGCACAAAAATTTAACCTTCCTTCAAAAGCTGCACAGCTGATATTTTATGCGCACACAGCCTACAGAAAATTAGAGGGAACATTGCCTGTAACAGGTGTTCTCCAGGGACAGCAGGAATCAGTCCTCACTTATGTGTGACATCGGCACCGACGGAGCCCGCAAGGAGCAATTCCCCGGCTTTCAAAGAAAGTCTTTGGGATTGCTGCCACACATGCGTGGTCCTCTTCCCACCCAAGGGTGCCATCTTGCTCAATCAGGTCCCTTAGCTCGAGCCTTACCAAGCAGATGGCAAGGGAAGGATAAAAATCCAGCAACTCATAAGGGGAGGCAGGAGGGTAGTGAGGACTGATTCCTGCTGTCCCTGAAGAACACCTGTTACAGATGAGTAACTATGCTTTCTCCAGGAACAAGCAGGAAGTCAGTCCTCACTTATGGGACTCCCCAGCTACAGGCTACCGAACCTGTAACCAAAAAACGCCGCTGCTCTTAAGCTGTCCACCCAAATGGAGAGGGTCACAAAGAGTCGGCCAGACTTGCGATGAGTCTGGGTGCACTGCAAATAGAAGTCAAGACCCTTTTGCAGTCGAGTGTATAGAGAGCTGTCGACGCAGTAACCAAAAAACGCCTCTGCGAGATTGTGAGCAGAAGCCGATACCCGAAGAAGCCAGAGTCCTCGGGACGAAGCCCTCAGTAGCCATGAAGAAGGGTCGGAGGGCAGGAGTTGCTTATACCCCAAACAGATTACAGGGTACAGCCTGGCCGAAGGCGCTGTCCTGACAGGACTCCCTCTCCAGGCAGTAGTGAGCAGCGAAGGTGTTTGCTGAAGACCAGGTCACCGCCCGGCAAATGTCCATCAGGGGCACAGAGCACAGCGATGCCACTGAAACCACCTTGGCCCAGAACCCTTGCGCAGTGACTCGACGTTCTAACGGGGCACCCACCTTCATTTCAGCAAAGGCGATGCAGTCTGCCACCCAAATGGAGAGGGTCACAAAGAGTCAGCCAGACTTGCGATGAGTCTGGGTGCGCTGCAAATAGAAGTCAAGAGCCCTTTTGCAGTCGAGTGTATAGAGAGCTGCCGACGCCTGGTCGGCATGGGGTCTCGGAAAGAAAGTTGGTACGACTATCAACTGACTGAGATGGAAGTCCGGAACAACCTTCGGCAGGAACATGGGGTGGGTATGGAGGGCTACCCTATTGCTATAGAATCTAGTGTAAGGGTCGTCAGTATGAGAGCCTGGAGCTCACTGACTTGGCAGACCGACGTCAGAGCTACCAGGAAGACCACCTTTCAGGATAGGTGCCGAAGCGAGCACGTCGCCATCGACTCAAAGGGTGAACGCGTAAGCTGCATAAGCACTACGTTCAGGTCCCATTCCACCGGGGGAGGCCAGATGGGTGGCTTCGGACAGCAAGAGACCCCACATAAAGCGGGAGACCAAGGGCTGCCCCAAGAGGGGTTTTCCCTCGACAGGGAGGTGATTCGCCGAGATGGCGCTCAAATGCACCCTGACAGAGTTCAGACCTTCCTTTGAGAGATGGAGGAGATACTGAAGGACCCACCGAGTGGGCAAGAGAATAGGTCTATCTGGAGTCTGGAGCATCAGACTGAGAAGGAGTAAGATCGTCTAGTTGAGTTCTTCCTCGACGCAAGGAGGACCTCCTCCGGGAGATCCAGCGAGGCTAGGGAGACCCGTTCAGCCGCCATGCTGTAAGGGATAACGAGGACAGGTTCGGTTGCAGTACCTGTCCCTCCTCTTGTGTTAGCAGGCCCGGGACACAGCCCAGGGGGACTGGAGGCTCCGTTGATAGCTCGAGCAGGAGCGGGAACCAGGGCTGTCAAGGCCACGAGGGAGCTATAAGGATCATTGATGCCTGGACCCGCTGAGCTTTGAGGACGGTCCTCGCAATGAGAGGAGTGGAAGGGAATGCATAGAGCAGGCCAGAGGACTAGCTCAGAAGGAAAGCATTCGGGCCTTCCCTGCTCGGGTATAGCACTGGGCCGCAGAAGCGGGGGAGCTGTGTGTTCAATGGGCTGGTGAATATGTCCATGGTCAGAGTCCCTCACCAATGAAACAGCCAGCCGGCCACCCCTGGATCCAGCAGCCATTCGTGAGGGTGGAGGATTCTGCTGAGTCTGTCTGCTAGGACATTCTCCTGGCCTGGGAGGTAGGACCGCCCTGAGGGTCATCTTCCGATGGAAGGCGAAGGAGCAGAGAAGGACCCACTTCCCAGCAGAGGGAGCATGATCTGGTACCCCCTTCCTTGTTAATGTAGAACATCGCCATGTAGTTGTTGGTCTGCACGAGCATCGATCTCCCCCTAAGGTGATCCTCAAAGGCCCTCAGGGCCCACCGAACCACCCAGAGCTCGAGCAAGTTTATCTGCTTTTGAGACTCCTCAGGCGACCACTGCCCCTGCGTGCACAACACACCGCAGTGGGCTCCCCACCCCAGCAGGGAGGCATCCGTTGTCAGCACTATCTCGTGCTGCGGGGTCTGGAAGGGTAACCATTAGAGGAGGTTGCGGGGGTTTTGCCACCAGCCCAGGGACAGGTGAAGGCTGTGGGAGACCCTTACGGGGTCTCTGAGGTGGCCAATGGACAGGCTCCACTGGGCGCTGAGGCACCACTGAGCTGGGGAACCACATGGATGATAGAGGCCATGTGGCCCAGGAGGTGCAGCATAGTTTGGGCCGTAACCCAAGGGGTGCTCTGAACCTGAGCTGCCAGGGCCCGGAGGCGGTCGGCGCAATCTGTTGGTAGAAAAGCGGTTGCCCGCTGAGTATCGAGGCATGTGCCAATGAATTCTAAGGCCTGCACCGGTTCGAGATGGGCCTTGGGATAGCTGACCAAGAAACCCAGGCACTTGAGCAGGAGAATTTATTTATTTTTATTTAATTATTTGACAATTCTTATATACCGCGCTATTTCTCATCAGTGCGGTTTACAATGAAACAATAAACACTTGGATGTACAAATAGTCCTACGTTTACAGAAAACAGGGATTTGAACTTGGATAACTGGGGAAACTATATACATTTGAGTTTAGCTACATGTAAATAACAGGGTGGGATCGTAATAAGGTTAGTGCATGATCGTAATAAGAATAGTGCATGATGCCGCCAGGCGGGTTTCCTTGACTGAGGATCCCGTTATGAGCCAGTCGTGGAGGTAGTGAAAGACCAGTATGCCCTGAGGCCTGAGGGAGGCGGTGACCACTGAGAGGCATTTCGTGAAGACCCACGGGGCGGACGCGAGGCCGAAGGAGAGCACCCTGTATTGGAAGTGCCTTCCCTGCACCCTGAAGCGCAGGTACTGCCTGTGCTGGGAGTGAATCAAACTGTGGGCGTAAGCGTCTTTTAGATCTAAGGAGCATAGCCAGTCGCCCTGCTGGAGGAAGAGCAGAAGAACACCAAGGGATAACATCTTGAACTTCTGCAATAAGAACTTGTTTAGCTTTTGGAGTCGAGGATGGGCCACAGACCACCCGTCTTCTTCAGGACAAGGAAGTACCAGGAATAAAAGCCACGACCTTGGAGGTACAACGGCACCCTCTCGACCGCCCGTTGGGCGAGGAGGTTGACTAATTCCTGCTGCAGGAAGACCTGATGCATGGGGAGTCGAGGAGGCTCCGCCAGGGAGAAGGGAGGGGGAGGCCTGTCGAGGTGGAGGCGATAGCCATCTCGGATAACCCAGAGGACCCAGGTGTCCGAGGTGATGGAAGCCCACTGAGGGGTGAAAGAGGACAGGCATCCCCCCACCGGCTACTGAGTCGCCAGAAAGGAGAGGCTATGTGGCTGGCGTCAAAACCCCTGTGTGGGTTGCGGCGGAGCCGGGGTTTGGGACTTGGGCCCTTTTGGCTTGCAGTGAACCTGGCCGGACTTCCCCTGAGCCGGAGTGGTCGGCGTGGGAGTGGGTGGGTACGGTTGGTAGCCCCGGTAGGGCAGGCCCTTCCTCGGAAAGAAAAGCTTCTTGGCCTGTTGCTTCTTTCGAGGGAGGGTGGAGGTTTTGCATGAGAGACGGGTCCAAGTGATGAGAACATAAGATATGCCAGACCTTGGTCTGACCCAGTATGGCATATCTTATGTTCCTACACTACCCAGTCAGAGAAGGTCCTGGGGACATATAGATGTGGGTTGCACTTTGATATTATATCCCAAATCCCAGTTATGTCACAGCACACCATTGGATCCATTCTGACAACACAGAATGAATATGGTACCACTACACACCAGACAAAAGAGGGCCACCCACCAAAACTCACAGAACAGGCAGGTAGGCCATTCAACAGAGCTGGTACAGAGACATCAATTGTAACACTGCAGGAGCAGCTAAGATCAACAGTGGGGAGGGGAGTCTCTGTCCACGAGACCCCCTTAACTATACAATCCACAGAGTGGAGCTCTGTGGAAGAGTGGCCATGAAAATGTCACTGAATACAGTGAGAGATGAGAAAACATGTTTTCACAATAGCATGTGACACTTCCCCCAAACACATGGAGGAAGGTCCTCAGGCCAGCTGAGATTGGATTTGCACTATTTTGGCCATCAAGGGAAATATCGTGTTTTGCGCACACCCAACGCCCCCTGAACACCATTCCTACAATGAGACATGGTGATCGTAGCATCATGCAATGCGGTTGATTCTCACTGGGGGGTAACAAGAAACTTGTCAGGATTGCAGGACCGATAATGGCACTATGTACAGTTCTCAGGGGAACCCTGCTATAGTCTGCCTGAACTTTGAGACTTGGATGACAGTTCACTTTCCAACACAATAGTGACCCTAATCATACTGCTTGGGCTACACTGGGGTTGTAGAAGGGGAGACATGTCTTGGAATGGCCTAGTCACTGGCCAGACCACGATCCAATTGAGAATCTGTGGCATTAGCTGAGGAATGCTGTACACCACTGCAAACCCTCACACTTGGTGTGTTTGATCAGTTCAGGCTTAGGGAATGCCTGGAGATCCCAGTGGCTAGATGTGCTAGGCTGATAGGGACATACCCCCAAGAGACATGCAGCTGTAATGGCAGCAAAAGGTGACTTTGGGGGTGCATACATAC
The DNA here is from genome assembly GCA_033557465.1 of Ichthyophis bannanicus. NCBI lineage: Eukaryota > Metazoa > Chordata > Amphibia > Gymnophiona > Ichthyophiidae > Ichthyophis > Ichthyophis bannanicus. Next base: position 294,753,236 of record CM066038.1, read on the forward strand.
ACCCACTCCTGCTTTCATATATATGTTTGTGTTGTAATTATTGTCTGTATCACCAAACAAGGTAGTTTGCACCTTCAGAGTGGTCGGCATGGTCTGCATATCACATGGTTCAGACCCCCAAAACCCCATTTTTAAATCCATTTAATGAGGTGACACAACAGGACAGGGACAGTGGGGATGCATACAATAGCAATGCCATGTATTTGTGTCTAACCTGTTTCACCCTGTCAGAGGGTTATGGGTGGGACAGAGGTTCACCCTCGGACGGTACAGGGATCCTACACATACATTGCATACCACTTCAGTGTGACATATGTAGATTCCCTCTGATGGGCTGGGCCAGGCCACAACCATACTGCACCTACAATATACCACCATGGGCTGCAGAATATTGTACCCCTTTGACAGTTACGTACCTTTAATGAATTGCAATAGTACTGCCCCAGGGCCTGTCTGACAACCACAGAGGCTGGAAGTGGCAGCCTGATGCAGACATACGCCAGTTGACGTGCATGTAGTGGTGTGTCAGGGGCTGCAGCCACACCCTCATAACCATGGATGGTGTATACACATGCACACACCTTTTTTTTTTAATGCACATACCTGCAGTTTCAGTGATGAAAAGCTTATGGAAACATTGCACATACTAGTCCTGGCAGTGTTGAGTACTCCACATTGTCTTGAAGGACTAGAAAAAGGGACTGACTTCTGGAGAGAGATCTGCAACTGTGAGTATATACCTCTGGAAATTTTCTAAAAGGAATTCTTTGTATTAAAGCTAATTAATCTGTGAACCCACTATTTTTTGTTAAATCAGTCAGGGCCTAGTAGCAGCAGTTTAAGTTCAAATTTAAAACACAGAGGAGAACTTTCTGGTTACATTTCATACCCAGCAGAGAGCTTGTAGTTTAAATTTAATAGTCACTCAGGGCCTAGTAACAGCAAAGTACTTTTAGTTTAAATTTAAAACACAGAAGAGAGCTTTCTGGTTACATTTGGAACCCAGCAGGGAGCTTGTAGTTTACATTTAATAGTCACTCAGGGTCTAGCATCAGCAAAGTACTTTTTAGCTTAAATTTAAAACACAGAAGAGAGCTTTCTGGTTAAATTTAGAACCCAGCAGAGAGCTTGTAGTTTAAATTTCATAAGAAGTTAGAGCCTACCAGCAGCTAAGAGCTATAATTTAAATCAAATCAGAATACAGCTTACCTCAGCAGCACAAGACAGGGTACTGTGTAGCAGCCCTCTTTTAATAAGTGTTTTGCAGGAAACAAAATCTGCTGTAGAATCTATATGGATTGATATTCCATGTAAAAGGGGGAAGGCAATGGCAGTGGGGGTGTACTATCGAGTGCCTGGCCAGAATGACCAAATGGATAATGAAATGCTCAAAGAAATCAAGGAAGCTAACAAAAGTTACAGCGCAGTAATAATAATGGGTGATTTCAATTACCCCGGTATCGACTGGGTCAGTGTCACGGCAGGACATGCTAGGGAGATAAAGTTCCTAGATGAAATAAATGACTGCTTCTTGGAACAGCTGGTTCATGAACAGACCAGAGGGGAAGCCATATTAGACCTAGTCCTTAGTGGAACACCAGATCTAGTGCAAGAGATAAGGTTGTTGGGGCCACTTGGCAATAGTGATCATAGCATGATCGCCTTTGATTTAATTAGTGGAGGAGGGATAGTAAGGAATCCACAGTACTCCCCTTTAACTTTCGAAAGGGAGACTATGATACAATGAGGAAAACAGTTAAGAAAAAACTAAAAGGAGCAGTTGCAAAGGTTAAAGATGTACATCAAGCTTGGGTGTTGTTGAAAAATACTATCTTGGAAGCACAGACCAGCTGTATTCCACGCTTTAAGAAAAGTGGAAGGAAGTCCAAAAAACTGCCAGCATGGTTTAAAGGTGAGGTCAGAGAGGCTGTTGTTGCCAAAAAAGCATCTTTCAGGAAATGGAAAAAAGAGCCAAATGACGAAACCTGGAAACAGCACAAGCACTGGCAAGTCAAATGCAAGGCATTGATAAGGCAGGCAAAGGGAGAATTTGAGAAGAAGCTTGCTGCGGAAGCAAAAACACAAAATAAAGACCTTTTCAAGTACATTCGTAGCAAAAAACCTGTGAGAGAATCAGTTGGTCCATTAGATGATAAAGGGGTTAAATGAGCACTAAGAGGGGATAAGGCGATAGCGGAGAGACTGAATGAATTCTTTGCTTCGGTCTTTACTGAGGAAGATGTAGGGATGTTACCCTTGACTGAAGTGGTATTTAAAGGTGCGGAAGAACTGAAGGAAATATCGATACATCAGGAAGATGTATTACAACTATTAGATAAACTGAAGAGTAGCAAATCACCTGGGCTGGATGGTATACATCCAAGGGTGTTGAAAGAACTGAAATATGAGATTGCAGACCTGCTATTAGTAATCTGTGAACTATCATTAAAATCATCTCTAATACCTGAAGATTGGAGGATAGCCAATGTAACACCAATTTTTAAAAAGGGTTCCAGGGGTGATCCGGGAAACTACAGACCAGTGAGCCTGACATCAGTACCACGAAAAATGGTAGAAACCATCATAAAGAATAAAATTACTCAGCATGTAGATAGTCATGACCTAATGGGAGACAGTCAACATGGCTTTAGACAAGGAAGATTTTGTCTTACTAATCTGTTATGTGTTTTTGAAGGAGTGAATAAACAGGTGGACAAAGGTGAGTCGGTTGATAATGTGTATCTGGACTTTCAGAAAGCCTTTGACAAGGTCCCTCTTCAGAGAATTTTGGCATAACTAAAGAGTCATGGGATAGGAGGCAGTGTACTATTGTGGATCAGGAACTGGTTAAAAGATAGAAAGCAGAGGGTAGGGCTAAATGGCCAATTTTCCCAATGGAGAAAGGTGAATAGTGGTGTACCCCAGGGATCTGTGCTGGGTCCGCTGCTTTTTGACATATTCATAAATGACCTGGAAAGTGGAATAATGAGTGAGGTTATCAAATTTGCAGATGACACAAAACTATTTAAAGTTGTTAAAACCCAAGACGATTGTGGAAAATTGCAAGAGGATCTTGATAAATTGGAAGACTGGGCATCAAAATGGCAGATGAAATTTAATGTGGACAAATGCAAGGTTATGCACCTAGGGAAGAACAACCCAAACTATGGTTACACAATGCAAGGTTCCACATTAGGAACCACCACCCAGGAAAAAGATTTAGGCGTCATTGTGGATACCATGTTAAAACCCTCGGCCCAGTGTTCAGCGGCAGCCAAGAGAGCAAATAGATTGCTAGGTATGATAAGGAAAGGAATGGAAAATAAAACAAAAGATATTATAATGCCTCTATATCGTTCCATGCTGAGACCGCACCTTGAATATTGTGTGCAATTCTGGTCGCCGTATCTTAAAAAGGATATAGCGATTTTAGAAAAGGTACAGAGAAGAGCCACCAAAATGGTAAAGGGGATGGAAGGATACTCCTATGAAGACAGACTAAAAAGGTTAGGGCTCTTTAACCTGGAAAAGAGACGGCTGAGGGGAGATATGATAAATTAATGAACGGAGTGGAACGGGTAAACGTAGATCGATTGTTTACCTTATCAGAATATAGAAAGACTAGGGGACATGCAATGAAGCTACCGGTAAACTATTTAAGACTAATAAAAGAAAATATTTTTTCACTCAACGTGTAATCAAACTCTGGAATTTCTTACCGGAGGATGTAGTAAAGGCTGTTAGTGTAGCTGGGTTTAAAAAAGGTTTGGACAAGTTCCTGGAGGAAAGGTCCATAAACCATTATTAAGAAGGGACCCAGGATTTCAATGCTTGACCCAGTACAAGCATTGCGGAACCTGTGTCTTTTGGGGAAACTGCTAGGTATGTATGACCTAGATTGGCCAGTTGGAAACAGGATACTGAGCTTGATGGACCTTGGTCTGACCCAGTATGGCATATCTTATGTTCTTATGCTACTATCCCCTGTACATGTGCAGGGCCATGTAAAGGTCTCAATAGATGATGTGTGCTGCCTACAACCTGCTATGTGTAGCTAAGTCAGTTGTGGTACCTGTCCTCATGTACTTACCTCTCACGGGTAGTCCGCCTGGGCATTAAAACACCTCTGGGGGCGTTTCCAGGAGTGCTGGACCCTGAAAAGGTCCTGCCTGACACTGGAGGAGGGAAATAGCTTCCTCTGGCGGCAGCAGATGAGTCTGCCCAGGAGCTCGAAGTCCACCTCTGTGAAACATGGCTTTTGGGAGTGAGCAGCCATTTTGTCTGGTTGTATTATTGGATGATGTCATGACTCATGGATTTGCAGTGTCCCCACAGCGTGCCCTAAGACGGATCGCATCACGGCACCTTACTGTTCTGTATGGGCGACTGGCCTCTTGGCGCCTGAAGTTTCCAGGCGCCTTGCATGGTGGTGTGCGCCACAAGTGTCTTTACAATGTTATATTGTGTTGATGTGCACAGGTCTTCCCTATCCCAGGCGGCCACAGGCCTATTTACAGAGGTCTGTCATTCATCCTGGTGCTATGGTAGTTGCGCCTGATGATGTGCGCAGATTTTTCCTGAACCCAGGCATCCTCAGGCCTATTTACAGAGGTCTGTTATTCATCCTGGTGCTATGGTAGTTGCGGGTGTTGATGTGCACAGGTCTGCCCTATCACCAGGCGGCCTCAGGCCTATTTACCAGAGGTCTGTGTTTAAACCTGGTGCTATGGTAGTTGCATGTGTTGATGTGCACAGGTCTGCCCTATCGCCAGGCAGCCTCAGGCCTATTTACAGAGGTCTGGGTTTACCCCTGGTGGTATGGTAGGTGCGCCTGATGATGTGCGCAGGTCTGCCCTATCCCCAGGCGGCCCCAGGCCTATTTACAGAGGTCTGTGTCTACCCCTGGTGGTATGATAGGTGCGCCTGATGATGTGCGCAGATCTTCCCTGAACCCAGGCATCCTCAGGCCTATTTACAGAGGTCTGTTATTCATCCTGATGCTATGGTAGTTGCGCTTGTTGATGTGCACAGGTCTGCCCTATCCCCAGGTCTATTTACAGAGGTCTGTGTCTACCCCTGGTGGTATGGTAGGTGCGCTTAATGATGTGCGCAAGTCTGCCCTATCCCCAGGTGGCCCCAGGTCTATTTACAGAGGTCTGTGTCTACCCCTGGTGGTATGGTAGGTGCGCCCATTGATGTGCACTGGTCTGTCTTAACCCCAGGTGGCCCCTGGACTATGCAGAGAGCTCTGTGATACATCCCCTGGACCTATGTGTGTGCATCTGCTGCTGTATGCATGTCACAATGGCTAACCACATGTGCAGCACTGTCACCATTGGGTACTGTGGCACGAGCATTTGCAGTCACAGCATATGATAGCCACATGTTGTAGTCATGTCGTAAGGTGTAGCAGACATGCAGATCCAGCGCATATGTGTAGGATGTAGCACATGCCCCAACTCCCCCATGGCAACCCATCACACGGATAACGGTACCATACAACACTGCCGGTACTATGCACATGAGCTGCAGCATGACAATGCCACGTATGCCATGAGGCGACCATGTCACACAAGGGTAGGCCATCAGGTAGGCATGGGGTGCCTGGGTGGTGGCACACAGGCCACGTAGGGGGAAATCCACACATGCCAAGCCGCACTCGCAGACATGCAGGTGGCGTTGGCAACAGTTAGCATTGGTTCCATTGGACACTTGGGTCCCAAGGTGGTGAACTGGATCAGAAATATTTTGACTGACAGATGACAGAAGGTGATGGTAAATGGATCTCACTTGGATGAAAGGAGGGTGATTAGCGGGGTGCCCCAGGGTTCGGTCCTGGGCCCGGCACTGTTCAATGTATTTGTGAGTGATATTGTTGAAGGACTGCATGGAAAAGTCTGTCTTTTTGCAGATGACACGAAAATTTGAAAGAGTGGACTCCCCCGAGGGAGTGGTTAACATGAAGAAAGCTCTACCAAAGCTGGAAGAACGGTCTAATGCTTGGCAGTTAAGATTTAATGCAAAGAAGTGCAGTGTCATGCACTTCAGAAGCAGAAATCTAGGGGACATGTACGCGATAAGGGGCAAGAGATTGGTGTGCACGGATCAGGAGAAGGGCCTTGGTGTGATTATTTCTGCGGATCTCAAGTTGGCAAAACAGTGCGACAAGGCGGTGGCAAAAGCCAGGAGGATGTTGGGTTGCATACAAAGAGGAATTACCAGAAGAAAGGAAGAGGTACTAATGCCACTGTATAAGTCACTGGTGAGGCCTCATTTGAAATACTGTGTTCAGTTTTGGAGACCATATCTTGCAAAGGATATAAAAAGACTGGAAACTGTTCAGAGGAAGGCGACCAAAATGATTTGGAGCCTGCATCATAAGCCTTATGAGAAGAGACTTGAAGACCTAAATATGCACACTCTGGAGGAGAGGAGGGACAAGGGAGATATGATTCAGACCTTTAAATACTTAAAGAGAAATAATGAACAAACCTCTTCCACAGACAGGGAAGCTGTAAAACTAGAGGGCATAACATGAAGCTGAAAGGGGGTAAATTGAAAGGCAATGTCAGGAAAGCACAGTTACTTACCTGTAACAGGTGATCTCTGGGAACAGCAAGAATAAGTCTTCACATATGGGTACGTCGGTACCAAAGGAGACTGCGCGGGAACGCTCCCCAGCGTCCAATCAGAACACTTTTGGAAGCATCCCAACACGCCTGCGTGCTGTCTTCCCGCCTTTCCCAACTGCCTCTCCTCAGTTAAGTTTTAAAGCTGAGGCAAAGAGAGAGAGAGAGCAAGGAAGGGAAAGATAGAGATAGAGAAATGCAACTCCTAGGGGAGGTGGGTGGGTTGTGAAGACTTATTCCTGCTGTTCCCAGAGATCACCTGTTACAGGTAAGTAAGTGTGCTATCTCAAGGAACAAGCAGGAATGAGTCTTCACATATGGGGACTCCCAAGCTGAGATGCCCAGAGGGAGTCCTAGCATGTTGCGAATCCAGAAAGAGCCATGCTACTTCTCAGAACCTCAGGCATCCTGGGGATGGAGGGTAGGAGTTGAAGTACAGAAAAAGTGCTGTGGAACAGCTGGACTAGAACAGGACTTCTATAGAGAAAGGCCCTGTATAGAGGGCATTTAGTAGTAAAATATTGAGTGCAATATTCTATTGTTGTTTCCTGTTGTTGTTGTTGTTTCTACCCTTCGCTATCTGGGTGTTACCTTGGATTCCTCTCTTTCCTTTCACCCTCACATTTCTTCCCTTGTCCGTACTTGCCACTTTCACCTGCGCCGTATTCGTTCTCTTCGCCCTTTTCTTTCCTCCCAATCCCTCACCACTCTAGTTCTCTCCCTTGTAACTTCCCGCTTAGATTACTGTAATTCTATCCTGTCTGGCCTCCTTTCTTGTCAACTCCGTCGTCTTCAGCTTCTCCAGAACACCGCTGCCCGCCTTCTTACCTTTTCTTCTCCTTCTGATCATATTACCCCTTGCCTCTTCTCCCTTCACTGGCTCCCCATCAAATTCCGGCTTATCTACAAGTATATCACTATCACTCACAGGGTTCTTCATACCAGTACTCCTCAATACCTCTCTGACCTTATCTTCCACCAGCCTGCCCCCCGTCTCCTTCGCTCATCTCATACCAATTGTCTATTCCTTCCTTCTCCGTCCCAGGCCCACCTTGAACTTACCCGCCATTCTGCTTTCTTTTTCCTGGCCCCTGCCCTCTGGAATTCCCTTCCTCACACCCTTCGCACTGAACCCTCTTTCCCCCATTTCAAAACTCTCCTCAAGACTCACCTTTTCTCTCAAGCGTTTGGCCTACCGGCCTCCCCCTGATATGCAGTCACAGCATGCCAATCCATGTCCCTCATGTTACATTCAACTGCCACTCAACTCATGTCCCTCATGTTACATTCGTCTCCCACCCCCTGTCTTCCTTCCCTCCCCATGTTCCTGTGTTTAGCTCTGTAGACTCTATTCTGGTTTTCTCTCTTTCTCTCACTTGTTCTTTCCTGTTATCCAATGGCGTTCTTTTCTCTCTTTGTTTTTCTACAGCTGCCTTTTATTGTACACCGCCCTGATACTTCGGTCTTGGGTGGTATATCAAGCCTAAATAAATGAAATGAAATGAAATAAATGAATAAGGGCCTCCCTTGGTGGCATTGTAAAAAGGCTATTGAGGTTCATATGGATCTGTTAGAAGAGCCAGTAGAAGATCCTCAAGGAGTACCTCACTGAGAAGTAGAGGTAATAACTGTAGAAAAAACAAGTGGAGGCCAGAACCCTTCAGGGTGAGAAATAGCCCCAGGGGAAACTGGGGTAGTATAAAGAGGTAGGGCTTCAGCGGAAAATGCAGAAGGTACTATTAGACAAAGCTTAAGCTCTTTTGGCCCAAGAACAGTACAATCCTAGGACCAAAAAAAAAATGAGTCTGACCCATCTGGACTGGCAATGGAATTAGTCCATGTAGGAGAGAAAGGGTATGGAGACCCCTGTATCTGATAAGAAAGTAAGGACAGACTTAGGAAGCGTTAAGCTTTAGAGTAACTGAAGTTCCGCAATGTCTTTCCTAAATGGGGTCAATTAGGAAAGAAAAAAGGGTACATGGAGAGCTTCAGAGGTACCTAACCCTGAAAGGTTATGGTAAGGAAAAAGTTTGTTAATCACCACAGGAAATGGTGATATGTGTAGAACCCTAAGTATGCTGGTACAGCATTGATAGGGGTAGTGCCCATCTGTCAGGATCATATAGGAATGTATGGATATCTGAACCTAAACAGACAGATAGATAAGTATGTGAATACATATCTACCTAAAAGATATATCTCACTATATATATATATATATATATATATATATATATATACACACACACATATAGGGTATATCTGCATATATATATATATATATATATAGAGAGAGAGAGAGAGAGAGAGAGATATGTATGGGCAGAAGATACACAGATATATCTATATCTATCTATATATATCTATATATGAATATGTAGGCATATAGACATATGTCTCCAGGTATGTGGATGGAGAGATGTCTATAGAACTAGATCCCCCTAGGGATATGGGGAGAGAGAAAGATTCATCTAATAGCAAGAAGGTTGATACCTGCTTGAACAGATGCATAGAGAATCTTCTTTCCCTGGTTATAACTAGCAGAGTCAGAGGAATGGTCTCCCTGACAAGGAGTCTAGATTCCTTTCAGAATTTGAACTCTTGAATAACCAGGATGGCCTACGTGAAAAATGCAGAGGATAACCTCAGTCTGCAGGCAGCAAGTCCAGATCTCTCCAGAACTGAAGTATTGAGAATGGATAGAGGACGCCACTGGAAGAAGATACCATAGTGACCCGCCTATGAGGGCAAGATGGGTATCAGGCATCTTTTAACTGCCACTGAAAGAAAATTATCTCTGACGAGAAGACCAAAGGAGATATGGGCCAAGCCAGGGAATTGGCCCTTCTTTAGGTTTTCACGTGATGAAAGGCCTGAGTGTTATGACTCAAAAGAGATTTAAGATGAGATGGTAAGGGTAGGGAATACCTACCAATCATGAAAACATGACTGGGGGAACCCCTCCTAACCATCTGGGGTTATCTTCTAGGCAAGATACTAATGTTCTCTAGCAAGGGCCCATAGTGCAAAGCTACTCTGTAGAGTTGCAGAGAGCATGCTGCAGGTTGGTTAGAAGAAAAAACTGGCTGTGTAAAGCCAGTGGGTAACAAACTATTCTGCCAAGGACAAGGGGGCGAAGAATAGAAGTTAACCAACCAGTCTGTGAGAATAGGGTTTTCCAAACGAGGTTGATAACCTGTTTGGGGTTTAGCACTGAGGCTAGAAGGGTTGCTAGTGGAGGGGAACCCCTGGTTGTGTGGTGAACAGAACCAGTGGCTTAACCACTAGGAATTGCTGTATCTGCAGCAACTACCAGGGCAGTGGAAGGAAATTTCTTTTGCCCTCTGTTGTTTCTTTTTCCCCCATCTAAAAAAAAAAAAAAAAGACATAATAGGACTTCCTACTGTCTGATGAGCTGCCCTAAGGTAATAAAGGTGGAGATAACTCTGAAAGGGAGAATCCCCCTGTGGAAGAGGTAGAGGACCATAGGGGCTTACCAGCGTAAAAGAGCCACTCTTACAAATCGAATGTTGTAGTAAGAGGGAGGTAAGACAGAGTTGAAGGAGAATGACTAGGCAGGAAGTCTCTGAAAGGTAAGGTAATACATGCCAGTACAGGGAAACAACTGTGTTATTGATAGTTGTCACTTCTCTTTTCCCCAAAGAGGAAGAGAAAACCTGTTAAGTATGGGCATGATCTTGATAAAGACTCTTAGAGGAAAGAAAAGATGTCTCATGAAGAGATATCTAGAAAAGGTTAGAATAAAATTAGTGCAGATACTTCAAGTGAAAAGAAGCAGACTGCCACTCCAACCACCAACCAAGAGGGGTAATAATGATCTATTTGAAACCCTGCGACTGCTGGGTTTGCTGACCCTGTTGAGGTTGTGGTTTCTTCAGACCAGGGCGATGTTTCCCCTGTTTGGGAACATCTGTATGATGGGCAGAAGATGGATAAAACGTTTTCCCCCTAGGGGAAGAAAGTTTGGCAGGACATTTCCTACCAACTGGGAAAGAGGAAGGCGTAGAACAGCCTCTGGAAACAGAAATGTCAGTGGTTAACTAATCAACCTGGAGTAAAGACTCATTTTTAAAGAGATTTTCTCCAGTGCAAGGAGTATTTCCCAGTCTTTCTTGTGCCCATTTGTCCAAGTCTGAAGCCTGGAGCCAGTCTTTACGTCGTGCCCCTATAGCTATAGCAGAAGTTCTGCTAACAGACTCAAAGGAGTCTAGGGAAGCACAAGTAAGGAACCTAGAGATATTTTGAGCATGACTAACTAGTAAGGAATAGTCTGCACTTTTGGGCTCTTGAAGAAAAGGAGTCAAAAATAGTAATTGCTTTGTGACCTCCTCAAGAGATAAACCCATATAGAAAATATATGAGAGAATTCTTGCTGAAAGCATGGATGCCTGGAAGGTTTGGCGTCCAAAGGCATCCAAAGTCTTACACTCACGACCTGGCGGATAAGAAGAGTGCTTTTTAGTACTCTTCACCCGCCTCATTGCTGATTCTACAACAATGGAATGATGAGGAAGTTGAGTCCTTTGAAACCCTGGAGAGGGGGGCACCTGATATAGAAGATCAGTTGCTCTAGAAGGTGGGGGTACCTTTAAAGGAGCTTCCCACATTCGTAGAAGGAGATCCTGCAAGGAATGATGCAAAGGAAGCATGATGTTGTCCTTTGCTCTCCCAGGAATATACAGGGATTCTGTATTCCCTTGTGGAGGATCCTGTCCAGGTATAGAAATGGCAAGTGATTTTGCCATATCCAGGAGAAAAGCCTGAAAAGAATAATCCCCAGAGGGAAATTCTTTTGGATAGGCTAGATCTGTCGAAGAACTAGCATTGGCACCGAGAGATCCTTAGAGGATGGTCGCCGGTACCGAAAGAGGTCAGGACCAGCAACAGTCGGTAGCAGATCGTCCATGCTAGGGATCGATTCCAAACTCGGTACCGAGGGAAGTGAGCCTGATGAGATAAGCATGGAAGGCACCGACAGCAATGGTAATGTGGATACCGGTACCGACCTCGGTACCGTATCCGATACCGGTGGATGAAGGCCAGCCGGTGACAACTCTAACAGCCTTCGGTACCATCTGGTGTCGGTACCAAGGCGAGTCGGTACCCAGTCCTCCAGACTGGAGATCGATTCCAGACTCGGCATCGAAGGAAGCGAGTCTATCGATGCACATCTGGAGGGTACCGACATCGGTACTAGTATCGGTACCGGGATCGATACCGATACTGGAAGGTCGGTCTGCAGCATATCCAACGGCCCCGTAGGTACTGAGGACACCAGACTACGATCCTTGGTGAGGAATGTGTCATCCAACACCATTGCCGATGCCGGGGTATCGGTACCGCTCGAAGCGGATGCCACCACCGAGTATGGCTCAGGTATGTTCTGTGAGGGGTGAACCTCAGGAACAACCTGAAATCTCACACAGGCTTTGGAGGCCGAAGACTCCCACCGGGGTTTTAAAGCCAGTGTGTTCTCGAGGGCAAGGCCAGAGGCATCTCTATGCTGTGCATGAGATTTACCACTCGAGGACTGGCTAGTCTGAAAAGACTGTTTTTGGGTTACCTGATCCCGTGTGGAAGAAGAGATGGTCAGTGCCCTGAAGTTGGATGGGGACCACGTATCGAGGGGAACTCGATGCTGAAGACTTCTTCCCACAATACTATTACAGGAGGGACACTCCGGAGGAAAATGGTCAGGACCCAAGCAGGTTAGACACCAATTGTGAGTGTCTAAAATTAATTTTGTACCACCACAGTTTGTACATTTCTTGGGGATAGTGGCTGGCGGTTCCATGAAGGAAAGTGAATAGGCCTAGCAGGCCTAAAAAAACCCGAGGCACTACAAAGGAAAAAGTATTCCTTAAAAAGGAAAACATTTTACAAGAAAAGAGAAAGAAACACCGGCAGTACCGGTAGCGTCGGGGAAGGCAGATACAACCACAAGAAAACCAAAAAATAAAAGAAGAATTTTCTGCGGTGACAGGAGGACGTCCTGCCGGCTCCGCGGAAAAACGAAATCTGAGGAGAGGCAGTTGGGAAAGGCAGGAAGGCAGCACGCAGGCATGTTGGGATGCTTCCAAAAGCGTTCTGATTGGACGCTGGGGAGCGTTCCCGCGCAGACTCCGTCGGTACCGACGTACCCATATGTGAAGATTCATTCCTGCTTGTTCCTGGAGATATACTTTTTTCACTGAAAGGGTGGTGGATGCTTGGAATGCCCTCCCAATGGAAGTGTTGGGGGCAAATACAGTGACGGAATTCAAAAAGGCATGGGACAGACACAGTGGATCCTTTTACAGCAACAGGATAACATCAAAATAAACTTAACTAAGTTCTCAACATACAGGGTTGTCTTACACGGAGTGGTAGGTTCACCCTTAAAACAAAGGCATGGGGAGAGGTGGCCTTCACCTAGCGGCAGGTGCACCTACTCGTGCCCTCTTACTGGGCAGACTAGATGGACCATACGGGTCTTTATCTGCCGTCATTTACTATGTTACTATATCCTTTTGAAGTCTACCCACTATTCTAGAAGGTGCTGCTGTGACACAGGATGTTAATTCCTCTCCTTATATACCCCTCCAGTGTTGACTAACTTTTAATGTGATGTGCAGTAGTGATGGCCAGGGATGTCTGTCCCCTAACATTCCCATCCATTGCTGTTCCCCCAGGTGAAGGATTTGTGGAAAAAGGGGAGAGATGTGGCAATGGTGCCTGCGGTACCTACTACGGCTTGTCGGAGCTCCCCCCTATGGCCTGGCAGTAGCCTAGGGGTAGGAGGGTGCCCCGATCGTCCTTTGTATTAGAATTAACCCCTTCGCATGTAGTTGTGTCTGGATAGATTAGAGCCAAGATCAAAGGTCGCAGGAAATTTCTTTTTTATTTAGGAAATAAGGTTCTACTTGACCAAATCAAATTCTTTGGTAAGGAATTTGAATATTACAAACAAAAATAATCAGGATACTTCTCCATTCATAAACATAAGCCTTATCACACAGTCCTTGGCTTGGCCTTGCTTCTGCGGCTTAGTTTAAACACATATTCACAACAAGTAATCCTTTACAAACAGCAATCTGTTCTCCGGTCCCCAGGAGGCAGTACAGTACTTCACTGTTACTTTCACAGCTTTGCATAGCACTAATTCCCTGGTCCACCAACAGGCTTTAAAACTCAGTACATTTCTCTCCAAGATACTTTCAAACTTTTAGCTCACTCATGGCTCCATTAATCTTGCAGCTTTATCAGTCCAGCATTCATTAATTTGCCTGGCTAAAAGTTATGGGCTTTAGCAAAGAATATTCTCATTCAGAACTTCTGGGTTTTTCTTCAATTACTTTAAAAACCCTTTCAACTTCTTATTCCTCTCTGGCACAAAGGGAACATTCACACTCCATATCAGAAACCTCACTTTCATTATAAGTGTCTCCCAGTTCCATCTCCTCTCCACTGGACTCTTTCAGAGACTTGCTCTCCACAGCGTCTGCCTGAGGAGCCTTTACATGCTGCAAACCTTTTATCAGCTGCTCCCAATTAGACTTCTCACTACGGGAGGTTGTGGGGGAAGGGCAAGAAAAGGCTTCCCTATTCAAAAGCTTTTTAAGGGCTTGTAAAGGGCTCACCTTGCCAGCAGTGTGGTGTCCCCTTGTAGGCTCAGCTAGAGACGTACCCTTGCTTCCAGGTTCTCTCAGGAATACTCTACTCCTCTGCTTCCCAACAGTAGCTTGGTTAAAACCAACTTTTCCAGGCTTCACGTCAGCTGCAGGTTTCCTGTCAGCCGAGCTGTGCTCCAGACTGGAACTGTCCCTGTACTGTCTGCAGGAGGTATTTCCTCTAAACCTTCCAGTAAGGTCTCTGCCCCTCAGCTCTGTCCTCAGAGGTTCCTTACACTGTGAATGGCCAGTCCTCCAGCTTTTAGAAAATCTCTCTTCCTCAGAAGAGTCCTCCTCTGGGCTTTGCTCTGACCTTCTCTCCTCTCTGTTCCTGTCTCTGTTCAGCTTCCTCCGTCCCACCGGCGCTGCAACAACTCCTGAGGTTGAATCTGAATCTCTATCTGCGTCTGCTCCTTCTCTGTCTCTCCTTGAATGTGTAGCTGCATTTCTCTCTCCGTCTTTCCTTGAATGAGAAACTGTGCCTGGGTCTACGTTTTTCTTGTGAGTGAACCTTCCCTGCTTAAATGTTTGGGGCTGTCCTATGGCTCTTGACTCCGCCCCCAAACCTCTCCTATCACCTCCCTCGGTTTCCATGGGAACTGGGTGTGTCTTTGGCTCTACACTCTTGTGCAGGGAATCTTTGGCTTTGTTTAGAGTGTTAACCCTTGCTGTGCCTGCCGTTCTTTTGGGTTCAGGAAAAAAGGACTGTTTTTCCTCTCTTTTTCTCCACCCTAAACCTGCTTCTCCACCACAGGCTGCAGCGGGAGACGCTGGCCCAGGGGGATGGTGAGTGATGCAGCAGTAGTGATGGCCAGGGATGTCTGTCCCCTAACATTCCCATCCATTGCTGTTCCCCCAGGTGGAGGATTTGCGTAAAAAGGGGAGAGATGCGGCAACGGTGCCTGCAGTACCTACTGTGGCTGAAGCGGGAGGTGCTGGCCCAGGGGGATGGCGAGTGATGCAGCCAGTGTGTCACACAACAGCATGTTCCAGTGGCCCAACAGCCTGTGGGGCCACCTACTATGTTTCCATGATGTGGCGTATACATGACCAAGGTGGAAATGTCTGGTTTCCTCCACAGTGGATGCAGATACTGGCAAGGGCCCATCATGGGGCAGAGTGGATGGTGCTGGTGGCGGGCAGGGGCAACCATAGCTGGGCAGCTCCTCTGTGCTGGAGCGGATGCACCAGGAGCAGGGGGAGGAGGAGGGGGAGCCCGCTGAGGGGGGGGGGGGGGGAGGGGAAAGAGTGGGAGGCCAGGGGGGGGGAGGTGGTGGCCGGGGAGGGGAGTGGGCAGCGGGAGTGAGCGGGTGCAGGGCCGGCCCATCCATTGAGCAAGAATGTTTTTTGCACAGGGCCCTGCGTTTCAGCTCAGCTAGGTTAAAAAAAACACAAACAGGCTGCCGCTGCCGCAGTGGCAGTGGCAGAATCGAGCATCCCGCGGGGCCCCCCCTGCCCTGCAGAGTCCTCCATGTGGCCACAGCGTCGGCTGTCAGAGCCGCATGAAGAGAGAGAGCTTCTCCTCTCGCAGCTCTGTTAATCCCGCCGTGGGGCTGATGGTATTTCCCATCAGCCCCGCGGCGGGATTAACAGAGCTGTGAAAAAGGGAAACTCTCCGCGCGGTTCTGAAAAGCCCGCACTGAGGCCACATAGAAGACTCTAAAGGGCAGGGGGGCCCCGCGGGATGCTCAATTCTGCCGCTGCCATGGCGGCAACGGCAGCCGGCTTGTGTTTTATTTAACCTAGCTGGGCTGATGGGGGGGGGGAGGGGGTTAGGACTGGTAATGGGCTATGGGGCGGGGGTTTAGGACTGGTAATGGGCTCTGGGGGGGGGGGTTGGGACAGGTAATAGGCTATGGTGGCTAAGACTGGAAATGGGCTGATGGGGGGTTAGGACTGGTAATGCGCTATGGGGGGTTAAGACTGGAAATGGGCTGATGGGGGGTTAGGACTGGTAATGGGCTATGGGGGGGCTAATACTGGAAGTGGGCTGATGGGGGTTACGACAGGTAATGGGCTGTGGGGGGGCTAAGACTACAAGTGGGCTGATGGGGGCTTATGACTGGTAATGGGCTGATGGGGGGGCTAGGACTGGTAATGGGCTATGGGGGGGCTAAGACTGAAAGTGAGCTGATGGGGGATTACGATAGGTAATGGGCTGTGGGGGGGCTAAGACTGGAAGTGAGCTGATGGGAGATTACGACAGGTAATGGGCTGTGGGGGGGCTAAGACTACAAGTGGGCTGATGGGGGGCTTAGGACTGGTAATGAGCTATGGGGGGCTAGGACATAATGGGCTGATAGGGGGGTTAGGACTGGAAGTGGGCTGATGGGGGTTAGGACAGGTAATAGGCTATGGGGGCGGAGGGCTGACTGGAAATGGGCTGATGGGGGCGTTAGGACTTGTAATGGGCTGATGTGGGGGTAAGACTGAAAATGGGGTGATGGGGGGTTAAGACTGGTAATAGGCTGTGGGGGGTGGGTAAGACTGAAAATGGGCTGATGGGGGAGTTAGGACTGGTAATGGGCTATGGGGGGCTAGGACTGGTAATGGGATGGGGGGTTGCTAGGACTGGAAATGGGCTGAGTGGAAGGGGGGCTTGAACTGCAAATAGCTGATGGGGACAGGGGCTTGGAATGGAAATGGGCTGAGTGGAAGGGGGGCTTGAACTGCAAATAGCTGGGGAGTGGGGCTTGGAATGGAAATGGGCTGTGAGGGGAGGGAGCTAGGACTGGAAATTGGCTGAGTGGGGGGGGGGGCTAGGACAGGAAATGGGCTGATGGAGGGGCTAGGATAGGACTGGAAATGGGCTGTTGGGGGGTGCTAAGTTTGGAATTGGGCTGTGGTGGAGGCTTGAATTGAAATGGACTCATGGAGGGTCTAGAACTGGAAGTAGGTTCATGGGGGGTTTGGATTGGAAATGGGCTGAGTGGAGGGGAACTAGGATTTGACATGGTGGGGCTAGGAAAGGACTAGAAATGGGCTGATGGGGGGCTGAGATTGGAAATGAGCTGATAGAGGGACTCGGATAGGACTGGAAATGGATGGGGGAGCTAGGACTGGAAATGGGCTGATGGTGGGGCTAGGATAGGAATGGAAATGGGCTGATGGGGGGCTAGGATTGGAAAAGGGCTTATGCAGGGACTAGAAGGGAGCAGATTCTGGGTGGGGCTGGAACTAGAAGGGAGCTGATGTTGGGGGAGGATTAGAATGGGATGGAGCTGGGAGAGTGAAATGGAGAGGGAAAAATATTTTGTGTGGGAGGAAAGACAAATCTACAATTGGCCGGATATTGGGAGAGTAAGTGGGGATTGAGGATGGAGGGGTAAAATTTGAGTGGATGAAACAGGAATGAGGAAAGAGCAAAAGGAGAAAGATTAGTATGTTAAAGCAGATGTAGAGAGAGAATAGAAAAAAAACTAGAAGAGAAGAAAGGACAAATGGACAGCAGATGGAGAGTTAGCAGAAGACATGAAGAAACTAGAAGAAAGTGGCTGGAACAATTGTAACTGAAAAAAAATGCACAAAAGGTAGAAAAATATCTCTTTATTTTGAATTTATTAACTGTAATAAGTCAGCTATGGGAAATGTGCATCATTAACGTCTGCGCTTTGTTTAGTACAAGAGGAAATTAATTTATAGTTTTATTTCTAGTGTTGTACATTCCAAGTTTGGCTTTTGGAGTTCCCAGTTTAATTATTCTCTTCCTGTTTCTAAATTGTGATTCCTTGTTTGGTGATGGGTGTATGTTCTGCATGTGTAACTGGGCTGAGGTATTCTGTTTATATAATTCCTATTTGACATTGCCACTTGTTCTCTTTCCCCAGTAGGTCATGTATTGTTGTTCTCTGAAATGTATTGGTTTAATATTTGCAGTGTTGCCTTTTGATAGTTAGGGTATGGTGCTTTGTGAGTCCTGGAAGTGCTGTTAGGATATGGCGGGTTTGCTATGGGTTCTAAATGGGCAGTGTTTGTAGTAGTTCCTAATGTGCCTGACGGTTGGTACTGGATTATAGTAATGTAGAAATCTTTTAGTCTTTCTTTATCCATATACTCATTAAGAGGCATGTTTATTAAAAGTTAGTGTATGGTAACATTATGCAAATATTTATGCAAATGAGGCACCTTATGCAAATGAGGCCCCGCACCGAGTCTCCGCACATGGCCCCGCACCCCCCGTGGGCCGCCCCTGAGCGGGTGTGGAGCAGAATGCACCCCTAGAGGTGCATTATGTGCCAGGACCTGTGTTTGCGCACGTGGGCCTGGCAGGAACACACACCCCCATGGGTGCATCCTGCCCCACTGTGCAGGTCGTGGCCAGTCCTGAGCTTCACAGGATGGCACAGGACACTGGGGGCCCCTGCCACCTGCCCCATGGGTCCAGGGATGTCACCCGTCTGGCTGCAGGGCCGGCATACAGTGCTGCAGATGCCACCACACAGACATCAGGCACATGGTGTCTGTGTGGGGGAATGTGTGCACGCCGCCTGTCTGTGGTACTGAGGGCCATGTCACAAGGCCAGCGGGAGCAGACCCGCACCATGGAGCAGATGGTAGAGGCCGTGGTGCGGATGGCTGATGAGCTGCGCATGCTGCGTGAGGCTATCACAGGCAGCGCAGCTCATCAGCAATCTGGCCAGGGTGGCCCCCAGGGGGTGTGAGCACCACAGCGGTACATGGCACCCCTGCCCTGTGCCATCCTGTGACCCGGGGCTGTCACTACCTCTGGGCGAGGCCCCCACATGGACATGTCCAACAGGTGGATACATGTATATTTGTAAATAGTTTCTAGAAATATATATGATGTTACCACATTGCAATGGTCATGTGTCTCACTTCCTTCTGTGCCGTTGCACTGAGGGTGACACGTGTGAGCATATCCCTGTGTGTATGGGTGCAATACATCTGTCACATACGTGGTACAGTCCCCATGGCAGGTGTAGGGGATGGGCATGGCCGCTGGTGTATGTAGCCCTCGCAGCCACCGAGATGTACCCATGTGTTGGTATGACCAGCTGACAGCAGCACATGCATGGTGGAATGGACATGTCTGCAGTGCACACATGGCACGGTGCATGGCACAGGTGGCATGTCAGAACATATGTGTGATGAATCATGGCAGGGCAGAGCCCCCTCCCCCCCATGACAAGGGATGGGGACAGTGAATGGCATGCCAAAGGGTGTATGTGCCATGGCAAGGCATATTTGACCAGGGTGACCACATGGGGGACAGGGTAACCATGGGAGCGGAGAATGCAACACTGGACACATGCCCACAGGTTTGATCAGGTGAAGATGCCTTTATTTAGGGTGACATAATGCTCCAGCCCCCACATCTACACCCTGCGGCCCCTCCCACCCCTTGGTGCTGGTGATGCTGCTGCTGGCCACATCCGGCCATGGCCTCGAGTGCATCGGCCACCTAACCAATCCTGGACACCATCGCCTTGGCTGTCCCACGCCGCTGGCCAATCTTGGCACATAGGCCCTGCACGTCCTGGCAGGGACCGAGCATCACCTACATCTGCACCTGCCTCCCCTCACGTTGGCCACAAAGCTATTCACAGAAGGCCTGCAGCACCTGCTGTATGCCTATGGGTGAGACATGGTGTGACCTGTGAGACATGTGTTACACACACCACCATAACACATGCAATAGGTGTCCTGACGGACCAAAGTGGGGGACATCTATGTGTGGGGTGGGATCTGAAGATGTGGGTATACATCTGGGGACTCTCAGATTCAGGGAGGAAACAGGGCATCCAGGTTACAGATCTGTGTCATCTGTGCACCCTGTGTATCTGTTACATCGGTCAGGGACCAGTGGCAGCAGGGGTTGTCAGCTCATATGTGTGACGCGGACATCTGTCTGGGTAGCAGTGGTACCCAGCAGAGGGCTGCCAACCCAGATGTACTACCTAGTCAGAGCCCAGCACACAGCCATGGCCTGAGGGGGGGGGGGTTGTCTGGTCATATGCTGCCCCAACAGACAACCCACATGTTACATGTGCTACACAGGCAGGGCCCAGGTCACATACAGGGCACAGAGGGGAGGTGGCAAGTTACAACGGTGACACAGGTATCCCCGTATCCATACAAGGGTTCATGGGACACTCCCTGGCAATTGGTCACCGTTCACCTGCGTGTCACTGGACAGGGTGTGGTGTGTCAGACATTTGGTGGTGGCCCCCCACCCCCTTCCCCATCCTGCCCCTTGGTCACCCATAGCCGTATAGGTCGCACAGTCCCCGACAGGTACTGAGGTGCCATATCCACCCACAGGTGCAGCTGGCTATTCCAGTCATCATACATTACAGCCAGGGGGTCATGTGCGTCGGGCGTCGGGCATACAGTGTACATCATATGTACCTGGTCATGTTGTACTGGCATAGGTATCCCCAGCAGCCCATGGCAAGCTGTGAACCCCAGTCCCGGTTCACAGGCATAGGGTACAGCCGCGGACAGTATGTTTTTTTTAAAGTTATAAATTATTTATGTTATATTGTTGTTCTCTTTGACATTTACCCTTGACAAAAGCATTGCTAAAATGGGGCCATTTAGGGGTTGTATGAATAAAGGAACAATTGACCTTCTTGCCCTTGTGTGGTTCCTGAGCTCCAACAAGATAGGACGTATGTTTATTGTAGACTGCTTAACAAGATAAGGGCAGGGAGCTGAACCAATTTCCCTCCTTCTGTGGTATCCAAAAAGAGCACCTGTTTTAAGGGTGACCCTAGTGGAGCCTTCTGCATCACGTTCCAGTGAGAAATCCATCCCTAGGGATCAGCCCATTTCCAGGAAATGCCTTGTTTACCCTCAGCGCTGGTGGGCTCAACTTTAACAGAGCCACAGAAAAGAAGGAAAACACTGTTCCTTCTTGCGGCTCTGCAAAGGTGAGCCGAGGCACTGGCCAGCAACTGCAGGGCTCTTTCCCATGGGGGGTGGGGGGCTTAGACTGGAAATGGGTTAAGTAGGGCCTGGTAATGGGCTGGGTGGGGGGGGGGGGTAAGCACTAGAACTAGGGATTTGGAGAGCTAGGACTGGAAATGCTCTGATTTGGGGGTTAGGACTGGAAATGGGTTGATCATGGGGGTTAGGACTGGAAATGGGCTATGACTGTAAACAGGGTGATCGGGGGGGACTAGGACTGATAATGGGTTGATTGGAGGGGTCAGGACTGGTAGTGGGCTGGTGGAAGGGCTAGCACTGGAAATGGGCTGGGGGGCTAGAACTGGAAATGGGTGCTTAAGGGAGGCTGGGACTGGAGGGCTGATGGGGGGGCTAGGACTGGTAATGGGCTGATCAGGGGAGTTAGGAGTGGAAATGGGCTAAATAGGAGTTCTAGGACTGATAATGGCCTTATCAGAAGGGGTTAAGACAGGTAATGGGTTGAAGGGGGGGCTAGTACTGGAAATGGGCTGATCAGGGTGCTAGGAATGTTAATGGGCTGATGGGGGGGTTAGGACTGGTAGTGGGCTGATGGAAGGGCTAGCACTGGAAATGGGCTGAGGGGGACTAGAACTGGAAATGGGCTGATCAGGTGGGGTTAGGACTAGTAATGGGCTGATTGGGGGAGCTAGTACTGGAAATGGGCTGATTAAGGGGGCTAGGACTGATAAAGCATAGTTACTCACCTGTAATGGGTATTTTCTAGGGACAGCAGGAATCAGTCCTCACTTATGGGTGACTTCAGCACCGATGGAGCCCGCGCGGAGCAATTCCCCAGCTTTCAAGGAAAGCCTTTGGGATTGCTGCTACGTATGCGTGGTCCTCTTCCCGCCCAAGGGTGTCATCTTGATCAGTCAGTTCCCTTAGCTTGAGCCCTACCAAGCAGATGGCAAGGGAAGGATAAAAATCCAGCAACTCATCAGGGGAGGCAGGAGGGTAGTGAGGACTTGTTCCTACTGTCCCTGGAGAACACCTGTTACAGGTGAGTAACTATGCTTTCTCCAGGAACAAGCAGGAAGTCAGTCCTCACTTATGGGACTCCCCAGCTACAGGCTACCGAACCTGTAACCAAAAAACACCTCCGTGAGGTTGTGAGCAGAAGCCGATGCCCAAAGGAGCCCGAGTCCTTGGGGTGAAGCCCTCGGTAGCCGTGAAGAAGGGTCGGAGGGCAGGAGTTGTTATACCCCCAACAGATTACGGAGTACAGCCTGGCCGATGGCGCTGTCCCAACAGGACTCCCTCTCCAGGCAGTAGGGTGCAGGAAAGGTGTTCGCTGAAGACCAGGTCACTGCCTGGCAGATATTCATCAGGGGCATGGAGCGCAGCGAGGCCACCGCTTTGGCCCGAACCCCATGCACAGTGACTCGACGATCTAACGGGGCACCCGCCTTCGTGTGAGCAAAGGCGATGGAGTCTGCCACCCAAATAGAGAGGGTGCGTTTGGTGACTGCCTGCCCCAGTCGATTGGGATCGTAGGTCACAAAGAGTCAGCCAAACTTGTGATGAGCCTGGGTGCGCTGCAAATAAAAGGCAAGAGCCCTTTTGCAGTCGAGTGTGTGTACAGCCGCCGATGCCTGGTCAGCATGAGGTCTCGGGAAGAAAGTCGGTAAGACTATCTCCTGGTTAAGATGGAAATTCGAGACAACTTTAGGCAGGAATTTGGGATGGGTACGGAGAACCACCCTATTCCTATAGAACCTGGTCTAAGGAGCATCAGCCATGAGAGCCTGGAGCTCATTAACTCAGCAGACCGAGGTCGGTGCCAACAGGAAGGCCACCTTCCAGGATAGATGCTGAAGAGAGCACGTCGCCATGGGCTTGAAGGGTGAACATGTAAGCTGCATGAGCACCATGTTCAGGTCCCATTTCACCGGGGGAGGCCGGATGGGCGGCTTGGATAGCATAAAGCAGGAGACCAAAGGCTGCCCTGAGAGGGGCTTTCCCTCAACGGAGGTGATTCGCCAAGATGGCGCTCAAATGCACCCTGACGGAGTTCGACTTCAGACCTTCACTCGAGAGATGGAGGAGGTACTGAAGGACCCATCAAGTGGGACATGAGAATGGGTCGATCTGGAGCCCAGAGCACCAGACTGAAAAGCGCTACCTCTTGAAGGCGTAGACGCGTCTCGTTGAGGACTTCCTCGATGCGAGGAAGACCTCCTCAACCTCCTCCGGAAGACCCAGCCAAGCTAGGGAGAATCATTCAGCCGCTAGGCCGTGAGGGATAAGGAGGCTAGGTTCGAGTGGTGCACCCGTCCATCCTCCTGCATTAGCAGGCCCGGGGCAGAGCC
Organism: Ichthyophis bannanicus; assembly: GCA_033557465.1. NCBI lineage: Eukaryota > Metazoa > Chordata > Amphibia > Gymnophiona > Ichthyophiidae > Ichthyophis > Ichthyophis bannanicus. Next base: position 294,776,774 of record CM066038.1, read on the forward strand.
CAGGGGGACAGGAAGCTCAGTCAACAGTCGGAGCAGAAGTGGGAACCAGGGCTGCCGAGGCCATGAGGGGGCTACGAGGATCACCAATGCCCAGACCCGCTGAGCCTTGAGGAGGGTCCTCGCATTGGGAGGGAACGCATAGAGCAGGCCTGAGGACCAGCTCAGAAGGAACGCATCCGGGTTCTCCCTGCTCGGGTGCGATACTGGCCCGCAGAAGTGGGGGAGCTGTGCGTTCTGATGACTGGCGAAAAGGTCTATCGCTGGAGTCCCCCACCAAAGAAACAGCCAGTCTGCCACCCCTAGATCCAGCCGCAATTCGTGAGAGCGAAGGATCCTGCTGAGCCTGTCCACTAGGACATTCTGCTGGCCCGGGAAGTAGGCCACCCTGAGGGACAAACCCCCAACGGACAGCGAAGGAGGAGAGAAGGACCACTTCCCGGCAGAGGGAGCGTGATCCGGTACCCCCCCTCCTTGTTGACGTAGAACATCACCACGCAGTTGTCAGTCTGCACGAGTACCGACCACCCCTTGAGGTGGTCCTCAAAAGCCCTCAGGGCCCACCGAATCACGCAGAGCTCGAGCAAGTTTATCTGTTGAGACTCCTTGGGCGACCACTGCCGCTGGGTGCACAACGCACCGCAGTGGGCTCCCCACCCTAACAGGGAAGCTCCATTATCAGCACCATGTCGTGCTATGGGGCCTGGAAGGGCAACCCTCGGAGGAGGTTGCGGGGTTTTTTTCACCAGCTCAGGGACAGGGGAAGGTCATGGCACACCCTGACAGGGTCCCTGAGGTGAGTGATGGATGGGCTCCACTGGGTGTTGAGGCACCACTGAGCTGTCCGCATGTGCAGGTGGGCATGGGGAACCACATGGACGGTAGAGGCCATGTGGCCCAGGAGGCGCATCATAGTCTGAGCTGTGACTCGCAGGGTGCTCTGGACCTGAGCTGCCAGGACTCAGTCGGCATGATCCGCTGGCAAGAATGCAGTCGCCTGTGGCGTATCAAGGTACGCCCCGATGAACTGTAAAGCCTGCACCGGTTCAAGATGGGACTTGGGGTAGTTGAACAAGAACCCCAGGCCTGCTTGCAGGAAGATTGTGTGCGACGCCACTCACCGGCTTTCCTCGACCGAAGATTCTGTGATGAGTCAGTCGTCGAGGTAGGAGAAAAACGGTACGCCCTGATGTCTGAGACAGGCGGCGACCGCGAAGAGGCATTTCATGAAGACCCGCGGGGTGGATGCGAGGCCGAAGAGGAGCACCCTGTACTGGAAGTGCTCTCCCCACACCCTGCCTGTGCTGGGGGTGGATTAAAATGTGGTCATACGCGTCTTTTAGATCCAAGGAGCATAGCCAGTCGCCCTGCCGGAGGAAGGGCAGCAGGACACCAAGAGATAGCATCTTGAACCCAAGAGGATTGCGGAAAATTGCAAGAGGATCTTGATAAATTGGAAGACTGGGCATCCAAAGTGCAGATGAAATTTAATGTGGACAAGTGCAAAGTTATGCACCTAGGGAAGAACAACCCAAACTATGGTTACACGATGCAAGGTTCCACATTAGGAATCACCACCCAGGAAAAAGATTTAGGCGTCATTGTGGATAACATGTTAAAACCCTCGGCCCAGTACACAGCGGCGGCCAAGAGAGCAAATAGAATGCTAGGTATCATAAGGAAAGGAATGGAAAATAAAACAAAGGATATTATAATGTCTCTATATTGTTCCATGGTGAGACCGCACCTTGAATATTGTGTGCAATTCTGGTCGCCGTATCTTAAAAAAGGATATAGCATTATTAGAAAAGGTTCAGAGAAGAGCCACCAAAATGGTAAAGGGGATGAAGAAAGGCTTAAAAGGTTAGGGCTCTTTAAACTGGAAAAGAGACGGCTGAGGGGAGATATTATAGAAGTTTATAAATCAATGAACGGAGTGGAACGGGTAAACATAGATCGATTGTTCACGTTATCAGAATATAGAGAGACTAGGGCCAGGGGTGGGCAAGTCCGGTCCTGGAGAGCCGCAGACCAGTCAGGTTTTCATGATATTTCTAATGAATTATTATCTTATTGTTATTGTTATTATCTTTCTTATCTTTAATCCCAGTTATCCCTGTTTCAATCCCTGTTATCTGTAAACTTGACATATGTTTTATGCTTAAGTACAAAGTTGTTAAAATGTAAACCGCGCTGATGATGAATAGCGCGGTATATAAAAACTGTTAAATAAATAAATAATTAAAAAATATTCATGAATCTATTTGCATCCACTGCCTTCCATTGTATGGAAATAGGTCCATGAATATTCATTAGTGACATCATGAAAACCGGACTGGTCTGCGGCTCTCCAGGACTGGACTTGCCCATCCCTGGACTAGGGGACATGCAATTAGGCTACAGGGTAAACTATTTAAGACAAATAAGAGAAAATATTTTTTCACTCAACGTGTAATCAAACTCTGGAATTTGTTACCAGAGGATGTAGTAAAGGCTGTTAGTTAGCTGGGCTTAAAAAAAGGTTTGGACAAGTTCCTGGAGGAAAGGTCCATAAACCATTATTATAAAGGGACCCAGGATATCAATGCTTGACATAATACAAGCATTGTGGAACCTGTGTCTTTTGGGGAAACTGCTAGGTGCGTATGACCTAGATTGGTCACTGTTGGAAACAGGATACTGGGCTTGATGGACCTTGGTCTGACCCAGTATGGCATATCTTATGTTGATAGGGTCTAAAGGAGATATGGAATAATATAATTTTCTTGCTTGCCTTTGTCTGCTCGAGTCACAACTACAACTCAATCCTTCAGGAGGCCCAACAACTACATTTCCCAAGACCCCTGGGGCCAAGTGTTAATGCTCCACCCCTGAAGGGCATCAAAGGCCGCTCCTACCTGGAAACCCTTGGGCCCAGGTAGTGGGTAAGCGGCAGTATCTAACAGTATCCCCAAAAGACACAGGTTCCACAATGCTTGTATTGGGTCAAGCATTGATATCCTGGGTCCCTTTTTAATAATGGTTTATGGACCTGGAAGAATGATATGGAAACAAAAGATTAATAATGCCTCTGTATTGTTCCATGGTGTGACCACACCTTGAATACTGTGTGTAATTCTGGTCGCTGTATCTTAAAAAGGATATAGCGGAATTAGAAAAAGTAGAGAGACGAGCCACCAAAATGGTAAAGGGGATGGAAGGTACCCCTTTGAGGAAAGTCTTAAAAAGTTAGGGCTCTTCAACTTGGAAAAGAGACAGCGGAGGGGAGATATGATAAGAGGTCGAAAAATTTATGAATGGAGTGGAACGGGTTAACGTAGATCAGTTGTTTACTCCATCAAAAAGCAGAAAGACTAGAGGACATGCAATGAAGCTACAATGGAACCCATTTAAGACTAATAAGAGAAAATATTTTTACATTCAATGTGTAATCAAACTCTGGAATTCATTACCAGAGGATGTAGTAAAAGCTGTTAGTGAGGCTGGGTTTAAAAGAGGTTTGGACAAGTTCCATAAACCATTAAAGAGGACCCAGGAAAGCATTGTGGAACCTGTGTCTTTTTGGGAAACTGCTAGATATTTGTGACTTGGTTTGGCCACTTTTGGAAACAGCATACAGGGCTTGATGGACCTTGGTCCAGTATGGCATTTCTTAAGTTCTTATTCAAAAGTACAAAAGACTGGTTAAAAAAGAACAAATGGTCTGTTTTAAACTGGCCAGCAAGGAGTCCTGATCTCAATCCAATTGAGAGCCTTTAGAAAGAGCTGAAATCTGCCACTGCTAAAAGGAATCCTGAAACATTCATGAGCTGGAACAGTTGAAGAGTGGGAAAAACTACCAGAAGACAGATGTATGAAAGTTATAGATGGCTACAAGAAACATTTGGAGGTTGTCATCACTACAAAGGGTTGTGCAACCAAATATTAGTGAAGTTTGCCACTAATCCTGTCCTGGTGATATTTTGGGGTTTTTTTTTTTGTTTTCTCAGGAATTACTATGTCTAAGTTGCACAGACATCTTTTTTGGACATACTATTAAAATATTATGACATACAATTGGAATATTTCCAATTATTTCTTAAGATATTGTACACAGCATACCTAAAGTGCAAGGGTGCCAATAATGTTGACCACAACTGTAATTAAGAAAATCCTCTGTAAAATTACCCTCACTGTGCTGTTCTATTTCTGACAACTGAACTGTATAACTCAAGATGATGTTAGAAATTTTGCAATAAATATGGTAGCCAGCAAGTGATGAGTATTAAGGTCTGTTCATCTCCTGATAACTGGAAGGTGAAAAGATGATGGATTTAGGGGAGGGCAGGAGAAAGGAACCCATCACCGAGAGTTGGAAGAGAAGTGAGGACATCAGTGGCATGATGCTGGCTCATGCCTAGCTTTTTGCTGGCCAACTTAGACAAAGGTTCTGCCACATTTACTGTACTTCAGGCTAAGAATCTTTGCTATAGAAGCTAGGCTAGATAGGAGGGTAGTTGTTGAAGAATGTTCATGGCACCACAGTCTAATAGATGCTGGTTTGATTGAGGAGAAAACCTTAAGGAAAAAGAGGAAGCTGCCAGCCCCCATGCCCCCCCCAATGAAAAAGTCTAGAAAGAAACACTACTTCTTTGTCTTTGTCTTCTTATTATAAGAGAGACCACGAAAAAAAGTAACAAGCAAAGACAGAACATAAATAACACTAGAGACACTAAAGAGTTGGAAATAGGTTTACCATAATTTTACTGAGGACTGTGGATTGATTTTTGTTCTATACCATTTATTCTCTTTTTTACTAACTTTAAATCCTTACTTCCTAGGCAGTCTGCTCAGGAAACAGGAGGTCTAATTGAATTCTGAAAAAAATGTTTCCTCTGAGTTTAAACACTTAACTCTTCTGTTAACTGAAGTCACTGCTCAGCAGCAGCCAGCTTCTTTCTGAATCCCTCCCTTCCTTCTACCCAGACCAAAGACTGGAGTTTCAAATCAGAGTTTCCAGTACAAAGTACTACACTACTATGCCTAGAGAAGAAAGAGGGTAGAAAAGGGGAAGACTAAGGAAACACAATGAATAAGGGATCAGGATCCAAAGGCAGCCTCAAAGAGGTGAGCCTTGAGCTTAGACCTGAAAAGGAGCAGGGATGAAGCCTGACGTACAGACTCAGGAAGTTTATTCCAAGCATAAGGAGCAGTGAGGTGAAAGGACCGAAGTCTGGAGTTAGCAGAGGTAGAAAAGGGCAAAGAGAGGAGCAAACCAGTAGTAGAACGAAGTTATGAGGAGGGGTGTAAAGGGAGAGGAGAAGGGCAGCAGAGTGAAAGCACTTAAAGGTCAGAAGGAGGACTTTGAACTGGCTGCGGAAGCAGATAGGAAGCCAATGAAGTAGCAAGTAGGAAGTTGCAAAAGTCAAGATAGGAAGTAATTAAAGAGTAGACAAGTGTTCTAGCAGTGTCATCAGAAAGGAAGGGGTGAATTTTGTAAATGTTATAGAGAAAGAAGTGACAGGTTTTGGCAATATGTTGTATATGTGAGGAGAAGGAAAAGGAGGAATAAAAAATGATGCCAAGATTATGGGCTGATGAAACAGGAAATAGAAGATTGTCAACAGTGATCGAAAAAGGAGAAAGGAAGAGGAGGGTTTAGGGGGGAAAAAATAAGTAGTTCAGTTTTGTTCATGCTAAGTTTCAGCAGACGATGAGACATCCAGGTGGTAATATCACAAAGATAGGCGTACTGCAGCCTGAGAAATATAAGGTGTAGAAAGATAGATTTGAGAATCATCAGCATAAAAATGGTATTGAAATCCATGTGAGGAAATTATAGAACCAAGGGACTGGGTATAGCGAGGGAAAATTAGAACATCCAGAACGGACCCCTGGGGAACACCAACTGAAAGTGGAATAAGGGAAGAGGAGGAGCCATTAGAACAAACACTAAATGAGCGAAGGGAGAAATCAGAAGAGAACCAGGACAGGACAGAATCTTTAAAACCAAGTGATGACAAGTTGTCAAGGAGAAGGTAATGATCAACAGTACCAAAAGCAGCTGGAAGGTCAAGAAGGATAAGGATGGAACAGAGGCCCTCAGATTTGGCCAAGAACAAATCACTTGAGACCTTGGCTAGTGCTCTTTCAGTGGAATATGAGGGACAAAAGCCAGACTGAAAAGGTTCTAGAAGAGCATGAGAGGAAAGAAAATCGTGACAGTGGTGGAGAAAGCGTAGTTACTCACTGGTAACAGGTGTTCTCCAGGGACAGCAGGAATCAGTCCTCACTTATGGGTGACGTCGGCACCGACGGAGCCTGTGCGAGCAATTCCTCAGCTTTCAAAGAAAGCCTTTGGGATTGCTGCCATGCATGCGTTGTCTTCTTTCCGCCCAAGGGTGCCATCTTGCTCAGTCAGGTCCCATAGCTAGAGCCCCTACTAAGCAAATGGCAAGGGAAGGATAAGAACAGCAACTCTTAAGGGGAGATGGGAGGGTAGTGAGGACTGATTCCTGATGTCCCTGGAGAACACCTGTTACAGGTGAGTAACTACGCTTTCTCCAGGAACAAGCAGAAAGTCAGCCTTCACTTATGGGACTCCCCAGCTACAGGCTACCGAAACCTATAAGCAAAAGCACCTCCGCGAAGCCATGAGCAGATGCCAACAATCCAAAGGGAGCCCGAGTCCTCGGGCGCCAAGCTCCCGGTAGCCACAGAAGAAGGGTCGGAAGGCAGGAGTTGCTTATACCCCGAACAGATTACAGCCTGGCTGAAGGCGCTGTCCTGGCGGGACTCCCTCTCCAGGCAGTAATGTGAAGTGAAGGTATCCACTGAAGACCAGGTTGCAGCCTGGCAAATGTCTGTCAGAGGCACTGAGCACAGCAAAGCCACTGATGCTGCCTTGGCACGGACACCGTGCACGGTGACTCGCCAATCCAGCGGGGCCTCAGCCTTTGCCTGAGCGAAGGCGATGCAGTCCGCCATCCAGATGGAGAGAGTGTGCTTGGTGACGGCAAGCCCCAGACGGTTAGGATCATAGGCGATGAAGAGTCGGTCGGACTTGCGATGACCCTGGGTGCACTGCAGGTAGAAGGCGAGAGCCTTCTTGCAGTCGAGCATATGCAGGACTGCCGACGCCCGGTTGGCGTGACGTCTTGGGAAGAAAGTTGGTAAGACTATCTTTTGGTTGAGATTGAAATCCAAGACAACTTTCGGTAGGAACTTGGGGTGAGTTCGGAGGATCACCCTGTTCTCGTAGAACCTGGTGTAGGGAGCCACAGCCATGAGTGCTTGCAGTTCGCTGACTCCCCGAGCTGAGGTCAGCACCACCAAGAAAATTATCTTCCAGGAGAGATGCCAAAGCGAGCATGTCACCATCGGCTCGAAGGGCGGCTGCGTTAACTGCAAAAGCACGATGTTCAGGTCCCACTCTGTTGGCGGAGGCCGGGCGGGGGGCTTGGAAAGCAGGAGGCCCTGCATGAAGCAGGAGACCACAGGCTGGCACGAGAGGGGTTTACCCTCAATGGGGAAGAGGTTGACTGAAATTGCACTCAGGTGAATTCTGACCGAATTGGATTTCAGCCCCACCTGTGAGAGGTGGAGGACGTACTGGAGAACACACTGGGTGGAGCAGGAGAACGGATCGATCTGGAGCTTGGAGCACCAGACCGAGAAGCGCTGCCACTTGAGAGTGTAGGCCCGTCTCGTCCTTCCTCAATCTCCTCTGGGAGGTATAGCGAGGCTAAAGAGATCTGTTCAGCCACCAGGCTGTTAGAGATAGCGAGTCCAGGTTCGGGTGCATCACCCGTCCCTCCTCCTGTGTCAGCAGACCTGGAGCACTGCCCAGGGGGACCAGGGGCTCCGAAGAGAGTCAGAGTAGCAGCAGGAAACAAGGCTGTCAAGGCCACGAGGGTGTCATGAGAATCACTGAGGCTCAGTCCCTCTGAATCTTGTGGAGAGTTCTCACAATGAGAGGAATAGGGCGTAACGTATACAGAAGTCCGGAAGTTCAGTTCAGGAGGAACACATCCGGAGCAACCCTGCTCGGGTGCGGTATTGGCCCGCAAAAGCGGGAAGCTGTGCGTTCGCCAGACTGGCAAATAGGTCTATGGACGGAGTCCCCCAGCAGCAAAACAGGTGGAGAACCACTCTGGACTCAGGCGCCACTCGTGCGGACGGAGAAGCCTGCTGAGCCTGTCCGCGAGGACATTGTCTGGGCCTGGGAGGTAGACAGTTCTTAGAGTCATGCAGAGGAGGACTGCCTCCCGACAGAGGAGGCGGGAGCCCATACCCCCTTCCTTGTTTATGTAGAACATCGCCACCTTGTTGTCGGTCTGCACAAGCACCGACTTGCCTCGCTATTGGTACTCAAAGACCTTCAGGGCCAACCGGACCGCTCAAAGTTTGAGCAGGTTGATCTGCTGCTGAGATTCCTCGGGTGACCACCGTCCCTGGGTACAGAGGTTGTCGCAGTGAGCTCCTCAGCCCAACAGCGAGGCATCCGTCATCAAGATGCACTCGTGTTGCAGAGTCTGGAAGGGCATGCCCTGAAGAAGGCTTCGGGGATTCTGCCACCAATGCAGGGAACTGGATAGGCTGCGTGAGACCGAGATGGGGTCCTGGAGCCGGCCCGAGGCTTGGGACCATTGTGCTCTGAGACCTCATTGAGCTGCTCGCATATGCATGTGAGCATGGGGAATGACATGCACGGTCAAGGCCATGTGCCCCAGAAGGCGCAGCATGGTCCATACCGAGACCCTGGACTGGTCTTGGATCTCGGCAGCCAGAGCGCAGAGGCGGTCCGCGCATGCTCGAGGGAGGAAGGCAGTTGCCCATTCCATGTCGAACAGAGCACCGATGAACTCCAGTGCCTGCACCAGTTCGAGATGGAGTAGTTGATTAGGAAACCAAGCCGCTCGAGGAGGAGGACTGTGCGCGATGCCAAGAGGCAAACCTCCTCTGCCAGTGCGCCCGTGATGAGCCAGTCATCTAGGTAAGGGTAGACAGATATGCCCTTCAGCCGGAGGTGGGCTGTGGCCACTGACAGGCATTTTCTGAAGACTTGCGGAGCAGACAAGAGCCCAAAGGGGAGCACTCTGTAAAGGAAGTGATCCCCCTGTACCCTGAAATGCAGGTACTTCCTGTGCTTGGGGTGGGGACAGGGATGTGAGCAAAAGCGTCTCTGAGATCCAAGGTGCATAGCCAATCGCTCTGCCAGAGGAAGGGCAGCAGGAGGCCAAGCGATAGCATTCTGAACTTCTCCCACACCAGAAATTTGTTTAGGTTCCTGAGATCGAGGATGGGGCGCAGGCCCCTCCATCCTCTTCGGAACAAAGATGTAACAGGCGTAAAACCTCCGACTTCAAAGGTGTGGCGGGACCCTTTTGACTGCTTGTTGACCAAGGAGGTTGTTCAACTCTTGCTGTAAGCAAGTCTGGTGCGAGCGGAGTCGAGAAGGCTCCGCTGTGGAGAAGGGAGTCTGTCCAGATGAAGACGATACCCGTCCCGGACTATCTGGAAGACGCAGGTGTCCGATGTTTTGACCTTCCAACTCGGGGGTGAAAAGGGACAGATGTCCTCCCACTGGGGGGGTGCCGCCGGGAGGCGAGAGGCTATGCATTTGGCATCAAAACCCACTGGCTAGGGTGGTGCCGGTGGTTGAGCCCCTTAGATTTCCGGTGACCCTGAGCTCCCCCTTTGCCTTGGCCACCGGCGCAGGTGAATAGGGTGGGTATCCCCGGTAAGGGAGCCCCTTCCTCTGGAAGAAGGATTTCTTACTATGCTGTTTCTTCCGGGGAAGGGAAGAGGTTGTCCGAGAGAGATGGGTACAGGTCACAAATTCCGTCTTGATCTCAGCTGCCTTGTCCTCCATGTGATTGCCGAACAGTTGTTCACTGAGGCAGGGAACATCCAAGAGTTTCTCCTGGACCCACTGTTCCAGGTCTGAGGACTACAGCCACACTTGATGCCGGGCTCTGATGCTGCCACACGGGCGGAAGACTTCAACCAGTCATATGCGGCACGGGAAAGATATTTAGAGCAGTCCGTGACTGATCTCAGGAGTGTCTGAAATCTGAGATGTTCAACTCCGAGGCCCACGGAGAAACCGCCGAGTTCTTTAGCGAAGTCGTGGAGGAACATACCCATACATAGTTGGTATGCCTGGATGCAGCATGACAGCATGGATCCCTGGTAAGCCTTGCGCCCAAGGGCACGGGATTCTCTACCAGGTGGGACCGAAGAGTGCAACTTTGGGCTCTTCTGCTTCCGCATCGCGGATTCCACTACTATGGAGGAATGGGGAAGCTGGGCCTTTCGAAACCCAGGACCGCGCTGGACTCTGACATCGAGTCTTTTATTCACAATAGGGACGCAAGACAGGTGCTTCCCACATGCAGAGAAGCAGCCAGGTCAGGATGGAAGGCACAGGGACCGTGAGAGAGTCCCTAGGGGGGAGATTCATATTGCAAAATGTCAAGTTCCTTTGCCCTTGGCTCTTCCTCGGTCTGCGTAGGCAGATTGAGGGCCCGAGCCATATCCCATACAAATACCAAGGAGGTATCTTCGGGAGGTGACCACCTTTGCGAGTCGGGGCAGGGACAGGTCAGAAGGAAGGTCCCTATGGGTGTGGGTTTCAGGGGATGTGTCCCCATCTGATTCTCAGTCCGAGAGGTCCAAGGAGGAGTCAGGCTAATCCCCGTGGCCGATGCCCGCTTGGAGCCAGAGACACCGACTCTGGAAGACCTCGCCCCCGAGGAACAGGACGACGAGCGAGACCAGTGCTGAGGACCCTCACGAGGCCCATGGCTCTCGGGGGTTTCCAAGGCAGTTTTCGGGATAAGTCGAAAGACTCTTGGTCTCAAGGCACGAGCCAACCATGCTGGGCAAAAGCGCCTGCTGGGCAGCTAGGAAAGCAGAAATGCTGAACTTTAGTTCCAGCATACGGGACTTCCACTCAGGGGTGGGTCCTTGTGATGCCGACACCAGGGTTACTGGGTCTGGTGTGGAGGAGGAGAGGGAGTCCTCACCAGGATGACCCTCAGGAGACTACGCGCCATCGCTGGAGGCCTCCGTATCTGTACTAGGTACCTTTCGAGGCCGCTCCTTGTCCGACTCTCAGGAACGCCTGGGAGGGCTAAGGGAACGAGGGTGAGATCGCTCACGCTTATCCCGAGCCCCCGACAGTGACTTTGAGGTCTTCTTCTTTCGCCGTCCACCTCGGGCGAACCCTAGTCGGAGTGACGCATGGGATGCAGAGTCACTGTGGGGGACCCTGCAAGTGCTGCATCGGTGACCCCGGGGCTGCCTTACAGAAAATGTCATCTGACTTCTGCTTACAGCTTAGCAAGGCCTTAGCGGACATTTTCTTACAGAGCGAGCAAAGCTCCGAGTTGTGGTCAGCTCCCAGGCACTGCAGACAACAGTCATGGGTGTCCGTGAGCAACATATTTTTGGAGCATCTGTCATATTTTTTGAAGCCAGTGGCCATGGGGGCAAAAAGAGCCCCTGCGAGATCAAATGCCCTCAAGGCCAGCAGTTAGAAAAAAGGGCGCAAAAAGGGCCCAAAGCAAGAAAAAAGGAATTCCCTGGCCCACAGCCGAAGCGGGGGCATCGGGGAGGACTGGTGCAACCAGATAAAAGGCTGAAGGGCCAGAACAGAGAAAACATTTTCCGAGGGACGAGGATGTGCATCCGAAGTGCTCCGCGGAAAAAGGGAGACTGAGCAAGATGGCACCCTTGGGCAGGAAGAGGACCATGCATGCATGGCAGCAATCCCAAAGGCTTTCTTTGAAAGCTGGGAAATTGCTTCTGTGCGGGCTCCGTCGGTGTCAACGTCATCCATAAGTGAGGACTGACTTCCTGCTTGTTCCTGGAGAATAGCACACTCAAGAATTTTAGAAATGAAAGGATAATTAGAAGGAGAGTTAGGATCCAGAGAAAGTTTCTTGAGTAGTGGTGTGACCACAGCATATTTGAATGCTGCAGGGACAGTTGCAGTGGAAAGAGAGAGGTTGAGAATATGTGAGATGGCAGGGATGAGAGCAGAAGAAATGAGGAGGAGATTGGTGAGGATGGGATCAGAAGAGCAGGTTGGAGGGTTGGAGGAGAGAAGTTGAGACAATTCATCATCGAATATCCTTGGAAAGGATGAAAGGGTAATAGTATTTGATGGGAAAAGTTGGTATTGAGGGAGAGAGGGGAATAAATTAGTTTGAAGGGGGAACTGGAGAGAAATCTCATGTATTCTGTTAAAGAAGAAATCAGCAAGTGTAACTGAGAGTAAAGTCGGCATGGATTAGTAGCAAGAGAATCAGTCAGGTGGATTGTAGGGCTGATACCTGTTCAGAAACTAATGTCTGAACCAATAACATAAAATAAAATGGCCCTGGCTACTTGAACGAATGTTCCTGATATAAAAGTCAATTTTTCGTTCACTATCACCTTCAATTGCAATGGATTAGAATATCTCACTATTTAACTCAAAACAGTCCAAACACAGTTTTTTTCTCGAGGTCTCAGTTCTACAATCGCAACGGCCTCATCGACTTACGTCAGAAACTGGCCTTTTTTTCTTTAAGCAAATGGCCAGTTTCTGACGTAAGTCGATGAGGCCGTTGCGATTGTAGAACTGAGACCTCGAGAAAAAAAACGTGTTTGGACTGTTTTGAGTTAAATAGTGAGATATTCTAATCCATTGCAATTGAAGGTGATAGTGAACGAAAAATTGACTTTTATATCTGAACCAATAGCATGGCTTCCTGTTACAAGATGGGGCCTGCTCTGAACCAAAGACTGAATTAAACAAGATGGATTCCTGTTTTTTTTTTTTTTTACAACTCAGCATTAAAACGTACAAATCAATCAATTTTGCCAGTTTATGACACTTCACAGTAAAAGCATGTTTACAGCTGACTACGTGCAGAGGAACATAGCGAGACCTTCACTGTGCTAGCATTTGCAACAATGTATGAACCTGCACACCAGTAACTTCCGAGCACGATGGACCTTTGTTTGCAGAAGGACCACCTTTTAGCTGTTATCGGATTTGCTGAAGATGACATACTGGGTTTGAGACCAGCCAATCTACAGGACTTCAGGACAAAGAATTATATGGCTGTACACCAGAACCAAGGGAGAGAGAAGAGACCAGAATACAGACAGATGCAGCACATAAAGCACCTGCAGCACTCTAAAACATGTACAGAAGCTGGCAGAACACCTGGGAACCTTAACTTCTGTTACAGACTGTCTCTCTCTGGCTGGAAGTCAGATAATGTTCAAGGGCGAAACCTTGGGGCAGAGTGAAACTCACCCCCCCACAGATCTGCAGCTCGGTATGACCACGCAGTTCATCTCAGCTGACATTGGAACTCTGCCATACATTGACTTTGTCCCATGCCAGAGACAATTTCCCGGACCCAGCCACAGGTTTTGGCAAGAGTTAAGGTACTGGTCTTTAATGTCTCTCCCTGAGGTTAGGGCTAGCTTAGATAGACAATTTACTGCACGTCTGAGTGCAGAGCGAATCACTGACTTTGGTTCCTAAAACAGAGATTAGGTAATTGTAACAGAGCTGCATAACATACTACCTGAGAAAACTAACTTATACTATTTCCACTATTTTTGCTATCAGAAATAAAGTCTAATTTTATATACAAAGACAGGGCTGGCTCTTGTCTTATCAGGTGGTTTGTTTGCCAGGTAGTCCTATGGAATCTTGGGAAAAGGAGGGTAGCAGTTTTTCCCTAGACAGAGTATTTATACATGTGTATTTATCTGCTACAGAAAATATCTCCTACAGGATATAGTAGTCTTGCTTAGCCAGAGCTAAAGCAGACTGGAAGGAAGAAAGCATACATTTGAAGTGAAGGAAGACAGAAAGGAGGTGAGATCTGAGCTAGTTGCACTCAGCAGAACAAGCACAGGAGCAGAGAAAGAGTAGTTACTCACCTGTAACAGGTGTTCTCCAGGAGCTGCAGGAATCAGTCCTCACATATGGGTGACGTCGGCACCGACAGATCCCCCGTGTGGAGCATTTCCCCAGCTTTCAAAGAAAGCCTTTGGGAATGCAGTGAGCATGCGCAGTTCCCTTCCCGCCCAAGGGTGCCATCTTGCTCAGTCTGATGACATAGCTAAAAGACAGAAAAAATAGCAAAAATAAATCATATGACTGCAAGAGGAGGAGGGAGGGTTGTGAGGACTGATTCCTGCTGCTCCTGGAGAACACTTGTTACAGGTGAGTAACTGCTCTTTCTCCAGGACCAAGCAGGAAGTCAGTCCTCACATATGGGACTCCCCAGCTTAGGGTTACCGGAGACCCCAGCTGAACAATGAGCTCCCTCTAGAGCCTCAGCATGCAAGAACAGAATCTTCTCTGATAACGCCCCCGAACGGTAGCCCAACACCAGGGCCGGAGGGTAGGAGTTGCCTAAACCCCAAAGAGATTATGGAGTACCGCCTGCCCGAAAGCACTGTCCCTGCGGGACTCCCTCTCAAGGCAGTAGTGGGCCGCAAAGGTCTGACTTGAAGACCAAGTAGCGGCCCGGCAGATGTCTGCCAACGGAAAAGAGTGGAGATGAGCCACTGATGCATCCTTCGCCCTGACACAATGAGCCATAACTCGACCCTGCAATGAGAGGTCGGCTGCCCTGTAAGCCCAGGCGATACAGTCAGCTACCCATATGGACAAAGTACACTTTGTCATGAGGTAGGCAGCACAGACCCTGAGATATTAAGAAATAATATGAAAGAAGAGCTTACCTTGCAGCCACAGGTGCAGTTGCAGCATTCACAATGCAGAGAGGCAGGGAAAAGGAATACAAACTTTCCACATGGTTTTAGTGACGCAGTAAGAATTGAGGGTTCCAATCAGGCTCACCTGGATCCAGACTCACGTTCTACGTTAGTTGAGCAGAGAGATAAAAACAGGGGGGAAGTCCCACAGAGGCAGAAGGGGAAGAAGGAGAAGGGGAAGGAGAAAGGAGAAGGGAAGCTGGAGCCTGGATTAGGGCTGGAGCAGGAGTTTGACCGTGAGGAGGAAAGCAGAGACCAAAGGAAGTCTGACTGCAGTTCCAGGCAGGCTTGGAAAGAAGGTGAGACCAGAACTCCCAAGCAGTTACAGAAAGACACGTTGCCTTGGAGAACCAGGGCTGAAGAAAGGCAGGCTGATAAACCCAGGAGAGCTAAGAAAGACAGTAGCAAAGTCTTCCCAGCCAGAGGGGTCCTCATACCGAGGCAAACAGCCCAGCCAACAGAGGGCCGAGGTCACGTCCAGGGAAGCTCACTGAAGGCAGGAAGTGAGTTTCCTTCAGCCAAGCACAGTAACCGGTGTTCCCAAAGAAGAGCAGGCTGCAGGGCAGAGAGAAAGCCTTGGCTAGAAGCAGAGGAGGTTGAAACCATCTTCTCCACAGGAAAAGATAAGTACCCTATCTTTTGTGAAGGGAGAGAAAGGGGTCTCCGTGGGAAAAGCCAGACTTACAACAAGCTAGTGAACTCTTATTGGCCTAAGCCGTGGGAAGAAATCCCCAGCACAGCTCCTGCTATCTGGGACACCCAAAAGCAGCTCCAACTTGCAGCAACTGAGGTTTCCCCAGGGCAAGGCTCGGAGAGCAGCTTCACAGGGGCTCAGTGTCCCTACACAGGACCAGGTCCTGGCCCTATGCAGTGGGAGACCTATAGCACAGAAAACATCCCTGAGCCCATGGAATGTGCTTTATGTGTGGCTGATAACATAGAGTCTCTCTGTTAAGAAAAAGAGCAAGAAAGAAAGTGTATTTTTGCACATTGGAAATGTGATGGACTTTTACTTGCTGGAAAGAAGCGTAATTATTATTTGTTAAGCATCCTCTACACCGGTGAAGCAACTGTTCTTTTATGTTGTCCTTATTCTATGACATCCTCAAGGGAAATGGAATAAAACCCAACCTTAATTTCACTCTGGTCACGACTGCAGTGTCCTTTATTTCCACAACTCAAGGCTATACCCGGGTCTAGGCAACCGCCTATGACCGGCATAGTCTCACAACTTGGAGACAGCCAACCCCAACTTATTGGGGTCAAAAGAGACGAAGAGTTGAACAGCCCTCCGGTGCTCCCACGTACGGTCAAGATAGAAGGATAATGCCCTCCTACAGTCCAGGGTATGCAAGACCATCTCAGCCCGGCTGGCATGCGGCCTGGGAAAGAAAGTCGGAAGAACCACCTCCTGATTGAGGTGGAAAGAGGAGACAATCTTAGGAAGGAACTTAGGGTGAGTCCGTAAGACTACTCAGTTCCTATAGAACCTAGTATAAGGAGCATCTGATACTAGGGCCTGAAGCTCACTCACTCGTCTCGCTGAGGTAAGGGCTACCAGGAACAACGCTTTCCAGGAGAGAAAATGTAGAGGGCAGGTAGCCATAGGTTCAAATGGTGGACAAGTAAGCCATTGCAAGACCACATTTAAATCCCACTCAGGGGCAGGTGGACGCACTGGAGGCTTAAGCAAAAGCAGGCCTCTGAGGAAACGAGCCACCAAAGGATGGCCTGAGAGAGACTGACCCTCCACTGTGGAGTGGTGTGCTGAAAGAGCACTAAGATGAACTCTCACAGAATTGGACTTAAGGCCTAGGTTGGACAGGTGAAGTAAATATTGCAGCACCAGTGGTACCAGGCATGAGAAAGGATTCTTGTTGTGTTGAGCACACCAGTTAGAGAATCTACGCCACTTAAGGGCATAAGACTTTCTGGTGGACTGCCTCCTAGAGGCCAGGACCACGTCCTCCACTTCCCTAGGCAGCAGTAAGAGCGCTAGAACTACCCTTTCAGCAGCCAGGCCATCAAATGGAGGGACTGGAGATTGGGGTGTAAGAGAGATCCCTGCTCCTGAGACAGGAGATCGGGTTGCGTCCCCAGAGGAAGAGGAGTGTCCACCGCAAGTTGCAACAGAAGTGGGAACCACGGTTGCCTCGGCCATCTGGAGGCCACCAGAATCATCGAGGCCCCGTCCCTGAGCACTTTGAACAGTGTCTTGGGCACTAGAGGCGTGGGAGGAAATGCATATAGGAGGCCCGTGGACAATGGACTAAGAAACGCATCCGCTGCCACTCTGAGAGGATGCGGTTGTCTGGAACAGAACCTTGGAAGTTGACAGTGCAGAGGACTGGCAAAGAGATCTATGGTTGGAAGGCCCCATCTCAGGAAGATCTGCTGAACCACTAAGGGATTCAATCGCCATTCATGCGGCTGCAAGATCCTGCTCAGTCTGAGATAGACTGCTTTGAGAAGGATGCCGTGATCGACTGCCCAGGAGCACAGTCTCTGCGCCTCCTGACAGAGAAGAAGGGACCCTGGGCCCCCTTGTTTGTTCATGTAGAACATAGCAACTTGATTGTCCGTCTGGACCAAGACAGACTGGTGAGAGATGAGATGGGAGAAGGTTCTCAGGGCTAAGCGGATAGCTCTCAGTTCTAAGAGATTGATCTGTTGTGCGGCCTCCCAAGGGGTCCACAGGCCTTGAGTACATGCCCCTTGGCAATGTGCACCCCAACCCTGAAGAGAAGCATTGGTTGTCAGCACTTGAGAGTGTGGAGGTGTCTGAAAAAACACCCCTTGCACTAGATTCGGAAGATGAAGCCACCACTGCAGAGAAGAGGCTAGTAGCGTGGACACCCTCACTTTGTCCGTAAGGTTTCCTGTGGCTTGGTGCCACTGAGTTCTGAGGCCCCATTGAGCTGGCCTCATGTGCAGACAGGTATTTGGGGTTACATGGACCGTGGAAGCCATGTGGCCTAAAAGCCTCAGGAATTGCCTGGCGGAGACCAGAGAATTGCTGTGGAACTGCCTGGCTAGATCCATCAACCTGTGGGCCCTGTCCACGGGTAAAAAGGCCTTTGCCTGAAGGGTGTCCAGCCCTGCTCCTATGAACTCCATGTTCTGTGAAGAGTGCAAAGTGGACTTTGCGAAATTTATAACAAACCCCAAGTGCTGAAGGAGAGCAACAGTGTGAAGGGTGGCTTGATTGGCCTCCTGTGGAGACTGGCCCCTGATGAGCCAGTTGTCCAGGTATGGAAAAACAAAGAGGCCTTGAAGCCTTAGGTAGACCGCCACCACCGCCAGGCACTTGGTGAATACCCTGGGGGCAGAGGTTAGGCCAAAAGGCAGTACTCTGTACTGATAATGGTTTCCTCCCACGACAAACCTGAGATATTGTCTGTGGTCTGGATGAATGAGGATGTGAGTATACGCATCCTTTAGGTCTAAGGAGCATAGCCAATCTCCCTGCTGGAGGTAGGGCAGCAGGATTCCACGGTTGAGCATCTTGAACTTTTCCCTCTCCAGGAACTTGTTGAGATTTCGCAAGTCTAGGATGGGTCTGAGGCCTCCTGTTCTTTTTGGTACCAGAAAGTACCTGGAATAGAAGCCTAGACCTCTCAGGTGGTGGGGCACCAGTTCCACTGCCTGTTCCTTTACAAGACTTGCCAACTCCTGCAGGAGTAGGTCCCTGTGCAGAGGGAGTCGTGGAGGCTCCCCTGGAAAATAGGAGGGGGGTACCTGGTGAAAGTGGAGGAGATAGCCTCTTTGGACTATACTGAGCACCCAGGTATCCCTTGTGACGGCTGACCACCTGTGGGCAAACAGGGCCAGCCGGCCTCCTGTGCTGATGTGGGCCAGCTGAGGAGGAGAGGCTATGCCACTGGGATCAAAACCCCACTCCCTGCTGTGCAGGAGTCGGTGTTGGTGGCTTGGGGGCTTTCTGCCTATGGGGCCCATGTCCCTGTCCCTGCCTCTTGGCCTGCAGACCCTGTTGGGGAGCTATAGAGGCCTGATAATGAGGGTATGGTTTATAGCAGATGACTTCCGTGGGTAAAAGGTCTTTTTCCCCGAGCCCTTCTTCTTCTGTGAAGGGGCAGAGGTTTTTCTGGACAGCCTAGTCCGGGTAAGAGTCTCGGTCTCGAGTTCTGCAGTCTTTTCAGCCATGGGCTTGCAAAAGAGGTTTTCACCTCGGCAGGGGACATCGACCAACTTGTCCTGCACCCATGGCTCAAGGTCCGATGACTGTAGCCAGGTCTGACGGCGTGCACCAATGCCGGCCGCGGCTACTCGGGCCGAAGCCTCAAAGACATCATAGGCTGCTCGAGAGATAAACTTCGAGCACTCACGAATACCCGAGGACAGGGCATCTCTGCAAAGATTCCTCGGAGAGACCAGCAGAGAACCCGGCAACCTCCTTTGCCAGGTCTCGAAGGTACATGCCCATGTACAGCTGGTATGTCTGGACACGGCAAGCAAGCATAGAGCCCTGGAAGCACTTCTTACCGAGGGCATCCAGGTTCCGGGCCTCCCAGCCGGGAGGCACCGAGGAGTGCATCTTCTGACTCTTCAGATGATGCATGGCCGATTCCACAACCATGGAGTGGTGCAGTAATTGTGCCTTTTGGAACCCGGGGCTCTTGCGGACTCGATAGATGGAATCGACCCGCTTGCTTAAAACCGGTGTCGACGCCGGCGCCTCCCACATGCGGAAGAGCAACCGTTCCAGCATCGGAGGAACCGGAACAGTAAAGGCCTCCTTCGGAGGAGAGTCATACTGTAGGGCCTCGAGCTCCTCGGCTCGAGGCTCCTCCTCGGGATCCGTGGGGAATGCCAAAGCTTGGCCATATCCTGCACAAAGTCCGAGAACCAGGTATCCTCCGGGTGAGTCCGGAGGGACGCACCGAGTCTGAAACGTGTCGGGTGACTCCTCATCCTCCGTCTCCCAGCCAGACTCCTTGGAGGAGGAATCAAGCGGCTCCGGTCGGGCAGGCATCGATGCCATCTGCCCCGACGCCGACGGTACCGGCGTCGACGACCTCGGACCCGAACGTGAGGCCGAGGGAGACCTTGGCCGAGGATCAACTCGAGCGCACATGGACTCGAGGATCGACTTGGACTCCGGGGTCGACTTGGACGTCGATGTCCCGGTGGTCGGGGCAGATGTACCGGTGAGACCGGCGATCAGTGCCCGCTGCTGTTCCATGAAGGCAGCCAAGCTGCTCTCCAAGGCCGTCAACCTGAGTCCAAGCTCAGGAGACTCAGCAGCCCCCGACTCAAGCCCCGGCGGCGCTGGGCCTGACGTCGGCTCCCCTGGAGGAGAGTCCACGAGGACTACAGTATTCACGTGACCCGGGGACTCCATCTCCACACGAGGTTGTTTTGCAGACCTCTCTGACTCCGAAGACCCAGGACGGTGCTCGGGGCTATGCGACTTGGCCCTCGAGGAGCCAAGTGCGTCCACTGACGCCGCCCTCGCGGGGTTTTTTTTCTTGCGATGCTCCCGCGAGGGAGACCCCCTTTCAGAGGAGCCTCGACGCTGCTCGGGGCCGGAGTCCCGAGATGTCGAGGCCTCTGACGAGGTCCGGACCCAACCGGACGCGGAGTCAGAGAAGATTTTTTCCTTTTGGTGCTGCCGACTCCTTAATGCCTTAGAGGACATTTTCCCACACGGACTACAGATCATCGGGTCATGATCGGGTCCGAGGTACCGGAGGCAGCAGTCATGTGTGTCGGTGAGAGATATAAGTTTCTTACACCGATCACACTTTTTAAACCTGCTGGCAGCCATCGGGGGAAAAAGGGCCCCTGTGAGGTCAAAAGACAGGGCTGCCAATGAAAACAAAAAAAATGGCACGTACCCTAGTCACTAAGGACAAAAACCGAAAAAAGAGATCCGGGCTCAATACCGATGTATCGGGCCCAGGCGGGAAAGGGAAACCGGCGTCGAACCGAAGAAAAACAGGTTCACGCAGAATAAAATAGACTTTTTCCTCGGGTGAAACAAAAATACATCCGTTGGGCTCCGTGGAAAAAAGAAGACTGAGCAAGATGGCACCCTTGGGCGGGAAGGGGACCGCGCATGCGCGCTGTATTCTCAAAGGCTTTCTTTGAAAGCTGGGGAAATGCTCCGTACGGGGGCTCCGTCGGCGCCGACATCACCCATATGTGAGGACTGACTTCCTGCTTGGTCCTGGAGAAAGTGGCAAGTTAAGGACAACCAGAACTGGGGTAATGTGCGTCTACAGAACAAGGGATCTTTATCTTTATTTGCACATTTGATACACCGCCCAGGCTATAATCAGGGTGGTTTACAATGTAACAACAATGATGCAAAGCTAGAAGTGGAAAGGAACACCATTTTATCAATAGGATAGAGAAAGGTAATCAAGACAGTTAACAATGAGGTATGTAAGGCAACCAAAAATTAGTGTGGCTTAGTATGCGGAATGTCAAAGGCCTGATAAAACAGGTGGGTTTTCAAATGCACTCTGAATTTATGATAGGATGTTTCAAGATGGAGTGTAGATGGTAGGGGGTACTAGAGTGCAGGGCCAAGAAAAAAGAAAGCAGAGTGATGAGTGCGTTCTAGGTGAGCCTGTGAAGGCAGGGACAGAAATAGACTATTTGCATGAATGAACCAGAGCTGATGGTGAGCGGCGTGCAAATAAATGAGATTAGCCAGATACTGGGGAGTGGAGGGCCTTGTGGGTCATTATCAGGAATTTGTATTGAATTCTGTAGAGGAATGGGAGTCAGTGGAGGTCAATAAAGAGAGGAGTGACGTGGTCCGAGCGTTTAGCACATGTGATAATATGAGCAGCAGTATTTTGTAGCAGTTGCAGATGCTGCAGCTGATACTGCGGTAGGCCCGCCAATACAACATTGCAATATTCCAGCCTGCTCATCACCAGGGACAGGAGGAGAGTAGCGACATAGGAGCGGGTCAGAAAAGTCAAACTGCTCAGATCTGATGCAGAAAAAAAGAAGGAATGGCAGATGAGGGATGAGAGGTGTTCTTGGAATGAGAGAGCAGGGTCCAGAATGACACCTAGGTAGCGAAGAGAGGACACCATAGGGTTGGGAGTAGAATTGAGCAGAGCAGCAATGGAGGGACAGGGAGCACCAAATGAAAACCACATAGCTGCGGATTTGGAGGAATTGAGATGTAAATAGTTACGTGTGATCCAGGTAGAGATATGCAAGAGGCAGGCATTCAGTGGTGTCAAATCTAAAGTAGCAGGACTAGTATAATAAAGGAGAATAATGTCGTCAGCATAATAGTATGCTGACATGGTGTATTGCTGTATGATGAGGGAGAGAGAAGCTAGGAAGACATTAAAGAGTATAGGGGAAAGGACAGAACCCTGGGGGACACCACACGCAAGGGGTACTGCAGCTGAGGTGGCAGAGTTTAAGTGTACAGAGAAAGAGTGAGCTGTGAGAAAGGAGTGAAATCAATGCAAAACAGTACCCCGGATCCCAGAATCATGAAGACATGAGAGGAGGGTAGAGTGGTCAACCAGATTGAAGGCTAAGGAGAGGTCTAATGAGACTTGCCAGGGAAATATCATCATAATCGTGTGAGACATGGAGTTCATTAAGGAAGGAGAGAAGAATGGTTTTTGGTACTGTGATCCAATCAAAATCTGGATTGGCAGGGGTGAAGGGTATGAATAGAACTGATGTGTGATGACAGCTGAGCGAAGACTAGTTTTTCTAAGACTTTTGAAAAAAAAAAGATAGGTTTCAGACGGTGCGCCAGCGAGCAGGTACAGTAGGATCCAACGCTGTTTTTTTAAGAATTGGGCAAATAACAGCAGACCTCCAGGGAGCTGGAAAGGTACCGGAGGACATGCTAGAATTAAATATAGTCAGGATAAGTAGAAGGAAGGCAAGAGATGACTCGGATAACCAGTGAGAGGGGATGGGATCCATTGGGCAAGTAGTTTTCTGAGAAGTAGAGAGCTTTTTGCAATTTGATCATGGACATTATACGAAAGGAGGCCCAGGTGTGGGGCAGGGCAGGATTAGAGGAAGGCAAGGGGAGGGGGGTCTTCAGTTGGCGAGGAAGGGGGAGGCATAGTGGGCAGAGGAAAGGGGGCAGGTAACAAAGGACGAATGCAATTAATCAACTTTATCTGTGAAGAAAAAAGCCAATTGCTCTGGGTTCGGTGAGGCGCCCTGGTATGGTTGGGAAGCAGCAGTGGACGATGTACAAAGGACTGAATAGAACTGCCTAGATGAATTGGAGGATGAGGCAATGTGGTTGGAGTTATAGGATTACCTAGCGGTGAGCAAAGAGGATCGGTAATAGCTGTGACAATGGCGAAAATGGGACAGAGTGATGGATGATGGACCTGCGCCATCAATGTTCAGCACGGCGGAGTTGAGTACGCAGGAGGCGGAAACCAGGGTGATACCAGGAGGAGTGATTGTGCTGAATTAGTGGGGGCATAGGGCGCAATGGTGCTAACTGATTCAAAGTGGCAGCAAGTAGAGTATTCCAAATGTGGACTTAAGAGTCGGGAGATTGAACAGAAAAATTAGAGGGAAATAGTGTGTCCGAGGCTGGGAATTGTTGGAGTGTATAAGGTGTAATATGGCGCTTCTGGCGAATGGGGGGGAGCAGTTTATGCTGGGTGGGCTTATGCTAGATGGGCTTAACCAGGATGCCAACAGGGGGGGGGGGGGAATGGAGAAAATAATACAATAATGATCCGACAAGGGAAGCAGGAGAGGAGAGAGTTGATGGGGTGAACAGAGTGTCGGTAGGTGTTATGATATAATCAAATGTACGGCCAGCAGTGTGAATGGGGCATGAGACATGCTGAGTAAGCGAGAGATCATTGAGTAAATTGAGAAAAGCATGATTCCTAGGCCTGGAGGAGTCCAAGTTGATGTTAAAGTCCCCAAGGATTATCAAGTTGGAATAGGAGAGAGAGGTTTCCGAGACGTTCAGTAACATTGAGTCCCACAGGTCTGGGCACAGTAAAGGAGGGACAAACAAGAGAAGAAAATAAAGGGCTGGGTTCCTGTTGAAATGGAGTAGAAGAAATTCAGGGTAGTGGATAGTTGATGAATGAATTTTGGTGGTAGGAAGACTGGAGCGATGAAGTAGGGCCACTCCTCCACCACTCTGGCCTGTTCTGAAAGTAGAAAAGGCAGAAAAATCTGCGGGTAAGTACTGGTTGAGGAAAGGGTCTTCACCTTCTCTCAGCCAGGTTTCCGTTAAAAACAGCATGTCAAGGGAATGTTGCTGAAGGAGGTGTTGAACAAGGAGCAATTTAGAACGGAGAGATCTGCAATTCAAGAGAGCCAGACTAAGCTATTGCTTTTTGTGTGAGGACTAGTGGGTATTGAGACATGTGGCGTTTACATTGACGACAACAGGCTATCAGGTTTGTGGGTGTCTGGGTGAGGTGACCCGCTAAAGATGCAGCTGAGGGCAGCGGCCACCAGCCCCAATGCACTGAAATTAAGGCCATTACAAAAAGCAAGAGGGAAACTCACAGTCCGACTAACACAGCACCTTTGACTAGGGGAGACTTACCCATTGATACTGATAGCTTCATGAAGACTGAGCATTTTATCGCGTTGTGAGCTGTAGAATTACCAGGACGCCCACGATCTCACCCCAAGGAGCATGTCTATTCCTTTGACCTCTCCCTCATCTCTTCCCTTCTCCTGTTCATTATGGAATGCACATTCTATTTCTAATAAACTTTCCTTCACTTATGATCTTTTCATTTCTAACTCCTTCAATCGGGGAGGGGATAAGAGTATCAAGATCAGAGAAGAGGGCAGTATTATAAGAAAAAACAGCTTCATCAACAGAATTTGAAGACAGGGTGGAAGAAAGAGGTGAAGAGACCATAGTGGAAAGAGTCAAAGGATTGACAGCATGAAGATTTCTAAACAGGTGTGAGGAGATAGACCAGGATGGAGATGGAGAGTGACGAAGGGAGACGCATAGGAGATAATGATCAAATAAGGGAAGAACAGAGGTAAAGAAGTTGGAGTGCAGACAATTAGAAAAGAAAATCAGATCAAGGCAGTGACCATGCTGATCAGTAGGTGCAGAGGAGCAAAGCTGGAGATTGAAAGAGGGGGTAATGGAAAGGAATTTAGAAGCATAGGTGTCAGAGAGATTATCAACATGAATCTTGAAATCACCAAGAATAACTGTGGAACCCAGAAATTGAGAAAGCCAAGAGTCAAAGTCATTTAGAAAGGCAGAGATGAACTTATCAGGGGGTCGATATATAACAGCTATTCAGAGGTAAAGATTAAAGATGCGGATAGAATGGACTTCAAAGATGGAAGAGGAGTGAGACTGAGAAAGAGGGAGTGTTTGAAATTGGCAGGATGGAAAAAGCAGAAAGCCAAGTTCACCAACAGGGCCAGCGGAGTGAGGAGAGTGGAAAAATTGGTAACCACCATGACAGAGGACAGCAATAGAAGCAGAGTCATCGGGGTGGAGCCAAGTTTCAATGAAGGCAAGAAGATTGAAGGAGTTAGAAATGAAAAGATCATGAGTGAAGGAAAGCTTATTAGAAATAGAATGTGCATTCTATAATGCACAGGAGAAGGGACAAGATGAGGGAGAGAGCAGAGGAATAGAGATAAGATTAGATCAGATGGTGGAGGAACAAAAGTGGGAGACAAGTCTATGGGGACCAGGGTTAGGATGAATGTTAGGAGGAGAAAAGGAGTGAGAGGATAAATGTACAAGGCAGTGAGGAGATGGAACCGGAAATAAAAGCATTAGGTGCGCAGTCAAAGAAGCAGCCGAATGGAATATTGAGCTCCATGAGAATAGACCAAACTGGGACATTAGGCTTAATGCATTGATATACACAGAACATATATGGATTATCCACTGATACAAGCAGGAATACCACAAGAGTGAAGATAAACAACAGCAGGCAATATAGACCAAAATGAAAGAATAATAGTAGTCAAAGTTTCAGGTACTAGAAATGTATGACTTGGTATAGAAACTGATAGGGAGCAAACAGTCGCCTTCTTAACACTTATCAAGCTGGTTAGCTGGATGGTTCTCGTATAAGAGCCTGCAATAGGATGGGAACAACAGCAACTGAAACCAACAGACTGTGTCTGACAAAGCCAGTCAATAAAACTAAAACAGTAACCACCGGGGGAGCCAATGCAGACCTGGACGTGATCACAGTTGCTATCAGATCCATAACAGCAGTTCACATTCAAAGTTCCAATGGCAGTGCAGATATAAAACACGCCCTTATCCTCGTCCTCCATTGACAGTGCTACAGGGACAGTAGAGGAGTGAGAAGCTATCCTCGCTGAGGTCCACTTTGTACATATAGTTGCTGCTGAATGTGGCCACGCCTAAGGGCCCTCAGGTATGGGCACGCCCAATGGCACTAGGCTTTAAATGAGTCCCTTAGAGGTGCGGCTGACAGGGGAGTAGCAGGAGATCAACTCCTGCTCCCTGCAGCTGACAAGCAGTCTGGTGTCACGCGCCCAGTGGAGCTAGGCTTTGAGTGGAGCTAGGCTTTGAGTCACTCGGAGGTGTGGGTGACAGGGGAGCAGTGGAAGATCAACCCCTGCTCCCTGCAGCTGAAGAGCAGTCATGATGATAACTTCTGTCTTCTGACTTCCTACAAAAAGCTGTGGAAAGTGTGAGGTATAACAGAATGAATATAAGAACATGAAAGATTAAAGCTGTAAATGAAAAGCAAAAGAGGTCTAGATTAGGATATGAGAGGTGGTATACATGTTTTCTATGGTAATGTAAGCATGATAGCACACAGAAGCAGTTTTTAAAAATAACTGCAGTCAGCTCAAGCAAAAAAAAGCAGCATTGTCCCTTGGAAAAATACATTTTTCATGGGAACGTTTAGACAATTTATCAGATCCTGATAGAGTATAAGAAGAGAGATCAAACAGCAAAATAATGCATCAGATTCACTGCTTTAGAGAATAAGCAAAGGCAGCAATGCTCAAGACCTAACTTATTCCCACTGCCAGACAGAGTAAATATGTTTGGTTCTGAGGTCTACTTGTGGCAAATAAAACGTGTCTGTAGAAGATGGCGGTGGTCTCCTAGAGAGCATCGGTGTCTGTGCTTTTTCCTCTACCTTGCTACCTGACTTCAAAGAAGTAGTCTGGGAAAGGGAAAGCTAAAGTTGCAAAGGTCTCCCTGGTACTGCCCCAGCAGCCGACCATTTACACACAATTGTGGAAGATCCACACTGACAAATTAGCCACGAGCGAGTCCTTTGCTGTGGTGTTGGCGAGTGGAAGTTTAACACCACTTGGAGGTGGTATGTCTCAAGTCCTGCGGTTGCACTCAACGCCATACTTCAAGCGGCCTACTGTGGACAAAAAGGAGGCAGCAGGTAAGGATCCTGACTCTCATTTGGAGATAGTGGAAGCCCTGCTAGCTTGATTTCCATCTTCATTACTTGTCTGGATGGAAAAATGTATCAGACGGCAGCAGTGCAGAAGGCTGGGAAGACCAGTGTTTCAGTATCTTTGTAGAAGCAAATTGAAGATTTGGTGCCTCTGTCAATTAGCCCCTCAGCTCAAGGTTCTGGAGAACAAGGTATGCCTTGAATGACTTTCCAAACCATTTGGGCAATATTGCTTAAACTTGAAGCTACTGTCATAAAGTCCCTTGTGTCATCAGTGAGTTAGCTAGCCCAGAAGATATCTCTGAATCTAATCAGAAAATACTGGACTTAGAGGAAAAAGTCAAAAGTTCTAACCAAGTGGTGGAAGTTTTGGTAAAGGATAAGGAAACTTGAACAAATTTGAGAATCAAATGAAACATTTGATTTTAAACTGCTCTGGAGGCGGAAGAGAGGCAATATGGCGGTGGTGTGCTGAGCTGGTGTGAATGGCCCACCAAGTGCTGTGTGTTGTGCTGCCCTGACCACTGCTCCGATGGGGCGTAGGAAGCAAAAACAGTTTCACCTACCCTCTAGTGAAGCTGGGGAGTCCGCATCCAGGCAGCGGACCTTGGCGGTGTGTGGGTTTCTTCTTCCTGGTTCTGATGCAGTGTCTTCGGTGGGTGCTTCTTTGACGAACTTGGGTGCTTCAGGGATTTCTCTTTCCTCCGATTAGTGGGCCCTGACCCAGTTTAGTGGCCTGGTGAAGTGCTTTCCTCCAGCGTGACTGCAAGCATGACGCTGAAGGGGAGTGAAGAGGGCTCGCTGGCCATAGTATCAGCAGTCTCCGGTCTTCCACTTGGAGTTGGAGGTGTTGGAGGGAGTGCCTCAGCCTCTGTGACGGCTCCAGGAATGGACTTGGAGCAGGTACTGTCCCATGATCCTCAGGGTTTGGTTAAGCTGATTACTGTGAATGGATGCACTAAGGGATGCAATTGTTCAAATTAACGGTTCCTTACTGACTTTTGCTGGAGTTTTAAGTAAGGAAGTTTCTGCTTTAAAGACTGACCTTCATGCACTTTCTGGGGCAGTTAAGGACCAGGAGGTGAAGATGGCCCAATTTGAGGAGGATCTGGGATGTCTTTGGGGCCTCCAGGAAGCCCAAGTTAAGGAGAGTACTGTGACTGCTAGGAAAATTGAGTATCTGGAAAACCAGATTCACAAAAATAATCTGTGGCTGCTTAATTTCCCTAGATCTCCTATAGTGTCACCTCAGGAGATGGTGTGCCGGTACTTCAGGGAAGTCTTATTGATTCCCCTGGAGCATATGCCCCCCCCCCCTTTACTAGGGTACGGTATTTGTCAGTTGGGACCGGAGGTGAGGGTGGGGCTCTTGGTGGCTCTCTTGGGATGTCAGATTTGACGGGGTTCCTTAAGAACTCTCAGGAGGTGAACTCGCTCAACACTCCTGGTTACTTTAGCTCTAGAATCGGACAAAACATTAATTCTTAGAGCTTATTTTAAGAATTTCAGTGGTATGTTTTTTGGCTCTCATGTTTGTATTTTCCCTGACTTAGCTAGGGCTACGCAACTTCGGAGGAGAGAGTTCTTGGGGTTGAAGACCAGGGTTCTCGCCCTAGGGGAGTCATTTGTGTTAACATTTCCAGCAAAGTGTCATGTTTTCTTTAAAGATAAGTTGTTTGTTTTTTGAGCCTAAACAATTATTGGAATTTATTTTGACTAGGGAACCTATGGCTGTTATGGTTGCATCTACTCAGGCTGATACATGATCTATAGTCCAGCATGATTTAATATATGCTATGCATATGGTTTCCTTTGTGTAATTTCCTGATGCCTTTCTTAATTCCTGGATTGTGGTCTAAGTTTGGTTACTATTTTGTTTCTTGGTCAATTTTATGATAATGTCTTTTTGACATCTGTTTTTCCATGTATCTTTTTCATTCAAGTATATTCCTGAATGTATTGTTCAAATATAAGTAAAAATAAAATTTAAAAGAGACATTTGAATCTTAGAGTTTTGAACTTTCCTAGGCTACCACATACAACATCCAGTTAGCTTTTTAAGAAATATATGATAGAGGTGTTGAAGATTCCAGACTTTGCTATCCCTCCTCTGAATAAAGCTTACTATCTTCCATCGGGGAAATTATAAGAGAAAAGCTGTGACCAGCAAGCTCTGGATGCATCTGCTTTATTTTAATTATCTCTTACAGAATGTTCGGACAGAGCTACCCTTTTGGTTTCTTTTGTCTTTGAGCAGGACTTAAATTTAGTTTTGCACTTGTATTTTAAAAGGATCTCAGAGTCTTTTTTGGGGCAGCCAGTAAGGATTTTTCCTGATGTTGCTTGGGCAACACAGGAGAAAAGAAAGTTATTCTTATTTATGAGGCAAGAGACACTAGCTTTAGGTGCTACATTGTTTTACAGTACCCTTGTAAGTGTTTAGTAAGGTTTCTGAAGGTTAGATATGTTTTTCTTTTGCATGAACATTTTGGATAAAAAAAGTGGTCTCTTCAGCCTCTCCTACTGTTCAATCTAACATTAAGTGCTTTAAGGAGAAATGTCAGTGGTTGACATCTAAGGCCTAATTTTCTTATACTTTTTTTTCCCTCTTTATGAGAACTCTACCCTTTTCTTGATCTGCTCCTCTTCCTTTATTGTGGGCTAAAGGATGAATGAGTAATATCTCTAGGGTGATCATTTCCTGTATTATATTTTCTTTGTCACTATATGTTTTTATTTACTTTACTTTACTTTTTATTGAGCACTATGGATCAACAAATGACTAAGATATCATCTATTGTATATATTTTATAAATAATCCACTATTTTGTTAACCCTTGTTATTTTTCCTACATTACCATATGTTGTCATGTCTATACTGTTTGTTTCCCTTGTTTATACCTTGTATTTCTTGTGACCGCTTTGATTGAAGGAAAAGGCGGTATAAAAAACTTGTTAAATAAATAAATAAATAAATATGTTTGTCATTCTTATAACAAGTATGCCACTTCTATAAGTTTGATAATTTATAAATAAAAAATTCAAAAGGTGCCTGTAGGCAGAGTGGAGGATACATACATCCACTGGTAACTCCTTCCTATGTGCCTCAGATATCTTTTTTTCAGGCCCTAAAAAATATTTTCTGCCAAATTTTGGTAAATAACTTCTTTAGAATGGTTTCTGTTCAATAACACTGGACAACAAATTTGTTCAAAATATTTCCTTCCTGAAATATAATTTCAGATTGACTATCATGTAGGAATTTGAAGAAACATGAACTTAAATTCTGACTGAATTTAGCATGTTTAATCGTGCAATGATGCTGACATATTGCACTAGTTCACCTGAGCTAAAAATGTTTTGTTTCCAATTTTCGTTCGTACTTAGCATCGGCCAGCATTGATGGGTTCCAGTTGTCCTGATACCTTTCACCATGTTCGTTGCTGACTGCACCAAGATTAGCAGGGAAAACGTTCAAGTGTGAATGCAGAAAATGAATCTTTAGCGACAAAATTAAAATAAACTGAACTATCTAATTTCTCAACAAATAGTGGTGTCCTAAAGGGAGCAGTGGGTTCACCCCTAAACAAAGACATGAGGAGGGGTGGCCTGCACAGAGCGGTAGGTGCACCTACTCTTGCCATCTTACTGGGCAGACTAGATGGACCATACTGGTCTTTATCTGCCGTCATTTACTATGTTACTATATGTAGCACTTCATGGTTTTGAATGCTTGAAGCATGTTGTAAACCAGCTGGATATAGTTTAGTGCCTTGTAATTGCCAAGAAAATTCTCAACAACATTCCTGAATGCCTTCCATGCGATTTTCTCAGGCTCCACTAGCAGATGTTCGAACTGCTTGTCACCGATGACGTGTCTAGACTTGTGGACCCACAAAAATGCCTTCCTTAATCTTGCCATCAGTTATTCTTGCAAACATCTATCTCAAATATCAAAATCCTTCACCTCTCTTGTTCATCGCTTTCACAAAGTTTTTCATCAGTCTTTTTATATGAAGAGGAGGCAAAAATATCTTACCTGTGTCAACATTTTTCTGTCCTGGAACCAAACACTTACGGCCAGTTCTTTTTAATGTAATGAGGCTCTGTAGCACGGGAGTCCCATTTGCAAATGAAACAACAGTACTTGGTTTAACCTGAGCTGTATTCCTAGTAGCAGTGCCACTACTTTTAGATCACCACAGATATTCCAGTTGTAGTTGTTGTACTGTATACGTTTCAACAACAGTTCCATTTTTTCATAGGTTTCTTTCATGTGCGCTGCATAGACAATAGGTTTTGAAGGGTGGACATTGACATTGTGTAACAAGACAGCTTTCAGGCTTGACAGTGATGAATCGATAAAAAGGCACTTTTGTTGTGGGTCATGCTGACAACCCAAAGCTGTGAACAACCCATCAATGTCAATGCAGAATCAGAGGTTATCAACCTGCACACAAAGAAATTTTTCATATCTTCTTGGTGGGTCCAAAAGACAGAAATTTTTGTACCCGGCGACTGCAAACCCTATCCTTGCAATCTTGAACCAAGTAATTCAGCTTTTGTTCTTGACAAACTTCAGTCTCTCACCAGGTCATTCAATTCTGACTGTGTTATCATATGAAGCACACAGACATAAACGGTTCAAAATTTGGATCAATGTTGTTTTCCACATCTGGCTTGTGTATTGTGACATCTTCATCTGCCTCATCTAGGCTCCATGGCTCTGGTGGCTTCGGTACTGGCATAGTGTCGTCATGCGGCACTGGTCCCATGGCTGAAGGCAGACTGGGGTATTCAATAGATTTCTTATTTTTAGCAAAGGAGCCAGATACGGCCAGTTCTTTTTAATGTAATGAGACAAAAGTAACAGTCCATCACATGATCCTTCTGTTCTACCCATATCATCGGGACTGCAAATGGCATTGACTTCAGAGTACCTCTGAGCCAAGCTCTGAGATGGACCACACATGTTGCACAGCAAATGTGAGGAGCCCAGGATTTATCTTGATCATCAACTTTACAACTGAAGTAGAGCTCATATGCTTTCTTAATAAGTACAGTCATGCTGCAACTTTGAGGCTTAAGCTTATATTCACCACAAATGTAACAGAGTGTATTGTGGCTGTTGTGACATTGAAGAGACATTTCTGCTGTAACAAATCGTTGTTTAGACAAGAAGCTTACATGTAAATGCTATTGTTAAGTACATAAACCGATTTCAATGTGTATGCTTTTGTAGCCTGTACTGCCAGCATCCATCCTGACTAAGCATGCTTATGTTTATGCAATTTCTTGATATACTGCCCAGGCTGAAGGGCATCAGAGCGGTTTACAATTACTACAAGCAGGTACTGGATACATTCCCTTGTCCCCAAAGGGCTCACAATCTATGTGTACCTGAGGCAACGGAGGGTTAAGTGGATTGCCCAAGGCCACAAGGAGTGCTTATAGGACTAGAAACCTCAGTCCCTCCAGCCTGAGATTGCTGTCCCCAGGTGGGAATTGAAGCCCTGGCCCTCCAGCCTGAGGTACCTTGTCCTAACCACTAGGCCACTCCTCCCTCCAGGCAATGCCCATCCATTCCTGAGCAGTAGCATTTCCATTGCACGTTGTGAGACTGCACTGAGTGCAAGCCCAGGCATGCCTGCACTAAACAAAACAGCTTACTTTCTAATCAACATATGAGTAGATTTAAAATAATCAAGGAAATCATAAAAATAGGCGATTGCAAAAAAATGGTGCGTGATAGGAAAAATTCAAGGTGATTTTCGTGATCAGCAACCTGAAATCCATAAGATATCCAAAAGTGTTCAGGAAGCAAAATTTTTGTTGTACAATGTAATCCCTGAATATTTCCTGCTGGTTGCCCTGCAAAGGCTAGAAATTGGGTGAATCAAGCCCAATGTACCCTGTATTCTGCATATTCTCATCTACCATGAAAGGCAGACAGTTACTAATCCAAACAATGAAACCAAAAAGCAATCATACAGAAACTTTATGAATTACAGCTCTGACTATAACTGAAAATAGAGTTGTACAGAACATCTACACAAAGAATGCTTGGTAATATTCTCACAAAAAAGCTAATTTTCTACATGCTTCAGTCCAGAATGGGATGCAGTGAATGCAGCACTGTAACTAAAACTATTTTAGATGCCAGTACTGAAAATGAATTGTTTGTAAATCATTTAGTTTCTCGTCAGCATTCTTCTGTCATATATATTGCAGAAATATACTTTTTTTCATACAGAACTATTTTCTAATCACTCTGCTGGAATGCTTATAAACAGTACATTTACTTTTTTTCTCATAGGCCTGGGGCAAATACAGTGATATAATTCAAAATGGCATGGGACAGACACAGTGGATCCCTTTATTTCAACAGGATAAAATCAAAATAAACATAACCATCTCTTATATCTCAACAAATAGGGGTGACCTACACGGAGTGGCAGGTGCATCTACTCTTGCCGCCTTGCTGGGCAGACTAGATGGACCATACTGCTTTTTATTTGCTGTCATATACTGTACTATATTACTATGTAATATATATATTACTGTAGGAAAAATGTTTAACTTAAAAATATATAAGGCACATTATCTAAAAACAAACAAGTTTGTTAATAATCACATACACAACAAGAATATGAAATTATATACATTCATTGCAACTGCATACAAAGACTTTTGCTTATCAGAAAAAAAGGATTTTTTTTTATATTTTAATCCTTGGAAACAAGCAAATTAATCTCAGAGGACACTTGGATCCTTGCAGTTTTGCCATCTTCACAAACAGATTGAATATTAAATAAAGGCAAAGCATTCTGTTTCTCTCACAGTTTTAGCATGCTCTCATTGTATCTGTGGATTGTTACACAACCATGATAGGAGACAGGTCTTGGCATGGCAGCCACGCCAGTGATGATGCTAGTAGCTGGATCATAGCAGAGAATGGTCTCAGTGGCCTCTCCATTTTCTCCTCTTCCTCCCAGTATGAAAATTTTGCCATTGCATACTGACATGCCACAGTTTTCCTGGTAACACACATGAAAAAGAAAATCATTACTCTTGTAAACACGCTAGGAACCAGTACTTCGTTTTGCTATTTCCTTCCTTACCGCTACTGCTGTGAACCATACTGGCATTTTTCTTTGTCGTTTTATAAATATAGAATGTTTGCTCTTCCTCAGACCTTTTTCATTTCTCTTTAGCGGCCTTCTCTTTTATCCTTCTCTCTTCCACAGTTAACTCTCACAAGGAGACTTTTCTTTTTTAATTTAAAATCGACTTAATGAAAATTTACAAGCCACTTAAAGAATGGGCAAAAAAGCATAAAAAGGTAGTTACTCACCTGTAGCAGTCATACATGATATCCTTCAAGAACATGCCCATGTAGAGCTGGGTAAGAGGCCACACAGGTGATGAGCATGGATCTCTGAAAACATCATCTCCTGAATAAGCCCATGTCCGGACCTCTCTCCCTGGGGGCACCAAGGAATGAATATTAGTACACTTGTTCCTCTTCAGGGTGGATTTGACCACCAACAAATGGTGAGGAAGCTGAAGCTTCTCGAACCCAGGAGCTTTCACACCCCGTATATAGAGTTCAGCCATCTACTAACAGGAGGAGGTACAGCGAGGGGATGCATTCTCGTCTGCACTCTTTGCAGGATACTGTCACTGCCTCCTTAGGGACTGAGGAATACTGTAGGATTTTCAACTTCTCTGCACTGGGCTCATCCCCAGTTTCCAAAGAGAATGGGATGGCCTTTGCTATATCCCTTACAAACTCCTGAAAGGTCATATCCTTAGGAGGGGACTTGTGCCGCTCATGAGGTGGAAAAGGGTCCAATGGGAGCTCTGGAGATTTGTCCTCCGACAAGTTCTCAGATTCCATGTCAGTGACCCAACCCTCTGAGTCCAACTCAGAGAGGAAGTCAAAGTACCTTTGAGTCTCTGCCAAAATCTCCCTCTTGCTTTGAGAGGTTTGGGAGCTCCTTTTGGAGTGGTAATGCACCGATGGCCTCATAGGCTTGAAGGGGGCATTGGACCCCGAGATGATGGAGAATATCGGGCAAGTAGGCACTGGTGTCTGTGGCCTTCGATGCCACAATGCCGATGCCTTTTCTGCAGGCATTGCATGTGTCTCCAGGAATGACTGCATGACAGCCGACGTTGATGCAGCAGACATCGAGTCTTCAGCATGCTGCATTGCTAGCAGTGCCACAATGAGTTCCTCAAGTGCCTGCAAAAGGTGCTTCTCCATGGCTGCTGATTTAGAAGGCTGCGGGGCCTGAGCGACTTTGACCGATAATACCCAGTATCTGTACAGGGGTATCGGTGGCCAGGTCTTGGCTGTTGGTGCCCCTCCAATATCCTGTGGGATGACCTCTCCTACCTTTGTGGCACCTTCAAGTGGTGCTCATGCAGACCCCCATTGCTCTCAAAAACTTGCCTCAAAAGGCTCCGATCCCAATGCACCAGAGTTTTCAACCGATGCTGGGCATGGTCACCCCTCAAGGCTGATGAAAATGAGACCGGATCCCTCCTCATCTCCAGGATCGATGGTCGATGATCCGGGGCATTATGGGTGCTTGGCTCCAATTGGGCTTGAGATGTCAATGCACTGCCAGCGTCCGATGCAGCCTTTGAAGCCACGGAGACCGAGGTTATCGATGCCAAAGGCAATGTATCACTTTTGAGTGCCAAAAGTGATTTGTGATGCTTTTCTTGACATTTATTTAGTTATTTAACATTTCTTTTATACCGCCGTTCACAAATTACAAGAAGAGGGCTGATGATTGGGTCTCAAGAAAGCGTTGTCACTCACCTGTAACAGGTGTTATCCGGGGACAGCAGGAATCAGTCCTCACATATGGGTGATGTCAGCACCGACTGAGCCCTCGCGGAAGCATCGCCCCAGCTTTCAAAGAAAGCCTTTGGGAGATGCTACCACGCATACGTGGTCCCCTTCCCACCCAAGGATGCCATCTTGCTCAGTTAGATGACATAGCTAAAGACGGCAAAATAAAAAATGGTAAAGGAGCAACTCCAAGGGGAGGAGGGAGGGTTGTGAGGACTGATTCCTGATGTCCGTGGAGAACACCTGTTACAGGTGAGTAACTACGTTTTCTCTGGGAACAAGCAGGAAGTCACTCCTCACATATGGGACTCCCCAGCTACAGGCTACTGAAAGCCCATAGAGAAAAATATGGATGCCCTACCGGAGAGCTGTGAGCAGCAGCAATTAAGTCCGTGTCCACAGAACACAGTAGGACCCCTGCATCCAATGAAAACCAGCACTCCAGTAGCATGAACACAGAAGGGTCGGAGGGTAGGAGTTGCCTAAACCACAAAAAGATTACGGAGCCCAGCCTGGCCCAAGGTATTCTCCCATCGGGATTCTCTTTCCAGGCAGTAATGGGCTGCGAAGGTATGGACTGAAGACCAAGTGGCGGCCCGGCAGATGTCCACCACTGGGATGAAGCGTAGGTTTGCCACCGAGGCTGTCATGGCCCTGACACAGTGCGCCATGACATGACCTTCCAGCAGGCGAGGGTGATACAGTCCAACACCCAGGTGGACAGCGTACGTTTGGTCACCACCTCCCCCAGCCTACTCTCTGCAATCGGAACACCCCGAGCTCCATCGGACACCAGCAGAAAGCAAAGAGAGGTCAGAGCACGCTTTTTGCCTCTCCTGCAGCACCTCCAGCCCAATCGGGGCCTTCCAGCACACTTTAAAAGAAGCTGCACGCTGCCAGGAGTCCCTCTCTGCCATCGGAACACCCCGAGCTCCATCGGACACCAGCAGAAAGCAAAGAGAGGTCCAGCGTCAGATCCATCAGCACATCGATGACGAGGCACCCCTCGATCCAGCCCAACATGGCTTCAGGGAATCGCATGGAGTAGATACCATCTTAACTACCCTATTCGACAAGCTAATCACAGGAATTGACAACATACACCAAGGTTTCGTCCTCATCTTTCTTGACATTGCTGCCGCATTTGATTCTGTGAATCATAAGATACTATTACAACGCCTCCAAGAAAAAGGATTACTGGGAACCGCATTACAATGGTGCGAATCATACCTAACTAACAGATGGCAGCAAGTAAAAGCAGGCAACACGTCCTCTGAACCATTCTTACAGAAGCAGGGAGTGCCACAGGGATCATCCCTGTCTGCTCTACTATTTAACATTTATATGCAGCCTATCTGCTCTCTGATACGCTCATTAAATGTAGAATGTCTCGTGTATGCTGATGACATACTACTATACATTCCATTTACCATAGAACAACCTGATTTTTCCCCTATCATCAGATGCTTTGATGCAGTGGCTGAATGGCTTCTCACACAAAACCTGAGGATTAATCATAGCAAAACTGATGTCCTATTTGTCACAAGGAATCAGAAATTCACCCCACCACCCAACCTGCAAGTTAAAAACGCTGAACTCAAGACAAGAGACACAATTCGCTACCTAGGCATCACCCTAGATCAGCGATTGGATATGACAACCCACGTAAAGACCGTTACCAAAGCAATATACCACAAAATATGAACCCTTCGCCACCTCCGCCCACTACTGGACTTTTCAGACTATCGAACCATATTTCAAGCCCTAGTGATCCCACACCTAGATTTCGCAAACACCATCCTCCATGGTCTTCCACAAGCAACCCTCAACCCACTTCGGCTGGCCATGAACTCAGCTGCTAGGGTTCTTACAGGGACATCAAGATTGGAACATATAACTCCAGTAATGAAAAACCTACACTGGCTGCCACTACAAGCCCGAATTCAATACAAGGTACTGGTCATGACCTTCAAGGCACTGAAGAATCAATCTCCCACACCAATCAGTAAACTGCTCAACAGCACACCCAACATCAGAGTCAGAAGACCTACACTACTGAACATGCTAACTGTACCTAAGCTCACCACAAGATGTACAAAGGCAACTACCAATAGAGCTTTTTCAATTTATGCCCCGACAGCCTGGAATGAACTTCCCGCTAGTATTCGATCCATAGCCAGCCTCACCTTCTTCAGAAAGGCAATAAAACACCACCTTTTTCTAATTCACTATCCTGAAACCATGCCCGAAAACCATAAGTCATTTGCACTCACACCACACATTAACTGCCCTATCACACAACATGAAAATGGCTAGGTGCTCCTCTCCCTTAGATCTACACATTCTCCCACCTGACCTATAAATGCCCACGGTTTTACTAGAATACTTAACTCTATGTAAATACTTGTATATACCATGTGAATAGTTTCCCTGTTATCCCAGTTTGATTATGCCTTGTTCTATGTAAGCACATTGTGATATTTAATGCATTGTTGCTCTGTTCAGTTTTAATGTAAACCGCGCTGATTTCAATAGTGCGGTATATAAAAAATAAAATAAAATAAATAAATAAAATAAATAGAGCACGCTTTTTGCCCCTCCCGCAGCACCTCCAGCCCAATCGGGGCCTTCCAGCACACTTTAAAAGAAGCTGCACGCTGCCGGGAGTCCCTCTCTGCCATCGGAACACCCCGAGCTCCATCGGACACCAGCAGAAAGCAAAGAGAGGGCAGAGCACGCTTTTTGCCCCTCCCACAGCACCTCCAGCTCAATCGGGGCCTTCCAGCACACTTTAAAAGAAGCTGCACGCTGCCGGGAGTCCC
The DNA here is from genome assembly GCA_033557465.1 of Ichthyophis bannanicus. Lineage (NCBI taxonomy): Eukaryota > Metazoa > Chordata > Amphibia > Gymnophiona > Ichthyophiidae > Ichthyophis > Ichthyophis bannanicus. Next base: position 294,815,629 of record CM066038.1, read on the forward strand.
TCTCTGCCATCAGAACACCCCGAGCTCCATCGGACACCAGCAGAAAGCAAAGAGAGGGCAGAGCACGCTTTTTGCCCCTCCCACAGCACCTCCAGCTCAATCGGGGCCTTCCAGCACACTTTAAAAGAAGCTGCACGCTGAAGGCGTGCCTGTGCCTGAGGGCCTCGCCAGAGGGCCCTTTGGCGTGGCCCTTAGGCATGGAACTCGTCATAACAAGATTGTGTGCCATCTGCCTGTTCTACCACAGCAGCCTCATGTTCTAACTCCAATTTGAACCCTCTCCAACTTCAATTGTAAGCAACACCTTTTTCATTTTCCTATCCTAAATATATTGTTTTCTCCAGCTAATTGGTTGCCTCTCCTTGTTCTTTATGCATATCTACCTAACTCTCACTGTGCTAACCTGTGCCTCAATGCAACCAATTATTGTCTCATCCACTGCTCTCTGAGTTAACAGCTGTTACAACTATTAAATGCTACATTTGTTTCAACTGTACTCTACCCCAACTTAATGTAACATTTGCCTCTGTACTTATTGTCAATTTAAGTAACATTTGTTTCTTCTCTATTACCTCAATTCAATGTTCATTCAACTCTGCTAATTTAAAAGTATCCAACTAGCTGTAACATTTATATTCCATTCTCACTCTTCTGAACTGACATACTTCCAACTAGACCTCTTCCCTCCCTCCTTCCCTTCAACCAGATCCTGCCCTTCCTTCCAGAATGGCCCCTCCTAACTCCTGCTCATTGGCACTCAGGCTTGCCCTCGTCATCCTATACCTCACCTTGCTCACCCTCCCCTATGCACTTTCTCTGACACATAATATCCCCATTCCTATAATCCACTCTCCCAGACACCTATACATCCCACCACCTCTATCTCACGCACCTCATAACCCCCATTACCGTACTAGCAAACTCATACCCATTAACATACTTCCCAACCTTAAGCCCAACTCTCCCTCTAACATCCCTACTCCCCCCTCAAATGTGCCCTACTCAATGTCCGCTCTGCCAGAAATAAAATCCCCCTACTCACTGACCTCATAACTATGACCTCGATATATTTTGCCTCACCGAAACCTGGTTTCAAGACACTGACATGGTTCTAATAAACCAACTATGTCCTAATGCATACTCAATTTATACATGTAACAGAACACAAGGCAGAGGTGGAGGTGTAGCTATTATTGCTAGATCTAACCTGCAACTTTCTATAGTTGAGTCTATCTCTACATCAGGCATGGACAACCATGGTGTTGAAACACTCCTTACCTCCCTACTAGACTCCCTGTACTTGCATACCCAGAATCCTACCCAAGGATGCCTACTCATATTCCTTGACCTATCAGCCGCCTTTGACTCCCTTCCTCACCATCAACTCTTATGCAGGCTCCATGAAATAGGGCTCAGAGGCACAACCCTAAACTGGTTCCGATCCTACTTAGATGACAGAACCCAACAGGTTCATATTGGCAATGATACCTCTCTCCCATTTACACTAAAACAAGGTGTCCCCCAAGGATCGAGCCTCTCCGCTCTCCTTTTCAATATTTTCCTTCAACCTGTTTGCAACATCTTTCAGAGCTTTGGCATTCAGTACGAATTATATGCTGACGACATGATGTGCTTCACCCCATTTAATCTCTCCAACCCCGACTTTTCTAAACTAAGCGATTGCTTACTTACATTGAAATCTTGGCTATCTCAACATAACCTTCTAATAAATCAAGCTAAGACTGAAGTGCTACAGGTGTTCTCCGCTACCTCATACACCCCCCTCTCCAACCATCACTATTGGAGATTTCACCCTTACTAAAAAAAAACAGGTGAAGTATCTTGGCATTATCCTCGATCAGAACCTCTCCTTTACTAATCAAATAAAAAGAACTACTAATACAATATATGCCAAGCTACGTACCCTCCGGAATCTCAAACCCCTCTTAAGCCCCACTTCCTTTCGATCTGTCTGTCAAGCCCTCACAACCCCCTCTCTTGATTACTGCAACCTAATCTATCATGGCCTTCCCAAGAATGCTATACAACCACTCCAACTTGCCCAGAACACGATTGCTCGACTCATAACCAGCACTCCCAGGCGATCACACATTACACCAGCCCTATATGACCTCCACTGGCTCCCCATCTACTGTAGGATTAAGTTCAAAGCCCTTACCCTTATACATAAAATCATCTCCAACGAATCAGCTCCTTGCCTTTCCCCTCTCACTCCCTCTCTGCTAGCTCTAGAACCCGCCGTACTATTACCAAAAACCTCATCTCTATCCCAACAACCATAAGATATAATAAACAATTTACTTGTAACAGGGCTTTTTCTCTTTATGCTCCTACCCTATGGAACTCCCTTCCCCATGAGCTGCGGAACTCTAGAACTCACCTTGAGTTCCGAAAGAACTTAAAAACCCTCCTTTTTCAGGAACATTTTTCCCTTCCACCTTAGTACTAACCTTCATCTGCTTCCCTCCAGCGCCTACCCCTTCTAAACCTCATACTGACAACTGATATCTAGGTAAATATCTTTGTAAATAGTTGTTTTTTATTCTTATAATTAGTTCATTGTTATTTTCTTTATATTTGTTACTTGTTCTATGTAAACAGTGGAAACACTATATTTTAAATGTTTAATGTAAACCGTCTTGATTTGTAGAAAGACGGTATATAAAATTGGTTAAATAAATAAAATAAATAAATAAATATAAGATGAAAAGCTGAGCGCCTTTGCATGGGCCCTGAATACGTTGGATATAGAAGGACAAAGCCCTATTACAGTCCAAGGTGTGAAGGACTGTGTCCGCCTGACTGGAGTGAGGTCTCGGAAAGAAGGTAGGAAGTACCACTTCCTGGTTGAGATGGAAGGGCGATATCACCATCGGAAGGAATTTAGGGTGCGTGCAGAGCACCACCCTGTTTTGGTAGAACCTGGTATAAGCTGCCTCCGCCACTAAGGCCTGAAGCTTGCTAACTCTGTGAACGGAGGTGAGTACAAACAGGAATGCCACCTTCCATGAGTATTGTAGGTGGCAAGTAGCCAAAGGCCCAAAGGGCGGGCGAGTGAGCTGCCCCAATACCACATTAAGGTCCCATTCGGTCGCTGGGGGGGCGAACCGGTGGCTTCAATAAGAGCAGACTCCCTAAGAAAGTGGGTCACCAGCGGCTAGACCGAGAGGGGCTTGCCATCCACCAGGTGGTGATACACCGCCAGGGCAAAGAGGTGCACCCAGACGTAGTTAGATTTCAGCCTGGATTGCAAGAGGTGGAGAAGGTACTGTAACACCAGTCCCACCGGACAAGAGAACGGGTCAGTCGCTTGCTGGTTACACCAGGCTGCAAACCTGCGCCATTTGAGAGCGTAAGCTTTCCTAGTAGAGACCTTGTGAGAGGCTATTAGGATCTCCTCTACCTCACCCAAGAGGTTGAAAGAGGCTGAGGCCACCCTTTCAACAGCCACGCTGTCAGAGACAGGGACCCCAGGTTGAGCTGCAGAAGAGAGCCCCCTTTCTGACACAGGAGTCCCAGAGAAGTCCCCAATAGGATGGGGATCTCCACCGTTAGTCAGAGGAGCAGCAGGAACCACGGTTGCCTGGACCATCGAGGGGCTATCAGGATAAGCGAGGCCTTGTCAAGGTTCTGGCAATCAGTGGCGTGGGAGGGAAGGCGTACATGAGGCCCTCCGACCATGAGACGAGGAGAGCATCCACTGCCACCCTGAAGGTGTGGACCTGTCGGGAACAGAAGCGGGGCAACTGAAAGTTGTCAAGGCTGGCGATCAGGTCAATCACAGGTTTCCCCCAGATGCGGAAGAGCCGGTCAGCCACATTGGGGTCCAGCTGCCACTCATGTGGCTGGAGGACTCTGCTCAACCTGTCTGCCAGCAGGTTGTTCTGGCCTGGTAGGTATACTGTCCGTAGGAGAATACCTTGTTGGATTGCGTACGAGCAGAGGAGCATCGCCTCCTGGCAGAGGGCACGAGATCCTGTGCCCCCCCTGTTAGTTCACACAGAACATCACCACCTGGTTGTCTGTCTAGACCAGCACTGGCTGGTGACGCAGGTGGTGGCAAAAGAAGGGCTAAATATATTGCCCGTAGTTCCAGGAGGTTGATCTGGGTGCAGAGTTCCTCGCAGTGAGCTCCCCAGCCAAGAAGAGAGGCGTCCATGGTAAGGACCTTTAAGAGGCTCGGGTCTGAAAGGGCATGCCTGCCTCGAGATATTGGGGAGTCTGCCACCATATCAGAGAGTCTGTCAGTTGGCGGGTTAAGGAGACTCTTTTTCGGAGGCGCCCCATGGCCTGAATCCACTGGTCTCGGAGGCACTATTGCACAGTCCTCATGTGGAGGCGAGCGTATGGGGTGTCATGAACCGTGGAGGCCATGTGTCCAAGAAGGCGCAAGAGGAGCCGAGCGGGCATAGAGGGATGGTGCTGTATATCCCGTGCCAGGGTCCCGAGGTGGTTGGTTCAGTCACTGGGGAGGAAGGCCTTTGACTGGAGAGGTCCAGTTTTGCCCCAATGAACTCCAGACATTGTGTTGGAAGGAGATGAGACTTGGGGTAGTTTATGACAAAGCCCAAGTGCTGCAGGAAATGGATGGTGTGTGCGGTCGCCTGCTGCATCTCTGAGGTCGTGCCTCCCTTTATGAGCCAGTCGTCCAGGCAGGGGAAGACAAAGACCCCCTGGAGGTGGAGGAAGGCGGCCACGACTGCCAGGCATTTTGTGAAGACCCTTGGGGCAGAGGCCAAGCCGAAAGGCAGCACCCTGTACTGATAGTGCCCGCCCCTCAATGAACCACAGGTACTGCCTGTGGTTGGGGTGAATGAGGATGTGGGTATAGGCATTCTTCAGGTCTAAGGAGCATAGCCAATCTCCCTGCTAGAGGTAGGGCAGTAATGTTCCAAGGGAGAGCATCTTGATCGTCTCCCTCACCAAGAACTCGTTGAGGTTGCACAGGCTGAGGATGGGCTTTAGGCCCCCCTTTCCTTTTTGGCATGAGGAATTACCTGAAGTAGAACCCCTTGCCCTTGAGATGATGGGGCACCGGTTCCAATGCTTTGTCCTTGAGAAGACCTGTTAACTCCTTCAGTAGAAGGTCCTGGTGGAGGGGTGACCTGAGGGGCTCTCCTGGAAAATAAGGGGGAGGTGTCTGAGTCAGATGGAGGATGTAACCCTCCCTGATTACCCGACGTGCTCAGGAGTCAGTGATGATGGTCAACCACCTCTGGGCATAGTGGGTCAGACGTCCCCCTGAGGGCTGCTGACCTCCTTTGGGGTAGAAAGGCTATGCTCAAGGAGTCAAGAACTCTCTCCTGGCTGGACCGGAGCCAGTGCCTGGGGTTTTGGAGCCTTCTGCTTACGAGGGCTGTGCCCATGTCCCTTGGCCTGCTGACCCTGTTGGGGAGCTGGGGAGGCCTGAAAAAGTGGGTAGTTTCTGTAAGCAGCCCCTTTCCTCGGGTAGAAGGACGTTTTACCTGAGCCTTTCTGTCAGGGAGGGGCAGCGGTCTTTTTTGAGAGCCTGGTCCTCATCATGAACTCGGTCTCCAGCTCGGCTGCCTTGTTGGTCATGGGGATTGCCAAAGAGGTTCTCTCCTTGGCATAGGACATCGACCAATTTCTCCTGAACCCATTGCTTGAGGTTGGAAAACTGTAGTCAAGCTTGGCGTCGTGCATTGATGCCCACCATCGCTACTTGAGCCGCTGACTCGAACCCGTCATAGGCTGCCTGAGACAAACTTGGAGCACTCATGGATGGGCTTGGCCAGGTTCTTGAACTGCTGCAGAGGTTCCTCGGACAGACCAGTTGAGAATCCAGTGAGTTCTTTTGCCAGGTCTCTCAGGTACATGCCCACGTACAGATGGTAGGCCTAGATGTAACCGATGAGTATCGAGCCCTGGTAACACTTTCTGCTGAGGGCATTCAAGGTGCGGGCCTCCCTGTCATGGGGCACCAAGGAGTGTGTCTTTTGACTTTTCAGCTGACGCATGGCCAACTCCACCACCATGGAGTTATGCGGCAGCTGTGATTTCTGGAAGCCCAGGCTCCAATGGACTCAGTAAATCGAGTTGAGTCGCTTGCTCACCACCGGCACAGATGACGGTGTCTCCCACATATGGAGCATCAGCCGTTCCAGGATGGGAGGGATGGGCACCGTGAGCAATTCCATTGGAGGAGTCTTGTACTGGAGAATTTCCAACTCATCCGTCCGAGGGTCCTCCTCCAACTCTATAGGGAATGCTAGGGCCTTAGACATATCCTTGACGAAATCAAGGAAGCCCATATCCTCTGGCGGGGACCGCCACCGAGGCTCCGAGGCAGGAGAGTCTGAGGGGACGTTGTGGTGGTGATGGGTATTGGGGGATTCCTCATCCTCTGTCTCCCACTCAGAGTAGTCAGTCGAGGACTCGTAGGAGGGATGGTCCATGGGACTCGGGGTTGACCCCAGCCCGTGGCCTTCCGAAGCTCCACAGCTGGTGCTGGGCACATTTGCCGGGGGTGAATGCGGTCCTGTCGAGTGGGAATCAGATCGAGACCTTAGCAAAGGACTGACTTGGGCCAAAGGACCTTGAGGATCAGCTCAGCCTCCGTGGGCGTCTTCGACATCGAGGGCCCGCTGCTGGTTCATGAAGACAGAAACTGCACTCCAGGGCCACCATTCTGGACTCCAGGCCAGGAGGCTCCGCAGCCTATGGCGCGTCACCGAGGAACTCGGGTCTAATGCTGGCTCCCCCGAAGGGAATCCTCGACGAGGATGGTGTCTGGGGACTGAGGCCGGTCCGAGGTCGAGCCCTTCCGGGGGACCGTTGCAGGCCTCTCCTTCTCCTATCCCTCGGATGAGCATCTCGGACTGTGGACCTGGCTCGAGAAGCACCCAGCCAGTTGGATCTATCCAAGGATGCCGCCTTTGAGACTTTCTTCTTCTTTCTGGGTTCCCTCGAGGGAGACCCCTTTTTTGAAGATTCACGGAGGGACTCAGGTTCGGAGGGGTCTGCCTGAGGTGTCGAGGCTTCAGACGAGGCCCTGGCCTTCGGAGGCACTGGAGACAGGGAAAAACTTATTGTGCTGCTGCTGCGGCTCTTGAGGGCCTTGCTGGACATCCCTTTGCAAAGACCGCATACTGCCGGGTCGTGATCTGGCCCGAGGCAGCAGAGACAGTAGTCGTGTGTGTGTTAAAGACATGATTTTCGAGCACCGATCACACTTCTTAAAGCCATTGGTAACCATGGGGGAAAAAAGTACCCACGCGAGGTCGAAGACTCGCTGGGCTGCCAGTTGGGGAAAAAAGGCATGAAGACGCCAGAAAAATAAAGATAAAGAAAACTGCAATAAAGACCTGAATTCGATGCCGAGGCAGCGAGGTTGGGTGGCGGGAAGAGTATCAGTGTGATACCGGAGGCGAATATGAAACTCAGAGAAAGAAAAATAAACTTTTTACGGGGACAAACCAGGCGAACGCCTGAAGGGCATCGCAGAAAAAAGGAGACTGAGCAAGATGGCAACTTTGGGCAGGAAGGGGACCACGCATGCGTGGTAGCATTTCCCAAAGGCTTTTTTTGAAACCTGGGGGGATGCTTTCACGAGGACTCCATCGGTGCTGACATCACCCATATATGACTGACTTCCTGTTTGTTCCTACAGAACTGTAGGCACCAGTTATGGGTATCCATGGCGGATATAGTCCTAGAACACTTGGAACACTTCTTAAACCAGCTGGTAGGTTTTTGGGACAGGGCATCCAGAAAAATAGCCTCAGCCAAGTCAAAGGGCTCAATTTTGGAGAGGCCCGACTGGGGTACTGGCGCCCAGAGGGACCATGGAAAGAAAAAGCGATTGGGAATAGAAAAAAAAGTAAAGGGAATAGAGAACTGCGATCGGCAGGCAAAACGAAGGAAAAGGCCAAATAAGGTGCAAAAACGCAGTGCAAAACACTCCCCCCTCAGGGGAGAAGGAAAGTTTACCAACTGGAGAAGACTGGAACGTGTCCATAGGGCTCCGTGTAACATGAAAGATTGCTTTAAGATGGCACACAGGCGTGGTGGAGCCTCCCAAAAACTTTCAAAAGAAGCTGGGGAGCGTTCCCGCACAGGGCTCCATCGGGGACATCACTCATACATGAGGATGTATTCCTGCTTAGCTATGAAGGAAAAGCCTATAGGTCAGTTTAGGATATCAAACTTTCACCACCGTTATGCATTCCAAAGTCCTCACTCCGATGGAAAGATACCCCCCATATCGTTTATCTCGTTTAAACTGTTCAACAATTACAACTTATACATTTCTGCCTACTTCTCTCCATACACTACTAATCCACTTCAACTGATTTGCCGTACAGGCCCCTCAATTAGGCCGTTGTCAAATGACATATCACCGTACCGCAAAATTCACTCCTCACTCCATTTTGCCTATTGAATAGCTCTTTGTGCAATGTGGAATGTTTTTGGCACCACCACACACTCTATCTTTCTAACAATTGTGCCTGTCAGCCTTCACATATTCACTGCAGAACTACAGCCATTCGCTCGCACTATCCCTCCTACCCTTTAACCTTCTAATCCTCCTACCCACCTCCCTTCCCCTCCACTCCACCCCCTGTGCATAGCAAAAGAACAACACTCCCTTCCTACACCCCCTCCTCGGCCCCCCCACCCCTCTCCCTGCCCCAAACCCAGCCACCAGTTCAGGGTTCCAAGATTATGCCGTCCTCCTCCTCCCTCCTAGCACCCGTCCCATGGGCGCAGTTCCCCCAATACCCCCCCTTAAGATAACTTACTAGAAACCCCCCTCCCCCCCACACCCTACTATCCCCACAGTATTAAGCTTCTAGACGCACCTTATCCTACTCTCACCTCACTCCCTTGACTCCACCCCTGCCTTCCCCAACCTCTCCTTCCAGTCACCTCTACGCAACCATGCCCACACCCCCCTCCACTGCTTCTCCACTCTCTCCCCAATGCCTTTTCGTTTCCCCGTAAGCAAATGCATTTGATACAGCTCCGACAGTCGCCTGGCATAACTGTCTATAGATGGCAACGAACCACTCTTCCAGTGCTGTGCAATCTCACATCTCGCCTCCAAAATACATTGCCACACAATACTCCACGCTCCTTCCCCCCCCCCCCCGTCCCCTCTCCTAAGCAGCAAACATAGTTCTGGCGTCAATACCAACCCTTTCCCTGCAATGCTCCTAATACACTTCCCAATGTCCTCCCAGTATTTTCTCACCACCGGGCATGTCCACCACATATGTAGCCAGGTACCTTTCGCTCCACACATCCTCCAACAGTCATCCAATTGACAGACTCCCGCCTTAAACAGGCGTTCTGGTGTCAAGTACCATTTAGTCAGCACTTTCCACCCATTCTCTCTAAGAGAAGTGGCTATTGAAGATTTTGCAGTTTCTAGAGCTATCCTCTCCCACTCTTCCAACTCCCAATTCACCCCCAGTTCCTTCTCCCAAGCCAGCATGTAACTAAGTTTCTCCTCCCCCCTCGTTATCAGGCCTTTGTAAATTCTTGAAATGACCCCCCTCCTCCCCAGCGAACCTAAACAGCTCCCCTCAAACCACCCTGGCTCCCCAACAATATTCTGCCAGCGCGTCCTCTGCCTAACATACGAACCAATCTGCAAGTAGGCAAAGCGATCACTTTCCTGTATTTGGTATAAATCCCTGATGCCTTCAAACTCCCTTAATCCCCCCCCCCCCCACCATCTGGGACAGTTGGCTGAGCCCCTGCTGTTTCCATCTTAACAGCACTCCTATATCTGGTCCCATTCCCTCTTCACAACAAGCCAACAGCGACATTACTCGTGCACAAGTCTTGTCCCCTACCAACCGCTTCCTATGTTGTTGCCACATATCCAGCGTGTATCCTACCAGGGGATTTTCTCCTCGCTTCCCCTTACCCCCCCCCACACCAGCCTTTCTAATTCCCCTGCCCTAAAACCCACTTCTTCCATCCGTATCCAGTGTTTCGTAGGTTCCCTCAGCCAGGAATAAACTGCCCTCAACTGTGCCGCTTGATATTTCCCAAAGTTGGGCACCCCCATTCCTCCCTCCTTGGGGGCCTGCAACGTCCGTGACGCCACCCGAGGGTGCCTATATCCCCATATAAACCCCTCAACTTGCTTCTGCACCCTTTTTAACACCTTGGCCGGTATCTCAATAGGCAATACTTGAAAATAAAAAAGGAACTGGGGGAGCAGCAACATTTTAATCACCGCCATCCTCCCCACCCAGGAGGTGTATCCCCTTTTCCAGCCCTCCAACTGCATTTCTATGCACCCAGCTTCTTATAGTTTAAATCATACAGCTCCTTCAACACCCTGCCCAAGTGGACTCCCAAGTACCGTATGGAACGCCTCGCCCATCTGAATGGATATTTATTTTGCAGACTCCTTTGCAGCTCTTCCCCCCCCCCCCCCACCCCGTCAAATCTAAAATTTCAGACTTGCTCCAATTTATACGGAAACCTGCCAAAGCCCCATACCCCTCCACCTCTCTCATAAGGGCAGGCAATGTCACCAAAGGCTGAGTCATCATAACCATAATATCATCCAAAACATTGACAACTTATACTCCGTCTGCCCCACCCTTACCCCCTTAATACCTGTATCTCTCCTGATCTTCCCTGCCAGCGGTTCTAAAGACAATGCAAACAGCAGCGGTGAGAGCGGGCAACCCTGTCTAGTTCCCCGCCCCAGGGGAAAAAATTGCGAATACCCCCCATTCACTCTGACACACGCTTTAGGTTCCACATATAACGCCCTTACCCAGTCCACAAAGCCCTTACCAAAGCCCATATGCTCCATCACCGCAAACAGAAATTTCCACGATACCTGGTCAAACGCTTTTTCCGTGTCCAAGGAAAGCAACATTGTCTGACCAGGCTTCTGTTTCGCTGTCCAAACTACATTTAAAAATTTCCTTATATTGTCAAACACCTGCCTCCCAGGTATAAACCCACCTGATCCCCATGTACTAGCTTGCTCATTAATTTATTCAATCTGCCCGCTAACACATTTGCCAGCAACTTCGCATCTACATTTATCAATGAAATTGGCCTGTATGAAGCACACTCCAATGGATCTCTTCCCTCCTTTGGGATCAGCGCAACTCCAGCCCACCCCATAGTCCCCACCAGCCGTTCCCCCTCCCATGGTAGATTAAACACCCCTGTCAATGGCTGCAACAGCACTTCTTTAAACTTTTTATAGAAACAGCCCGTTAGTCCATCAAGTCCCGGGGCCTTCCCTGGCTTCAGCTCCTTAATCGCCTGTTCCACCTCCCCCACCTGTATTTCTTTATCCAATGCCCCACGTTCCCCTTCACCCAATTGCACAAGGCCCGCTGCCTCCAAATAATCCCTCATTTCCTCCTCTGCTCTGTCTGGCTTTGCTGCATAGAGTCTTTGATAATACCCCACAAACTCATCCCTTATTTTCTGCTCATCCCTCTCTACCACTCCCCTGCATCTAAGCTGCAGTATCTGTTGCCTATTCCTCTTTTTCTGTAAACGTCGTGCGAGATACTTTCCTGCCCTATTGCCTCCCTCAAAATATTTCTGCCTTACCAACTGCAGCTGATACTGGATCTTTTCAACCTCCAGTGCATTTAACTTAGCCCGCGTTTCAAGCACCTCCCCCCTATATCTCCCAGCCCCATCCCGTGCATCTGCCTCCTCCAACCCTACCAACTTCAGCCGTGTGTACCTCCTTTTCCTCCCTTTCCCTATTTACTCTTGCCCCCCCATTTTACCAAGATACCTCATATTACCGCCTTAAAGGCGTCCCACACCCCCCCCCTTACCTCTCCATTCGCATTTCTTTTAAAATAGTCTGGTATCATCTCCTCCAATTCCTTCACCACCCTCTGATCTCCCAATAGGGCCTCATTCAGTCTCCAATACTGCACCCCTTTATTTTCTCTCCTACAGCTCATGTGCACACTCACTGGCGCGTGATCTGACCAAGTAATCGCCTCCATTTCGCCCCCCCCCCCGAACCCTGCCCGCAATCTCTTTCCCTACCCATATGGTATCCAACCTTGAATAAGTGCCATGAACCACTGAGAAGAACGAATATTGACGCCTCCCCGGATTCATCAGTCTCCACGCATCAATCAAATCGTGGTCCTGAACAAACATCTTATATCTCTTCCTGTCCACTCTTCTCCCATCCCCCTTCCCCGTAATATCTCTCCCAATCTCCCAGGGCATATTAAAATCTCCTCCGCATATCCTCACTCCCTCCCCCAGCATGCTCACCTTTACATCCACCTCCTCCCAGAACTCTTTTTGCGTCCCCGTGGGTACATATACATTGATCACACACAACCATTACTCCCCCACTCTCAGCCGCACCATCAAATATCTTTCCCCCCCTATCCTGGACTACCAAATGCACCTCTACCTTTAACCTGCCATCAATCAACAGAGCCACCCCCCCTTTCTTCCGCTCATTCATATTAGATGCAAACAGTTTTTCATACCCTTTGGGCCGCAGCACTGATTCATGTTTCCATAACAGATGTGTCTCTTGCAATAATACAATTGAAGCTTTCTGTCTAGATAGTTCCTTGTACAATTTCTGTCTCTTAAAGGGTGAATTCAAACCTTTCACATTCAGTGTAACAATTTTTAATTCACTGGAGTCGTGCTCTACCCCTTCTGACCCCCCTAACTCTCACTCCCTGTACCTTCCCAATCCTACCCCTCTTCCCCTCCCCCTCCCTCCCCCCTCTCCTTCCCCTAGACCCCTTCCCCCTCTCCTACTGAGAACCCTCCTTCCCCCTCTCCCCCCCTATGCCCCCAACCCGTCCCCCCCCGTCCATCCGAAGTCCTACCCCTACAACCTCATCCCCTAAAAGAGATTCGACTTCCATTGCTGTGACTTAATCAGGCTGCCTTTCTCTTAACCCCCCCTCCCTGCCCCCTCCTCTAGAGTCCCCGGGCCCCCCCACTCCCCTTCACCCCCTTCCGCCCTCTACTCCTGCCATCCTCCCCACTCCTCTCCTCTATCCCCCCCGACATACCCCCTGACCCACCTCCCCCAACCCCTCCTTCTTAACCCTCTTCTATCCCCCTCCAACTCCCGCTTCCCCCTACCTTGCCCCCCCCAGAACTTCCCCATCCTATGCAAAAAAATTGCGTATACATTTATAGAAGAAAAAAAAATGTCCTTATTTTCAGCCAGCTCCCTTCTCCACCTCTTGCGCTGCTCCAGTGCTCTCTCTATCCAACCTTGCCAGCCGTCATCCCGTCGCAGGTATTCTTTGCCATCTTAGGCCGTCCCTCATTGCACTGGTTGCTCCTCCCGTTGTAGCTATTCCTGGTTTCCTGCACTCTCCCGCCGGCAGGTTCGTTAAGCCAAGGTCTTTGAGTGCTTCCCATGCTTCCACACTTGTTTGCACTTTTCTGGATCTGCCTTTTACAGTCACCAACAATCCAAATGGAAAAAGCCATTTATATCGTAAGTCCTCCTTTCTCAAATAGGTTGTCACTTCTTTTTTTTTTTTTAAATACTTTATTTAAATCCACCAATAAATACAGGCAAAAAAGAACAGTGAACAAAGCCTCCACGAGGGGTGTACTCTTATCCCCTCCGGAAGACAACAGGATAAATATAACAGGTGGCTTTTATCATATTATCCCCTCCCCCCCCACCCCCCATCCTCCCACTCTCCCTTCCGCCACCCCCCCACACACTCCATCATCAGCCAAGTAAAAACTAGACTAAGAATTGGAAGCACCAATTACTCACCCCACCTCCCCCTTAACCATTCAGCTCCCCATTTGGAGGATTTCATTGCGGCTACGAGCCCCTAGTTGCTGAATATAGGGTTCCCATATTGACATGAACACTGTCCAGCGCTTGACACTGCCCCTCGCAAGCCAACGCTCCATCAGCATCAGGTGATGAAAACTATTCTGCCATTCGCTGAAGGTTGGTGGCTGATGTTCTCTTCATAACCGGAGAATCGGCCCTTTACCCACCAGACAGGCTTTCCGCAAAAGCATACGTTCCCCTGCCTTCACAGGCCAGGGAGGGGCCAGCTGGTCCAAAACCACAAAGAAGCCAGTCCATCTAACCCGCTGCTGCAACAGCTGACTGAGAAATTCCCGTATCCTCGCCCAATAAGGCCGCACTCTACGACAACCCCGCCACATGTGCAGCAAAGTCGCCAGGGGTTCCGAACAGCGAGGGCAACTGCCATCCGTCCCCAACTGACTACAAAAAGCCCGCCGTGGTGAGAAATGAGCTCTAGTCACACACTTAAATTGGAGCTCCCTCCAACGGGCCCCCTGCGCCACACGAACAATTCGTTTCAAAGCCTTGGCGACCAACCCCGGAGCCACCTCCCCACCCAATTCAACAGCACAAGCCAACTCAACCCCCCGGTAGTCGGGAAGTACCCGGTAACAATCCAACCGACTCTTCAACTGGGAAATGGACGGGGGACTATCCTCCCCTATCCCAAAAAATTCCAAAATCTTGGCCGAACGGTCGATGTGCAGCGCCTCCCTCGGTAATGAGGCCACGTAGTGAGAAACTTGCATATAAGCAAAACAGTGCTTAGTAGGCAAATCGTACTCCCGGCTCAGGGCCAAAAAAGACTTGCAGCATCCCGAGGGTTCTACGAGATGTCCCACCGTCCGTATCCCACGTGCCCACCAGTCTCTAAACGCCATCGTGTCGGACCCCGGGAGGAATTGAACATTCCCTCGAAGGGGTAACCAACTGGAAACACCCCATGGTGCCGTCCAGTATTTATTAAGCTGTTGCCAAGTACGTCTAACCGAGTCCACTAAGGCGCTCCTCTGGACCACCTCTGGCAAATCGCTATATCGCCCATGCAGAACCCCCAACAAGGTCCACGGAGCCACTAAGCACTCCTCCACCGCCCGAGGCGTATAATCATCCGTCCCACCTAACCAATCTCCCAGATGTCGCGCTTGACACGCCAAAGCATACAGCTTCAAGTCAGGCAGTCCCATACCCCCGTCCTTCCATTTCCCCAATAACCTACCCCACGGAATCCGAGCCCGCTTCCCTCTCCAAAGAAACCCCTTAAGAGAGGCTTCGACCCGACGCAGGTCCCGACATAATAACCAAACGGACAAGGTCTGTAACCAGGACAAGATACGTGGTAATATAACCATCTGTACCGCCGCAATTCTCCCAGACAATGACAATGGAAGGGATTCCCAGGCCTGCAACTGTGTCGTCAAACGCCGCAAATAGGTTGTCACTTCTTTAAGATTTCTCCTGCGCTGGAGGGTCCCCATGGACAAGTCCTGAAAAAACTCCAGCCTGTGCCCTTCCCAAATAAATTGTCGCTCGGCTCGGGCTGCACTGAGGATCTTTTCTTTAGTCTTGAATGAGCTCAAGCACACCACAACATCTCGTGGCCTGTTGTCGCTAACCGGCCCCAAGCCTCTATGCGCTCTCTCTATTTTGATACTCTCTGCTTCTCGCACTTCATCCAGCTCCTCTTGATGCAGCAGTGCTCTAAAGATTCTCCCCATTGTTGCTTCACAGTCCTTATACTTCGCCTCCTCAGGGAGGCCCTGCACTCTTAAGTTGCTCCTCCTAGAACGGTCTTCCAAATCCTCCATTTTCATCTGTTGTTCGGCTTGCTGTTTGGAGACCTCCGCCCAGCCTCTCTGCAGCTCCTCCAGTGCTTCACTTTGCTGCTCTACCTGGCTCTCTACTTCTTCTAATCGGTTGCCTATGTCCACAATATCTTGTCTCAGAGCCTGTATTGACTCCTTCAGCTCATTTTTCACCCCACAGAGCTCCGTCTTGATCGCCTCCTTCAGCTCTGTAAACCAGCCTTTCAGCATTGCCCCCATTCCAGGGCTGCAGGCACATTCCATCTCCTCATCCTGCTCAGCGGGTTCTTCTTGCTGCTGCCCACTCTCCTTCTCTCCCTCCTTTCCTCCTCTAGTAGTCGCATAGGAAGATCTGTATTCTGCCAACTTCTTTCGCACTGCCTGGCTCCCCTTTACCTTGTCCATGCTCACTCTCTTCCTCTCCCTGGGCAGCTTGTTGGAGGCTTTTGCTACAGACCACTTGTCTTCCCAAACAATCGTTCACCTCCTCTTCCAGACCTCCCCTGAGGGACAGTTCCATTTCTTTTATTTGTAGAGATCTGCTCTGGGACACTGCCTTTCCTCCCTTTCGTCATCCAACTCCCCTCTTAGGTCTGGCAGCTCTTCTAATTGTGCTCCCCCGCCTGCAGCACACTCTTACCGTCCTCTGTGTGATCTTCCTCCTCACCTCTTTGCAGACCTGCACCACGCTCACCGCTCTTCCCAGGCACTGCTGTCAGCTCCACACACCTCAGGTTCCTCGCAACTGCATGTTTACACGGGCTTCACACTAGCCCTAGACAGGCTCCACCACCACCGCTAGACTTCAGCCCTCCCAGGCTCCGCTGCACTCCTGCACTCACCGGGCTCGGGCTGCACTGCCCCCAACCCTGCACCGCTGTCCTCTGCTGTTCTCGCCCAGCCTCACTCCGCACACTGTAGTCCTTTCAGCCAGCCCCGCGGTGCTCCTCTCCAATTAAGGCCGCGGCTTTCTGCTCACCTTCTTTATTCTCCTCCACTCAACACCGCCGCACCTTAGCTCCCTCTGAGACCTCCTCTTCGGGCTCGCTCAGCGCTCCTTCAGCTTCATGCTCTCTCCTGCTGCTACTGGCTCAATCGCTGACCCTCCGGGAAAGCACAGTTACTTACCTGTAACAGGTGATCTCTGGGAACAGCAGGAATAAGTCTTCACATATGGGTATCGTCGGTACCGACGGAGCCTGCGTGGGAATGCTCCCCAGCGTCCAGTAAGAAAGCTTTTGGGAGCATCCCACAGCGCCTGGCGCTGCCTTCCCGCCTTTCCCAACCGCCTCTCTCCAGTTCGAGTTTTAAAGCTGAGACAAAGAGAGAGAGAGGAAAGGAAAGATAGAGAGATACAACTCCTAGGAGAGGTGGGTGGGTTGTGAAGACTTATTCCTGCTGTTCCCAGAGATCACCTGTTACAGGTAAGTAACTGTGCTATCTCCAGGAACAAGCAGGTATGAGTCTTCACATATGGGGACTCCCTAGCTGCAGATGCCAGGGGAAGACCCCAGGTTGTGTGTCCTTGAAAAGGACTCTACCTCCCCCCATGGATCTCTGGCATCCAACCAGGGTAGGTGGGTAGGAGTTGATTAGGAATGGAACAGGTGTTTGAGAACAGCCTGACCAAACGAGGCATCCCAGCGGGAGTCCTTGTCCAAACAGTAATGGGCTGTGAAGGTATGAACCGAGGCCCAGGTGGCCGCTCAACAGATTTGGTCGATGGACACAGAGTTTAGATGAGCCATTGAGGCTGCCATGGCTCTCACATTGTGAGCTGTGACATGGCCCTCCAGAGAAAGGTTTCTACTCTGGTAGGCGAAAGAAATACACTGAGCAATCTAGTTGGACAGTGTTCTCTTAGAGAATGGAAGTCCTAAATGAGAAGGATCAAAAGCAACAAAGAGTTGAGAAGACTTTCTATGTTGCTGTGTTCTTTGTAAGTAAAAAGCGAGAGCTCTCTTACAATCCAAGGTATGAAGATTCCTCTCTGCACTTGATGCATGAGGTCCTGGAAAAAAGACAGGTAAATATACCTCTTGGTTCAGATGAAAAGGCGAGACCACTTTAGGCATAAAGTGTGGATTGGTCCTGAGGACTACCTTATCATGATGGAACCTTGTATAAGGTGGATTAACCACCAAAGCTTGCAACTCACTGATGCGGCATGCTGAGGTGACTGCAATGAGAAAAATAACCTTCCAAGAAAGAAATTTCAAGGAGGTGGTGGCTAAAGGTTCAAAGGGTGGCTTCATAAGCTGGCCAAGAACCAGGTTTAAGTCCCATGCCACTGGAGGTGGTCTAATGGGAGGTTTAGTTAAAAGAAGGCCTCTCATGAATCTTGCTATAAGAGGATGAGAGGAAATAGGTTGTCCATTGAGAGGCTTGAGGGACACTGCAATAGCACTCAAATGGACTCTTACTGAATTTGTTTTCAGACCTGCATGGGATAGATGCAGGAGATATTCTAGTAGAGAATTCAGAGGTATTGCAAGAGGGTTTAGACCCTTCCCTGAACACCAAATGGTAAATCTTTTCCATTTGAAAGCATAGGAACGTCTAGTAGAAGGTTTTCTAGAGGCATGAATAACATCTCTGACTTGCTGAGAGAGATGAAAATCTTGAAGGTCTAGGCCCTCAGCAACCAAGCCCTGAGATGGAGAGACTGGGGGTTTGGCTGCCACAACGTTCCTTCTTCCTGGGATAGAAGGTCTGGTGCAGAGCCCAAGTCCAGGGAAGGAACTTGAGAGAGATGCAGAAGTAGAGGGTACCACACTTGCGTGGCCAATGTGGTGCTATGAGGATCATGGTCCCTCGATCTCTCTGAAGCTTGAATAGTGTTTTGGGAATTAGGGGAATTGGTGGAAAGGCATAAAGGAAGTCTTGACCCCAGTGAAGGAGGAAGGCATCCTTGGCCTGAACCCCCTGACACGGAATTCTGGAACAGAGCCGGGGATGTTTGGCATTCCACAGACTTGCAAAGAGGTCTATGTCCGGGGTTCCCCAAATTCGAAAAATCATGGCTACCTGGTCCATGTGGAGGGACCACTCGTGTGGAAGCAGAACTCGACTGAGTCTGTCCGCCCAAGAGTTTTGAACGCCTGGAAGATATACTGCCAGAAGATGGATGTGATGCTCTCTGGCGAAGGCCCACAGTCGAAAAGCTTCATTGCAAAGTGACAGAGAGCCAGTCCCGCCCTGCTTGTTTACACAGAACATGGCTACTCGGTTGTCCGTATGGATGAGGACTGTCCTGTAGCTGAGCAGGGTATGGAACACTCTGAGAGCTAAGAATATTGCTCTGAGTTCCAATAGATTGATATGCAGAGAAGTCTCCTGTAGAGACCAGATGCCCTGGGTAGAGAGATCCTGAAGATGAGCTCCCCAACCCATTGGAGAAGCATCTGTTGTAAGAGTTGCTTGGGGTAGCGACTGCTGAAAAGGGGACCCCAGTAACAGATTTGGAGAGGACTTCCACTACTGGAGAGACCAAAAAAGGTGAATGGAGTTTGCTATTTTGTCTGACAGGCAACCTGGTGCCTGAGTCCATTGGGTGGACAAAGTCCATTGAGCTGCCCTCATGTGAAGGCGAGCATATGGAACCACATGCACGGTGGATGCCATGTGGCCTAATAGTTGTAACATCTCTCGAGCAGTTAAATGGGACTTTAACTGTATCTGGGAGGCTACCTGCACCAAGCGTAGGCAACAGGCCTGAGGAAGATAGGCCCTTGCAGTTGTGGTATCCAGCAAGGCCCCTATAAACTCCAGAGACTGAGTAGGGGTGAGATTGGATTTTGGGATGTTTATTACCAGTCCCAAATACTGAAGGACATGCATTGTGCAGGTTAGACAAATCTGGGCCTCTGACTGGGATGGAGCTCGAATGAGCCAGTCGTCCAGATATGGGAATATGAATATTCCTAGAGTGCGCAGAAATGCAGCTACCACTGCCATGCATTTCGTGAACACCCTTGGTGCAGAGGCCAGACCGAAAGGAAGCACCCTGTATTGGTAGTGCTTTCCTTGAAAAAGGAACCGAAGGAACCTTCTGTGTGTTGGATGGATGAGGACATGGGTGTACACATCCTTGAGATCTAGAGAACAAAGCCAATCCTGACTCTGAAGGTATGGAAGCAGAGCACCTAGAGAAATCATCTTGAATTTCTCCTTGAATAGAAACTTGTTCAATTCTCTGAGATCTAATATGGGTCTGTAGCCCCCTGTTTTCTTTGGAATAAGAAAATAAGGGGAGTAGAACCCTGAGCCCTTTTGAAGAAGAGGTACTTCTTCTATTGCCCCTTGGGCAAGAAGGGTAGCAATCTCCTGACCCAGAAGGTAGAGGAGAGATGTTGGAGAATTGAACTGTTTCACCATGGTGTGAGGAGGAAGGCTTGAGAAATGAAGCTTGTACCCTTCCCTTATGATGGAGAGTGTTTAAAGCTCTGCTGTGATTTGCTCCCATCTGGGAGCAAAGTAAGCCAACCTTCCTGGAATGGTGAGGGGCTCTGGTTCTTCCAGAGCTAGAAAGGCTAAGTTCTCTAGTTGCAAGTCAAAGGCCCTGAGGAGGCTGAGGCTGCTGGGTCGTGGGAGGCTTGGCAGCCTTTGACTTGGCCTGTTTAGGTGGTTGCTGACGCTTTGCAGCAAAACGACCTGCAGAAGATGCCTGCTGACCATAAGCAGGATAATATCTTCCCTTTTTAGAAAAAGATGTCTTTTTGAACAATCTTTTCTTAACAGGAGCAGAGATAGACTTTGAAAGCCTATCCAAAGCAGAGTTCTCAGCATCCATCTGAGTGGCCTTTGCTTGCCAATCCTTGCCAAAAAGGTTTTCACCTGTACAAGGAAGATTTCCCAATTCATCTTGGACCCAGAGTTCCAAATCAGAGGCTTGTAACCAAGCAATTCTGCGTGCACCTATGGCAATAGCCGAGGCTCTGCTTACACACTCAAAGGAGTCAAAGGCTGCACTGTTGGAAAATTTGGAAACATCTTGGGCATGTTTGAGCCAAGTGAGAAATTCCTGCCTTTTATCTTCTGTAATAAAAGGAGCTAAAGTCTGCAGATGATCTGTGACTTCTTTTAGAAACATCCCCATATAGAGACTATAGGAGTTGATTCTGGCAGCAAGCATATTAGCTTGGAAAACCCTTCGACCAAAAGCATCTAGGGTCCTACATTCACGTCCTGGAGGATTAGATGAGTGTCTCTTTGCACTCTTTATTTTCCTCATGGCAGACTCTACCACAATAGAGTGGTGAGGAAGCTGAGTCTTATGAAAGCCAGGACAAGGAGGGACATGGTACATGGTGTTAATCTACGAGAATGAGGAGAGGTGGTGAGAGGAGTCTCCCTCATGCCCAACATGAGATCATAGAGTATCTCATGAATAGGTAAGGTAGCTGCTTCTTTAGGAGCCTTAGGATATTGCAAAATATCTAATTGCTTGGCTCTAGGTTCTGACTCAGGGGCCACTGTAATG
The DNA here is from genome assembly GCA_033557465.1 of Ichthyophis bannanicus. NCBI lineage: Eukaryota > Metazoa > Chordata > Amphibia > Gymnophiona > Ichthyophiidae > Ichthyophis > Ichthyophis bannanicus. The sequence continues at coordinate 294,836,735 of CM066038.1, forward strand.
GAGAGGCCCCTAGCCACTTCCCTAATGAAGTCTTGAAAAGACAAGTCTTCTGGAGGAGACATTCTTCATTTTGGAGAAGCAGACTCCTGAGGAAGAAGTACCGGTGCCTCGACAGAAACCTCCGACTCATCAGAGTCTTCGGAGGAATCGAAGTATCGCCTGTCTGGATGCTCCTGTAAAGCCCGATACGCGTACCGAGTGGGATCGACATTGGGAGTAAGCGGTACCGGTTCGGTACTGATGGGCATCATAGGACAGGGCACAGTTGCAGTCGACACCGGAGCCGATGTCGATGCAATCGGTACCAGCACCGGGAACGATGCCGGTGCCGGAGTCGGTACCGGCAACGGAGATAGTTGCGATACCGGAGGCATCGAAGCCTGCATAAACGCCGTTAGGGTGTGCTGCATGGACAGAATCTTCTGATCCATCGACGTCATCAGAGTCTGGATGTCGGTACCAGTGGAGGCCACCGGTACCCCAGAACACGGCAACAGGTGATCGGTCGAGACCGAGCCATCGATGTCAACCTGTGAGCTCATAGACAATGCTTTGGAAGCCGGAACTTCCCGCCGGGGTAATTTTGCCGGTGCGGAATCCTCGAGTACAAGCCCGGAGGCATCTCGATGCTTAGAGGGAGATTTGCCCTTCGAGGACCGGCTAGATTTATGTTTGGTTACCTGAGATCCATGGAAGGAAGAAGAAGCCCTGGAAGACGTCGATGCCACCGAGGCTGCATCAGAGGGAAACAGGGTACTGAGCTTGGCTGCTCGGTTCTGCCGACCTCTATTAGACATCATGGTACAGGACACACAATCCGTGATGGAATGGTCAGGACCCAAACATTTTAGACACCAATCATGGGTGTCGGTGACAGAAATAGTACCACCACATTTTGTGCACTTTTTGAACCCGGAAGCGGGCTTCTCCATGAGGAGAAAAATATTCAGGCCTAAGGCCTAAACTGAAAATGCACAGTTGAAGAAAGAAACGTTTTTGGGGTTTTTTTTGAAGAAAGAAAAAGAAAAGACTGGCGGTACCGGTCTGACGTCGAAGAAGGCAGACGTGACACAGAAAAATAAAGAACTTCTTCTGCGGTGACAGGAACACGACCTGCTGGCTCCGCGGAAAAGAAGAACTGGAGAGAGGCGGTTGGGAAAGGCGGGAAGGCAGCGCACAGGCGCTGTGGGATGCTCCCAAAAGCTTTCTTACTGGATGCTGGGGAGCGTTCCCGCACAGGCTCCGTCGGTACCGACGATACCCATATGTGAAGACTCATTCCTGCTTGTTCCTGGAGATAAGCGCTGTCCTTTAGCCACCTCCACGCTATTTCCTCACTGTCCGGCCTGCCATGTGCTAAGCACCTTCAGCAGCCAGTCGAGCTTCTGGGCTCCCTGCTGCGATCCGGCCGCGATCAGTGCTCTCCGCTCCTCAGCTCTCACTGTCGGCTCGGCCCCTTACTTCCAGCACCTGATTTCACCCTACAATTTTTTCATTTAGGGGCACTTTTTCACTTCTGACAGGCATAAACGGCGGAGCGCGATTGCTACGCCGCCATCTACCCTGATTTCGTCACCGGAAGTCCCTTCCCTGTGGAATTTTAACATACAAAGTAGCTGCCCAAGGATCTGATTTTCTGCAATTTGGAAGGGAAAATAATCCACAGGAAAAAGAATTGTACAAGCAAAACCTTTTGAGAAAAACACTGCAGTATCTTTGCCTGAAAATGCTAAATTTAAGGATGGGACACCCATTATTGATTCTGAAAGCTTATTTGCATAGGCCACCAGCCTGAAATGTTACTTGTTCCTGCAAAAGAAGTTTAGGCTGGTAACAAAAACGATTTGTAAGTACCTGTCTACTAAATGTGTTCTGCACATGAATCCAGTAATCCTCCAATGGATCATAGCAGTATATGGCTTTGGTCAGCCCTCCAGCAACATAGATCAGGTTATTGAGAGACACAGCAGTGATGCACCTCTTTGCAACTGGGATTGGTGCACGCAGCAACCAAGTATTGCTATCTGGCTCATAGCACTGCACCTGAGAACAGAAATATGCACGATGCTTGTCAGACAATATAAAAGCATTAACATAAATTAGAAAGTGGTCCCTAAATGACACGCATACAAATGCGTCCATACAAGAACCTAAACGTTCATGACTGTCATGGTATGCACAAAGCTAATCCATTTGGAGAAACTGCCCCCGAGAGGAATCTGATGTGTTACTACCCTTTCAGGCAGTTTTAACAATCCTAAGTATCTTTGGGTAAATAAAGAGTACAGAGAAGGAAATAAATAGTGAAAAATACTGGTAAGTCTACAGGCCCCATTTAGTCTACCTAGTTTCTCTTGTTGCTGCATTACTCCAGATCCTGGAGGATGGAAAAAGTAAAGAGAGAGCCAGCCCACCAAAAAAGAACATTCAGAAACAGTAGAGAAGAGAAACAGCATACAGAAACAACTTCACCATCGTTTTTGAAAAACATTTTTATTTAAACATTTTGTAAATTCAAACAAGACTTGATTTTTAATAGGATACCTATGTGAGAAATTCAAAAAGAAGGTGCTTATGTGCCCCCTCCCTCCTCTTTAGGCACCCATAAAGTTTAGATAACAGCCATTTATACCCTACCCCACTTTCAACATTTAAACAAGGCCTGCTCAAATACCCCCCCCCCCCATTCCCACCTGATGAATCGCATGCCTGATTTGCAGAAAAACATAAAAATCTGAGTTAGGAAGCCCAAATTTCCTTTCAAAAGCCCCCATCATCCCCCCGTCCTCATATAGCTGTTCTACCTCACACAATCCTTTCATCTCCCATCCTTTCAATCTTTCCTCGCATCTTGCTTGTATAATTCCCACTTGAGCTCTCAATATCTACATCCTTTTACCTCATCGATCCCTTATTAACCCTCCCACCCCCTTACAGTTGGTGCCATGCAGGGAGATATTTTTTACTAAAAGCATTCATCGTCCCTTCTCTTCCCACACCAAACCCTCTAAAAGAATACCCCTCATCTTGTATTGCTCTAATCAGACCACCCTCCACCATTCAAAAATGGCTCGCAGATGTGCAGCACGATAATACTTACGAAAATCAGGGACACCTAGCTTCTCTTCACCCTATTTCTATTGAGAGTTCTTTATGCTACCCCTGGGGGTCTCCCAAATAAATTTGATCACCCAGGAACTAGCGGGGAGTCTCTTCCTCGAGGGGTGTGGGCTCTCCCGGCTTGACGAGGAGCAGCTGGCGGCTCTTAACCAGCCCCTTACAGGACAGGAGGTTCAAGCTGCTATAAAGAATTTGAAGAATGGGAGGGCTCCGGGTGTGGATGGCTACCGTGGCGAGTTTTATAAAGCCCTGGGGGCTGCTGTGGTGCCCCCGCTGGTGGGGTACTTCGAGGATCTGGTGCAGAGGGGTAGGTTCCCATTTGAAGCCAACAAAGCTGTGATTACTATTTTACCTAAGCCTGGGAGGGATCCTCTCCTGCCGAGTTTGTACCGTCCTATCTCTTTGCTTAATGTGGACATTAAATTGCTAGCTAAGATAATGGCGGATCGCTTAGCGACCTATCTACCTCATTTGATTCACAGAGATCAGGTCGGCTTTGTGCGCGGGCGTCAGGTGGCGTACAGTCTGCAGCGGATTCTGTTGTCTCTTGGAGCAGGGCGCTTGGTGGGGGAACCCTCTTTACTTATTAGTTTTGATGCCGAGAAGGCTTTCGATCGGGTCAACTGGGGTTTTATGTACCAGGTCCTGGAGGCAATGGGGTTCGCTGGGTTTTTTGTGGATATGATCCGTTTGCTCTATGCCCATCCGATTGGAGCTATTCTGGTAAATGGCACTATGTCTGCTGACTTCGTCATCCAGAAAGGGACTCGGCAGGGCTGCCCGCTATCACCTTTGTTATTCGTTTTATCGCTGGAGCCTCTTCTGTCTCGGATTCGGACTTCTTCCCACTTCCGGGGTATTCGGCTGGGGCGGGAGGAGTTTCGTCTCGCTGCCTTTGCGGACGATTTGTTGGTCCATTTAGGAGATCCCTCGGCTGGCCTGCCTTGTTTGCTACAGCTCATCGACGAGTATGGGGTGCCTTCGGGACTCCGACTTAATCTTGATAAGTCCGAGGCGATGTTTTTAGCTCCAGACGGATATCCGGGGTGGCAGGGTCCTTTTCCCCTGAAGTGGGCGACGGGCCATTTTAAGTACTTGGGCATTTATCTGCCGGCGAGGTTGGGGGATCTTTATCATCTTAATGTGTCTAAGATACTTGGGGAGGTGACTACCTGTGTGGATAAATGGCGGGACTTGCCGCTGTCTTTGGGGGGCCGCATTGCTCTCTGTAGGATGGCGCTCTTCCCTAAAATATTGTACCCGCTTCAGATTCTGCCGCTGCTCCTGAGGCGTTCTGACCTTCAGCAACTGGAGCGGTTGTTCAATCGACTTCTTTGGCGGGGGCGCCGGCCTCGCGTGAGTCTGACGATATTGCGGCAACCTTGGGGTTTGGGGGGTATGGGCTTCCCGGATATACGGAGGTACAATGTGGCGTGTTTGCTGCGCTATGTTCGGGACTGGCTGTGGGACTTGACGGATTGCTCCCCGCTGACGCTGTTGACGGCAGTATTGGCCCCTCTTCACCCGAGATACTTGTTACATGCTAAGACGCTTCGGACTGCGCCCGTGGATATTCGGGAGTCCCTTCTGATGCCTGTTGTGATACCGCAAGCCCTCTGATGCAAGAAAGGAAACTTTTAAATCTTGAAAAAAACAGGATTTGCCTGCAATTACGAGAAGGGACACATAGAGGGAGCAGGAGAACAAACCTGAAAGTGGAAGAACCACACCTCTATGGGCAGGACTCAGAAGCAGCTGCTCTGGATTTAAGTAGGAACAGAGCACTGCAAGAGAAAGAGCCAAGAGGGGAAGAGCCAAGAGAGCCAAGAGGGGAAGAGCCAAGAGAGCCAAGAGGGAGAGAGCCAAGAGAGGCAAAGGTGCCAGGAAGGCAGTCAAGAGAGCCAGAAAGGCAACAGAGAAACCCCGAAGGGAAGAACCCAGAGGAGAAGCACAGGAGGAGGCAAGGAGCTTGGCAGAGACCTTCATGTGGAGAACAGGAGGCAGTGCCAAGGGAAGCTCCAGAGGCCAGACTCAGAGACCGAGGTGAGGTCACTGACAAACCCAGCAGAGCTAAAGGAAAGGAAGCTACTGGGAGAGCAGGCCTAGAGAAAGGCCATACACAACTTCAAGGGGCAGTATCACGGACTGCAGCCAAGGAAGGAAGTGCTTATCCCTCCGGTTGGAGAAGAAACCTTCAAGAGAAAAAAGGTACTTTTAAAAGCTTTTACAAAAGTAACTTGAAAGATAAAGGAAAAGTTCATAGCCTTGAGAGAAAGGATATACCTGGAGCACAAAACTCTCAGACTAGGCCTCAAGCCTTTTTCAAGAAGCCTAGAGAGGAACGAAGGGCTAGTTTTTATCTGGACAATAAGGACTGTTTTAAACCAGATATAACTGATAAGTTTTACAGGAAAAAGTTTAATGTTGCCAGAGAATGGAAGGAGCAAACTTTTAGTCCTGAAACAACAGCAAGCCCAGGGAGATATACTAGACCTAAAAGCCGACGCCCCAAACTACCAAGCCAGCACTGGGATACAGTATGGCAGGCTTTTAGGAAACCAGGTCTTAATATCCAAGAGATCTCAGAGACCTCAGTTTCAGATCCCATAGACATGGAATGGCTGCCAGGGGAATCTGAGAGCACTGAAGATATAGAATCAATGGAATGTGACTTTTGCACAAGAAGATATCTTTGAGTAAAAGGCAAACAAATCTAATGTGTGCAAACTGTACTGGAAAGTTTATGCTTTAAGTTGGTGAAGGAACCATATTATTTTGAGTGTTTTGCTGACTCACGTTTTGATGCAACTGAATTTATGTTCTGTTACTCATTACCTCATATTTTGAATTTCTTCATGCGAAAAGGGGAAATAAAAGCCTTTTTGTACCCTACACTTGGCAAGAGTTACTTTTTTAGGTTGTTGACCCTGAGGCTGACAATGTGACCTGCTATCCCATTGACCCTCACAACAGATCAACCCTGAACCTTTTAATTCTTATGCGCTCCCCAGCCCCTGTGGAACCACTACGCTGCCACTAGAGGGGGCTGAGGGGGACATAAGTGGCGTAGTTTTACGGATTTTTGGGGTACTCTTGAGTGTACAGAGCAACGTGGGCAACTACTCAAAAGAGAAATAGAAGCTCTTTTCTTTTTGAATAAAAAAAAAAAAAAAAAAAAAAAAACCTGCAAGTAAAACCCGGACTGACCTGTATTAGAATCCGGAGCGGAAGAGGAAAACCAGGAGACCGGAGCAGTTGCTAGAAAGTGGACCGGAGTTAAAAACCAGGAGTGGAGTCCTAGGAATCCGGACCGGAGTGGAAAAAGAAAAAAAGGAGGAAAATCCTAAAGGTGAAAGATCATCTGGCGAATCCAGGAGCGGTGGAGCAACCCCTGGACGACCGCACTACATTCCCCAAAAGCTGATGCAACACTAAAGCAAGGTAAGGCGTAGATAACCCTACCTAGTGTTGGACACCTGGGGAAGTTGAAAGAAAACATATAGAGGGTCTGAAAAATATATTTTGTGAAGAGCCGCACTTGGGTTTTTTTTCTCTTTCTGTTTTTTTAACAGGTACAATGGAGCCCAAGGAGCTGTGTGCCTGGATGGCACACCAATTCACCAAACAGGCTGAGCTGGCGCAACGGAGCCAGGATCAGGCGCTAAAGGCGATGCAGGAGCAGCAGACGCCTGTCATAGAAACAATGAGCGCATGGCTGGCGCAACAGCAAGAGGAGCTGGCTCAAAGCAGGAAAGAAGGAACATCACTCGTCGGACGGGAAAACCCTGAACTTGGACATTGGTCTTGTTCGGACTTAATGATAGGGAAGCTCAGTCCAAGTGACGATATTGATGATTTTCTAGACACTTTCGCTAGGATTGCGAATTCGGCTAAGTGGCCTGAGGAGCAGTGGGCCATACGCCTAGCGGCATCACTTACAGGTGAAGCGCTGGCGGCCTACAGGTCCATGCCCCCAGAACTCGCAAATTCATATCAGGATGTAGTAAACGCAATTAGAGATCGTGTTGGTCTTACGCCGGTGGCGTACAATAAAATGTTCAGAGCTGCTATGCTTAAGGTAGATGAAACACCTAAGGCATTAGGCCACAGGTTGCGTAGTCTTGCTTACAAGTGGCTACAACCTGAAAGGAGAAGTATAAATACGCTCATGGATGCGATAATTTTAGAGCAATATATGAATGCACTACCTAACAGGGTGCAGAATTTTCTGATGCTCCAAAATTGTAGCAATACCACTGAAGCTATTGTGCTTACTGAAAGATACTTAGAGGCTGAAAAGGTGACACAGCCTAGTGTAAGTCCACGAAGTGCCATGGGATTGGAGGCACAAGGGAAGGGAAGTCCCTCACGTCCTCCAGCTGGTAGGTGGCAGAGTTATAAACCCCTGGAGAAAGTGAATACAAAAAAATGTTTTGCGTGTGGAAAAACAGGACATGTACAGTATGAATGTCATGCGAGAACAGCCTTGGTAGGAGAGTCACCAAGAATAGTGCATGATGGGTTTCTTGTCAATGTAAAAATACATGGCATAAGTGTACGAGCATTGTTAGATTCTGGAGCCGACCAGACTATGCTTTCAAAAAGGTTATGGTCGACCATCCAGGATCATGGACTGTCGGTCCCAGAATCACCCGAGGGGTATGTCAAGATTAAGTGTGTACATGGAGCAGCTACCCGCTACCCCATTTATAAGTTGTGGATAAAGGGGATGGGTATTGTGAAAGAGATGCCAATGGCAGTGGTGCCAAGATTACCGCAGGATTTAGTCCTGGGCCGAGATTGGCCTCAATTTAGAAAAACTTTGAAGAAAGAATGTTTACCTCAAGATAAACCAGATTCCACTGGCAGGCCACCTGACCTTGTTAAAAGCCCTAGATACATCTCTGAACCCGGTCGCGCGCGGAAGTTCGCGCACCTCAGCTGAATAGTATAAAGAGGGAATCTAACGCTCTAGTCTCTACGAGAGCCCATTCTCAGGATAAGGAGAGGCCTTCTTGTTCAAGAGAGATGACCCGGGATGATCTACCTTCGCATGACGAACTGATAGGGGACCCAGCACGAAGGGGACGAAAGCCTAAAGCTATGCGAAGGAAGGAGAGGAGAAGCCGATCCCAGGGGAGAGCCGAATTGGAGGCAGGAAAAAGTATGCCGTGGATACCCGCAGACGTGGTAGAGAAATTTCCCTCCTTTAAAATGGAGCAGAGGGCGGACCCAGCTTTGGTCCGAGCAATCGAACAGGCTCAAGAAGACTGTGAGACCCACCCTCGATTTATAATGGACGAAGAACTCTTGTACAGAGAAAGTAGAAATCCACGGACGGGACTGATCCGTAAGCAACTGGTCGTCCCGAGCAAGTTTAAACTATCTGTTCTCCGACTAGCACATGACCATCCTACAGGAGGCCATAAAGGTCCACAAGGCACCCTGGACCAAATTTTAGAAAGATTTTATTGGCCAGGTGTTTTTCGGGAGACCACCCGTTTTTGCGAATCTTGTGCCTCCTGCCAGAGGGTTACAACACACCGGCCAGCGGGAGTACCGCTAGTCCCGATGCCGGTAATAGCCGAGCCCATTAGAAGATTGGCCATGGACATCGTCGGACCCCTTACCAAGACCCCGCGCGGTTTTCAATACATCCTAGTAATAATTGACCAAGCCACGCGATTCCCCTGGGCAGTGCCCCTACGGAATATCTCCGCTAGGACGATTGCAACGGAGTTGGTCAAACTATTCTGCGAGGTTGGATTCCCGCAGGAAGTCTTAACGGACAGGGGAAGCAACTTTCTATCGAAATACCTCGCCCAGGTCTGGGAGGCATTCGGGATCCAACATGTAAAGACGGCGGCCTACCATCCCCAATGCAATGGATTGGTAGAGCGTCTTAATCAAAGTCTAAAGCAAATGCTGAGACGAGCTTTAGACGGAGAGATGAAGGAGTGGGACAGCATACTACCCTTCATACTATATGCTTGCCGCGAAAGGAAGCAAAGTTCATTGGGCACATCACCATACGAGCTCATGTATGGACGCTCACCTAGAGGCATATTGGACGTTTTGAAGGAGCAGTGGGTTGAACCCAAGGAAGACGAAATAAGCGTACCCCTGTTCTTACGGAATTTAAGGACACGCCTCGAACGAACGGCCCAATTTGCTACGGAAAGGCTTAAGGAAAGCCAACAGAAACAGAAGCACTACTATGATCGACGGACGAAGCCGAGACATTTAAAGGTTGGCGAGAAGGTAGTGGTTTTGGTTCCTGGGGCGACCCCAAAATTTGAGTATCAATGGAAGGGTCCCCATACCATAATACACCCAGTAGGCACCACCTCCTATGTGGTGAAAAACTCAAAAGGTAGAGAGCAGGTCTACCATGCTAATCTCCTACGCCCTTGGAAGGAGCGAGACGCGCTTTGGACATATACTGAGCGCGGAGATCACCCCAACAAGAGGCCGGAAATCGGCAGACATGCCACCTATGGTTGCGAGCAGCCGAGAAGAGCGGGCCGCAAGTTATGGATTACGTGCTGCGGTGAAGAGCTTCCCCCAGCCCGTAATATTTTGAGAAGGGGGATATGTGATACCGCAAGCCCTCTGATGCAAGAAAGGAAACTTTTAAATCTTGAAAAAAACAGGATTTGCCTGCAATTACGAGAAGGGACACATAGAGGGAGCAGGAGAACAAACCTGAAAGTGGAAGAACCACACCTCTATGGGCAGGACTCAGAAGCAGCTGCTCTGGATTTAAGTAGGAACAGAGCACTGCAAGAGAAAGAGCCAAGAGGGGAAGAGCCAAGAGGGGAAGAGCCAAGAGAGCCAAGAGGGAGAGAGCCAAGAGAGGCAAAGGTGCCAGGAAGGCAGTCAAGAGAGCCAGAAAGGCAACAGAGAAACCCCGAAGGGAAGAACCCAGAGGAGAAGCACAGGAGGAGGCAAGGAGCTTGGCAGAGACCTTCATGTGGAGAACAGGAGGCAGTGCCAAGGGAAGCTCCAGAGGCCAGACTCAGAGACCGAGGTGAGGTCACTGACAAACCCAGCAGAGCTAAAGGAAAGGAAGCTACTGGGAGAGCAGGCCTAGAGAAAGGCCATACACAACTTCAAGGGGCAGTATCACGGACTGCAGCCAAGGAAGGAAGTGCTTATCCCTCCGGTTGGAGAAGAAACCTTCAAGAGAAAAAAGGTACTTTTAAAAGCTTTTACAAAAGTAACTTGAAAGATAAAGGAAAAGTTCATAGCCTTGAGAGAAAGGATATACCTGGAGCACAAAACTCTCAGACTAGGCCTCAAGCCTTTTTCAAGAAGCCTAGAGAGGAACGAAGGGCTAGTTTTTATCTGGACAATAAGGACTGTTTTAAACCAGATATAACTGATAAGTTTTACAGGAAAAAGTTTAATGTTGCCAGAGAATGGAAGGAGCAAACTTTTAGTCCTGAAACAACAGCAAGCCCAGGGAGATATACTAGACCTAAAAGCCGACGCCCCAAACTACCAAGCCAGCACTGGGATACAGTATGGCAGGCTTTTAGGAAACCAGGTCTTAATATCCAAGAGATCTCAGAGACCTCAGTTTCAGATCCCATAGACATGGAATGGCTGCCAGGGGAATCTGAGAGCACTGAAGATATAGAATCAATGGAATGTGACTTTTGCACAAGAAGATATCTTTGAGTAAAAGGCAAACAAATCTAATGTGTGCAAACTGTACTGGAAAGTTTATGCTTTAAGTTGGTGAAGGAACCATATTATTTTGAGTGTTTTGCTGACTCACGTTTTGATGCAACTGAATTTATGTTCTGTTACTCATTACCTCATATTTTGAATTTCTTCATGCGAAAAGGGGAAATAAAAGCCTTTTTGTACCCTACACTTGGCAAGAGTTACTTTTTTAGGTTGTTGACCCTGAGGCTGACAATGTGACCTGCTATCCCATTGACCCTCACAACAGATCAACCCTGAACCTTTTAATTCTTATGCGCTCCCCAGCCCCTGTGGAACCACTACGCCGCCACTAGAGGGGGCTGAGGGGGACACTGTTCGGCAGGCGTGGCGGTTCTTCTGCGGTGGGCGTCGGATTTCGGCGTCCTGTACGCCGTATCTTCCTATCAGGGGTAACGCGGACTTCGAGCCGGGTATGGGGCGGTCTCACTTTCAATTCTGGGAGACTGATGGAGTGGTAAACTTGGAGCACGTGTTGACCCCGGAGGGCCTTATGGTGCCTTTCTCTGAGCTACGTCGCCAATATCTGTTACGGGACCGAGATGTTTTTCCATATGCCCAGCTTAGGAGCTATCTTCGCCAGATTCCTGTGGATGCGTTGCGGGGGGGGGGGGGGGGTTTGCTCAGAGGTTGAATTAGCCTTGATGGGGGAGGATACGAGAGCTCGGGTGTCCGGGATTCATAAAATGTTATGGGATGGCGTGCTACCTTTGGAGGTGGCCGCCCTGGCGACGGCTTGGTCTGCGGAGCTGGGAGAGGAGATCGCTGCGGATCAGTTCTTGGGGGGGCTCGCCGCAATCCCGTCCTTAAGTGTGCAGGTTTTGCATCGTGACACCCAATATCGGATTATGCGTAGACTATACTTTGCTCCTGTGCGGGCTTGGAGGGCCGGGATATGCACGAGTCATTGCTGCCCTCGGTGCGGCGGAGACAGGGCGACTCTGGGTCATATGTTTTGGGGCTGTTCTAAGGTCCAGGTCTTTTGGGGGCGGGTGTTTAGCCATCTCCGTCTGTGCCTGGCACAGTTGGCGCCCCTCCAGGCCCGGAATGTTGTGCTGGATGTCTGGGAGGATGAATGGGGGGAGGCGCTGGGGACAATGGGCCTGCGCTGGTTGCGCTTGGCGCTGATGGTTGCGCATATGACGGTGTTGCAACAGTGGCTGGATGGGCGGGGACCCAGCTATGGGATCTGGAGACTTCGACTCCATACAGTTTTGCTTATGGACAGGTTGCATGCTGCCGGGGTTGGGCATAGATGGGCTCGTTTTCTGCTGATGTGGGGGCCCCACGTACAACTCTTGCCCGCAGGGGTGCGGCGGCGTCTTCTGGGGGACCCGGGTTGAGTTCCTGGGATGGATTATGGTGCGAGTAAAGGGATGGGGGATTTCTTTATGCCAGATTGCTCTCACACCTCACTGAAATAGGTCACACTCGACTGCACTTCCTTCTCTTGGGGGGGGGGGATGGTAGGGAGGGTGGGTGGGATGCTACTCTGCTGGCTGCCGCTTGGCCTCGAAGACTCGCTGAGGGGGGGTGGGCCTGGGAGAAGACTTAACCCTGGGCTCACTGGTGTTGCTGTTACTGAATATTTTGCCAGGCGAGTAGGCGGGGTGCGGTCCCTGTTGGTTTGTTAGAGGGGGGTTTGGGTGGGGGGGGGGGTGATAAACGGGGGGGGGGGGGTGATTCTCGGGGTGTACAGGCTATAGGGTGGTCTGTTGAGGCAGTCCACCTGCGAGGGTATAGGGCCTCGTCCCATGCTATCGTGTCTGCCTTTCCCTTTCTTTTTCTCTTTGGCTCGTTCTCTCCTCTCTTTGGGGGCTTTCTGTGTAGTGGTGCGCACCCTTTGGGGTGGGTAGTCCGGCAGCCGTGCAGGATGTCGACTGCTTCGACCTTCCTAAGTGCATGTTTCAGCCCCTACGATGCGGGTTTCTATTTTGTTCTTTAGTTTGCGTACATCGTTCTTAGTACCTTCATGTGAGCTACTCTTCCTTTGGGACAGCCTATTGTTATTTCTATTTATGCCTGTATGATATGTTGCACTATGTATGGTGTTTGCTAGATCTAGCAGTGTAGGCGGCCTACGAGGTCTTAGTGGCCTCTCACTTGCTGTATCTTACTGTGCTGTCCATTGTTTTTGCATTGTTATATTCTGTAAGTTGTTGTTATACTATTATGCGCTGTACGTAGAGTTTTATATTTGGTGTGTATGTTGTCTATAATGAATAAACAGATTTAAACATAAATTTGATCACCCTTTTTTCTAATTTTCTCATCTTTTTCCGCATGATCCCCTGTAGCAGCATCTGGCAGAAGTACAAAAAGCGTGGCAGTACCATCATCTTTACACACGCTATGCCTCCCATAAATTGGGGAGGATGGAGGGGTTGATTTGGGAAGAGGAGGTGATTGTAGCTATCAAGGACCTAAAGAGTGGGAAAGTCCCAGGGAAGAGGAGGTGGTTGCCACCTTTCAAAATTCTTCCCCATTTTTTTAACCAACACATAGACTCCAGCTCTAACATTGTCCACCCATCTAACATTCCATGTAAAACCGCCATGTTATCTTGATAAGGTGGTATATAAAAGCAGTATTTTTGCCAACACCCGAGCCAGTAACTTAGCATCCAAGTTTAGCAATGAGATAGGTCTATATGACTCTGCCTGCAAAGGATCCTTCCTGGGCTTAGGCAGCACAGTGATCCCCGCCTCAAGCATTGAAGGTGCTAATGCCCCTCCACTCAACACAGACTTAAATAGCTCTACTAAATGTGGGACCACCACATCTGCAACTTTCTTCTAGAATTTCCCCATCAACTGTCCAGCCCTGAGGCTTTCCCACTCTTAGGTCTTTGATAGCCACAACCACTTCCTCTTCCCAAATCAACCTCTCAATCCTCCCCAATTGTAATTTGTGAGCTCTGGCAGATCTACTTCTCTTAAGTAATCGTTCACGTCCCTCTCACCCCCAGTTACTTCAAACACAGCATCTTGTGAAAGTCCACAAACTCGTCTCTAATTTCTTTCCCCTGCATGCATATACCTCCCTTTATTCCTCAAAGCCACAATATGGCACTGCTACTTTTCCACTTTAAGCTGGTTGGTTAGTATTCACTCTGCCCTTCAAAATATGTCTATCTAAGCCATGCCAGGTCATAAGCTAATTTATCCGCAAATAACCCTTTATCCTCTCTTAGTTCCATTAACCTAGCTCCCTCAGGCTCCTTCCACAATCCTTCTAATTTCTTTATTTTCCCCAACAACTAATTCAATTTTCCCTCCTTCCCCCTCTTTAGTCTGCTAGCACATTTTAGCATCAGTCCCCTAATTACCGCCTTAAAGGTATCCCAGCGCATCCCTACCCCGATTTTAGATCTGGAGTTATATTAACAGTACTCTTGAATGGCCCCACTGACCACCTGGATTATCCCAGAGTCTTCCACAATACTTTTGTTTAGTTTCTGGAACAGAGTGCCCACCCCAACAGGCCCTTCCTCCCACTGGAGTCAAATGGGAGTGTAATTGGACCATGTCCTTGTTTCTATCCTCACTCCCCTCACCCTCTAGTTCCAACCTTTATCAAGAAGCATGTAGTCTATCCTAGTTGACGTTGCATGCAATTTGGAGTGGAACATATATACTCTTGAACCATGAATGAGCTGTTTCCATACATTCTTTTTAACATCTTTGTTAGTGATATAGCGGAAGGGCTGTCGGGTAAGGTTTGCCTCTTTGCGGATGATACCAAAATCTGCAATAGAGTAGACACCCAGGAAGGGGTAGATAACATGAGGAGGGATCTAGCTAAGCTTGAAGAATGGTCTAGAATTTGGCAGCTGGGATTTAATGTTAAAAAATGTAAGGTCATGCATTTGGGCTGCAGCAATCCAAGGGAGCAATACAGTATAGGAGGTGAAGTACTTTTGTCCACTAAAGAAGAGCGGGACCTAGGCGTGGTTGTGTCTGATGATCTTAAAGTAGCTAAACAGGTGGAAAAGGCGACAGCAAAAGCTAGAAGGATGCTTGGGTGCATACGGAGAGGAATGGCTAGCAGAAAAAAGGAGGTGATAATGCCTCTGTATAAGTCTTTGGTGCGACCTCATTTGGAGTATGGTGTGCAATTCTGGAGACCGCACCTTCAAAAGGATGTGAACAGGATGGAGTCGGTGCAGAGGGTTGCTACCAAAATGATTAATGGGCTTCATTATAAAGCATATGAGGACAGACTTAAGGATCTTAATATGTACACCTTAGAGGAAAGGCGGGATAGAGGTGATATGATTGAGATGTTTAAATACCTCCGTGGCATAAATGTTCAGGGAGAGAGCCTCTTTCAATTGAAAGCAAGTTCTGCTACGAGGGGACATGGGATGAGGGTGAAGGGAGATAGATTCAGGAGTGATATGCGGAAATATTTCTTTACGGAAAGAGTAGTGGATCCGTGGAATAGTCTCCCAGTGGAGGTGGTAGAGATGAGGACAGTAACTGAATTCAAGAAAGCATGGGACCAACACAGAGGATCTCTAAAGGCAAAAAGTGGACTGTTGTAGTTGTTATGGAAGGACAGACTAGATAGGCCATGTGGTCTTTTTCTGTCGTCATGTTTCTATGTTTCTATGTTTCTATTATATAGTCCTAAATTCTTTGCAAGCACCTTAAAGTTCCTACAGTCTGCCCCTCTCATAAGATTCTGTGAGGATAAGTCTAGATTTGGAGTCCATGTTACATTAAAATCCCCCACCATTACCCAAATTCCCTCCCCTAGTCCCAAGTATCTTCCTTCCAATTCTTGAAAAAATGCCTTACAGTTTATAGTTTATTACAAATTTTGAGAGACATCATATAACGGTGGTGTACAATAAAATTCCCATTTGGAGCATAGAGTCACCAGATTGTACACCATCCCTCCCAACTGAAACTTAGCAAGCAAATACCATCCCCCTTTATCCCCCACCAACTTTCTAATATTTGCTTTCATGCATGTAGAAAAAAATTATATCTACCCCCTTCTTCTTTTCCTTTGTGTTGGATGCAAATAAAACTCCCCCCACCCTTGTGATAGAAACAAGACGACAGAAAAAGACCACATGGCCTATCTAGTCAGTCCTTCCATATCAACCACTACAACAGTCACCTTTTTTCTTTTAGAGATCCTCTGTGTTTGTCCCATGCTTCTTTGAGTTCAGATACTGTCCTCATCTCTACTATTGCCACTGGAAGACTATTCCATGGATCCACCACTCTTTCCGTAAAGAAATATTTCTGCATATCACTCCTAATCTATCCCTTTTCACCCTCATCCCATGTCCCCTCATAGCAGAACTTGCTTTCAATCGAAAGAGGCTCTCCCCCTGTGCATTTATGCCACGGAGGTATTTAAACGTCTCAATCATATCACCTCTATTCCGCCTTTCCTCTAAGGTGTACATATTAAGATCCTTAAGTCTGTTCTCATTTGCTTTATAATGAAGACCACTAACAATTTTAGTAGCCACCCTCTGCTCTCTCGAGGCCAGTGGCGACGCCGCCTTCTGGGACAGGTTGTGAGGCCACTCTCACTCTGATCCTTCTGACACACCGGGGGCTGCAGGGCCTGGAGTGGATTTTCCTGTCTTCCCAGATCCAGTCTCTGAGGTGGTCTTCAAAGACTTTGACTTCTTACGTTCCACCTCCAGGGATTTCTTCTAGGAAGAACCGCAGCTGCGGGACTCTGAGGCAGCCTGGGCTTCATGGGGCACCGAGATACAGGAAGGGACATTGGAGCGGGGTGTCGCTGGAGCCTCCAGCTGCTGAGTCTTTTCCTGCTGCTGCTAACGGCTTTTAAGGGCCTTTGGGGTCATGGTCCTGCAAAGCTCACAGTCCGAGTCGTCATGTTCCAGGCCAAGACACCGAAAGCAGCAGTCATGCGGTTTGATGAGGGACATCATCTTGCTGCACCGATTGCACTTCTTGAAGCAACTGGAGGCCACTGGAAAAAAGGGGGCTCTGCCACCCACCAGGTTTCTGAGGCCTTCGGCTGAAAAAGAGCACAGATGCAGGTCGAGGGATGTTGTTGTTGTTGTTAAATGCCGTCGAGTCGGAGTCGACTCATGGCGACCCTCTGGATAGCTATCCTAAATTGTGTTCGGTCTTCAGTCAGGCGGCTCATTGTTGACAGACTGGTACCCATAGCTGCTGTTATTGTATCGATCCATCTCATTGCTGGCCTTCCTCTTTTGCGTTGACCTTCTATCTTGCCAAGCATAATGTCTTTCTCTAATGATCTCTCTCTTCGCATGATGTGTCCAAAGTATGAAAGTCGAAGTCTTGTCATCTGAGCTTCTAAAGAAAGCTTAGGTTTTATCTCCTCTAGTACCGACTGGTTTGTTCTTCGGGCAGTCCATGGTATACACAGTATTTGCCGCCAGCACCATAATTCAAAGGCATCAATTTTCTTCCTGTCTATCTTTTTCACTGTCCAGCTTTCACATCCATATGATGTTATTGAAAATATCATGGCTTGAACAAGTCGAATCTTTGTATGGAGAGAGACATCTCTTCTCTTGAGAATCTTATCTAGGTCTTTCATAGCCATTCTGCCAAGAGCAATGCGTCGTCTGATTTCTTGACTGCTTGTTGCTTCTTTATTGAGTTGATCCAAGTATGTTAAAGTTGTTCACAATTTCAGTTTCTTCTCCTTCAACGATGAACCTGTTGATTATGCCAGTTGTCATGATCTTTGTCTTCTTTACATTAAGGTGCAGGCCCATTTTGAGACTATGTTCGTTGATTGTGAGAAGCAAATGTTTCAGATCATCTTCACTTTCAGCCAGTAATGTGGTATCATCAGCATAGCGAAGGTTGTTGATGAGTCTTCCACCAATCTTCACACCTCTGTTGTCTTCATACAATCCTGCTTCTCTGATGATTTGTTCTGCATATAAATTAAACAGGTAGGGGGAAAGTATGCAGCCTTGTCTTACACCTTTGCTTATTTTAAACCATTCTGTTTTTCCTTGTTCCGTTCGAACTGTTGCTTCTTGATCAATGTACAGATTGCGCAAAAGAACGATCAGGTGTTCTGGTATACCCATGCTTCTTAATGTGGTCCAGAGTTTCTCATGGTTTACACAGTCAAAAGCCTTGCTATAGTCGATAAAACACAAATAGATGTCCTTTTGGTATTCTTTAGTCTTTTCAAGGATCCATCTCACATCCGCAATGATGTCTCTCGTTCCTCGCCCTTTCCTGAACCCTGCTTGCACTTCAGGTAGTTCTTGTTCCAGGTATGGTTGTAGTCTCTTTTGAATAATCTTCAGTAAAATCTTGCTGGCATGTGGGATCAGAGCGATTGTGCGATAATTTCCACAGTCAGTTGGATCACCTTTCTTTAGTATTGGTATAAATACAGATCTTTTCCAGTTAGTTGGCCATGATGTTGTCTTCCATATTTCTTGGCAGAGCCTTGTGAGTACGGTAACAGCTGCATCAGATTGCTGCAATACGTCTATGGGAATGCTATCAATGCCTGGTGCTTTGTTCTTTGATAAGGCTTTCAATGCTGCTTCAACTTCTTTCATCACCAATGGTTCCCTATCATAAGGTACAGGTTGAAACGGCTGTTGGTTCTCTAGTTCTTTATCATATAAAAACTCTGTATATTCCTTCCACCTTTTCTTGCTCTTCTCAGCATCATTCAACATAGAACCTTGAGCATCTTGTAACATTCCAATTTGAGGCTGGAACTTTTTCTTTAACTCTCGTAGCTTTAGGAAAGCCGATCTTGTTCTTCCTCTAATACCTTGATGAAAAATTAAAAAAACAAGGGAAAAACAAGGGAACGAACCCAAGGAGCAACGCTGAGGCATGCTGGCTCGGGGAAGGAAAGGATCTGGATGCATAGACCGGATAAAACTATAAAAACCCCCCACACTTTTTCTAGGGGAAACTGGACAGACATCCGGAGGGTTGGGCAGAAAAAGGGAGATTGAGGCAAGATGGCATCCTTGGGCAGGAAGGGGACCACACATGCATTGCTTCTATTGTATGTAGCTCTATCTCATGCATATTCATTGTGGATATCCTGAAAACCTGACTGACTTCGGGAGCCCAGAGGACAGGGTTGAGAACCACTGCTTTAGAGCACTGAGAATCACTGAATAATACAGTATGCCAATTTGGGTCTGCACCATTACACTTTTACACATTTAGGCAAATACGCATGAATGCTTAACATATTTTTTTGTCTTTTTATCTTCTGTGCTCATATGATATCAAAATATGGTTTGTATATTTCTTCTTATTATTTTATATTAGGCATTTTATATT
The DNA here is from genome assembly GCA_033557465.1 of Ichthyophis bannanicus. Taxonomy (NCBI): domain Eukaryota; kingdom Metazoa; phylum Chordata; class Amphibia; order Gymnophiona; family Ichthyophiidae; genus Ichthyophis; species Ichthyophis bannanicus. The sequence goes on from CM066038.1 coordinate 294,855,889, forward strand.
TATGGTTTTATTATCTTTGTTCATATTTGTGCTTTTGCATTTCTGTTAAGTTGCCCCTGACATAGGCAGACTGCCAAAATACGTCCATGTTGGGCTAAATAAAAATGTTTTTTCTTTATTGACCCTCTCCTTTTTGCTTTTTGTTGTGTACCTTTCTAGAAGGACTACAAAAGAGGACTGCTACTTCTGGAGAGAGATCTGCAATTGTAAATATTTACTTCTGGGAATTTTTCTAAATCTTGGGGAAAAACGAATTCAGTGTATTTGTAAATCAGTCAGGGCCTAGTAGCAGCAAAGTTTTCAGTTCAAAATTATAACACAGCAAAGAGCTTTCTGGTTAAATTTAGAACCCAAGACTCCCTCTATCCAAGCAAGGGCTGTGGGACTCCCCCTGGAGATTGGTCACAGATTACCTTAGAAGAACAGGACAGGGTACTATGTGGCAGCCAGCTTTTAATAAGTCTTCTTTCCCTCCCTCGCTCTCTCACCGATACAAATCCACCCCTGGGATAATCATAGCTGTATAGGTGATTAAACCTTTTAAAGGAAAGGAGGTGCCATATTCACTCTCAGGTGCAGCTGTTTATTCTCAACAGCATACATTAAGGACCTGAGATTAACTAAACTTCAGGTGAACAAAGTACATTAAACGTATTAGGTATAGTTTTATTAGTGTAAGTATCCCCAGCAACCCTTAGTAAGTAAAAATCTTAAAGATCTAAACACAAGCTTAAACTAAGATGCAGACAGCAGTCCAGCAGCGAGATGGGGGCTTTCCAGTCTTTTGCATTGAGTGTCACATGTATGATTTTCTCCCAGTTGGTGAGAGGTCTTACGTGTGCACTAGGTGCAAGGAGCTCTTTGCTCTCAGGGAACGAGTCCGTTCTCTAGAGGCTAGAGTAGCAGACTTGGAAGACATAAGAAAGACAGAGAGGTACATAAATGAGACCTACAGGGATATAGTCCTGAAGTCCAACCTCCAGTCTGGCAGCATCCCTGTTGCCATGGAGGAGAGAGGTCACTTGACAGGAGAGCATCACCCTGGTGTGGCAGAAAGTGATCCTGTAACTAGCACCTGTCCTCCAGGCGATGTAAAACCCTCTCACCCCAAGGAAGATTCTCCAGAGCCATGTGCCCATGAGTGAAAGGTTAGGACAGCCGTTATAGTTGGTGATTCAATCATTAGGCATATAAATAGCTGGGTGGCTGGTGGACGTGAGGATCGCCTGGTAACATGCCTGCCTGGTGCGAAGGTAGCGGACCTCACACGCCACCTAGATAAGGTCTTAGATAGTGCTGGGGAGGAGTTTGCTGTCTTGGAACATGTCGGTACCAATGACATAGGAAAATGTGGTAGGGAGGTTCTGGAGGCTAAATTTAGGCTTTTAGGTATGAAGTTGAAATACAGAACTTCCAGGATAGCGTGTTCTCAGAAATGCTTCCCGTTCCACGCGCAGGACCCAAAAGGCAGACAGAGCTCTGGAGTCTCAATGAATGGATGAGACGATGGTGCAAGGATGAGGGTTTTGGATTTGTTAGGAACTGGGGAACATTCTGGGGAGAGGGTCTCTTCCGAAGGGATGGTCTTCACCTTAACCAGGATGGAATCAGGCTGCTGGCATTGACCTTTAAAAAGGAGATAGAGCAGCTTTTAAACTAGCTAATAGGGTAAAGCCGACAGTCGCCCAAGAGCGCATGGTTCGGAAGAATGTATCCTTGAAGGATACTTCCAACAGCAGAGAGGTTTCAAAAAAGAGTAAAGAAGCCCAAATGCCCTTGAGTATGGAGCAGACAGAGCTTAAAGATTCCAAATTACCCATGCCTTACCAATGCCGACCAATTACTATGTCTCGAGCAGAATTCCCTTCTGCACACCAATCTCAGGTCCCTCAATTTGATGGCCTGGCTGCTGAAAGGGTAGTTCTCGCTCCCTTACTTCTACCTAAGGAGGTTTAGGAGGTGGTATTGACCTCTAGGAGACAGTCCACAAGAAAATTCTATGCCTTCAAGTGGCGTAGGTTTACGGTATGGTGTGCTCAGCGCAGTGAAGACCCTTTCTCTTGCCTTGTGCCAGTAGTACTGCAGTATCTACTTCACCTTTCAGACCTAGGCCTTAAGTCTAACTCTGCACGGGTCCACCTCGGTGCTTTGTCAGCACACCACTCACCGGTGGAAGGACAGTATCTGTCGGTTGACCCCTTTGTGTCCCGATTTCTCAGAGGTCTGCTTCTTCTCAAGCCTCCGGTTCATCCACCGGCGACTGAGTGGGATTTGAACGTGGTCTTGCAGGAACTTACTCGCCCACCGTTTGAGCCGATGGCTACTTGCCATTTGCGCTTCCTCTCTTGGAAAGCGCTCTTCCTGGTGGCTCTTACCTCGGCCAGACGTGTGAGTGAACTACAAGCTCTGGTTTCTGATAGACCGTACACACGGTTCTATAGGAACAGGGTGGTCCTACGGACCCATCCCAAGTTCCTTCCAAAAGTGGTCTCCTCTTTCCACCTCAATTAGGAAGTGGTCCTTCCGACCTTTTTTCCCAGGCCGCATGCCAGCCGGGCTGAAACAGTCTTGCATACCCTGGACTGTAAGGGGGCGTTGTCTTTTTACATAGAACATACGCGGGGGCATCGAAGGGCTACTCAGCTGTTCGTCTCCTTTGACCCTAATAAGATGGGGTTACCTGTCTCCAAGCGTACATTGTCCACTTGGGTAGCAGATTCTATCGCATGGGCGTATAAGGCAGCCGACCTCCCCTTGCAGGATCGAGTCACGGCCCACCGTGTCAGGTTGAAAGCCGCGTCAGTAGCTCATCTCCGCTCTGTTCCGTTGGCAGACATTTGCTGGGCAGCAACTTGGTCTTCAAGCCAGACGTTTGCAGGCCATTACTGCCTGGAGAGAGAGTCCCGGAGGGACAGTGCTTTCGGACAGGCGGTACTCCGTAATCTCTCTGAGGTTTAGGCGACTCCTACCCTCCGGCCTTTGTGTTGGGCTACCATACGGGGGCGTTCTCGGGATATTCTTATCACGGATGCTGAGGCTCTTGAGAGGGAGCCATTTTTTCAGCTTTGGGTTCCCGGTAGCCTAGAGCTGGGGAGTCCCATATGTGAGGACTGACTTTCTGCTTGGTCCTGGAGAAAGAGTAGTTACTCACCTGTAACAGGTGTTCTGCAGGAGCAGCAGGAATCAGTCCTCACAACCCTCCCTCCTCCCCTGGAGTTGCAGTCATATCATTCATTTTGATTTTTTGCAGTCTTTTAGCTATGTCATCTGACTGAGCAAGATGGCACCCTTGGGCGGGAAGGGGATCGCGCAGGTACGCTGCATTCCCAAAAGTTTTCTTTGAAAGCTGGGGAAATGTTCCGCACGGGGGCTCCATCGGCACCGACGTCACCCATATGTGAGGACTGATTCCTGCTGCTCCTAGAGAACACCTGTTACAGGTGAGTAACTACTCTTTCTGTCAATTCTTCCGCACCTTTAAATACCACTTCACTCATGGGTAACATCCCTACATCTTCCTCAGTAAAGACCGAAGCAAAGGATTCTTTCACTCTCTCCACTATCGCCTTGTCGCCTATCAGACGGCTGCCTGGGTGAGAATGTTCACAGTCTTGGCAAGTGCATATATCAATATGATTTGCAAGGGATTGTGGGAAATGCAGTCCATTCACACCAAACACAGCCACTCACAATAATTAGTTGTGCTTGAGTGTAAAGCCAATAAGATATTTATTTATGGGGTTATTTCTCCCAACACAGATATGCTTGGTAGCACATAAAACAGGATACTTGCTTTCAGTGTTTAACTTAGAAAAACAAAATCAGGAAAACAACAGCTGAACTTGTCAGGCAATCAAAGCAAAAGAATAAAGACCTGGTTGGTAACAAACTGGTCTTTTCTGTAGGCTTTAGCTAATATTTTCTTAGCAGTGTATCAAACAACAAGCAAAACCCACAAAGAAGGGAAAAACTGTTCTTTTCCGGTTAACTTCTTATATCTTCACACATAGACTCAGAAGTGATTCCCTCAGAGCTCACAAGCAATTAGGTAAGGCTCAATTGCTAGCAGTTATCCAGCTGAAACACCTTAGCTGGCTTAATTTCTACTGCATGGCTCAAAATCCTACGCAGGAGCTTTTCTGAGTAGATTAAAGAACAAGTTTGTATTTCTTTGTGATGGTCGTTGTACTTTGTAACAGTAAATTACCAAAGGAGTTTAGACAGAGAGCAATCCATATATTCACAGCCTGTATCTAAGACCGCTCCCCCTTCTTCAACAATCATGGGTTCAATATCATGGATTGGCACAGAGGAATTTCTCAATGGAGCACTCTCAGGAGAATACTTGTTTCCGTGCTGTCTTTCAAGGGTATAGCTAGGGCATAGATCAGTGTTCATACCTGAGCTTCCATTGCTGTTAGAGTTCCTCTCTAAATAGCCTGGCTAGTATGTAGTCCAGTTCTTATGTCCAGCCTTCCAATCCAGATCCCTGGACACTGGATCTCTCTTCACATACCTTCTGGCACGGGTCTTAGGGTCCCTTCCACGTGCAGCCGTCTCCCTCACAGGTACCGTCTGGAGATTCCTAGCTCTGCAGCACCATTCCTCTGGCTTTCCCCAGTCCAATGGTGTAAGCTGGCCTTTGGAATGCCTTCCAGTATATGTACTGCTCTGGACTCCTTTAGACCTCCCAAAAGCTTTTCTCTTCTTTCTTCCAAAGGGTTTCTTGCCCTCTCTGTCCGTCCGCTCTGGTTTCTGCTTCTGATGATCCTCCAGATGATGAAGCTGTCCAAGATGATCAAGATGAGGATCTCCCAGATGAAACTGAGGATGAGGATAATTCTCTGTAGAATAAACTCTACCTTTATTCTGCTTTGATGAGTGCTCCACCTTAGCACAGCGCAGCTGTGCTGAATCAGGCCCTGCCCTTTGAGATGAGTGCTTAGGGATTACCTCATAGCCCTCCTGATTGAACACACGTTTCCCCACTTCAGCTCCTCTAATGGCTGTTGGAAACCTGGTGCATTCTGGGACTGGTAGTCTTTTATGGGAAAATTCTGTTTTCTTATTTCTACCAGAACTGACAGGTTGCTTGTTCAGAGTCACTTCACCTTTACTATAGCTCCTTCCTGAGCTATGATAAGCTTCCTTATCACACCCCTCTTAGTGCCCCTTTAACTCCTCTATCATCTAATGGACCAACTGACTCTCTCACAGGTTTTTTTCTACAAATGTATTTGAAAAAGTCTTTATTACGTGTTTTTGCTTCCGCAGCAACCTTCTTCTCAAATTCTCCCTTTGCCTGCCTTATCAATGCCTTGCATTTAACTTGCCAGTGCTTCTGCTGTTTCCAGTTTTCGTCATTTGGCACTTTTTTCCATTTCCTGAAAGATGTTGTTTTGGCAACAGCCTCTCTGACCTCACCTTTAAACCATGCTGGCAGCTTTTTGGACTTCCTTCCACTCTTCTTAAAGCATGGAATACAGCTAGTCTGGACTTCCAAATAGTATTTTTCAACAACATCCAAGCTTGATGTAAGTCTTTAAGCTTTGCAACTGCTCCTTTTAGTTTTTTCTTAACTATTTTCCTCATTTTATCATAGTCTACCTTTCGAAAGTTAAAAGGTAACTGTGGATTTCCTTACCATCCCTCCTCCATTAATTAAATCAAACGCAATCATGCTATGATCACTATTGCCAAGTGGTCCCAACACCCTTATCTCTTGCACCAGATCTAGTGTTCCACTAAGGACTAAGTCCAGTATGACTTCCCCTCTGGTCGGTTCATGAACCAGCTGCTCCAAGAAGCAGTCTTTTATTTCATCTAGGAACTTTATCTCCTTACATGTCCTGCCCTGACACTGACCCAGTCGATACAGGGGTAATTGAAATCACCCATTATTATTACTGTACTGTAACTTTTATTAGCTTCCTTGATTTCTTTGAGCATTTCATCCATTTATTCATTCTGGACAGGCGGTCGATAGTACACCCCCACTGCCATCACCTTCACCTTTTTATATGGAATTTCAATCCATGGAGATTCTACAGCAAATTTTGTTTCCTGCAAAACTTTAATTCTTTCTGACTCGGTGCCCTCTCTAACATAGAGTGCAACCCCTCCACCAATTTGATCAGCTCTATCATTACGATATAGTTTGTACCCAGGAATCACAGTGTCCCACTGGTTTTCCTCCTTCCACCATTTCTCTGAGATTCCATTCACATCTAACCTCTCATTTAGTGCATCTACCACTCTGTGAAGTGTAGTTACTCACCTGTAACAGGTGTTCTCCAGGGACAGCAGGAATCAGTCCTCAGTTATGGGTGACGTTGGCACCGATGGAGCCCACGCGGAGCAATACCCCAGCTTTCAAAGAAAGCCTTTGGGATTGCTACCACGCATGCATGGTCCTCTTCCCGCCCAAGGGTGCCATCTTGCTCAGTCAGGTCCCTTTGCTCGAGCCCAAGCAGATGGCAAGGGAAGGCCAAAAATTCAGCAACTCATTAGGGGAGGCGGGAGAGTAGTGAAGACTGATTCCTGCTGTACCTGGAGAACACCTGTTACAGGTGAGTAACTTCGCTTTCTCCAGGAACAAGCAGGAAGTCAGTCATCACTTATGGGACTCCTTAGCTACAGGCTACCGAACCTGTAACCAAAAGAAAAAATATGACTCCATAAGGCTGTAAGCAGAAGCCGAAGCTCGAAGGAGCCCGAGTCCTCGAGGCGAAGTCTTCAGAAGCCGTGAAGAAGGATTGGAGGGCAGGAGGTGCTTATACCCCAAACAGATTACGGAGTAGAGCCTGGCCAAAGACGCTGTCCCAGCGTGACTCCCTCTCCAGGAAATAGTGGGCAGAAAAGGTATTCGTAGAAGACCAGGTTGCCGCCCGGCAGATGTCTATCATAAGCACGGAGCGCAGCGAGGCCACCGAGGCCGCTTTGGCTCGGACCCCATGTGCAGTGATTCAATGATCCAGAGGGACGCCCGCCTTCGCATGGGTGAGTGCGATGCAGTCCGCCACCCAAACCGAGAGGGTGCGCTTGGTGACTGCATGCCCCTGCCTATTGGGATTGTAGGTCACGAACAGCCGGTCCGACTTGCAATGAGTCTGAGTACGCTACAAGTGGAAGGCGAGGGCCCGCTTGCAGTCGAGGGTGTGGAGACCCGCCGAAGCCTGATCAGCGTGGGGCCTCGGGAAAAAGGTCGGGAGCACTATCTCTTGGTTGAGAAGAAAGGTTGACACGACCTTGGGTAAGAACTTAGGATGCGTCCGGAGGACCACCCTGTTCCGATAAAACCTGGTGTAAGGGGCGCTAGCCATGAGCACCCGAAGCTCACTGACTCGGCGAGCCGAGGTCAGCGCCACCAAGAAGGTCACCTTCCAGGACAAATGCCATAGCGAGCTGAAAGGGTGGATGAGTGAGCTGCGTGAGCACCACGTTCAAGTCCCACTCCGCCGGAATGGGACAGATGGGCGGCTTGGATAACAAAAGGCCCCACATAAAGCGGAGGCTAGAGAGACCCGTTCAGCCGCCAGGCCATGAGGGATAGGGAGGGCAGATTCGGGTGCCATATCCAACCCTCTTCCTGTGTCAACAAGTCCCTGTCAGAGCCCAGGGGAATCAGAGGCTCTGACGACATCCAGAGCAGGAGTGGGAGCCGAGGCCATGAGAATCAGCAATGCCCTGTCCCGCTGATGCTTGAACAGAGTCCTCACAATGAGGAGGAAAGGAGGGAATGCATAGAGGGGACTGGAGGACCAGTCCAGGAGAAATGCATCGGAATCCTCCCTGCCTGGGTGTGGCACCGGGCCACAGAAGCGATGGAGTTGTGTGTTCCGGGGACTGGTGAAGAGGTCTATCACTGTAGTGCCCTAGCGTAGGAACAGCCAGCCTACCACTCTGGGATCCAGGCGCTACTTGTGAGGACGAAGGATTCTCCTGAGCCTGTCCGCCAGGCCATTCTCCTGACCCGGGAGGTACGTCGCCTTGAGGGACATGCTCCGCTGGGCGGCAAAAGAGCAGATGAGGACTGCTTCCCTGCAAAGGGAGCATGACCCCGTGACCCCCTCTTTGTTGATGTAGAACATCGCTACCCGGTTGTCGGTCTGCACTAGAACCGACTTCCCAGTGAGGACATTCTCAAAGGCCCTCAGGACCCACAAGATGGCCCAGAGCTTGAGCAGGTTTATCTGCTGCTGAGCCTCCACAGGCTACCACTGCCCTTACGTGCAGAGAGGCCCAAAATAGGATCCCCACCCTAACAGCGACTCATCCGTGGTCAGCACCACATTGTGCTGTGGGGCCTGGAAGGGCAATCCCCACAGGAGGTTGTGGGGGTTTTGCCACCAGTTCAGGGACAAACGAAGGTCGGGAAGAACCCTGACAGGGTCCCTGAGGTGTCCGAGGGATTGACTCCACTGGGAGCTGAGACACCACTGGATCATCCGCATGTGCAGGAGGGAGTGAGGAACCACCTGCACGGTCGAGGCCATGTGGCCCAAGAGACATAGCATGGACCAAGTGGTGACCTGGTGGGCAATTTGAAGCGAGCTGCCAGAGCTCGGAAGCAGGTGGAGCGATCCAACGGCAAGAAAGCCATGGCCTGCCAAGTATCGAGGCACACCCCGATGAACTCGATAGTCTGTGCTGGCTCGAGGTGAGACTTCGGGTAGTTGACCAAGAACCCCAAGCTCTGAAAGAGGCCAGTGTTTAAAACTGCTCACTGGGTCTCCTCGATGGAGGAGCCCGTAACGAACCAGCCATCGAGGTAGGGAAACACCAGCACGCCCTGGCGCCGAAGGTGTGCGGCGGCCACGATGAGGCACTTCGTGAAGACCTGAGGAGCGGATGCAAGGCCGAAGGGCAGCACTCTGTACTGGAAGTGCTCTCCCTGCAACCTGAAACGCAGGTACTGCTTGTTTTTGGGTGGATCAAGACATGGGCGTAGGCATCCTTTAGATCTGGAGAGAGATCTGCAACTGTGAGTATATACTTCTAGGAATTTTCTGAAAGGAATTTTTTTTATTAAAGCTAATTAATCTGTGAACCCACTATTTTTTGTTAAATCAGTCAGGGCCTAGTAGCAGCAGTTTAAGTTTACATATAAAACACAGAAGAGAGCTTTCTGGTTAAATTTCATACCCAGCAGAGAGCTTGTAGTTTAAATTTCATAATAAGTTAGAGCCTAGCAGCAGCAGCAAAGAGCTATAATTTAAATCAAATAAGAATATAGATTAGCACAAACAGCAAAACAGGGTCAGTACTCTTTGAGCAGCAAATAGTCTTCTAGAGACCTTTACAAAGAGGCCTTCTACCTAGGGGGCAAGAGACCTGTGAAACCTTTTTCAATAGGTGTAAACACCAGGTGGCAGATCAAAAGGCCATTTTGAAAGACTCAGCCAAGAAAAGACTGTTAATCATCCAGGAAGTTGGTCACAGCTTACCTCAGCAGCACAGGCATATATAGCTCAACCAGAGCTCTGTGAGCCTCAGTCTTGAAAGACTAGAAAAGGGGACTGTTACTTCTGGAGAGAGATCTGCAACTGTGAGTATATACTTCTGGGAATTTTCTGAAAGGAATTATTTTTATTAAAGCTAATTAATCTGTGAACCCACTATTTTTTGTTAAATCAGTCAGGGCCTAGTAGCAGCAGTTTAAGTTTACATTTAAAACACAGAAGAGAGCTTTCTGGTTAAATTTCATACCCAGCAGAGAGCTTGTAGTTTAAATTTAATAGTCATTCAGGGCCTAGCATCAGCAAAGTACTTTTAGTTTACATTTAAAACACAGAAGAGAGCTTTCTGGTTAGATTTAGAACCCAGCAGAGAGCTTGTAGTTTAAATTTAATAGTCACTCAGGGCCTAGCATCAGCAAAGTACTTTTAGTTTAAATTTAAAACACAGAAGAGAGCTTTCTGGTTAAATTTAGAACCCAGCAGAGAGCTTGTAGTTTAAATTTCATAATAAGTTAGAGCCTCGCAGCAGCAGCAGCAGCAGCGAGCTATAATTTAAATAAAATAAGAATATAGATTAGCACAAACGGCAAAACAGGGTCAGTACTCTTTGAGCAGCAAATAGTCTTCTAGAGACCTTTACAAAGAGGCCTTCTACCTAGGGGGCAAGAGACCTGTGAAACATTTTTCAATAGGTGTAAACACCAGGTGGCAAATCAAAAGGCCATTTTGAAAGACTCAGCCAAGAAAGGACTGTTAATCATCCAGGAAGTTGGTCACAGCTTACCTCAGCAGCACAGGCACCCACCCCTGGGATAACTGTAGCTTTATAGGTACTTACACATTTTAACAGACAGGAGGTGCTCTCAGGTGAAGCTCGTTACCCAAATCAGTCATACACTAAGGACCTGAGATTAATTAAGCTTCAGGTGAACAAGGTATATTAAACGTATTAGGTACAGTTTTATTGGCAACCCTTAGTAAGTAAAGAACTTAAAGATCTAAACAAAAACTTAAAACTAAGATGCAGACAGCAGTACAGCAGCGAGATGGGGGCTTTCCAGTCTTTTGCATTGAGTGTCACATGTATGATTTTCTCCCATTTGGTGAGAGGTCTTACGTGTGCACTAGGTGCAAGGAGCTCTTTGCTCTCAGTGAATGAGTCCGTTCTCTAGAGGCTAGAGTAGCAGACTTGGAAAACATAAGAAAGACAAAGAGGTACATAGACGAGACCTACAAGGATATAGTCCTGAAGTCCCACCTCCAGTCTGGCAGCATCCCTGTTGCCATGGAGGAGAGAGGTCACGTGACAGGAGAGCATCACCCTGGTGTGTCAGGAAGTGATCCTGTAACTAGGACCTGTCCTCCAGGTGATGTAAAACCCTCTCACACCGAGGAGGTTTCTCCAGGGCCATGTGCCCATGAGGGAAGGGTTAGGACAGCTGTTATAGTTGGTGATTCGATCATTAGGCATGTAGATAGCTGGGTGGCTGGTGGACGTGAGGATCACCTGGTAACATGCCTGCCTGGTGCGAAGGTAGCAGACCTCACGCGCCACCTAGATAAGGTCTTAGATAGTGCTGGGGAGGAGTCTGCTGTCTTGGTACATGTCGGTACCAATGACATAGGAAAATGTGGTAGGGAGGTTCTGGAGGCTAAATTTAGGCTTTTAGGTAGGTAGGAAGTTGAAATCCAGAACTTCCAGGGTAGCATTCTCCGAAATGCTTCCCGTTCCACATGCAGGACCCAAAAGGTAGGCAGAGTTCGGGAGTCTCAATGCGTGGATGAGACAATGGTGCAGAGATGAGGGTTTTGGATTTGTTAGGAACTGGGGAACATTCTGGGGAAAGGAGGGGCTCTTCCAAAGGGACGGGCTTCACCTAAACCGGGATGGAACCAGGCTGCTGGCATTAACCTTTAAAAAGGAGATAGAGCAGCTTTTAAACTAGATATTAGGGGAAAGCCGACAGTCACCCAAGAGCGGATGGTTTGGAAAAATGTATCCTTGAAGGATACTACCAAAAGCAGAGAGGTTCCAAAAAAGAGCAAAGTAGCCCAAATACCCTCAAGTATGGAGCAGACAGAGCTTAAAGATCCCAAATTACCCATTTCTACCAATAGCCAAATTAATATGAATAAAATACAGTCTCTAAATGCTTGTATGCAAATGCTAGAAGTCTAAAAAATAAGATGGGAGAGTTAGAATATATAGCACTAAATGAGAGGTTAGATATGATTGGAATATCAGAGACATGGTGGAAGGAGGACAACCAGTGGGACACTGTGATACCTGGGTACAAACTATATCGTAATGATAGAGCTGATCAAATTGGTGGAGGGGTTGCGCTCTATGTTAGAGAGAGCATTGAGTCAGAAAGGATTAAAGTTTTGCAGGAAACAAAATTTGCTGTAGAATCTCTATGGATTGAAATTCCATGTAAAAAGGGGAAGGCGATGGCAGTGGGGGTGTACTATCGACCACTGGGCCAGAATGAACAAATGGATGATGAAATGCTCAAAGAAATCAAGGAAGCTAACAAAAGTTACAGTGCAGTAATAATAATGGGTGATTTCAATTACCCCGGTATCGACTGGGTCAGTGTCACGGAAGGACATGCTAGGGAGATAAAGTTCCTAGATGACATAAATGACTGCTTCTTGGAGCAGCTGGTTCATGAACCGATCAGAGGGGAAGCCATATTAGACTTAGCCCTTAGTGGAACACCAGATCTAGTGCAAGAGATAAGGGTGTTGGGGCCACTTGGCAATAGTGATCATAGCATGATTGCCTTTGATTTAATTAGTGGCGGAGGGAAAGTACGGAAATCCACAGTAATAGCTTTTAACTTTCGAAAGGGAGACTATGATAAAATGAGGAAAATAGTTTAAAAAAAACTAAAAGGAGCAGTTGCAAAGGTTAAAGACTTACATCAAGTTTGGGTGTTGTTGAAAAATACTATCTTGGCAGCCCAGACCAGCTGTATTCCTCGCTTTAAGAAAAGTGGAAGGATGTGCAAAAAACTGCCAGCATGGTTTAAAGGTGAGGTCAGAGAGGCTGTTGTTGCCAAAAAAGCATCTTTTAGGAAATGGAAAAAAGAGCCAAACGACGAAACCTGGAAACAGCACAAGCACTGGCAAGTCAAATGCAAGGCATTGATAAAGCAGGCAAAGGGAGAATTTGAAAAGAAGCTTGCTGTGGAAGCAAAAACACGAAATAAAGATTTTTTTAAGTACATTCTTAGCAAAAAACCTGTGATAGAGTCAGTTGGTCCATTAGATGATAGAGGAGTTAAAGGGGCACTAAGAGGTGACAAGGCGATAGCGGAGAGACTGAATGAATTCTTTGCTTCGGTCTTTACTGAGGAAGATGTAGGGATGTTACCCATGACTTAAGTGGTATTTAAAAATGCGGAAGAATTGAAGGAAATATCGATACATCGGGAAGATGTATTACAACTATTAGATAAACTGAAGAGTAGCAAATCACCCGGGCCGGATGGTATACATCCAAGGGTGTTGAAAGAACTGAAATATGAGATTGCAGACCTGCTATTAGTAATCTGTGAACTATCATTAAAATCATCTCTAATACTTGAAGACTGGAGGATCGCCAATGTAACACCAATTTTTAAAAAGCGTTCCAGGGGTGATCCGTGAAACTACAGACCGGTGAGCCTCACGTCAGTACCGGGAAAAATGGTAGAAACCATCATAATGAATAAAATTACTCAGCATGTAGATAGTCATGGCCTAATGGTAGACAGCCATCATGGCTTTAGACAAGGAAGATCTTGTGTTACTAATCTGTTATGTTTTTTTGAAAGTGTAAATAAACAGGTGGACAAAGGTGAGTCAGTTGATATAGTGTATCTGGACTTTCAGAAAGCCTTTGACAAGGTCCCTCATCAGAGACTTTTGGCAAAACTAAAGAGTCATCGGATAGGAGGCAGTGTACTACTGTGGATCAAGAACTGGTTAAAAGATAGAAAGCAGAGGGTTGGGCTAAATGGCCAATTTTCTCAATGGAGAAAGGTGAATAGTGGTGTACCCCAGGAATCTGTGCTGGGTCTGCTGCTTTTTGACATATTCATAAATGACCTGGAAAGTGGAATAATGAGTGAGGTTATCAAATTTGCAGATGACACAAAACTATTTAAAGTTGTTAAAACCCAAGAGGATTGTGGAAAATTGCAAGAGGATCTTGATAAATTAGAAGACTGGGCATCAAAATGGCAGATGAAATTTAATGTGGACAAGTGCAAAGTTATGCACCTAGGGAAGAACAACCCAAATTATGGTTACACAATGCAAGGTTCCACATTAGGAACCACAACCCAGGAAAAAGATTTAGGCGTCATTGTGGATAACATGGTAAAACCCTCGGCCCAGTGTGCAGCGGCAGCCAAGAGAGCAAATAGAATGCTAGGTATCATAAAGAAAGGAATGGAAAATAAAACAAAAGATATTATAATGCCTCTATATCGTTCCATGGTGAGACCGCACCTTGAATATTGTGTGCAGTTGTGGTCGCTGTATCTTTAGTTCAAATTTGTTTTATTAATTTTCCAACAGCAGCATACAAAAACCAACTGCATACAGAAATAATGCGACCAAGCAAGTACAAAGATCAAGGAGTGTACACAAAAGTAGTAATACATTGGAAGCAAACCCCTTGAGCGGGTAGGGAGGCACAAACAACCTGATCCCCAAATATCAGTGTAGTATAAACCATAACAACAGAGGACAGCGGACTACGGACAGCGGGAGCCCCCAGGAGAGAGCTAAAGCATCCCCCCCTTCTTCCTCTCCCTCCCCCTCCCTGCCTACGCAGTGGGGCATTCCTAGAACTAGACAATGAAGGTCAAAGTCCCGGGGCCCTCTGTCCCAGGCTACCCACAGATAACCACACACCAAATCCAAGCAACAGAGAACAGATTCACTAAAAGTTCCATCATAGGGGGACCTCCCACCTCACCCCACTCTCCCCACCCCCCCGGATAACATTCAGCAACAGTCCATCACGACCTGGACAAGCCCAGGGTGAGCTCTTCTCCCAGGCTCGTCCGCAAGCCAAAGGTCTAACAGCCATCACCTCCCTCGATTATTCTCGGCACTCACACACTTTAATACTCTTTCAACCCTTCCCCCCCCCCCCCCCCCCTATAACATAGAACACTACCAACAACCACCAAAACAGGTTTGCTGGTAAGAAACCATCCAACAAATGCGGCCTAACCATCAAAGACCACCCATGACCCGACTACGCACTCGAAGTGGCAGGAGAGAAAGATGGGACCCCCAGCCATCTAGGAACCGCTGCCAACGCTTCGGGTACCCAGCAGCATACAACCTGTCCATGAGCAACATCTCATGAAGCTTCACTCTCCAAATACCATACGCGGGGCCAGTTGCATCCAGCCACTTCTGTAGCACAGTCAGACGGGCAAGCATCAGCACCAAACGTATCCAGCGCATTGTCCCTGGGCCAAAGTCATCCATCCACGTAGCATCCCACACATCCAACACCACATTGCCAGCGTTCAGGGGTAGAGGTTGCTGCACACATTTAACCAAATGGGTCACCACCTTCCCCCAGAAGATCTGAACCCGCGAACATGTCCAAAACATATGCCCCAACGAGGCCCGGGGCTCATCACACCGAGGACAGCCAGGGGTGGCGGCAAGCCCTGCCCTCCACGCCCTATGCTGTGCAAAATATAGACGGCGCAATATTTTAAACTGAGCATCCCGATGGAGCACCTTCACGCTCAGCGCAGGAAGGGCTGCCAAAGCGCGCAGCAGCCCCTCCGCGGTAACTACTACCCCCAATTCCTCAGCCCAAGCTCTAGCCAGCTCGTCCACCGGAATTGGCTCCATGGACTCCCAAAGCATTTGATGGAGCCACGAGACCCTCACCCCCAGATCCGCCCCCCGGAGCGCCACCTCTAGAACAGAACTAACTTCCCCCCGCAAAGCCTCACTGGGGACCCCCCGAAGATAACTACGAAGTTGCATATAGGGGAAAATATCCCACAACTCCAAAGGATACTGCCAGCAGAGCAGAGAGAAGTCCTCCACCGCTCCATCCGGTGTAACCACCTGTTCCAAATTCTCTATCCCCATCTGCGCCCACCATTCAAATGAATACCCCCCCAGACCTGGCAAGACGTCATCATTCCCCCGTATAGGAAGATAGGGAGAATAATGCGCCGAAAGTCGACGTTCAGCGCAAAAGAAGCGCCATGCCTTCCGCACAGGGTCTACTATCACCTCACGGAGAGCTCAATGTAGTCCCCGTACCCGCTGAGCATGAAGAAGAAACCGTGGTTGGAAGGGTCCAATCGCCCCCCGGAACAACTCCAGAGGCGAGCAATCCTCAAGATCCCAGAGCCAGTTCCGCATGACACGCAATAGGCAAGCTATATTGTATTTCCGAATGTCCGGGAGGCCGAGGCCTCCTAAGGATCGTGGTTGCTGTAAGACTGCCAGGCATACCCTGGGCTTCCGCCCCTGCCAAAGAAAGCAGTTGAGAAGAACTTGTAACTTCCGAAGATCATAGCGCTTTAGGAACAACGGGAGAAGCTGTAGCATATATAGAATCTTAGGAAACAGAGCCATCTTATACAGTGCTACCCGACCCCCCAGGGATAACGGTAAGTCTCGCCACTTATCCACAGCCACTGAAACGTGTGATAAGGAAGCTTATCATAGCTCAGGAAGGAGCTATAGAAAAGGTGAAGTGACTCTGAACAAGCAACCTGTCAGTTCTGGTAGAAATAAGAAAACAGAATTTTCCCATAAAAGACTACCAGTCCCAGAATGCACCAGGTTTCCAACAGCCATTAGAGGAGCTGAAGTGGGGAAACGTGTGTTCAATCAGGAGGGCTATGAGGTAATCCCCAAGCACTCATCTCAAAGGGCAGGGCCTGATTCAGCACAGCTGCGCTGTGCTAGGGTGGAGCACTCATCAAAGCAGAATAAAGGTAGAGTTTATTCTGCAGAGAATTATCCTCATCATCTGGGAGATCCTCAAAATTATCCTCAGTTTCATCTGGGAGATCCTCAGAATCAGCTTGGATATCCTCAGCTTGGAGGTCTTCATCATCTGAAGGATCATCAGAAGCAGAAGCCAGTGCGGACGGACAGAGAGGGCAAGAAACCCTTTGGAAGAAAGAAGAGAAAAGCATTTGGGAGGTCTAAAGGAGTCCAGAGCAGTACGTATACTGGGAGACATTCAAAAGGCCAGCATACACCATTGGACTGGGGAAAACCAGAGGAGTGGTGCTGCAGGGCTAGGAATCTCCAGACGGTACCTGTGAGGGAGACGCCTGCACTTGGAAGGGACCCTAGGACCCGTGCCAGAAGGTATGTGAAGAGAGATCCAGTGTCCAGGGATCTGGATTGGAAGGCTGGACATAAGAACTGGACTACCTACTGGCCAGGCTATTTAGAGAGGAACTCTAACAGCAATGGAAGCTCAGGTATGAACACTGATCTATGCCCTAGCTATAACCTTGAAAGACAGCATGGAAACAAGTATTCTCCTGAGAGTGCTACATTGAGAAATTCCTCTGTGTCAATCCATGATATTGAACCCATGATTGTTGAAGAAGGGGGAGCGGTCTTAGATACAGGCTGTGAATATATGGATTGCTCTCTGTCTAAACTCCTTTGGTAATTTTCTGTTACAAAGTACAACAACCATCACAAAGAAATACAAACTTGTTCTTTAATCTACTCAGAAAAGCTCCTGAAGTAGGATTTGAGCCACGCAGTAGAAAGCAAGCCAGCTAAGGGGTTTCAGCTGGGTAACTGCTAGCAATTGAGCCTTACCTAATTGCTTGTGAGCTCTGAGGAAATCACTTCTGAGTCTATGTGTGAAGATATAAGAAGTTAACCTGAAAAGAACAGTTTTTCCCTTCTTTGTGGATTTTGCTTGTTGTTTGAGGCATTGCTAAGAAAATATTAGCTAGAGTCTACAGAAAAGACCATTTTGTTACCCTCATGGTGTTATTCTTTTGATTTGATTGCCTGACAAGTTCAGCTGTTGTTTTCCTGATTTTGTTTTTCTAAGTTTAACACTGAAAGCAAGTATCCTGTTTTATGTGCTACCAAGCATATCTGTGTTGGGAGAAATAACCCCATAAATAAATATCTTATTGGCTTTACACTCAAGCACAACTAATTATTGTGAGCAGCTGTGTCTGGTGTGAATGAACTGCATTTCCCACAATCCCTTGCAAATCATATTGATATATGCACTTGCCAAGACTGTGAACATTCTCACCCAGGCAGCCGTCTGACAAACGGCGGCAACTAGTTTAGAGACATTGAGAGGATAAAGGTCCCGCAGGTTCGCTGGCAGATAAATACCCAGGTACTTGAAATGACCCACAGCCCACTTCAATGGAAATTCGCCGAGCCAGCCCCGTTGAGCCGCAGAACCTAACAGCATTGCTTCGGATTTGTCCAAATTCAGACGGAACCCCGAGGGCACCCCATACTCCTTAATAAGCTGCAACAAGTGGGGCAACCCCTCCCGAGGACTACCCAGATGTACAAGTAAGTCGTCAGCGAAAGCCGCGACCTGAACTTCTGCTTTCCCCACAGCGACGCCCCGGAACCCCGTGGCGGCCCGGATCCGAATCAACAAGGGCTCCAACGTCAAGACAAATAAGAGCGGAGAAAGTGGACAGCCCTGATGAGTACCCTTCTGAATGTCGAACGTCTCTGTCATATTGACATTCACCATAAGTGCCCCCTTTGGCTCAGCATACAATAGGCGGACCACATCCACAAAGAAACCAGAGAATCCCATCGCTTCCAAAGTCTGGTACATGAAGCCCCAGTTGACCCTGTCGAACGCTTTCTCGGCGTCGAAGCTAATAAGCAGGGAGCCATGCTCCGCCACTTGCTCTGCACACATGGAGAGCAAAATTCTCTGCACACTGAAGGTGGCGTGATGGCCCCTTACAAAACCCACCTGGTCCCTATGAATCAAATCCCGCAGGAACCGTGCTAACCGATCCGCCATAATTTTGGCCAATAACTTAATGTCGACATTGAGAAGCGAAATAGGGCGATATGAGCCAGGCAAAAGCGGATCTCACCCTGGTTTTGGCAATATGGTGATCAACGCCTTGTTTGCTTCAAAGGGAAACCTCCCCATATTCACCAAATCCTCAAAATAACCCACAAGGGGTACCACAACAACATCACCCATGACCTTGTAAAACTCACTCCGATAGCCATCAACCCCGGGGGCCCTGCCCATCTTTAAATGCTTGATCCCCTCCTGCACCGATAACGGCTGACTAAGAACCTGCCGACCCTCCTCACTAAGCTTCGGCAAAAGACAATCTTTGAGAAAGTCCCGACCCACCATTTCCTGAGCCCCTTCCCCCGCGTACAATTGCCTGAAAAAATCAGTAAATACTGCCTCAATATCCGCGCCTCCCCGCCTAAGGGTCCCATCTGCATGCCGAACAGCCCCAATGGTTCGTGTCCCCCCCCCGCAGGCCTCACCAAGGAAGACAACAATCTGCCGGCCTTATTCCCATGTTGATAGAGCCTGTAGCGGTAGTACAACAGTGATTTTTGTGCTCTCCGATGTAGGAGCAGCTCCAACTCCGTCTGAAGCTCCCGCAGCTTACGTTGGTTCTCCACAATCCGGCACCCAGCCACCAGTCGCCGTGCTTTCCCCAAATCCCGTTCCAACCGAAGGATCTGCTGGTTCAGCCGCTTGCGCCGCAGACTAGTGTAGCTGATAATGTCTCCTCTCAAGACAGCCTTGCCAGCTTCCCAAAAGAGAGCAGGGGAGATCCCAGGTTGGTCATTAAGGGCAGCGTAGTCCCTCCAATGGTTCCGGAGATATTGCTCAAATTGTGTGTCTTCGCAGAGTTCCAAGGGATATCGCCAGAGCCGGCCCCGACCAGGATTGCAGTCCCGAATTTCTAAGATCACCATCGCATGATCTGAAAGGACGGAGTGACCCACCTCTGCACACTGAATCCGACTAAATAATGAAGCCGAGATCAAAAAATAGTCAATTCGGGACCATGAGCCATGCGCCCTAGACTGATGAGTGTATTCCCGCTCTCACGGGTGTAAAGTCCGCCAAATATCCAAAAGCTGATGTCCCTCGCACAACCCCCACAAACGCCGGCGGGTCCGCTGGTTCCGACCCCCAGCTGGCCCAGAACGATCCATACATACATCCAACACTTCGTTAAAGTTCCCCCCGAGAATAACCTGATATCCATTGGTGTCCGCCAAGACCCTGGTAAGAGCCTGAAAGAATCGGGCCTCGTACACATTAGGAGCATAGACCGAGCAAAGAGCCACTTTTATTCCCGCCAACAGCCCCCACACACAGACATATCTGCCTTCGGAGTCAATGTCCACACGCTCTTCCACCCAGTTCACTGAGCTAGTGATTAGGATAGCCACCCCCCCGTTTCTTCCCTAACGCTG
The DNA here is from genome assembly GCA_033557465.1 of Ichthyophis bannanicus. Taxonomy (NCBI): domain Eukaryota; kingdom Metazoa; phylum Chordata; class Amphibia; order Gymnophiona; family Ichthyophiidae; genus Ichthyophis; species Ichthyophis bannanicus. The sequence continues at coordinate 294,875,817 of CM066038.1, forward strand.
GGGATCCATAAACCTTGGTAACATGACCTTTACATAGCTTCTCATGCTCAGCAGCAGACTGGTGCATCTCCTGTAGCATAACCACCCCGATCCGCTTACGTTTCAAAAGCTGGATCACTTTATAGCGCTTTATCGGGGAGCCGAGGCCACAAACATTCCAGGATGCTATCTTAGTACCAGCGTTCATTACTTACTGTGTCAGAAAGCCACCAAAAAGCACCGAACCAAAGTTCCAAAAGGTGGAGACCCCCCCAGCCTAGGGTCCCCCCCACCAACCACAACCAAATCTCCTAGGACTTCCACATCCACACACACACACGCTCAAACAGCCACCATACTTCCCCAGCAAACCCAACACACCTGATACAAACCCTTCCCCCCCACCCACACTAAACCAACCTCCCCCCATCTGCCCATCCCAGACCGTCCCAACCCCCCCAAACCCAACAAGTCCCAACTCCCCCCCCGCCTCCCCCCTCACTCCCAACTTGCTCCAACCACCAGCCCTCCTCTACCACGGGCCACTCCATGACCTCCGAAACATGTAGAACCCCCCCCCCCCCCGGGTATATCAGGAAACATCCCCACCTTCCCAGATGGTGCAGGGCCCCCCCTGTTCCATCCCCCCGCCCCGCTGTCCAGCCCGCGACCCTTAGCACGTAACATATACAAAAGATATGAACAAGCCCCAGGGGCGCAGCCTTGCAACGCCGAGGCCACTGAACATCAAAATTCAACACATGTAACGTATACAGTAAAACAGGCTTAAACAAATAATACACAGTCACCATTCCACAGGCTATTGCCCCCCCCTCCCTTCTCTCCTGTAGGGACACCAAGCCTCGGGCTAACGGACTCCCACCCAGCCCCCGGAGTACCACCAGACACGCACCCAAAGCTTAGGGAGCCCGCAGCCCAAACAGCGAGATACCCCACACTGGGAGAGAGTAGCTCCGTCCACTGCAGGACAAGGAACACGGTCCAATAGACCCCGTAGGCCCCCAGGTTGTCGTAGCCATGGGAAGCACACACAGCGGCACCTCCTCCAGACTCCAACCTCCAGGAGCCGCTGTGAGCACCACCCCCCATGCGCTGCGCTAGGTATGGCCAAAACCCAGTCCGGCTGGCCAGACCCCCGAAATAGACAAAATACAGAAAGTATTAGAGGGGGAAGGGACCAGCCCTCTCCGAGCATACACAGAGAAGAACCAAAAGGCCAAAAATGAAAAAACAATTAGCAAAAACTCAGGCAAATAATAAACCCCATAGAAGTTAGAACAAACAAAACCAAGAAACCAGTTGAGAGGGCAAAGGGAAACCAACGAATGACCCCAAACAAAAACCTCCTATGGGGGGGGAAAAAAAAGAAAAAGAGAAGGGGGAAAGGGGAAAAGGAAGAAGAGACTCCTCCGAGGCCGTATGCGCCCGGGAACTACTCCGTCGCCATCACCAAAGTCATAGAGCTAGAGTCCAAGGTCCCAATTAGCAAATTGGAGGTGATAGTAGGGGTATCTGCAAATAACTCAACCAAAGAAGTTCCTCCAGCTCAGCCCAAGCCGTTACAATAATCCATGGCTGCCTCAGGCGTAGAGAATGTCCGTCGGCCTCCTTCACAGTCAACGCGCAGGGTCGCCGGGTAGGCCATTGTGAAATGCAGTCCCCGCTCTACCAACCGACTGCAGACATCCTTGAATGCTCGCCGCCGCAGGGACACCCCAGCAGAATAATCTTGAAAAATCAAGATATTGCAGGCCTCACTCCCGGAACGCCGCTTCTGCCTCGAGGCTCGCAAAACTCCCTCCTTCTGGGAAGCGTTCAGGAAGCGCGCAATCACCGCTCTGGGCCTATTATCCCCAGGCCAGTAGGGCCCCAGCCGATGTACTCTCTCCAAGACTATGGCTCCCAGCTCCGCTTCCAAAGGTAAATTGGCAGGCAACCACCTCTCCAAATAGCACCGAAGATCTTTTTCCTGCACCGATTCCTCTATTCCGATAAAGCGGAGATTGTTCTGTCGGCTCCTGTTTTCGAGGTCCTCCAGCTTCTCCTCATGTCTGACCAGGGCCTCCTCTAGCTTCTTGATTCGGGCCCCGTCCTGCACGCACATGTCCTTGAGAGCAACGATACGGTGCTCCACCTGCTCCACACAACTGGTAAAATCGGCTACCGCCTGAGCCACCTCGGTAATTTGTGAAGCTAAGCCTCCAAAACGGCCCTCCAGGGCCTCCACTACGGCCTTCGATACCTCCGCCACCATCGTCGGCGCGGCCATCATCACCTGCCCATTAGGAGCTCCGTCCGCCATCTTTGCGTCTCCTCCTCGAGGCCGCTCTCGGCGGGAGGTTTTTGCTGCCATATGAGCACTGTCCCCCCTAAGATCCCGGGATCAGGTGCCCCCAGCGAAGATGTTTGCTCACCCCCACTCTGGTAAAAATTCAGCGTTTGTTAGCAGGTTAGATAACCGGGGGGGGGGGGGGGAGGGTAAGGGCTCCGGAGCTAAGCAGGAGACGTCCTTCTTAGCCCACCATGTCACCGCAAGTCCCTCTGGTCGCCGTATCTTAAAAAGGATATAGCGTTATTAGAAAAGGTTCAGAGAAGAGCCACCAAAATGGTAAAGGGGATGGAAGGATACTCCTATGAAGAAAGGCTAAAAAGGTTAGGGCTCTTTAACCTGGAAAAGAGATGGCTGAGGGGAGATATGATAGAAGTCTATAAATTAATGAACGGAGTGGAACGGATAAACGTAGATCGATTGTTTACGTTATCAGAATATAGAAAGACTAGGAGACATGCAATGAAGCTACAGGGTAAACTATTTAAGACTAATAAAAGAAAATATTTTTTCACTCAACGTGTAATCAAACTCTGGAATTTGTTACCGGAGGATGTAGTAAAGGCTGTTAGTGTAGCTGGGTTTAAAAAAGGTTTGGACAAATTCCTGGAGGAAAGGTCCATAAACCATTATTAAGAAGGGACCCAGGATATCAATGCTTGACCCAGTACAAGCATTGCAGAACCTGTGTCTTTTGGGGAAACTGCTAGGTACCTATAACCTAGATTGGCCACTGTTGGAAACAGGATACTGGGCTTGATGGACCTTGTTCTGACCCAGTATGGCATATCTTATGTTCTTAAAGAGGCTTTCCTTCCACTGGGAAGTGGTATGCAGTCAGGGCACTGAAGTGAACTCTGTTGGAGTTGGCATAAGGCCCAAATCTGAAAGATGGAGAAGATACTGTAGTACCACTGCAACCTGGCAGGAGAAAGGATTTTTTTTCTGCTGTTCGCACCACATCCCAAACCTATGCCACTTAAAAGCATAGGTCCATCTAGTCGACTGCCTCCTTGAGGCCAGCAAAACTTCTTCCACATTTCTGGGAAGGAGGAATGGTGCGAGAACTACCCTTTCAGCAGCCATGCCATCAGGTTGAGGGAGCTGAGGTTGGGATGCAGAAGAGTGCCCCCCTCCTGAGAAAGGAGGTTGGGATAGGATCCCAGAGGGATTGGGGCCTTCACCGCTAGTTGAAGTAGAAGCGGAAACCAGGGTTGCCACGGCCATCTGGGGACTACCAGAATGACCGAGACCTTGTCCTGGAGAATTCTGAAAAGGGTTTTGGCCACCAGAGGTGTCGGAGTAAACGCATACAGGAGGCCCACAGACCATGAGATGAGAAAGGCATCGGCAGCCACCCTGTTTGGACGTGGCTGTCTGGAGCAAAACAGGACAACTGGTAGTTGTGAGGGCTCGCAAACAAATCCAGTATCAGCTTTCCCCAGGTCTGAAAGAGCCATTGGGCCATATTTGTATCCAGCTGCCATTCATGGGGCTGGAGAATCCTGCTTAGCTTGTTGGCTAAGTAATTTTCCTGGTCTGGCAGATAAACTGCTTTCAGATGCATGCCGTGCCGGACTGCAAAGGAGCACAGGTCCAGAGTTTCCTGACACAGAATACGGGACCCTGTGCCTCCCAGCTTGTTCACACAGAACATCGCTACTTGGTTGTCTGTTTGTATTAAGAAAGGTTGATGAGCCAAAGTTTGACAAAAAGCTCGTAGAGCTAGGCGAATGGCATGAAGTTCCAGGCAATTGATCTGCTGTGTGCTCTCGTATGGAGACCACATGCCTTGAGTGCAAAGTCCCTGGCAATGGGCTCTCCAGCCCAGCAAGGATGCATCCATAGTCAGGATCCTCGCGTGTTGAGGAGCCTGGAAGGTCACCCCTGCCTCCAAGTGTTTTGGTTGAAGCCACCACGCCAAGGACTGCACCAGTCTTTTGGATACCTTGTCTTTGTCTCTGAGTCTGCCTGTGGCCTGTGTCCACTGGTCCCTGAGGCACCATTGAGCTGTTCGCATGTGCAGGCGGGCATTCGGTGTCACATGTATCGTGGAGGTCATGTGCCCAAGGAGGCGCAAGAAGTGTCTTGCTGATATTTGGGACCTGGGACTCACTTGACGTGCCAGGGTCAGGAGTCTCTACGCCCTGTATAATGGCAGGTACGCCCTTGCCTGAAGGGTATCTAGTCTGGCCCCAATGAACTAGTTGTTGAGTGGGGACTAGGGTAGACTTGGGGTAATTGATTAGAAACCCTAGATGTTGAAGCACCTGAATGGTGCGAGATGTGGCCTGTTGGATCTCCAGGGCTGACGTGGCTCTGATGAGCCAATCGTCTAGGTAGGGGAAGACAAAAACTCTTTGTATTCTGAGGAAGGCGGCCACCACCACCAGGCACTTTGTGAATACCCTGGCAGCCGAGGCCAGGCCAAAGGGAAGCACTCTGTACTGATAGTGGTTCCCCCTACCACAAAGCATAGATATTGCCTGTGGTCTGGATGAATTAGGATGTGTGTAAATGCATCCTTTAGGTCTAAGGAGCATAGCCAGTCTCCCTGGGGGAGGTAAGGCAGCGCATCTTGAACTTCTCCCTCACCAGGAATTTGTTTAAGTTGCTCAGGCTGAGGATGGGTCTTAGGCCTCCTGTCCTTTTTGGTTTCAGGAAGTACCTGGAATAGAAGCCCTTGCCCTGTAGGTGGTGGGGCACCAATTCTACTACCTGATCCTCGAGAAGACCTGCTAACTCCTTCAGAAGAGGGTCCCGGTGAAATGGAGACCTAAGAGGCTCTCCTGGAAAGTAAGGGGGAAGTACCTGGGTCAAATGGAGCAGATAGCCTTGATGGACTCTCTGAAGAACCCAGGTGTTTGTGGTGATGGCCGGCCACCTGTGGGCATACAGGGAAAGCCTTCCCCCTGTGCATTGCCGTTCTCCTGTGGTGAGAGGGGCTATGCCTTGAGAGTCAAAAGCCACTGCCAAGCTGGGCCGGAGCCGATGCCTGGGGTTTGGGAGCTTTCTGCTTATGCGGGCCATGCCCTTGTCCCTTGGCCTGCTGCCCCTGTTGGGGAGCCGGGGAGGCCTGAAATGGGGGTAGCTTCAGTAAGCAGCACCCTTCCTCGGGAAAAAGGGCTTCATAACTGAGCCCTTCCTTTTAGAAGGGGCAGAAGTCTTCTTCGAGAGTCGTCTTCTGGTCATGCATTCAGACTCGATTTCAGCAGCCTTTTCGGTCATGGGTTTGCCAAAGAGGTTCTCACCATGGCATGAGACATCGACCAACTTGTCCTGAACCCATTGTTCAAGATCTGACGACTGTAGCCATGCCTGGTGGCGTGCACCGATGCTAGCTGCAGCTACCCGGGCCGATGCCTCAAACCCGTCATAGGCTGCTCGAGTCATTAACTTCGAGCACTCACAGGGACTCCAGTGTCTTGAAGCGCTGCAAAGGTCCCTCGGAGAGACCAGCCAGATCCCGCAGATACATGCCCATACACAGCTGGTATGCCTGGATCAGACATGTCAGAAAAGAACCCTGGTAGCACTTACTGCCGAGGGCGTCCAAGTTGCGGGCCTCCCTGCCAGGAGGCACCGAGGAGTGCGTCTTCTGGCTCTTGAGCTGGCGCATAGCCGATTCCACAACCATGGAGTTGTGCGGCATTTGAGCTTTTTGGAACCCAGGACTCTTGCGGACTTGATACATCGAATCGAACCGCCTGCTGATCACCGGCGCCGATGCCGGTGTCTCCCACATGCGGAGCATCAGAAGTTCTAGGGTCAGAGGCACTGGTACAGTAAGGGCTTCCCGAGGGGGGAAAGTCATATTGGAGGATCTCGAGCTCTTCGGCTCGAAGCTCCTCCTCGGACTCCATAGGGAATGCCAAAGCCTTTGACATGTCCTTTACGACGTCCAAGAACCTAGTGTTCTCCAGGGAGGACCTTCTCCAAGGTTCGGACACCAGGGAAATGGATGGGATGTCCCTGGTCAGGCAGGTGTCTGGGGACTCTTCTTCCTCAATCTCCCAGCCCGATGCCTCCTGTAGTGATGAAAGCTCCCAGGAAGACATAGAACTTGAAGAAAATTCTGGTTTCCCCTTTGAAGTGAATGACAGTGCACACGTGCAGGGGAATTACAAGCCAGATCAGAGAAAAAGTCAGCTCCCTGCTAAGGTCAGGCTACGCCCTAGCTCAGGGGTAGAGACAAGCTTCCCTGATGATTGGTCACACAGGTGCAGAGAACAGGGATTGCCCAGCAGGCAACGGTGTTTAAAACCACGAGCAGAGCAGAGCAACAGAGACACAGGAGAGAGAGGCGCAGGTGAACGAGGACGTCGAGGTGGACGTGAAGAAAGGAACAGGAACAGCTGTTGGAGTAAGAGAGGTGACGGAGGAGAGAGTGAAGCTGTGCTTAGCTGGAGGAGAAAGCAAGAGGGAATCTCCCAGGAAAGCAGCTGCCTAAGAGGGACTGGAGAAGGACATAAGGAGGCTGAATTTCAGAGCCTGAAGGAACCCAGGAGGAAAGAAATCAGCGTTTGTCTGAGGAAACATCCCCAAGGTAAAGCCAGCAGTTTCATTACTGATAATTCAGCAGAGAGACAATTTGCCATTTCTAAAGGCCAGGAAGCTGAGTCCTCACCGTCTACTGCTAAGAAGTGGGTGGAGAGTTTTTCATATGAGAAAAGCCATAGCCCTGATAAAAGCACAGCCTTTGAAACTCCAAAGCTAGAAGCACTAAGAAAGCTGTTCTCTGAGGGAAAGGTTCACTCCCCTAATACAAAGGTGCCTGTACAAGCTGAATTGCTGTGGAACCAATTCCAGGAATTCTTGAAGGAGAGAAAGTTTGAGAAAGCCTATAATCCTGAGAGAGACACTGTATCTCCTGGTGCTATAGAAGGAATGCAAGTAGATTCTTATTTGCCAAGTTGTGAATGTGATCCTATTCCTATGGACTGTTCATTATCTTTAAGAGAAGATTCTGCAGTGTTGAAGGGAACTGAGAATATGTGAAACCGTATAGGAAATAAGGGCAGTTCCTGCTTTGAGTGAAGGAAAGCTAATTCTATGTTTCACTAAGTTTAATTACTTGCTGAAGTTAAGAAGCAGTGCTGTGAAGAAGTTTGCGTTCAAAAGAAAAACCACAGCTGTTATAAGTTTACCTGTGTTACTGTTAACTGACCACACGAGGCAGTCCTCGGTGTGAGTGAAGGAGAACAGCTGAACAGTGGAAAAGGTTTTGTTACGTCATTCTCACTATCCTGATTTATTCTTTATGTTGGAGATGTATCCTTTTGCCTTGTTTGTGTATTGAGCTTAAATGCCCTGGAAATCCCCACAATAAATTTTCTTGCTGCCTTACAACCACCGACTCACAACTACATTTGTCCTTCGAGAGTAAAAGAACTACAAGCCCCAGAATACCCTGGTGACAACAAAGGGAACTTTATTCAAAGGAGGACACATAAGGCCGTTTCCAGCTTGTAAGCTCTTGGGCCAAAGCGGAGGCGTCGCACTCCGAAGATGAATCGAGTGGCTCCGGCCTCGAGGGCTTCGGCTTCGACCGCCCCAACGCCGGTGGAATCAGCATCGACAACCTCGGTCCTGAACGGGAGGTCGAGGGAGACCTTGGCCAAGGATCGACTCGAGTATGCATGGTCTCAAGGATCGGCTCAGCCTCCGGGGTCGACTTGGACATCGGGGGCCCGGTGGTTGGGGCAGAAGGACTGGTAAGACCAGCTGTCAGTGCCCGCTGTTGCTCCATGAAGGCAGACATGCTGCGCTCCAGGGCCACCATTCTGAGACCGAGCTCAGAAGGCTCTGCAGCTCCCGGGTCGGGTCCTGACGCTGTCGGGCCCAACACCGGTTCTCCCGGAGAGTCCTCAATGAGGACAGTTGTTACCTGCCTCGGCTGCTCCAGGTCCCTTCGAGGAAGTTTTGCTGGACGCTCCAACTCAGAGGATCTGGGCCGGCGGTCGGGGCTCCGTGAGGAACCAGGCCGTTCGGAACCATCCGACGCCACCTTTGAGGATTTCTTCTTCCTCCGATGTTCCCGTGAGGGAGACCCCCTCTCCGAGGAAACCTGACGCTGCTCAGGCTCAGAAAGTTCAAGAGACGTTGAGGCCTCAGATGAGGTCCGTGCTCGGGAGGGTACGGACTCAGCAAAAATCCTATCATGCTGCTGCTGGCGGCTTCTCAGGGCCTTCGAGGACATTTTCCTACAAGGGCCACAGACCTTCGGGTTGTGGTCAGGCCCGAGGCACCGGAGACAGTAGTCATGTGTATCGGTGAGGAACATTAACCTCATACACCGATCACATTTCTTAAACCCGCTGGCAGCCATTGGGGGAAAAAGGGCCCCTGCGAGGCTGAAGACCCAGGCTGCCAGTGAAAAAGAAAAAGAGCGCGAAAGCTAGTCATGAAGGACAAAAGCGAAAAATCAAACCGGACTCGATACCGGTGTACCAAGCTGAAGGCGGGAAGGGGAACCAATGTCGAACCAGCGAGAAAGAAAAACACATTTTTAACTTTAATCAACTTTTTTTCACGGTGACTATGGGACAACGTCCATTGGGCTTCACGGAAAAAAGGAGACTGAACAAGATGGCACCCTTGAGCGGGAAGGGGACCGTGCATGCGTGATGCAATTCCCAAAAGCTTTCTTAGAAAGCTGGGGATTTGCTCCGCACGAGGGCTCGGTCGGCACAGACGCCACCCATATGTGAAGACTGACTTTCTACTTGTTCCTGGAGAAAGTGTAGTTACTCACCTGTAACAGGTATTCTCAAGGGACAGCAGGAATCAGTCCTCACATATGGGTGATGTCGGCATAGACAGAGCCCTCGTGCGGAGCAATTCCCCAGTTTTCAAAGAAAGCCTTTGGGATTGCCATGTGCATGCGCAGTCCCCTTCCCGCCCAAGGGTGCCAACTTGCTCAGTCAGATGACATAGCTAAAAAGATGGCAAAATGAGAAAAATCAAATAAGTGACTGCAGGGGAGGAGGGAGGGTCGTGAGGACTGATTCCTGCTGTCCCTGGAGAACACCTGTTACAGGTGAGTAACTATGCTTTCTCCAGGAACAAGCAGGAAGTCAGTCCTCACATATGGGACTCCCTAGCTATAGGCTACCGAGAAGCCACAGCTGCTGTGAAAGGACTTTCTCCGAGAACGCAACCCCCACAGTAGCCTGACACCAAAGGGCCGGAGGGTAGGAGTTTCCTAAACCTCGAATAGGTTATGGAGTACCGCCTGGCCGAAAACACTGTCCCGCTGGGACTCTCTCTCTAGGCAGTAATGGGCTGCAAAAGTCTAGCTTGAAGACCAAGTTGCGGCCCGGCAGATGTCTGCCAACGGTACAGAGCAGTGGTTAGCCACTGATGCGGCCTTAGCCCTGACACAGTGGGCCGTGACTCGACCCTGCAGCTGGAGGTCAGCTGCCCTGTACGCTCAGATGATACAGTCTGCCATCCAGGTGGATAAGGTAAGCTTGGTGACAGGTAGATCCAGCCTACTGGGGTCATAAGACAGGAAGAGCTGGGAAGCTCTCCGATGTCCCTGCGTACGTTCTAAGTAGAAAGCAAGTGCCCTCTTACAATCCAGGCATGCGGCCTAAGAAAGAAAGTTGGAAGAACCACCTCTTGATTGAGGTGGAAAGAAGAGACCACTTTCGGAAGGAACTTGGGGTGAGTGCGAAGGACCACCCTATTTCTGTAAAACCGTGTGTATAGTCTATCAGATACCAGAGCTTGCAGCTCACTCACACATCTGGCAGATGTGAGTGCCACCAGGAAGAGGACCTTCCAGGAAAGGAAGCGCAGATGGCAAGTGGACATCGGCTCAAAAGGTGGGCGAGTAAGCTGCTGCAAGACCACATTCAAGTCCCACTCAGCCACGTCGGCCGCATTCAAGTCCCACTCGGCCACGTCGCCAGAGGGCAAACAGGGGGCTTCAGTAGGAGTAGACCTCTGAGGAATCTGGACACCAAGGGGTGAGCAGAAAGAGGTTGACCTTCCACCTGAGAGCGGTTCACTGATAAAGCACTCAGGTGAACCCTGACAGAGTTAGACTTGAGGCCTAATTCTGAGAGGTGAAGCAAGTACTGCAACACCACTGGTACTAGGCAAGAGAGAGGATTTTCATTGCGCTGTTTACACCACACCTCAAACCTGCGCCACTTGAAGGCGTAGGACTTCCTAGTGGATTGCCTCCTGGAGGCCAGCAACACTTCTTCCATATCCTTAGGTAGTTGTAGAGGAGCCAGCACTACCCTTTCAGCAGCCATGCCCATCAGGGTGAGGGACCTGAGGGTGGGGTGTAAGATAGAGCCCTGCTCCTGGGACAGGAGGTCGGGCTGTGTTCCCAGAGAAAGTCGGGTTTCCACTGCCAGCTGGAGGAGAAGCGGAAACCAAGGTTGTCTTGGCAATCTGGGGGCTATCAAGATGACCGAGGCCTTGTCTCGAAGGATTTTCAATAGAGTTCGGGCCACCAGAGTCGTGGGAGGAAACGCATACAGGAGGCCCACTGACCAGGAGATTAGAAAAGCATCTGAGTCATCCTTTGGGGGTGTGTCTGTCTGGAGCAAAAGTTGGGCAACTGATGATTCTGCGGACTGGCAAAGAGATCTATGGTCGGATGCCCCCAGCAATGGAAGATCTGCTGGGTTACTTCCTGATTCAGTTGCCACTCGTGAGGTTGGAGAATTCTGCTTAGCTTGTCTGCTAGACAGTTCTCCTGACCTGGCAGGTAAACTGCTTTGAGAGACATACCCTGTTGGACTGCACAGGAACAGAGGTCCAGTGTCTCTTGACATAGGATGCGGGACCCCATCCCTCCCTGCTTGTTCACGTAGAACATAGCCACCTGGTTGTCTATTTGTACTAAGACAGACTGATGTGAGAGAATATGAAAGAAGGTTTGAAGAGCTAGGCATATCGCCCAGAGCTCTAAGAGGTTGATTTGTTGTGTCTTCTCGAGGAGACCACAACCCTTGAGTGCATAAGTCCTGGCAATGGGCTCCCCAGCCCAGCAGAGATGCATCTGTCGTCAGCACTCTTGTGTACGAGGGAGGCTGGAAAGACACTCTCTCGAGCAGATTGGATGGCTGAAGCCACCAGATCAACAACCGCAGTAGTCGTTTGGACACTCTGATCCTGTCTTGGAGTCTTCCTGTGGCTTGTGTCCACTGATCTCTGAGGCACCACTGAGCTGTCCTCATGTGGAGACGGGTGTTTGGGGTCAAATGAACCATGGAGACCATGTGTCCTAGGAAGCGTAGAAAGTGCCTTGCTGATATTTGAGACTTCTGGCTGATTTGGTGAACTAACTCAAGAGGCCTCTGTGCTTTGCCCTCTAACAGGTAAGCCTTCGCTTGAAGAGTGTCTAGCCTTGCCCCTATGAACTCTTTAAGTTCTGCGTGGGGAGAAAACTGGACTTTGCTTGATTTATGACAAAGCCTAGACGCTGCAGTATGTTGATAGTGCGAGCTGTGGCCTGTTGAGCTTCTTGAGGCAACTGGGCCCTGATGAGCCAGTCGTTCAGGTACGGGAAGACAAAAATTCCCTGGTTCCTGAGGAAGGCCGCTACTACCGCCAGACATTTGGTAAACACTCTGGGGGCAGAGGCTAGGCCGAATGGAAGTACTCTGTACTGAAAATGGTTTCCTCCCACTACAAATCTGAGATATTGTCTGTGGTCTGGATGTATGAGGATGTGCGTATAAGCAGCCTTCAGATCTAAGGAGCATAGCCAGTATCCCTGGTAGAGTTAAGGCAGCAGTATTCCAAGGGAAAACATCTTGAACTTTTCCCTCACCAGGAACTTGTTCAGATTCCGCAAGTCGAGAATGGGCCGAAGGCCTCCAGTTCTCTTTGGTATGAGGAAATACCTGGAGTAGAAGCCTTGCCCTTGCAGGTGGTGGGGCACCGGTTCCACCGCCTGATCCTTTATAAGACCTGCCAACTCCTGCAAGAGGAGGTTCCTGTGCAGAGGGGGCCTGGGAGGCTCTCCTGGAAAGAAGGAGGGGGGTACCTGGCTGAAATGGAGCAAATAGCCTTTCTGAACTATTTGCAGGACCCAGGTATCCGTTGTGATGGCTGGCCATCTGTGGGCGTGCAGGGTCAGCCTTCCTCCTGTGCATGGCCAAACCACTGGCGGGAGAGGAGCTATGCAGTGAGAGTCAAAAACCCCCTCCCGGCTGGGTAGGAGCTGGAGGCTTGGGGGTCTTCTGCTTATGCGGGCCATGCCCCTGTCCCCTGGCCTGCTGCCCCTGTTAGGGAGCCGGGGTGGCCTGATAGGTGGGATAGTTGCGGTAAGCAGTACCCTTCCTCGGGAAAAAGGCCTTTTTGCCCGAGCCCTTCTTCTTGTGAGAAGGGGCAGAGGTCTTCTTCAAAAGCCTTGTCCAGGTCAAGTACTCGGACTCGATCTCCGCAACCTTTTCAGTCATGGGTTTGTCAAATAGGTTGTCACCTCGGCACGGGACATCAACCAACTTGTCCTGAACCCATGACTCCAGATCCGATGACATTAGCTAGGCCTGACGGCGTACATAAGAACATAAGATATGCCATACTGGGTCAGACCAAGGTCCATCAAGCCCAGTATTCTGTTTCCAACAGTGGCCAATCTAGGTCACATGTACCTAGCAGTTTCCCCAAGAGACACAAGTTCCACAATGCTTGTACTGGGTCAAGCATTGATATCTTCGGTCACTTCTTAATAATGGTTTATGGACCTTTCCTCCAGGAACTTGTCCAAACCTTTTTTAAACCCAGCTACACTAACAGCCTGATGCCGGCGTGCACTGATGCCGGCCACAGCTACTCGGGTCGAAGCCTCGAAGCCATCGTAGGCTGCTCGAGACAAACTTCGAGCACTCCTGAATCCCTGTTGACAAGGCCTTGAAGTGCTGCAAGGGTTCCTCGGAGACGCCAGCTGAGAACCCGGCAATCTCCTTTGCCAGGTCCCGCAAGTAGATGCCCATGTACATCTGGTAGGTTTGGACACGGCATGAGAGCTTCGCGTCCTGGAAGAACTTTCTGTCGAGAGCGTCCAGGATTTGGGCCTCCCGGCCGGGAGGCACCAAGGAGTGCGTTTTTTGGCTCTTGAGCCGTTGCATGGCCAATTCCACAACCATGGAGTTGTGCGGCAGCTGCGCTTTCTGGAACCCAGGGCTCTTACGGACTCGATATATGGAATCGACCCGTTTGCTGAGAACCGGCATCGAGTCCGGGGACTCCCACATGCGGAGCATCAACCGTTCCAACGTCGGAGGAACCGGAACAGTAAGGGCTTCCCTCGGGGGAAAATCATACTGGAGGGCCTCAAGCTCCTCGGCTCGAGGCTCCTCCTCGGACTCAGCTGGGAATGCTAAAGCCTTGGCCATGGCCCTGACAAAATCCGAGAACCTGGTATCCTCTGGAAGGGGCTTTCTCCGAGGTTTGAGCACGGTGATGCACCGGGTTTGGTGGGTGTCTGGAGCCTCTTCATCCTCCGTCTCCCATGCCGAATCCTCCGAGGAGGAATTGAGAGGCTCCGGCCGTGAGGGCTTCGGACCCAACCGCCCCGATGCCGAGGGCACCAGCAATGATGACCTCGGTCCCGAACGGGAGGTCAAGGGAGACCTTGGCAGAGGATTGACTCGAGATCTTATCGACTCGAGGATCGGCTCAGCCTCCGGGGTCAACTTAGACGTTGAGGTTCCGGTGGTCGGGGCGGATGGACCAGTGAGACCGGCTATCAGTGCACGCTGCTGCTCCATGAAGACAGCCATGCTGCTCTCCAGGGCTGCCAACATAAGACCAAGCTCAGAAGGCTCCGCAGTCTCTGGCTCAGGTCCTGACGCTGTCGGGCCCGACGCCGGTTCTCCCGGAGGAGAGTCCACGAGGACAACAAACATTACCTTACTCAGTGTCTCCGGCTCCGTGCAAGGTAGCTTGGCTGGCCTCTCCGACGCCGAGGGCCCGGGGCTACAGTCAGGGCTCCGTGATCTGGAACCCGAGGACCCAGGCCAATCAGAGGCCTCCAACGCCGCCGCCCTCACGAGCTTCTTCTTCCTCCGGTGTTCCCGGGAGGGAGACCCCCACTCAGAAGACCCACGACGATGCTCGGGGTCAGATTCCTGAGACGTCGAGGCTTCTGACGAGGTCCGGGCTCGGACGGATGCTGACTCTGAGAAAAGTCTCTCACGTTGGTGCTGTCGATTCCTAAGTGCCTTGGAAGACATTTTGCCACACGGCCCACAGACCACCGGGTCATGGTCAGGTCCGAGGCATCGGAGGTAGCAGTCGTGTGTATCGGTGAGGGACATTAGCTTTTTACACTGATCACACTTCTTGAACCCGCTGGTAGCCATTGTGGGAAAAATGGCTCCTGCAAGGTCAAACGACCAGTGAAAAATAAAAAGAGCATGAACACTTGTCTCAAAGGATAAAAACAAAAAAACTTTAACCGGGCTCGATACCGGTGTACCGAGCCGAGGCGGAAAGGGGAACTGTCGTCGAACCGGACCGAAAACTTTGCAGTTTTGACGCACTTTTTCTGAGGAAAGCAGGACCACGTTCAAAGGGCTCTGCGGAAAAAGGGAAACTGAGCAAGATGGCACCTTTGGGCGGGAAAGGGACTGCGCATGCGCATGGCAATCCCAAAGGCTTTCTTTGAAAGCTGGGGAATTTCTCCGCACAAGGGCTCCGTGGGCGCTGACATAACCCATATGTGAGGACCGACTTCTTGCTTGTTCCTGGAGAATAGTGGGTTTGAATGTGTGGGCTGGACATCCAACCTGCGCTCAGATTCTAACCCTGATACCGCTGCCAGTGCTCCCTGTACATACACAGCATTTATTTATTTATTTACATTCTCTTATATACCGCGCTATTCTGCATCAGTGCGGTTTACATTGAACAAACTGAAATTACATTGAACAGGGCATTATAACTTGGAGATAACTATTTTACAGGGAACATGGGCTATGGAGGGTTAAGTGCAGGGAGCGCTGTAAGTGGGTGGAAGGGGCAGAACGGGAGAGTGGCCAGCTGCCAGAACATATAAGACCAATTCAGGACAGGCCTCTGTACGTTCCCTGGCACCCCCAAAGACGTGCAGGCTATTCCACCCCGATGGTGGAATAAGTCCTAGGGGCATCACCAATCGCATGTCACAGCCCCCTGCACTCCATGCCGTTGGCCCAGCGGTGCCCCTACAGCCATGATCCGAGACATAGGGGCCTCCGGTGGTGCTTGGGCAGTGGTATGCAGGGACTGATGGGGGCAATGGTATTCCAAATCTTTCGGTGGATGGCTCATTGCCATGGTGCGAGGATGCCACTGCTCCCTCGCCCCAGCAATGGTGGTCTGGCGTGTGGATGGGCAGCTCCCCCCATACGTCGATCTCCTTGGCATATGGGGAGCGCCCAGATGTGTATGCCCACGATTCCGTCATTGCGGGTATGTCTGGGCCGTGCAGCGGTAGAATTGTGTCTCTCCCAGGCATGTCCATGTTTTTGCTGTACACCGTCGCCAGGCATGCACGGACCTTAATTAACCTCCACCTGGTTTATCCATGCCTTTCTGATGATCTTCTGGTGAGGCCATGGAGGTCTGTAGGCCTAAATTGGCGGTAAAAAACATGATGAAAAAAGGAAAAAGAAAGGAAGAAAGAAAAGAAAAGATAAAATAAAGGAATAAAAGGGACTGGTAACGGCTTTGACAGTACCAGCGTCGATGGGAAGGCAGAAGTACAACTACTGAAGGAAATAAGCATCTTTCAGCAGTGACAAGAAACAGAACTGAGGAGATAGAATGGGAAGGCGGGAAGGCAGAAGCGCAGGTGTGATGTAGTGCTCCCAAAGGCTTTCCTATTGGATGCTGGGGAGCATTCCCACGCGGGCTCCATCCGTTGCATATGTGAAGACTGCATTGCATTCCTGCTTGTTCCTGGAGATTATAAAATATATAAATACATCACAACTCTGCCTCTGCTCTTAGGAAAACTACTATGTGCACATGCATAAGTATACATCATCTTGTCATCATGCACATTTATATGTGGCTGTACCATGGGGCAATTTTATAAAAGGCTTTTGTTGCATGTAAAACAGCCTTTATGCAGGAAAAATTGAAGCTTCAAATTTACCAATTACACAATTCCCATGATGCTTTATTTCTGTTTAAATTTTTTGCATTTCTAAGGCTTCTCTAAACTTTTCTGTTACCTGGTTTCGTAATACCTCTTAAAAAGATATGGTCAATATTTAAAAAGCACTTAGATGTTCTGCGCTGTTCTGAACATCTAAATGCTGTTTTTTAAAAAATATTGCAGCATTATATGTATAGTGGAAGATCAATATTGGGGCATTCTAGGGGAAAGGCCACAAATCTGCATAAATTAAACTTACGGGCACCGATATTCAGGCCCCAACACACACACACACACACATGTATTCTTTTATGTATAATTTATATTTGTATATTCAGCAGCATTGAATATACAAGTATAAATTATTTCCCAGATGTTTTATTAGGTGTGCTTTGTTAAGGTACAGTACCTATAGCTGAGGGTACAGCAGCAGGGAAATTGTCTGTCCGTATAAATTGTGCATGCTTATGTATGCGCAAGCAAACAACATGTTTTCCCCATTGCAACCGGCACTCTGAATGGTGGAGCAATTTTGTGCAAGAAGTTTGGGCTGATCTTGTGGTATGAAGTCTCCGGCTCCACCATGCAAAGAATCTATCGTGATGGGGAAAATGTGAACCACTACATTTTTGAAGAGCTGCAGCCAGGGACAAGAATGGGTGAGGGAAAAGGGGACTGGATGAAGAGGGAGGGGTATGAGAGAGAGAGACTGGGGGAAGGCTGAGGAGGAGGGTCACGAAAGAAAGAGACACACATACACACACACATGAACGCAAGCAGCCCCTAAGTTTTCCCATAATAGAAATACACACACATGCATAAAAGTAGCTCCTAACACTCCCCATGATACACACGCATGCAGCCTTTGACACTCTCCGTGACACACACATATGCACCCATGAAGCCTCCAACAGTCCCTATGACACACACATACATGTACGCACATAGCCTCCGACTCTCCTCATGACATAAGCATGCACACAGCTCCAAACAGTCCCTATGACACATGCACGCATGCAGCCCGACACTCCCCATGACAAACACACATACACAGCCCGACACTCCCAATGACAAACACACGCACAGCCCCTGACACCCTCACGATATGACCAGACACATCCCTCGAGACACACACACATATGTGTGCATGCAGTCCCTGACACTTCCTATGAGGCACACACATGAATCCTTCCGGAAATGGGGGAAATGCACTGCTGTGTCACACTGCTAGTGTACATTTTTTAAATTGTGAAAAAAGAGACCTCTTACGACTTGAGAAAAACTTACTGAAATGTCCACCTTTTACTCAGAAAGGTCTACACAACACATTTTTAAAGAAGAAGGGTGGCTGTGGTCAGTGGCAATGTTCTTAAAAACAAAACAAAACAGAAAAAACAGGTATTAGGTTAGGACCAATATGAGTTTCCCTCTTCCACTTAAGCTGCAATGGAGAGAAGGAAATCAATTTCAGAAAGTTCCATTTTGGTGACACAGTTGACCTGGCAGAAAAGCACCACTGGGCATGGTATAGGGTGGGAGGAACTATACTTGGGAGGCATATCAGAAACAAAGTAGTATAAACAGTTATGGCAATGATGTAAAGAAAAGATCTCACCTTATCAGAACATGTGTTGTCATCTGGACCTCCACCAATCACAAATAATTTGTTGACACAGCTGATGACTGCTGGAGAACTTACTGCCTCTTTAAGTGGAGTCACTTCAGACCAGCGATTGGAGAATGAATCGTAACACTCTACGCTGCTCAACCTACTCTGGCCATCATAGCCCCCAACCACATACACCTGGGAAAGAGATACCTTTTAATTTAATTTAAATACTTATATTCTGCCTTTTTCAATCTGAGGGTTGTACAAGGTGGATCACAATGCAGGAGCCTAATATCATAACATCAGTCTAGGTAATAAAACTGTGTCAACACCATAACATTGTAAACATAAAATAATTACAATCTTAAAACTTATAAAATTATAATTAATAATAAAGTCATAACAACCACCAATATAAAAAAATCTTAACCCTAAAATGCAAAAATAAAGATTGCACTGAACAAAACTGATAAAATATGACTCTTATGACTGAGCGTCTCTTTCTATGACATTGAGGGCCCTGATCCATATTTCATCGTCCCTGTTACAGTACATATATGATCATCTACATGTATAAAATCCAATTTATACACACATAAACAGTATGTAAGAGTTCTAAAATTTACTTCTATAAGGACGATGAAATATGGATCAGGGCCCTCAATGTTATGGAAGGAGATGCACAGTCACAGAAGACATATTTTACCAGTTTTGTTCAGTGAAATCTTTGTTTTTGCATTTTAGGTTTGAGATATTTGATATCGGTTGTTTATTATAATATTATATAGAATGCACATATACTTTGAAGGACAGCCAAAACCAGAACCAAGATATGCTTTCTTTAAAACTCATTGTTTTTGGCTGTCCTTCAAAGTATATGTGTATTCTATATTTCAGAATGGCAATACATCTTGGAAAATTTACACCTGCTTCACCCACTAACATCACATCCGTGATTTGGAGGAGTGCTTAAAGAGACATTTTATATATGCAGGCTTACAAGGTGCAATTAGGTCTTACTTGCTAATTGTCTTTCCTTGAGTTTCTCCAGTACAGTCCAGACGTGTGGGTTATGCATGCCAACCAGCAGATGGAGACTAGCTTGATTTTAACATCATGATATAAAGGGGTCTGTGCAGATTTCGCAACACAAGCACAGTACGTGAAGCGCCGTTACTCACCTGTAACAGGTGTTCTCTGGGGACAGCTGGAATCAGTCCTCACATATGGGTTACATCGGCGCCAACGGAGTCCTCACAGAAGCATCTCCCAAGCTTTCAAAGAAAGCCTTTGGGAGATGCCACCACGTATGTGTGGTGGCCTTTCCACCCAAGGGTGCCATCTTGCTCAGTCAGATGACATAGCTAAAAGACGGCAAAAAGAAAAGGTAAAAAAGCAACTCTAAGGGGAGGAGGGAGGGTTGTGAGGACTGATTCCTGCTGTCCCCAGAGAACACCTGTTACAGGTAACTACACTTTCTCCGGGAACAAGCAGGAAGTCAGTCCTCACATATGGGACTCCCTAGCTACAGGCTACCGAGCCCATAGAAAAACACCGACACTCACAAGGGAAGCCCTGAACAGCAGCAATTAAGTCCATAGAAACAGACTCCAGTAGGACCCGTGAGTCCGATGGAAACCAATGCTCCGGTAGCCTGCACACAGAAGGGTCGGAGGGTAGGAGTTGCCTAGACCCCTGAAGAGATTATGGAGCATGGCCTGGCTGAAGGCGCTGTCCTGTTGGGACTCACTCTCCAGGCAGTAGTGAGCTATGAAGGTATGGACTGAAGACCAGGATGCGGCTCGGCACATGTCCATCATCGGGACAGAGCGCAGGTTTGCCACAGAGGCCGCCATGGCCCTGACACTGTGTGCCATGACCCGGACATCCAGCATGAGACCAGCCTGCTCATAGGTGAGGGCAATACAATCTGCCACCCAGGTGGACAGGGTTCACTTGGTTACTGCTTCTTGGGGTCATAGAAAACAAAGAGCTGAGCAGCTCTGTGGTGGCCCTAAGCATGTTGAATGTAGGAGGACAGGACCCTCTTACAATCCAAGGTGTGAAGGACGGTCTCCGCCCTGCTGGAGTGAGGCCTTGGGAAGAAGATGGGTAGCACCACTTTCTGGTTGAGGTGAAAGGAAGATACCACCTTCGGAAGGAATTTGGGGTGCGTGCATAGCACGATCCTGTTCTTGCAGAATCTGGTATACGGTGCCTCTGCCACTAGGGCTTGGAGCTCGCTGACCCTGCGAGCGGAGGTGAGCGCCACCAGGAACATGACCTTCCACGAGAGGTACCTCAGGTGGCAAGTAGTCAGGGGATAAAATGGCAGGCAGGTGAGCTGCGCCAACCCTACGTGGAGGTCCCACTCTGTCGCTGGAGAGCGGACAAGGGGGTTTGGACAACAGGAGTCGCCTCAGGAAATGGGTCACTAGAGGCTGGACCGAGAGGGACTTGCCAACAAAAGGATGGTGATGCACCGCTAGGGCACTGAGGTGTATGTACCCTGATGGGGTTCAATTTGAACCAGGATTTAAGAGATGTACTGCAGCACCATCTGCACCGGGCAGGAGAACGGGTTTACCCGTTGCTCCGCACAGCGCACCGAGAATCTGCGCCATTTGAAGGCACAAGCCTTCGGGGGCGGCCCAAGGGGGGTGCGGGGCCATGTGTGGAGACTCAGTGTGGGGCCTCATTTGCATAAGGTGCCTCATTTGCATAAATATTTGCATAATGTTACCATACACTAACTTTTAGTAAACATGCCTCAATGAGTGTATAGATAAAGAAAGACTAAAAGATTTCTACATTACTATAATCCAGTGCCAACCACCAAGCACATTAGGAACTACTACAAACACTGCCCATTTAGAACCCATAGCAAACCCGCCGTATCCTAACAGCACTACCAGGACTCACAAAGCACCAGACCCTACCTATCAAAAGGCAACACTGCAAATATTAAACCAATACATTTCAGAGAATAACAATACATGACCTACTGGGGAAAGAGAACAAGTGGCAATGTCAAATAGGAATTACATAAACCGAATACCTCAGCTCAGTTACACATGAAGAACATAGACCCTCACCAAACAAGGAATCACAATTTAGAAACAGGAAGACAATAATTAAACTGGGAACCCCAAAAGCCAAATTTGGAATGTACAACACTGTAGAAATAAAACTATAAATTAATTTCCTCTTGTACTAAACAAAGCACAGATGTTAATGATGCACATTTCCTAGAGCTGACATATTCTAGTTAATAAATTCAAAATAAAGAGATTTTTCTACCTTTTGTGCATTTTTTTTCAGTTGCAATTGCTCCAGCTACTTTCTTCTGGTTTCTTCGTGTCTTCTGCTAACTCTCCATCGTCTGCTGTCCATTTGTCCTTTCTTCTCTCTTCTAGATTTTTTCCATCCTCTCTCTACATCTGCTTTAACATACTAATCTTTCTCCTTTTGCTCTTTCCTCATTCCTATTTCATCCACTCAAATTTTAACCCCTCCATCCTCAATCCCCACTTACTCTCCCAATATCCGGCCAATTGTAGATTTGTCTTCCCTCCCACACAAAATATTTTTCCCTCTCCATTTCACTCTCCCAGCTCCATCCCATTCTAATCCTCCCCCAAAATCAGCTCCCTTCTAGTTCCAGCCCCACCCAGCATCCGCTCCCTTCTAGTCCCTGCATCAGCCCATTTCCAGTCCTAGTCCCCCATCAGCCCATTTCCAATCCTATCCTAGCCCCACCATCAGCCCACTTCCAGTCCTAGCTCCCCCATCCATTTCCAGTCCTATCCGAGTCCCTCCATCAGCTAATTTCCAATCCCAGCCCCCCATCATCCCATTTCTAGTCCTTTCCTAGCCCCACCATCAGCCCATGTCAAATCCTAGCTCCCCTCCACTCAGCCCATTTCCAATCCAAGCCCCCCATGAGCCTACTTCCAGTTCTAGCCCCTCCATCATCCCATTTCCTGTCCTTTCCCCCCCCCCACTCAGCCCATTTCCAGTCCTAGCTCCCTCCCCTCACAGCCTATTTCCATTCCAAGCAACCTCCCCATCAGCTATTTGCAGTTTAATGCGCCCTTCCTCTCAGCCCATTTCCAGTCCAAGCCCCCGTCCCATCAGCTATTTGCAGTTCAAGTCCCCCTTCCACTCAGCCCATTTCCAGTCCTAGCAACCCTCACAGCCCATTACCAGCCCTCGCCCTCCATAGCCCATTACCAGTCCTAAGCCCCCCACAACCCATTACCAGACCTAACCCCCCCCATTAGCCCATTCCCAGTCTTAGCCCCCCACATAGCCCATTACCAGTCCAAATCCCCCCATCAGCCCACTTCCAGTCCTAACCCCCATCACACCATTTTAAGTCTTAGCCCCCCCATAGCCCATTACCAATCCTAACCCCCCATCAGCCCACTTCCAGTCTTAGCCCCCCATAGCCCATTACCAGTCCTAACCCCCCATCAGCCCATTTCCAGTCCTAGCCCCCCACATAGCCCATTACCAGTCCTAACGCCCCCCCATCAGCCCACTTCCAGTCTTAGCCCCCCCATAGCCCATTACCTGTCCTAACCCCCCATAGCCTATTACCAGTACTAACCCCCCCATCAGCCCACTTCGTCTTAGCCCTCCCCATAGCCCATTACCTGTCCTAACCCCCCATAGCCTATTACTAGTCCTAACCCCCCATCAGCCCACTTACAGTCTTAGCCCCCCCCATAGCCCATTACCTGTCCTAACCCCCCCATCAGCCCACTTACAGTCTTAGCCCCCCCCCATAGCCCAATACAAGTCCTAACCCCCCTCCCCCCCCATCAGCCCAGCTAGATTAAAAAAAAAACACAAACCTGCTGCAGCAGCAGAATTGAGCACCCCGCGGGGCCCCCCCTGCCCTGCAGAATCCTCGTTTCAGCATCAGCTCCCAAAGCACGGGCTTTTCAGAAGGAAATCCCATCAGCCCCGCGGCAGGATTAACAGAGCCGCGAGAGGAGAAGCTCTCCCTTCGCGGCTCTGGCAGCCGACGCTGCGAGAGTTGATACTGAAATGAGGATTCTGCAGGGCAGGGGGGCCCCGCGGGTGCTCGATTCTGCCGCTGCCACGGCGGCGGCGGCAGCAGCAGCTAGTTTGTGTTTTTTTTAATAATCTAGCTGGGCTGATCGCTGATGCAAGATGTTTTTTGAGCGGGACACCCTGAAACGTGGGGCCCTGTGCAAAAAACATTCTTGCTCAATGGACGGGCCGGCCCTGCAAGCCTTCCTGGTGGAGGTCTTACGGAAGGTCAGCAGGATCTCTTCCACTTCCCCCCCCAGAGAGGTTGAAAGGAACTAAGGTTACCCTTTCAGCAGCCACCCTGTCAGTGATAGGGACCTCAGGCTGAGGTGCAAGAGAGAGCCCTCCTCCTGAGACAAGAGCCCAGGGGAACTCCCCAAGGAGATCGGAGCCTCCACTGACAATCAGAGGAGCAGCAGGAACCACGGCTGTCTGAGCCACCATCGAGCCACCAGGATCAGCGACTCTTTGTTGTAAGGAACCTTGAAGAGGGTCTTGGCAATCAATGGCGTGGGTGGGAAGGCGTACATGAGGCCTTCCGAACAGAGAATGAGAAATGCATCTGCTGCTACCCGGGACGGGAGGGGCTGATGGGGGCAGAAGCGAGGCAATTGGTAGTTGTCCGGGCTGGCAAAAAGGTCCACCCATGGGGTCCCCCAGAGTTGGAAGAGATGGGTGGCCACTCTGGGGTCTAGTTGTCACTTGTGCAGTTGGAGGACCTTACTCCAGTTTGTCTGCCAGAACGTTGTCCTGGCCTGGTAGATATACAGTCCTTAGGAGTGTATTCCATGACAAAAAGCGTAGGAGCAGAGAGTCAATGCTTAGCGGCAAAGGGTGTGAGATCCGTGCCCCACTGCTTGTTCATTTAAAACACTGCCACTTGATTCTCGATTTGGATCAGCACCGACTGATGCCTCAGGCGGTGGCAAAATGCTCGGAGGGCTAGATATATTGCCCGAAGCTCCAGGAGGTCGATCTGCTGGTTGCCCTTGGCTTGTGACCAGTGCGAAGTTCCTCCCAGTGGGCTCCCCATCTCAGCAGGGAGGTGTCTGTTGTGAGGACCCTTTGGGGACTTGAAGCTTGGAAGGGCATCCCTGCTTGAAGATGTTGCGGATTTTGCCACCAAGTCAGAGATTCCGCCAACTGGTGGGTCACTGAGACTCTGTCTTGAAGTCGGCCCATGGCCTGTGTCCACTAATCTTGAAGGCACCACTAAGCAACCCTCATGTTCAGGTGGGTGTCTGGGGTGATATGGACCATGAAGGCCATATGGTCTTGACGATCGGCTCAGCCTCTGGGGACATCCTCGACATTGAGGGCCCAGTAGTCTTCATGGAAGAACAGGCTGTGCTGGACAGCAACACCCACTGCTGGTCTATGAAGGCAGACAAGCTGCGCTCCAGGGCTGCCATTCTGGTTTCCAATCCAGAAGGCTCCGCAGCTATCAGCATGGGCACCGAGGAACTCAGGCCCGGCGCTGGTTCCCTCGAGGGGAAGTCCTCAACGAGGATGGGAGCCCGAGGTCGATCCCTTTTGGGTGACCTTGCTGGGCTGCTTCCGCTCCGAGCCCTCAGATGAGCGTTGTGGATTGCAGGATCTGGCTTGGGGCTTACTCGACCTGCCGGAACTGTCCAGGGACGATGCCTTCAAGGGTTGTTTCTTCTTCTTGTATTCCCTCAAGGGAGATCCCCTTTCTGAAGATCCACAGCACTGACTGCGGTCCACATTGGCACCACGGGAGTCTGTGGCTTTAGAAGGGGCCTTGGCCTTTGGAGGCACTGGGGACTCTGTGAAAAACTTATTGTGCTGCTGCTGGCAGCTCTTGAGGGCATTGTTAGACATCTTTTTACAAAGATTACAGACCGCAGGTCATAGTCTAGCCCTAGACAGCATAGGCAGAAGTCGTGTGCATCGGTAAGGAAAATTATTTTTGTACACCAATCAGACTTCTTGAAGCCACTAGTAGCCATGGGGGAAAAAAGTACCCCAGCAAGGTCGAAGACCCGTGGTGCTGCCAGTTGGAAAAAAGGTGCGAAAATGCCAAGAAGGAAAAAATATATACGGACACAAGACTTGATGCTGGGGCAGCGGGCTCGAGTGGCAGGAAGAGTATCGGTGCACAACTGGAGGAGAGAGTATGAAACTCAGGCAAAAAAAAAAATCAACTTTTTCCAGGGGAAACAGACAGACATCTGAAGGGTGCCGTGGAAAAAAGGAGACTGAGCAAGATGGCACCCTTGGATGGGAAGAGCACCACAAATGAGTAGTGGCATCTCCCAAAGGCTTTCTTTGAAAGCTGGAGATATGCTTCGCAAAGGCTCTGTCAGCGCCGACGTCACTTGTTCCTGGAGAAACACAAACTACATACAAGATACTCCATACATATTCACTGCCTAGGCCAGCAATACAAAGCCAGGTATCAGCGCAGAGCTGAAAGCAACTGAGAACTTATAAAGCTAGAGATAGCGCAGAGTATCCAACCACTTTCTCCCCTCCACCATGCTACCTCCCAAACTGAAGGTTGGAAACCAAACAGGCAAACAGGGAGAATCCAAGACTGGAGGAACTCAAGGAAAGACGATTAAGCAGGTAAGATCTAATTGCACTTTCCTCATCATCCCTCAGATGCACAGGGCAGTATCCCACGATAGGGAGGGGCAGAAAAGCGTAGTTAGGTGATCTCGGGGAACAGCTGGAATTGAGTCTTCACGTATGGGTGACGTCGGCACCAACAGAGCCCGCGCGAGAACGCTCCACAGCGTCCTAAAGGAAAGCCTTTGGGAGCATCCCACTATGCCTGTACTGCTGCCTTCTCGCCTTTCCACCTCTCTCTTCTCAGTTGGGTTTGTAGCTGAATAGAGAGAGATATAAAACTCCTAGGGGAGAAGGGTGGGTTGTGAAGATTCAATTCCTGCTGTTCCCAGAGATCACCTGTTACAGGTGAGTAAGCGTAGTTACTCACCTGTAACAGGTGTTCTCCAGGGACAGCAGGAATCAGTCCTCACATATGGGTGACGTCAGCGCCGACGGAGCCCTTGTGAGGAGAAAATCCCCAGCTTTCAGAGAAAGCCTTTGGGAGTTGCTACCACGCATCTGCGGACTCCTTCCCGCCCAAAGGTGCCATCTTGCTCAGTCAAATAACATAGCTAAAAAGATGGCAAAAAGAACAAAATATAATAGTAGGACTGCAACTCCAAGGGGAGGAGGGAGGGTCGTGAGGACTGATTCCTGCTGTCCCTGGAGAACACCTGTTACAGATGAGTAACTACGCTTTCTCCGGGAACAAGCAGGAACTCAGTCCTCACATATGGGAATCCCCAGCTATAGGCTACCGATAACCCATAGTTAAAAAAGGCTTCCTCTATGAGAGCCGCAAGCAGCCACAATAGCAATGTAAACTAAGGGAAAAGCACTCCGATAGCCTGAACACAGAAAGGTCGGAGGGCAGGAGCTGCCTATACCTCGAAAAAGTTACGGAGTACAGCCTGGCCAAAGGCACTATCCCGCTGGGACTCCCTGTCAAGGCAGTAATGGGTTGCGAAAGTCTGATTCAAAGACCAGGTGGCGGCCCGACAGATGTCTGCCAGAGGAACAGAGTGCAAATGGGCCACTGATGCCACCATGGCCCTGACTCTATGGGCTGTAACACAACCCTCCATAGGAAGCTCGGCTGCCCTGTATGCCCAGGCAATGCAGTCTGCCACCCAGGTAGACAGCGTAGGCTTAGATACCACCAAATTCCATGTATAAAGGGGAAGGCGATGGCAGTGGGGGTGTACGATCGACTGCCTGGCCATAATGAACAAATGGATGATGAAATGCTCAAAAAAATCAAGGAAGCTAACAAAAGTTACAGCACAGTAATAATAATGGGTGATTTCAATTACCCCGGTATCGACTGGGTCAGTGTCACGGCAGGACATTCTAGGGAGATAAAGTTCCTAGATGACATAAATGACTGCTTCTTGGAGCAGCTGGTTCATGAACCGACCAGAGGGGAAGCCATATTAGACCTAGTCCTTAGTGGAACACCAGATCTAGTGCAAGAGATAAGGGTGTTGGGGCAACTTGGCAATAGTGATCATAGCATGATCGCCGTTGATTTAATTAGTGGAGGAGGGATAGTAAGGAAATCCACAGTACTACCTTTTAACTTTCGAAAGGGAGACTATGATAAAATGAGAAAAATAGTTAAGAAAAAACTAAAAGGAGCATTTGCAAAGATTAAAGACCAGCTTTGGTGTTATTGAAAAATACTATCTTGGAAGCCCAGACCAGCTGCATTCCACGCTTTAATAAAAGTGGAAGGAAGTCCAAAAAACTGCCAGCATGGTTTAAAGGTGAGGTCAGAGAGGGTGTTGCCAAAAAAGCATCTTTCAGGAAATGGAAAAAAGAGCCAAATGACGAAACCTGGAAACAGCACAAGCACTGGCAAGTCAAATGCAAAGCATTGATAAGGCAGGCAAAGGGAGAACTTGAGAAGAAGCTTGCTGCGGAAGCAAAAATGCATAATGAAGACTTTTTCAAGTACATTCGTAGCAAAAACCCTGTGAGAGAGTCAGTTGGTCCATTAGATGATAGAGGGATTAAAGGGGCACTAAGAGGCGACAAGGCGATAGCGGAGAGACTGAATGAATTCTTTGCTTCGGTCTTTACTGAGGAAGATGTAGGGATGTTACCCATGATTGAAGTGGTATTTAAAGGTGCGGAAGAATTGAAGGAAATATCGATACATCGGGAAGATGTATTACAACTATTAGATAAACTGAAGAGTAGCAAATCACCTGGGCCGGATGGTATATATCCAAGGGTGTTGAAAGAACTGACATATGAGATTGCAGACCTGCTATTAGCAATCTGTGAACTATCATTAAAATCATCTCTAATACCTGAAGATTGGAGATCGCCAATGTAACACCAATTTTTAAAAAGGGTTCCAGGGGTGATCCGGGAAACTACAGACCGGTGAGCCTGACGTCAGTACCGGGAAAAATGGTAGAAACCATCATAAAGAATAAAATTACTCAGCATGTAGATAGTCATGGCCTAATGGGAGACAGCCAACATGGCTTTAGACAAGGAAGATCTTGTCTTACTAATCTGTTAAGGATTTTTTTGAATCAGTGAATAAACAGGTGGACAAAGGTGAGTCAGTTGATATAGTGTATCTGGACTTTCAGAAAGCCTTTGACAAGGTCCTTCATCAGACTTTTGGCAAAACTAAAGAGTCATGGGATAGGAGGCAGTGTACTATTGTGGATCAGGAACTGGTTAAAAGATAGAAAGCAGAGGGTAGGGCTAAATGGCCAATTTTCCCAATGGAGAAAGGTGAATAGTGGTGTACCCCAGGGATCTGTGCTGGGTCCGCTGCTTTTTGACATATTCATAAATCACCTGGAAAGTGGAATAACGAGTGAGGTTATCAAATTTGCAGATGACACAAAACTATTTAAAGTTGTTAAAACCCAAGAGGATTGTGGAAAATTGCAAGAGGATCTTGATAAATTGGAAGACTGGGCATCAAAATGGCAGATGAAATTTAATGTGGACAAGTGCAAAGTTATGCACCTAGGGAAGAACAACCCAAACTATGGTTACACGATGCAAGGTTCCACATTAGGAACCACCACCCAGGAAAAAGATTCATGCGTCATTGTGGATACCATGTTAAAACCCTCGGCCCAGTGTGCAGCGGCGGCCAAGAGAGCAAATAGAATGCTAGGTATCATAAGGAAAGGAATGGTAAATAAAACAAAAGATATTATAATGCCTCTATATCATTCTATGGTGAGACCGCACCTTGAATATTGTGTGCAATTCTGGTCGATATTGCGATTTTAGAAAAGGTTCAGAGAAGAGCCACCAAAATGGTAAAGGGGATGGAAGGATACTCCTATGAAGAAAGGCTAAAAAGGTTAGGGCTCTTTAACCTGGAAAAGAGATGGTATAGAAGTGATGATATAGAAGTGATGATGATAGAAGTCTATAAATTAATGAACGGAGTGGAACGGGCAAACGTAGATCGATTGTTTACATTATCAGAATATAGAAAGACTAGGGGACATGCAATGAAGCTACAGGGTAAACTATTTAAGACTAATAAAAGAAAATATTTTTCACTCAATGTGTAATCAAACTCTGGAATTTGTTACTGGAGGATGTAGTAAAGGCTGTTAGTGTAGCTGGGTTTAAAAAAGGTTTGGACAAGTTCGTGGAAGAAAAGTCCATAAACCATTATTAAGAAGGGACCCAGGATATCAATGCTTGACCCAGTACAAGCATTGTGGAACCTGTGTCTTTTGGGGAAACTGCTAGGTACGTATGACCTAGATTGGCCACTGTTGGAAACAGAATACTGGGCTTGATGGACCTTAGTCTGACCCAGTACGGCATATCTTATGTTCTTAACCCCAGCTTACTGGGGTCGTAATAAACGAAAAGCTGAGAAGCCTTCCGATGCGGCTGCGTATGCTGGATATAGATGGCCAACGCCCTCTTACAGTCGAGGGTATGCAGGACCGACTCTGCCCGACTTGGATGCGGCCTGGGAAAAAAGACAGGCAGAACCACCTCCTGGTTGAGGTGGAACGAGGAGACCACTTTTGGAAGGAACTTGGGGTGCGTGTGAATCAGCACCCGGTTCCTATAGAACCTGGTATAGAGTCTTTCTGACACTAGGGCATGGAGTTCACTCACCCGCCGGGCGGATGTGAGTGCCACCAGGAAAACCACCTTCCAAGAAAGACAGCATAAATGTCAGGTAGCCATTGGCACAAAGGGCGGCCTAGTAAGCTGCCCTAACACCACATTGAGATCCCACTCGGTCACCGGAGGGCGTACCGGGGGTTTCAAGAGAAGTAAGCCTCTCAGGAATCGAGAGACCAAAGGGTGGGCGGAGAGAGGCTTCTCATTCACTGGAAAGTGATGCGTCGCAAGGGCACTGAGGTGCACCCTGACAGAGTTGGACTTGAGGCCCAAATCGGAGAGGTGGAGAAGGTATTGCAGAACCACCCCTACTGGGCTAAAGAAAGGGTCTACCTTCTGCTCCCTGCACCATACCGCGCAAGCTTACGCCACTTCAAGGCGTATGCTCATCTGGTCAACGGCCTCTGCGAGGCCAGCAAGACCTCCTCAATATTCTTTGGAAGGAGGAGCGGAGCGAGAATTACCCTTTCAGCAGCCACACCATCAAATTGAGCGAGCTGAGATTGGGGTGCAGAAGAGAGCCCCCCTCCTGAGACAGGAGATTTGGTGAGGACCCCATGGGGATTGGGGCCTCCACTGCTAGAGCTGAAGAAGGGGGAACCAGGGTTGCCTGGGCCACCGAAGGGCAATAAGGATGACAGAGGCCCTGTCCTGGAGAATCTTGAACAGCATCTTGGCCACCAGAGGTATCGGGGGGAACGCATACAGAAGGTCCCCGGATCATGACATGAGAAACGCATCGGCGGCCACCCTGTGCGGGTGGGGTCGCCTGGAGCAGAAAGGGGGCAACTGGTGATTGTCCGGACTCACAAAAGTCCATCACCAACCGCCCCCAGATCTGGAAGAGCCAACTGGCTACCCCGCGGTCTAGCTGCCATTCATGAGGCTGGAGAATCCTGCTTAGTCTGTCTGCTAACCAGTTGTCCTGGCCCGGAAGCTAGACTGCCCAGAGACGAATGCCATGCCGGGCTGCAAAGGAGCATAGGTCCAGGGTTTCCTGACAGAGGAGGTGAGATCCCGTGCCGCCCTGTTTGTTCACATAGAACATGGCCACCGGGTTGTCTGTCTGCACCAAGACAGATTCGTCGGCCAGGAACTGCCTGAAAACTCCTAGTGCTAGGTGGATGGCACGGAGTTCCAAGAAATTGATTTGTTGGGCCTTCTTGCTCGGGGACCAGAGTCCCTGAGTACCGAAACCCTGACAATGGGCCCCCTCAGCCCAGCAGGGATGCATCTGTGGTCAGGATCCTCGTGTGTAGAGGAGCCTGGAAAGGCATTCCCGCCTCCAAGTGATGCGGTTGGAGCCACCAGGCTAAGGACCGTATCAGACGTTTGGATACTTTGACCCTGCCCCGAAGGCATCCTGAGGCCTGAGACCACTGGTTCCTGAGGCATCACTGAGTGGTCCGCATGTGGAGGCAGGCATCCGGCATCATATAGACTGTGGAAGCCATGTGCCCGAGGAGGAGCAGGAACAGTATTGCTGACCCTGCAGATTTGCGACTCACTTGCCCTGCCAGAGCCATGAGTCTGCTTGCCCTGTCTGCAGGCAGATAGGCCTTCGCTTGAAGGGTGTCAAGGCTGGCTCCAATGAACTCCAACTGTTGAGTTGGTGTGAGGCTGGACTTGGGGTAGTTGATCACGAATCCTAGGTGTTGCAGCACTTGGATGGTGCGAGTAGTGGCCTGGTGGGCCTTGATGGCCGAGGAACCTCTGATGAGTCAGTCGTTGAGGTAAGGGAATACAAAGACCCCTTGTACATAAGAATATAAGATATGCCATACTGGGTCAGACCAAGGTCCATCAAGCCCAGTATCCTGTTTCCAACAGTGGCCAATCTAGGTCATACGTACCTAGCAGGTTCCCCAAAAGACACAGGTTCCACAATGCTTGTACTCGGTCAAGCATTGATATCCTGGGTCCCTTCTTAATAATGGTTAATGAACCTTTCCTCCAGAAACTTGTCCAAACCTTTTTTAAACACAGCTACACTAACAGCCTTTACTACATCCTCCGGTAACAAATTCCAGAGTTTGATTACACGTTGAGTGAAAAAAATATTTTCTTTTATTAGTCTTAAATAGTTTACTCTGTAGCTTCATTGCATGTCCCCTAGTCTTTCTATATTCTGATAACGTAAACAATCAATCTACGTTTACCCATTCCACTCCGTTCATTAATTTATAGACTTCTATCATATCTCCCCTCAGCCGTCTCTTTTCCAGGTTAAAGAGCCCTAACCTTTTTAGCCTTTCTTCATAGGCGTATCCCTTCCATCCCCCTTTACCATTTTGGTGGCTCTTCTCTGAACCTTTTCTAATATCGCTATATCCTTTTTAAGATACGGCGACCAGAATTGCACACAATATTCAAGGTGCGGTCTCACCATGGAACAATATAGAGGCATTATAATATCTTTTGTTTTATTTTCCATTCCTTCCATTGTAGCTTCAGAAAGGTGGCAAACACAGCCAGGCACTTTGTGAACACCCTGGGGGCCGAGGCAGGGCTGAAGGGGAGTACCCTGTACTGGTAGTGATTGGCTCCCACCACAAAGCGTAGATATTGCCTGTGGTTTGGCTGTATCAGGATGTGTGTATACGCATCTTTCAGGTTTAAGGAGTATAGCCAGTCTCCCTGGCGGAGGTAAGGCAGCAATATTCCAAGGGAAAGCATCTTGAACTTCTCCCTCACCGGGAATTTTTTTGAGGTTGCGCAGGTCGAGGATGGGTCTGAGGCCTCCTGTCCTTTTTGGCACCAGGAAGTACCTGAAGTAGAAGCCCCTTCCCTGCAAGTGGTTGGGCACTGGTTCTCCTGCCTGATCCTCGAGAAGATCTGCTAACTCCTTCAGAAGAAGGTCCCAGTGAAGGGGAGACCAGAGAGGCTCTCCTGGAAAATAATGAGGCACCTGGGCCAGGTGAAAAAGATAGCCCTCTTGGACTACCTGCAAGGCCCAGGCATCGGGGGTAATGGCTGTCCACCTGTGGGCATACAGAGGAAGCCGGCCCCCTGTGATCTGCCTTTCCCCTATGGGGCCATGCTGTAGGAGTCAAAAGCCACTGCCAGGCTGGGCCGGAGCCGGTGCCTGGGGTTTGGGGCTTTTCTGCTTACACGGGCCATGCCCCTGTCCCTTGGCCTGCTGCCCCTGCTGGGGAGCGGGGGAGGCCTGAAAATGGGGGTAGCTTCAGTAAGTAGAACCCTTCCTTGGGTAAAAGGGCTTTTTATCTGAGCCCTTCTTGCGAGAAGGGGCAGAGGTCTTCTTGGAGAGCCGTGTCCTCGTCATGTACTCGGGTCTCCAATTCTGCGGCCTTGTCGGTCATGGGTTTGTCAAAGAGATTCTCCCCCTGGCATGGGACATTGACCAACTTGTCATGAACCCATTGTTTGAGGTCCGATGACTGACGCCCGAGACATAAACTTGGAGCACTCATGGACGGCTTTAGACAGGCCCTTGAAGTGCTGCAAGGGTTCCTTGGAGAGACCAGCCGAGAACCCGGTGAAGTCCTTCGCCAGGTCTCTCAGGTACATGCCCATGTACATCTGGTAGGCCTGGATCCGACAAGTCAGCATAGAACCCTGGAAGCACGTTCTGCCGAGGGAATCCAATTTGCAGGCCTCCCTACCGGGGGGGGGGGGGGGGCACCAAGGAGTGCATCTTCTGGCTCTTCAGCCGGTGCATGACCGATTCCACAACCATGGAGTTGTGCGGCAGTTGCGACTTCTGAAACCCAGGGCTCCGGCGGACTCAATACATCGAGTCTAGCCGTTTGCTGATCACTGCCATCGATGACGGTGTCTCCCACATTCAATACATAGTTAACTAATCACTTTCACAAGGCATCATGCCTGATGCCTTAAAGCTCACAACGCTTCGCCCTATAATAAAAAATAGTAAACTCGACTCAAAAGGCCCAAATTCATACAGACCCATAGCCAGCATTCCATTTATTGACAAAATAATAGAAAAAACAATTCAACTACAATTACAAGAGCACATTGATGAGCACAAACCCCTTGACCCACACCAGTTCGGATTCTGCCTTCCATGGAGTGAAACCCTCTTAATTACACTGATGGATTTCCTCATCAGAGGTACTGATGACAACAGCCAAGGTTTCCTACTCCTTTTTATAGATATTTCTGCCGCATTTGACCACACCAACCACCTCACACTGATCAATAGACTAGAAAACATGGGAATAGGAGGGACTATTCTCAAATGGTTCAAGTCATACATTACACACATTACTCTTCGCCTTCTATGCCCCAAAATGCTGGAACCCACCAGAAATAAGATCAATCAAAGACCTCATGCAGTTCCGGAAAGCAATCAAACACCACATCTTCTTGCTACACTTCGCACAAGCCTCTACCCCACCACCGATCAGTCACCACCCAACCCCCACAAACTCTCCATTCACTACATAAACAAATGTGTCTCTAGTAATAGCAGCTCCACCTATTAGCATTCCGTGACAATACTGGCCAAGCTATAATCTTTTGTTCTATGTCAATATGTATATAGTTACTTTGTATTTGCTCCACGTTTTATCTCCTGTTATAATGTAAGCGCAAAACAGTCTTGACTGATTTGAGCAACCTTTGTTTAAATGTAAACCGCACTGATAATAAATAGCGTGGTATAGAAAAGATGTTAAATAAATAAATAAAATAAATAAATACGTGTTCAAATAGACCAAGACACATCAGAAACATTCTCCCAAGGACAGGGAATACCTCAAGGATCAGCCCTCTCCGCCCTCCTTTTTAACTTGTACTTGCAACCCATTACAAGCATATTTAAAAAAACACAAGATTAACCATTTTATATACGCCGACGACATCATGCTCGCTATCCCCATAAACACTAGCAACCACACATATGACACCCTATCCGAATGCATGACTGAGGCCATCTCTTGGATGGAAACCAACTACCTCAGCATCAACCTTAAAAAAACTGAAGCAATGTTCGTAACAAGAAAACCTGTTACTGACGACACATACCCAACAACAATCACAATCAACAAAACAACCATACCTGTTAGAAAGGAAGTAAAGTACCTAGGAGTAATAATAGACTACACACTCACCATGTTACCTCACATAAAACAGACAGTAAGAACCAGCACTGACTCAAAGGCACACATTGCATTTGCAAGAACCATATTCTACAAACTTAAAACTATACAACACCTAAGACCTCTCCTTGACACACATGATTTTAGATCTGTAGTCAGTATACTCATCACTCCCCACTTCGACTATTGTAATAGTCTCCTAATTGGCCTTCCACAAAAAAACACATATCTGTTACAAAGAGCCCAGAACATCTGTGCCAAGGTAATTGCTAAAGCTCACCTATCAGACCATGTAACCCCAATACTGCTGGAATTACACTGGCTTCCTATAAACAGCCGAATCAGATATAAAATTCTCCTAACAACTTTCAAACTCCTAAACGACATCGCCCCCTCACACCTGTCCACACTACTGCACGTTCCATCTGAATCAAGAACACGCAGACAAAATGCAGCCCACTCCCTCAACATACCAAAACCTTCAGGAAGACAAAGAAAACCACAAGCTCCAAAGCTTTCTCATTTGCTGCCCCCATGCTCTGGAATGATCTCCCAATAACCCTTCGCATGATAAAAGACCTTCATCAATTTAGGAAAGAATTCAAAACTTACCTATTCTCTGAGCATTTTGAAATCTCCTACCCCCCAAGACCAACACCACAGCAACCACAGACACACTCCCATCAAGCTCCTGAAATCACAATTAACTAACCCAGACAGACCCCCGCCACACACACCCTTGACTTACGATGAAAAGGAAATAAATTCCAATAACTACACATGCCCAATGTCTATTATACCCTGTAACACATTGTTTATAGTCTTTTGTAAATAGCCAATGTAAATAGTTTTGACAGTTGCATGCATTATTACTTGTACAAAGTCAGAATTACTGTTCAATGTAAATGTATATAGAAGTTTACAAAATTGTTAACTGTTCCATGTAAACCGCCCTTGATCTCTGGAAGGGGCGGTATAGAAAAAATAGATAACTAAAATAACTAAAATAAATAAATCAGAGGCATGTGTACAGTAAGGGAATCCCGAGGGGGGGGCCTCATACTGGAGGATCTTGAGCTCGTCGGCTCGAGGATCCTCCCCAGACTCCATGGGGAATGCCAACACCTTGGACATGTCCCGCACGAAGTCCAAGAACCTCATGTCCTCCAGAGGGGACATTCTCCGAGGCTCAGATACCAGATGGTACATCCCTGTGCCAGCGGGTATCCGGGGACTCCCCATCCTCAGTTTCTCATGGTGACGCCTCCGAGGAGGAATCACCGGGCTCCTCAGGCATCGAGGGCCCTGGCGCCGACTGCCCCGATGCTGACAACCTCGGTCCCGAACGGGAGGCTGAGAGAGACCTCGGCCGAGGATCGACTTGAGCCCGAAGGGCCTCAAGGATCAGCTCGGCCTCCGGGGTCGACTTTGAAGTCGAGGGCCCGGTGATCAGGGAGGAGGAACCGGACAGGCCGGCTATCAGCACCCGCTGCTATTCCATGCAGGCAGTAAAACTGCACTCCAAGGCCGCCATTCTGGACTAAATTCCAGAAGGCTCCGCAGCCACTGGCTCGGGCCCCGACGCGGTTGGGCCAGACACCGGTTCCACTGGAGGGGAGTCCTCGACGAGGACAGTTGGTACTTGCCTCGGCTGCTCTGATTCTCGACGGGGAATCTTCGTTGGGTGCTCTGTCTCTGAAGATCCCGGTTGGTGCCAGGGGTTCCGTGACTGGCCTAGACTGTGTTCTTGCTCCTACGTGGTAATCTTGCTTTTCATGGTGATACCTGCATCTGCAGGCCACGCAAGCATAACCATGCCTGAGCCAATGAAAACAATACCAAAACAAGCCAGACCAAACCTAGTGGAAGTACCCTGAAAAAGAAAAGGATTGGGAAAGGGTAACGATGAGCTAACTAACCTCTCTGAAAAAGCAAACGCGACAATCGACATGACCGCAGCATCAGAAACTGCTGAAGGGTGTGTCTTATTTCACTTTCTTGTATTTGAGTGGATATTTGGTTTGCTCCTTTTTAAAAAAAAATAAATGAAACAAAACCACCTCCACTGGACTGGAAGTACTGGTGCCACCACTACAGCCCACCCAGGACAAACGAGTAGCACCAACCTGGATTCCCCTCAGCCAAGGGAAAGGAAAAAAATCCAAAAATATCCAAGATGCCATAAGGATGAGGAACCTGTGTGCCTTTTGGAAACCTGCCAGGTGTTTGTAACCTGGATTGGCCACTGTGGGCAACAGGACACTGGACTTGATGGAACCTGGTAGATCCAGCTTGGCATTTCTGATGCTCTCATGTGCTCATGATCGAATGCCCTCTGAGGCCCTCAAAATGCAACCAAGTGGGATGAGAATTTAGACTCACAGAAGAACCTTTAATCGACTCTCTCACAAAAAATATCTGCACAGACGTTTAACCTATAAGTCTGAGCACCAGAGCCTCCAGATCTTGCAAGGTAGGGTCAATCCGGGACTTAGACAAACATAAAGATCCTTAAACGCCCCATGGTGCAATTTGGCCCCCTAATGGCTCTGAGGACA
Organism: Ichthyophis bannanicus; assembly: GCA_033557465.1. NCBI lineage: Eukaryota > Metazoa > Chordata > Amphibia > Gymnophiona > Ichthyophiidae > Ichthyophis > Ichthyophis bannanicus. The sequence continues at coordinate 294,913,276 of CM066038.1, forward strand.
TGCCTCTGTACCTGGCACGCATTAATGTACTTCAAAGGAAATGTACCGAGAAATTGAGGTGTATCAACGTTCCGCTTCTGGGAACAAAGAACATCTAAGTCCCTCCTCCTCTTACTCCAGGGACAGCAGGAATCTGGGTGATGTCGGTGCTGACGGAGCCCGCGTGGAGCATTTCCCCAGCTTTCAAAGAAAGCTTTTGGGACATGCTACCATGCAAGCGTGTACCCCTTCCCGCCCAAGGGTACCATCTTGCTCAGTCAGATGACAGATAGGACGGCAGTAAAAACTAAAACAAGGTAGGGAGGCAACTCCCAGTGGACGAGGAAGGGTTGTGAGGACTGATTCCTGCTAACCCTGGAGAACACCTGTTACGGTTGAGTAACCATGCTTTCTCCAGGAACAAACAGGAAGTCAGTCCTCACATATGGGACTCCCATCTTGGAGGACTACAAAAAGGGACTGCTACTTCTGGAGAGAGATCTGCAATTGTAAGTATTTATTACTGGAAATTTTTCTAAATCTTGGGAAAAAGGAATTCTTTAGATTAAAGCTGGTTAATCTGTGTAAATTAGAATCCAGTGTATTTTCTAAATCAGACAGGGCCTAATATCAGCAAAAAGCTTTTAGTTAAATTAAAAACTCAACAGGCACCTTTGAGATTAAATTTAAAACCAAGCAGAGGGCTTTCAGTTTAAATTTAAAACCCTGCAGGGAGCTTTCTGGTTAAATTTAAAACCCAGCAGAGAGCTGCTAGTTTAAATTTACTACTCAGTCAGAGTCTAGTATCATCAAAGAGCTTTAACTTAAATCAAAAAATCAAATCAGAGTATAACTTAACATAAAGGGAAAAACAGGGTCATTCTTTGAGAAATAAATTGTTTCTAGAGATCTTTACAAAGAGGCCTTCTAGAAAGGGAGCAAGAGACCTGTGAGATTGTTTTAAATAGGTGTTAAAGCCAAGTGAAAGATCAAAGGGGCATTTTGAAAGACTCCCTCTATCAAAGCAAGGGCTGTATGAATCATCTAGAAAATTGGTCACAGATTACCTTAGAAGCCCAGGACAGGTTACTGTGTAGCAGCCAGCCTTTAATAAGTCTTCTTTCCCTCCCTGACTCCCACCCACCACTGGGATAATCGTAGCTTTATAGGTGCTTAAACCTCTTAAAGGGAAGGAGGTGCCATATGCACTCTCAGCTGCAGATGTTTATCCTCATCAGGAATACATTAAGGACCTGAGATTAATTAATCTTGAGGTGAACAAAGTCCATTAAACGTATTAGGTATAGTTTTATTAGTATAAGTATCCCCAGCAAACCTAAATAAGTAAACAACGTAAATACCTAAACACAACCTTAAAATTAAGACGCAGACAGCAGTCCAACAGTGAAATGGGGGCTTTCCAGTCTTTTGCATTGAGTATCATATATATGATTTTGTCCCAGTTGGTGAGGGGTCTTACGTGTTCACTAGGTGCAAGGAGCTCTTTGCTCTCAGGGAACAAGTCTGATCTCTGGAGGCTAGAGTAGCAGACTTGGAGGACATAAAGTACACAGAAAGGTACACAGATGAGACCTATGGGGATGTAGTACTGAAGTTCCACCTCCAGTCTGGCAGCATCCCTCTTGCCATGGAGAAAAGAGGTCATGTGACAGGACAGCATCACCCTGGTGTGGTAGGAAGTGATCCTATAGCTAGGACCTGTCCTATAGGTAATGTAAAACCCTATTGCATTGAGGAGAATTCTCCAGGGCCTTATGCCCACGAGGGAAGGGTTAGGACAACCGTTATAGTTAGTGATTCGATCATTAGGCATGTAGATAGCTGGGTGGCTGGTGGAGGTGAGGATTTCCTGGTAACATGCCTGCTTGGTGCAAAGGCAGCAGACCACACGCGCCACCTAGACAAGATCTTGGATAGGTCTGGGGAGGAGTCTGCTGTCTTGGTACATGTCAGTACCAATGACATAGGAAAGTGTGGTAAGAAGGTTCTGGAGGGCAAATTTAGACTTTTAAGTAGATAGTTGAAATCCAGAACTTCCAGGGCAGCAGGACCCAAAAAGCAGACAGAGCTCTGGAGTCTCAATGCGTGGATGAGTCAATGGTGCAAGGAAGAAGGTTTTGAATTTGTTAGGAACTGGGCAACATTTTGTGGAAATGAGGGGCTTTTCCGAAGGGATGGGCTCCACCTTAACTGGGATGGAACCAGGCTGCTGATATTAACCTTTAAAAAGAAGATATAGCAGCTTTTAAACTAGATAATAGGGGAAAGCTGACCACTGCACAAGAGAACATGGTTTGGAACAATGTATCCTTGAAGGATACTAGCAAAAGATTGAAGTTAGGGCATATCAACAGAGAGGTTCCAAAAAAGACAAAAGTAAACCAAATGCCCTTGCATACAGAGCTGACAGAACTTAAAGATTCCAAATTACCCATGTCTACCAATAACCAGATTAATATGAATAAAATACAGCCTTTAAAATGCTTGTATGCAAATGCTAGAAGTCTAAAAAATAAGATGAGAGAGTTAGAATATATAGCACTAAACAAAAGGTTAGAAATGATTGGTATCTTAGAGACACTGTGGAAGGAGGACAACCAGTAGGACACTGTGATACCTGGGTACAAACTATATCGTAAAGATAGAGTGCAACCCCTCCACCAATTTGATCTGCTCTATGTTAGAGAGGGCATTGATTCACAAAGGATTAAAGTTTTGCAGGAAACAAAATTCACTGTAGAATCTCTATGGACTGAAATTCCATGTAAAAAGGGAAAGGGGAAGGCAATGGCAGTGGGGGTGTACTATTGACTGCCTGGTCGGAATGAAGAAATGGATGATGAAATGCTCAAAGAAATCAGGGAAGCTAACAAACGTTATAGCACAGTATTAATAATGGGTGATTTCAATTACCCCAGTACCAACTGGGTCAGTATCACGGCAGGACATGCTAGGGAGATAAAGTTTCTAGAATAAATAAATGACTGCTTCTTGAAGCTGCTGGTTTATGAACCAACCAGAGGGGAAGTCATTTTGGACCTAATCCTTACTGGAACACAAAATCTGGTACAAGCGATAAGGGTGTTGGGGCCACTTGGCAATAGTGATCATAGCATGATCAAGTTTGATTTAATAAATGGAGAAAGGACGGCAAGGAAATCCACAGTACTAACTTTTAACTTTCAAAAGGGAGACTATGATAAAATGAGGAAAATAGTTAAGAAAAAGCTAAAAGGAGCAGTTGCAAAGGTTAAAGATTTACATCAAGCATGGGTGTTGTTTGAAAATACTATCTTGGGAGCCCAGACAGCTATATTCCACACTTTAGAAAAAGTGGAAGGAAGTCCAAAAATCTTCCAGCATGGATTAAAGGTGAGGTCAGAGAGACTGTTGCCAAAAAAGCATATGTCAAGAAATGAAAAAAGGAGCCAAATGACAAAAACTGGAAACAAAAGCACTGGAAAGTTAGATGCAAGGCATTGATAAGGCAGTCAAATCGAGAATGTGAGAAGAAGCTTGCTGTGGAAGCAAAAACATATAATAAAGACTTTTTCAAGTTCATTTGTAGCAAAAAAATCTATGAGAGAGTCAGTTGGACCATTAGATGATAAAAGGGGCACTAAGAGGGAACAAGGCCATAGCGGAGAGACAGAATGAATTCTTTGCTTCAGTCTTTACTGAGGAAGATGTAGGGATATTACTCATGACTGAAATGGTATTTAAAGATGATGCCACATAAGAATTGAAAGAAATATCGATAAACCAGAAGATATATTACAACTATTTGATAAACAGTGAACTATCATTAAAATCATCTATAATACCTGAGGATTGGAGGATGGCCAAAGTAACGCCAATTTTTTAAAAGGGTTCCAGGGGTGATCCGGGAAACTACAGACCGGTGGGGCCTGACATCAGTACTGAGAAAAAATTATAAAGAACGAAATTACTGAACATGTAGATAGTCATGGCTTAATGGGAGACAGCCAGCATGGCTTTAGCCAAGGAAGGTCTTGTCTTAGTAATCTGTTATATTTTTTGAAAGTGTGAATAAACAGGTAGACAAAGGTTAGTCAGTTGATATAGTGTATCTGGATTTTCAGAAAGCCTTTGACAAGGTCCCTCATGAGAGACTTTTGGTGAAATTAAAGTCATGGGATAGGTGGAATGTACTATTGTGGATCAGAAAGCAGTTAGATAGAAAGCAGAGGGTAGGGCTAAATGGCCAATTTTCCCAATGGAGGAAGGTGAATAGAGGAGTACCCTAGGGATCTGTGCTGGGTCTGCTGCTTTTTAATATATTCGTAAATGACCTGGAAATGGCAATCAGATTTGCTGATGACACAAAATTATTCAAAGATTTTAAAGCCTATGAGGATTGTGAAAAATTGCAAGAGGACCTTTATAAATTGGAAGACTGGGCATTCAAATGGCAGATGAAATTTAATGTGGACAAGTTGCACCTAGGAAAGAACAACCCAAACTATGGTTACACGATGCAAAGTTCCACATTAGGAACCACCACCCAGGAAAGCACAGTTACTTACCTGTAACAGGTGATCTCTGGGAACAGCAGGAATAAGTCTTAACATATGGGGTATCGTCGGTACCGACGGAGCCCATGCGGGAACGCTCCCCAGCGTCCTATCAGAAAGCTTTTGGGAGCATCCCACAGCGCCTGCGTACTGCATTCCCGCCTTTCCCAACTCTCTCTCCTCAGTTGAGTTTTAGAGCTGAGACAAAGAGAGAGAGAGAGGGAAGGGAAAGAGAGATAGAGAGATACAACTCCTAGGGGAGGTGGGGGGGTTGTGAAGACTTATTCCTGCTGTTCCCAGAGATCACCTGTTACAGGTAAGTAACTGTGCTATATCCAGGAACAAGCAGGAATGAGTCTTCACATATGGGGACTCCCTAGCTTTAGATGCCAGGGAGAGACCCCAGAAGTTGTGTGTCCCTGGGACAGGGCTGCACTTCCCCACATGGATCTCTGGCATCCCATCAGGGATGGTGGGTAGGAGTTGATTAAGTATGGAACAGGTGTTTGAGAACAGCCTGACCAAACAAGGCATCCCAGCGGGAGTCCTTGTCCAAGCAGTAATGGGCTGTGAAGGTATGAACCGAGGCCCAAGTGGCTGCTCGACAGATGTCGTCGATAGACACAGAGTTCAGATGAGCCATTGAGGCTGTCATAGCTCTCACATTGTGAGTTGTGACATGGCCCTCCAGAGAAAGGTTCTTACTCTGATAGGCGAAAGAAATGCACTGGGCAATCCAGTTAGATAGTGTTCTCTTGGAGACTGGAAGTCCCAAATGAGAAGGATCAAAGGCAACAAAGAGCTGAGAGGACTTTCTATGTTGCCGTGTCCTTTGTAAGTAAAAAGCTAGAGCTCTTTTACAGTCCAGGGTATGAAGATTCCTCTCTGCATTTGATGCATGAGGACCTGGAAAAAAGACAGGTAGGTAGACCTCTTGGTTAAGATGAAAAGGCGAGACCACCTTAGGCATAAAGTGTGGATGAGTCCTAAGGACTACCTTGTCATGATGGAACCTTGTATAAGGTGGATTAGCTACGAGTGCTTGCAATTCACTAATGCGACGTGCTGATGTGATTGCAATGAGAAAGATGACCTTCCAAGAAAGGTATTTCAAGGAGGTGGTAGCCAAAGGTTCAAAAGGCGGCTTCATAAGCTGACGAAGAACCAAGTTTAAGTCCCATGCCACTGGAGGTAGTCTAATGGGAGGCTTTGTTAAAAGGAGGCCTCTCATGAACCTTGCTACAAGAGGATGAGAGGAAATAGGTTGTCCATTTAGAGGCTTAAGGGAAGCTGCAATAGCACTCAAATAGACCCTTACTGAATTTGTCTTAAGGCCTGCATTAGACAGATGGAGGAGATACTCCAGTAAAGATTTCAGAAGTATGGCAAGGGGGTTAAGACCCTTTCCAGAACACCAGATAGTAAACCTCTTCCACTTGAAAGCATAAGAACGTCTAGTGGAAGGTTTTCTGGAAGCATAAAGAACATCTTTCACCTGTTGAGAAAGATGAAGATCCTGGAGATCTAGGCCTTCAGCAACCAAGCCCTGAGATGCAGAGACTGGGGATTGGGATGCCATAACTTTCCGTCCTCTTGAGATAGGAGATCTGGAGCAGACCCTAACTCCAGGGAGGGAGCTTGAGAGAGATGTAGAAGCAGAGGGTACCACACTTGCCGTGGCCAATGTGGAGCTATGAGAATCATGTGGCCTCTGTCTCTCTGAAGCTTGAACAGGGTTTTGGGAATTAGGGGAATGGGTGGAAAGGCATAGAGGAAGTCTTGACCCCAGTGAAGGAGGAAAGCATCCCTTGCCTGAGCTCCCTGAGTCGGAGTTCTGGACTTGCAAAGAGGTCGATGTCCGGGGTTCCCCAAATTTGAAAAATCTTGGACACCTGGTCCACATGCAGGGACCACTCGTGTGGAAGCAGAACTCAACTGAGCCTGTCTGCCCAAGATTTTTAAACGCCTGGAAGATAAACTGCCAGAAGATGAATCTGATGCTCTCTGGTGAGGGCCCACAGTCGCAAAGCTTCGTTGCAAAGCGACAGAGAGCCAGTTCCGCCCTGCTTGTTCACATAGAACATGGCTACCTGATTGTCCATGTGGATAAGGACTGTCTTGTAGCTGAGCAGGGTGTGGAACACCTGCAGAGCAAGGAAGATTGCTCTGAGTTCCAAGAAATTGATATGCAGACAACTCTCCTGTGGGGACCAGATGCCCTGGGTGGAGAGCTCTTGCAGATGAGCTCCCCACCCCATTGGAGAAGCATCTGTTGTGAAAGTTGCTTGGGGTAGAGACTGCTGAAAGGGGGACCCCAGCAACAGGTTTTGAGGGGACTTCTACCACTGGAGGGACAAAATGAGGCGACTTGTCTTTGCTATTTTGTCTGACAGGCAGTCTAATGCCTGGGTCCATTGGGTGGATAAAGTCCACTGAGCTGCCCTCATGTGAAGGCGAGCATATGGTACCACATGCACGGTAGATGCCATGTGGCCTAGTAACTGTAACATCTCTCGAGCAGTTAAGTGGGGCTTCAACTCTGCTTGAGAAGCTAACTGCACCAAGCGAAGGCAACGAGCCTGGGGGAGATAGGCCCTTGCCCTTGTGGTATCCAGCAACGCCCCTATAAACTCCAGGAACTGAGTAGGGATCAAATTGGATTTTGGGATGTTTATTACCAGCCCTAAATATTGAAGGATACGGATTGTGCATGTTAGAGAACTCTTGGCCTCTGACTGAGTGGGAGCTCGAATGGGCCAATCGTCCAGATAAGGTAAGACGAATATTCCCAGGGTGCGCAGAAAAGCAGCTACCACTGCCATGCATTTCGTGAACACCCTTGGTGCAGAGGCCAGACCAAAAGGGAGCACTCTGTATTGATAGTGCTCCTCTTGAAAAAGGAACCGAAGGAACCTTCTGTGAGTTGGATGGATGAGAACATGGGTGTACACATCCTTGAGATCTAGAGAACAAAGCCAATCCTGACTGTGGAGGTATGGCAGCAGAGTTCCCAGAGAAATCATTTTGAATTTTTCCTTGACTAGGAATCTGTTCAATTCTCTGAGATCTAAGATGGGTCTGAAGCCCCCTGTTTTCTTTGGAATAAGAAAATAGGGGGAGTAGAAACCTGTGCCCTGTTGTTGAAGAGGCACTTCCTCTATTGCCCCCTGGGCGAGAAGGGTGGCAACCTCCTGCCCCAACAGGTTGAGGAGGGAGGTTGGAGAATTGAACTGGTGCACTCTTGTGAGAGGGGGCAAGCTTGAAAAATGAAGTTTGTACCCCTCTCTTATGATGGAGAGTGTCCAATGCTCTGCTGTAATTTACCCCCACCTGGGAGCAAAATGACATAACCTTCCTGGAATGGTGGAGGGTTCTGGTCCTTCCAGAGCCAGGAAGGCTAAGTTCTCTAGCAGAAAGTCAAAGGCCCTGAGGGGGCTGAGGTTGCTGGGCTGGAGGAGGCCTAGCAGCCTTTGCTTTGCTCTGTTTGGATGATTGCTGACGTTTGGTAGAGAACTGAGCTGCAGAAGATGCCCACTGACCATAAGCAGGATAGAATCTTCCCTTTTTAGAAAAAGGTGCTTTCTTGAATAACCTTTTCTTAGCAGGAGCAGCTGTGGATTTGGATAATCTATCCAAGGCAGAATTTTCAGCATCCATTTGATTGGCTTTTGCTTGCCAATCTTTACCAAACAGGTTCTCACCTGTACAAGGGATATTTCCCAATTCATCTTGAACCCAGATCTCCAAATCAGATGCTTGAAGCAAGTAATTCTATGTGCACCTATGGCAATAGCTGAGGCTCTGCTTACGCATTCAAAGGAGTCGAAAGCTGCACGGTTGGAGAATTTGGAGATATCTTGGGCATGTTTGAGCCCAGTGAGAAAGTCCTGTCTTTTATCTTCAGACATGAAAGGACTTAAAGTCTGAAAATGATCAGTGACTTCTTTTAAGAGCATTCCCATGTAGAGACTATAGGAATTAATTCTCGCAGCAAGCATGGAAGCTTGGAAGACTCTTCTTCCAAAAGCATCCAGGGTTCTACATTCACGTCCTGGAGGATTAGAGGCATGTCTTTTGGCACTTCTAATCTTTCTCATTGCAGACTCAACCACAATAGAGTGGTGAGGAAGTTGAGTTTTATGGAAACCAGGACAAGGAGGGACACGATACATGGTATCCAACCTGCGAGAATGAGGGGAGGTGGTCAGAGGTGCTTCCCACATCCTCAACATGAGATCATACAGAATCTCATGAATAGGCAAGGTAGCTGCCTCCTTAGGAGTTTTAGGATATTGTAAAATATCTAACTCCTTGGCTCTAGGCTCTGTCTCAGGGGCCACCGTGATGGAAAGGCCCCGAGCCACCTCCCTGATGAAGTCTTGAAAAAACAAGTCCTCTGGAGGAGACATCCTTCGTATAGGAGAGGACTCCTCCTGTGGAAGAAGCATGAGTGCATCGACCGACTCTTCAGAATCCTCAGAGGAATCGAAGTATCGTCTGTCTGGATGCTCTTGCAAAGCCCGATACCCGTACCGACCGGGATCGGTATCGGGAAATAACCGGTACTGGGGTATCGGTACCGGAGGGCTTCAGAGGACAGAGTACCGGCATAGCGGACACCGATGCCGATGCCACCGGTACCGGGATTGGTACCAATGGTGATGCTAGAGCCAGTACCGGTGGGATAGTCTGTTGCGGTACCACGGGCGTTGATGCCACAAGGAAAGCCGCCAGACTGCGTTCTATGGACAGAATCCTCTGTTCCATCGACGACGCCAATGCTTGGAAGTCGGTACTGGTGGAAGCCACCGGTAACCCAGAGCATGGCACCAGGAGATTTGTCGAAGCCACGCCATCGAGATCATCCTGGAACCCCGATGATGATGCTTTAGAGGCCGAAGCCTCCCACCAGGGTAATTTTGCCGGTGCAGGATCCTCGAGGGCAACGCCAGAGGCATCTCGATGCTTAGAAGGAGATCTACCCTTCGAGGACCGGCTGGATTTATGTTTAGTTACCTGAGATCCATGTGAGGAAGAAGCAGCCCTGGAAGACGTCGATGCCACCGAAGCCGCATCAGAGGGAAACAGGGTACTGAGCTTGGCAGCTCGGTTCTGCCGACCCCTTTTAGACATCATAGAACAGGACATACAATCTGTGATGGAATGGTCAGGACCTAAACATTTTAGACACCAGTCATGGGTGTCGGTGACAGAAATGGTACCGCCACATTTTGTGCACTTCTTAAATCCTGAGGCAGTCTTTTCCATGTTAAGGAAAAGAAGTTTTGGGGCTAAGGCCCAAAATGCAAGTGCACCTGAAGAAAAAAGAAACGGAAAAAAGTTTTGTTTTTTTTGAAGAAGAAGAAGAAAAGAAAAAAGACCGGCGGTACCGGTAGAGTGTTGAAGGCAGACGCGACACAAAAGAAATAAAGAAAAATAAAGAAATTCTTCTGCGGTGACAGGAACACGACCTGCTGACTCCGCGGAAAAAGAAGAACCGAGGAGAGACAGTTGGGAAAGGCGGGAAGGCAGCACGCAGGCGCTGTGGGATGCTCCCAAAGGCTTTCTGATTGGACGCTGGGGAGCGTTACCGCGCGGGCTCCGTCGGTACCAACGATACCCCATATGTGAAGACTCATTCCTGCTTGTTCCTGGAGATAAAAATTTAGGCATCACTGAGGATAACATGCTGAAACCCAACGCCAAGTGTGCAGCTGTGGCCAAGAAAGCATATAGAAAGCTAGGAATCATAAGGAAAGGAATGGAGAATAAGCAAATTATAATGCCTCTGTATCGTTCCATGGTGCGACCGCACCTTGAATATTGTGTGCAATTCTGGTCGCCGTATCTTAAAAAGGATATAATGTTATTAGAAAAGGTACAGAGAAGAGCCACCAAAATGGTAAAGGGGATGGAAGGATACTCCTATGAAGAAAGGCTAAAAAGGTTAGGGCTCTTTAACCTGGAAAAGAGACGGCTGAGGGGAGATATGATAGAAGTCTATAAATTAATGAACGGAGTGGAACGGGTAAACGTAGATCGATTGTTTACCTTATCAGAATATAGAAAGACTAGGGGACATGCAATGAAGCTACAGGGTAAACTATTTAAGACTAATAAAAGAAAATATTTTTTCACTCAAACCTATGAGGTGAGGCTAAAAGGGTTACGGCTCTTTAATCTGGAAAAGAGACGGCTGAGGGGAGATATGATAGAGGTCTATAAATTAATAAATGGAGTGGAACGGATAAATGTAGATCGATTGTTTATGCCATCAAAATATAGAAAGACTAGAGGACATGCAATGAAGCTACAGTGTAACCTATTTAAGACTAATGAGAAATTTTTTTTTTCATTCAACGTGTAATCAAACTCTGGAATTCGTTACCGGAGGATGTAGTAAAAGCTGTTAGTATAGCTGGGTTTAAAAATGGTTTGGACAAGTTCCTGGAGGAAAGGTCTATAAACCATTATTAAAGGGGACCCGGGAAATCCACTGCTTGCCCCAATACAAGCATTGTGGAACCTTTATCCTTTGGGGAAACTGCTAGGTACTTGTGGACCTAGATTGACCACTGTTGGAAACAGGATACTGGGGTTGATGGACCTTGGTGTGACCCAGTAAGGCATATCTTACCAGTGTCAACGATTTACCCCGAAGAGCACAAAAAAAAAGAAGTTTTACTGTGGTGGCAGGACAATGCGTCCTACTGACTCTGTGGAAACAAAGAATTGAGGAGAGGATTGGGAAGGTGGGCATAGAGGCACAGTGGAGTCTTCCCAAAGGCTTTTCTATTGGACGCTGGGGAGCATTCCTGCATGGGCTCCGTCAGTGAAGTGCAGCCACATGTGAAGAATGCATTCCTGCTTGTTCCTGGAGATTACAGAACTTTGCATAATTCAGGCATTTTGACGCAGAAGTTGGCATTTTCTTTGTAGAATTCCAGCAAGAGTACATACCCAATCAGGTACTAGGCACACTATAGCCCAGTAAGCATAATTACTCATCAGTAACAGGTGTTCTCCATGGACAGCAGCAATCAGTCCTCACATGTGTATGATGTCCGTGCCGATGGAGGCCATGCGGTAGCTTCTCCCCAGCTTTCAAATAAAGCCTTTGGGAGATGCACCACACATTTTTGGTCCCCTTCCCTCCCAAAGGTGCCATTCTGCCTCAGTATGATGATATAGCTCAAGACAAAAATGGCACAAAAAGCAACTCCACAGGGAGGGAGGGAAAGTTGTGAGGACTGATTCCTGCTGTCCCTGGAGAACACCTGTTACAGGTGTTCCCTCACAAATGGGACTCCCTAGCTACAGGCTACCAAAAACCTGTAAAAAGCCACAGGAGACCAGGAAAAGGTGAGCCGTGAGCAGCAGCAATGAGTCTTTGAGAAGACAGACTCCTGAGCAGCCTAAGTGTCCAGCGAGAAACCAGCACTGCGGTAGCCTGAACACCAAAGGGCCGGAGGGCAGGAGCTGCCTCCCCCTGTAATGGAAGACTGAGTACTGCCTGGCCAAAGGCACTGTCCCTGCAGAACTCCCTTTCCAGGCAGTAATGAGCTGCGAAGGTATGGACTGAGGACCAGGTGGTGGCCCAGCAGATTTCCAATAAAGGAATGGAATGCAGGTTTGCAACAGATGCCATGGCCCTGACACTGTGCACTGTGACTCGGTGCTCCAGCGAGAGCCCAGCCTTCTCGCAATGCAGTCTGCTACCCAGGTGGACAGAATATGCTTGGTTACCGCTGCCCCCAGCTGACTGGGGTCATAGGACATGAAAAGCTGTGAGACTTTGCGGTGGCTCTAGGTACATTGGAGGTAGGAGGACAGGACCCTCTTACAGTCCAGAGTAATGAAGGATGGTCTCTGCCCTGCTGACATGACGCTGTGGAAAAAAGGTGGGACTTCCTCCACCTCCCCTTAAAGATCAAATGGGGCCAAGGCTACCCTTTGAGCAACCAGGCTGTTAGTGTCAGGGCCCCCAAATTGGGGTGTAGGAGGGAGCCCTCCTCCTGCGATAGCAGCCATGGGGAACTCCCCAGGGGGGACCAAGGGCACCGTGGATAAGAGAAGGAGCAGTGGGAATCATGGTTGCCTGAGCCCCTGAGGATCAGAGACGCCCAATCGTGTTGGACTTTGAAGAGGGTCTCGGTAACCACTGGCGTGGGCGGGAAGGCACAGAGAAGTCCCCCGTGCATGGGATGAGGAAGGCATCCGCTGCCACCCAGGATGGATGTGGCTGCCTGGAGCAGAAGCAGGGCAGCCGTGTGTAGGCTGGAGTGACAAAGAGGCCCACCTGTGGAGTTCCCCAAAGCTGGAAGAGCCAACGGGCCACTCTGGGGTCTAGCCGCCATTGGTGCGGCTGGAAGACCCTGCTCAGCCTGTCCACCTAGGCGTTGTCCTGGCCTGGCAGATACATCGCCTGCAGGAGCATCCTGTGGCAGTTCACATACAAGCAGAGAGCTACTGCCTCCTGGCAGAGGGTGTACGAGCCCGTGTCCCCCTTGTACTGGAGGATCTCGAGTTCTTCGGTCCAGGGGAACTCTTCCTCATTGGTCTTGAAGGCCAGTGCCTTGGCCATGTCCTGCATGAAGTTGAGGAAGGCCGTGTCCTCAGGCGAGGATTGATGCCGGGTCTTAGTCGGGAGACTCGTCAGAGGGCACGTCACGGTGCCTATGGGTATCCAGGGACTCCTTGTCCTCAGTCTCCCAGTCTGACTCGTAGTCGATGGAGGTGTTGAGGCCAGTCCGGGATCATGCCCCAAGCCCAAGGGCCCTTGGCAGCCCTGCGGTCTGAGCCACGGGCACTTATTAGGGATGACCTCGGCCCCAAAGATTGGAACTGAGATCGGGACCAATGTTGAGAGATTTCTCAAGGCTGGTGGCGCTCAAGGATCGGCTCGACATCCAGGGAGTTTCTTGAGATCAAGGGCCCAGTAGTTGGGAGTGATGACCCAGCAGAGCCGTGCATCAGAGCCCACTGCTGGGCCATGAAGGCAGATAAACTGCGCTCCAAGGCCACCATCCTGGTCTCGAGGCCAGATGGCTCTGCAGCTTTCGGCATGGGCATCGAGGGGCTCAGACCTGATGCCAGCTCTGTCGATGGGGAGTCTTTGACTAGGATGGCTTCAGCGGTCCAAGGCTGATTGCCAGATGCTGATGATTCTCGGGGTATTTTGGTCGGCCGCTTCTGCTCCTTCCCGTCGGATTTGGACTCTGGTTTCTGGCTGGAGGACCCGTGGCCTCAGGGTTCCAAGGTAGTCCGGTCTCCCCGAGGTGGCCCTGGAGTATGGTGTCGCCGGAGACTCCACTGCAGAGTCTGTCTTATGGAAGAAGGACTCACGCTGCTGCTGACAGCTCTTGATGACCTTGGAGGTCATCTTTTAACAGAGACCACAGTCCAAGGGCTCATGGTCCGGCCCCAGGCATCGGAGCCAGCAGTCATATGGGTTAGCATGTGACATGTTTTTTGCGCATTGGTCACAATTTTTTAAAGCCAGTGGCAGAGGACATGGTGGGGAAAACGGCCACTGCGAGGTCCAACACCTCCATCCCAGGTAAGGGGAGAAAACAGCATGTGGGCATTTGGGAGGAAATATTATAAGGAACTGCATGAAGCTACACGCCATCTACATATCTAAGTCACCTATTTCCAAATGACTTAAATGTATGAATGAGCACCTACATGTGCACTTTAGCCGGTCCCTGTTCTGTAAGCATATGTGCTCCTTGTGGTCTTGGGCAAGCCACTTAACCCTCCATAGCCCATGTTCCATGTAAAATAGTTATCTCCAAGTTATAATGCCCTGTTCAATGTAATTTCAGTTTGTTCAATGTAAACCGCACTGATGCAGAATAGCGCGGTATATAAGAGAATGTAAATAAATAAATAAATTAAGATCGATCACACATGCTTACTTTCAGTGTGGGCATGCACAAGGGTAGAGATTGGGCAGAGCATAGATGGAGCACAAATGTATTCACATTAGTTATGAAATACTATAAATTACACACATATCTAGGTGCAGACATTTATATCTGCCATGGCTTTGCAGCAAAATAAATAAATAAATGCTCAACTAGTCTGATACACATTTTTACACCACTTATGCTCCCATATTGTAAAGTATGCATGTACTTCACTTTATAAAATACTGTAGGTCTCAAAATACATTCACACTAACATGTTAACTCCATGGGAAATTATAAAATTACCCTCCACATTACAAAGTGGGTTGGCTGTGTGTCCTAATGGATAAGGCATCTGACTTCGGATCAGAAGGTTAAGGGTTTAAGTCCTTCCATGTTCAGCTTTTCACTTAGAAGGAAGAGTCCAAATGAGCCATTCTTGGAAAACTGTTGCTGCCATTGTGTAATGGACATAGTCTAGCCAGCTCTAAGCACAGAGCTTGATGAGTGCACAGAGAATGCTTAATTTGCCCTGATAGGAGTGGAGGAGTAGCCTAATGGTTAGAGCACTGGCTCAGGAGCCAAGATACCAAGGTTAGATTCCCACTAGCACTCCTTGTGACAATGGACATGCCACTTAAGGCTCCACTATCAATGTTTACATTTCACATACACTTTACACTGCTTTGACAGAAATGAGAAAGCTAGACAGAAATCTGTCACATAAACCAAGTTCATCCAAGGAGTACGGTAAACCTGGGACTGCCATAACTCTTAGGGCATTCCTAACAGAGTTTCTATCGCAAGCAATGCAAGTTTGTGTGGCTTTTAATTACTAGCTCTCTGCCTGAGAGCTCCTAAAGGGGTTTTGGTATGCATTTTTAAAACGCTACATTCTTATTTAGGTGCTGTATTTCAAAAGGAGAAATTTTTGTTTTGTGGTGCTTTTAGTTTTTCTTTCCAAGCTCTTCGAAGCCACTGATACCTCATCAGGAGTTAGTGAACTGAGGGCAACTGAGGACTGTATAAAGATCTTCAGAGCCTTGCAAGTTCTGGCATTCTTAACAGGGTCTCCATTGCAAGCAAGTGAGGCTTTTAATGACTAGCTTTCTGCCTGAGAGCTCCTAAAGGGGTTTTGGTATACATTTTTTAAAAGCTACATTCTTTTTTAGGTGCTGGATTTCAAAAGGGGAATTTTTTTTTGGTGTTGGTTTAAAACTCTGCTTTTAGATTCTCTTTCCCAGCTCTTTGAAGCCACTGACATCTCATCAGGATTAGGGTTTGGTAGGTCTCTTGTTTACTTCAACAGGTACAAAAGCTTCACCAACTGAATGATGGCTAGGAAAAAGTATCTTGCCAAAACTGTTGCCCCCGTTACAGTTTCTGCCTCTGTCCAGACAGAAAGCCTGATGACAGTTCTATGTGCAAGATAGAAGCCCTCATGAAACAAGTGGAGGAGCTCAGAAAAAAGGTGGCAAGGCTGAGAAGCATTCAAGATAGAGAGAAGTATGACAAGATGCTTCTTTAAATATCCAAGCTCTCCAACAGAGGCGAAGATGGGGTATTACAGAGTGAAGAGAGTTGGACAAGAGTTCTCAAGACCTGCAGAATAAACAATCATACTCCTCAAGCCTTTGAAGAACCAGTATGCAACCCTGGAAGTGGAGGAGGTGAAAGCATCCAAGGAAAGGGAAGTACCAGGGCTCAAGCACCTCAAAATTACATAATCAGGGACCACCAGGAAGACAAGATTAGTGGGTGGTTGTTGACTCTCTTCTGAGGGGTACTGAGGCATCCATCTGCCGACCAGACTTGATGTCTAGAGAGGTGTGCGGTCTGCCAGGTAACAAAATCTGAGATGTTACAGAGAGTTTGCTGTGACTCATCAAGCCCACTGACTATTATCCGATATTGCTCATCCATGTTGGCACAAATGATACTACCAGGTATCCTCTGAGTGTATCAAGAATGACTTCATGGCTCTGGGACATGGCGTGAAGCAGATAGGTGTGCAGGTGGAGTTCTCTTCAATCCTCCCTGTTGAAGGTAAAAGCTGAGGCTGAGAGGCTCGCATCCTGGAGATCAATGCATGGCTGCGTGGATAGTGTCATAGACAGCATTTTGGTTTCCTCGACCGTGGTATGGTTTTCCAAAGGCTGCAAAGCAGAGATGGCATCCATCTGTCCAAAAAGGGTCAAAGTGCTTCCGCAACAGACTGGCTAACCTACTGAAGAGGGCTTTAAACTAGATTTTCTGGGGATGGGTGAAGAAAGCCCCCAGATAAGTGAAACATTAAATACTTCTGTAGAAATTGGTAAAAAGGGGCAACATCTGGAAAGAGGTGTGTATAAATGCCCATAGCTTACATGGTAACATTGTATATGACGGCAGATATAAAGACCATCATAATCCATCTAGTCTGCCCAGTAAGGTGGCAAGAGCAGGTGCACCTGCCATGGGAAGTAAGATCTCGGATGCTGAGGCTTTAATGAATGAGGTTGACTTGGATTTAGTGGCTGTTACAGAGACATAGTTCACAGACAACCATGACTAGGATGTATTTATACCAGGCTATACTTTATTCAGGAAGGACAGGGTAAGAAGAAGGGGAGGAGGAGTGGCGCTATATGTAAAAAATAATATTAAAGCTATAGAATTACAAGGCTTAAAAGGGAGCGAGGAGGTACTGTGGGTTAAACTAGAAAGAGGGAAAGGGAAAACCATTTGCATTGGTGTGATATACAGATCTCCCTCACAGGGAGAAGATTCGCCTCCTTTAGTGGAAACTCCACTACAACATCACTGTCCCTGAAAAGCACTGGGATCATGATCCTAAAAGAATAACAGAGAATGAAGAGGTTATGATCACCTGGGACATTCCCATTCTGAAGGATAAACAACTGGATGCCAGGAAATCTGACATAATGGTAAAGGAGACGAATATCAGAACAGCACTGATAATAGAAGTGTCAGTACTGAGTGATTATTCTGTGAATCGCATGGAGAGGTACGAGGGCCGTTTTTTTTTCAACCTCCGATAGGCTATAAATAAAAGACAAGTTCATATAAAACAATAATTTTATTACCAAAAGATTGGTACACTTACGGTTACTTTTCGACATAATCACCGAAGAGATTGAGACATTTGTCATATCTGTGGACAAGCTTTTCAATACCCTCTGCAAAGAAAGTTGCCGCCAATGAATTCAAGTAGTCCTTGACGTTGGTTTGAAGGTCCTCAGTGGTTTGAAAGCGCTTTTGTGGCCGTCCGTCAACATTTTTGGGACCCAACGTGCACAAAGTTTTTTGTAGCCTAACCGTTCAGTAACAATAGAGTACAAAACAGACCTTGAAACCTCTGGAAATTCCGTAGACAAAGCAGTAATGGTGAATCTGCGGTTTTCTTTAACCATTCTGTCAACTCGTTGCACCAGGTCATCTGAAATGACAGATTTGCGTCCTTGGCCCAACACCATCACTCATGAAGTTTTCCCCATACACACGACTCATTCTCCGATGGATTTCTGCAGCACTATGGCCTTCAGCCTGTAGAAAACGAATCACACTTCACAATTCACACTTGGAGGGAGCATCAATCATGGTGGACATGTTTACGTGGCTGTAGCACAACGCCGACTGACGCCTGAATGTCAACAATGGCGGAGTGTGTAGTGCAAGAGCTGCGCAGTCGCCTACAGCGCATGCCCGCTTTCTGCTGCCCGCGTAGCGTCTGCACGGAGCGATCGGAGGTTGAAAAAAAAACGGCCCTCGTAGATGATCCTGAAGTACCAAGAAATGCAGTCAGAGATGAAGAAAATGTGGCAGAAAGATATAGAAATCTTTTCCATTGTACTGGGAGCAACAGGCTTGATAAAGATTTTCCAAGCACATCTTGACAAGCTACTCATATCTGTTACATCTTACAAACTCCAAAAGGAAGCACTCTTTGGCATGATGCAAGTATTATGCCGAGCATTAGTAGTAAATTTGAGAGACTAAGATCATACTCCACATACCCTGGCTTAGAAGTGAGTTCATGACTCGCATTGTATGTGCAAAACTAACCCATTTGGAGAAGCTACTCCAGAGAAGAAGTAGACAGGGATTAAATAGAAGACATACACAGTATTGCCATGAAAGGAGAAGTGCTACTGAAAAGTGACTTCAATATGCCGGATGCTGATTGGCACATCCCTGCTGCACTGTCAACTAGAAGTAGGGAGATCCTAGATTCTCTGCAGCAAGAATTATTCCGGCACTGATAACAGAACCCAAAAGTTAAAGGGGTATACCAATGGGGAAAATGTTTCTGATGTCATAATGGGAGATCATCTCTCAGTGATCACCAGATGGTGTGGTTAAGTATTAGAACTAGGGCTGATTAAATCCTTTCAAAGATGATGGTCTTAGATTTTAGGAAAACTAACTTTGCCAAGATGGGAGAATACCTCAAGGAGTCGTTAGTGGGATGGAAACGTCTGGGGGATGTAGATAAGCAATGGACAAAACTGAAAGTGGATATTTTAAAGTTAAGAAACCTTTTTGATAGAAAAGTTAATAAATGTAAAAGGAAAAGGAGGACCCTAGGGTTCTCAAAAGAAGTGGCTGAAAAGGTGATGAAAAAGATGGTGGCCTTCATTAAAAACAAGAGATCACAGAGAGAGGAAGACAAACATCTATATTTGAAAAACTTCAAGAGGTTAACAAAATAATCAGGAAAGCAAAGATACAAAAAGAAGAATTAATGGGCAATGTAATAAAAAAGTGGGGATAAGACATTTTTCAGGCGACTTATAAACAAACTGAGCACCCTAGGGATGGACCCTAAAGTGACTGACTTGGTTAGAAATTGGTTAGTGGGAGGTGACAAAGGGTACAGGTAAATGGAGGTTACTCTGAGGAGAAGGAGGTTATCAATGGTGTGCCGCAGGGATCTGTCGTTGGTCCGATTCTTTTTAACATCTTTGTTAGTGATATTGTGGAAGGGCTGTTGGGTAAGGCTTGCCTCTTTGCGGATTAAACGGAAATCTCCAATAGAGTAGACACCCAGGAAAGAGTAGATAACATGGAGGGATCTACCTAAGCTTGAAAAATGGTTGAGAATCTGACAGCTGAGATTTAATGTAAAAAATGGCAAGTTTATGCAATTGGGCTACAAAGAACTTCTGTCTACGAAAGAAGAGTGGGACCTGGGCACTGTTCCCTCTAAGCTGTGTGCGCGCGCACACACCTCGCCGAGTGAGCGCACATACTTTACAACAGAGCGCACAAAAATTACGGCTCTGATTCTGATAGAAAACAACACAGACGTCTTAAAATTTAAAAGTTATGATTGTAATTACTAGAAATTTCTCGCTTCATTTAGTAATCGTCTATTTTCATTTAATTTGATTAAAATCAATGTGGTGTACATACTGTATTCTGACATGTAGTCAAATTTTAAAGTATATAACTCCGAGTGTCGTTATGTGGCGCACAAAAATTTAACCTTCCTTCAAAAGCTGCACACAGCTGATATTTTATGCGCACACAGCCTACAGAAAATTAGAGGGAACATTGGACCTGGGCGTGATTGCTTCCGATGATCTGAAAGAGGCTAAACATGTAGAAAAGGTGACAACAAAAGCCAGAAGGATGTTTGGGTGCATAGGGAGTGGAATGGCCAGCCGAAAAAACGAGGTGATAGTGCCTCTGTACAAGTCTCTTCTGCGACCACATTTGGAGTACTGTGTGCAGTTCTGGAGACTACATCTTTAAAAGGACATAAGCAGGATGGAGTCAATGCAGAGAGTGGCTACTAAGATGGTTAGAGGTGTTCAATATAAAGCATATGGGGACAGACTTAAAAATCTTAATATGTATATGTTAGAGGAAAGGCGGGATAGAGGAGATATGATAAAGATGTTTAAATACCTCTGTGGCATAAATGCCCAAGAGGAGAGCCTCTTGGCGTTTATGCCATGGGATAGATACAGTTGATCCCTTTATAGAAACAGGATCAAATCAAATTAACTTTACTGTCTCTGATATCTCAACAAGTAGAGGTGACTTGCCTGGAGCAGTGGGTACACCCCTAAACAAAGGCATGAAGAAGGGTGACATGCACAGAGCAGCAGGCACAACTACTCTTGCCTCCTTTCTGGTCAGTTTGATGGACCATTTTGGTCTTTATCTGCGGTAATATACTATGGGCCTGATTTTTGAAGGTCTTTACACGAGTAACTTTCCTAGTTACCCGTATAAAGCATAGTTGCTCACCTGTAACAGGTGATCTCCGGGAACAGCAGGAATTTAGTCTTCACATATGGGTATCATCGGTACCGACGGAGCCTGCGCGGGAACGCTCCCCAGCGTCCAATTAGAAAGCTTTTGGGAGCATCCCACAGCGCCTGTGTGCTGCCTTCCTGCCTTTCCCAACTGCCTCTCTCCAGTTGAGTTTAAAGCTGAGACAGAGAGACAGGGAAAGAGAAAGAGATAGACAGAGAGATACAACTCCTAGGGGAGGTGGGTGGGTTGTGAAGACTAAATTCCTGCTGTTCCCGGAGATCACCTATTACAGGTGTGTAACTATGCTATCTCCAGGAACAAGCAGGAATGTAGTCTTCACATATGGAGACTCCCTAGCTTTAGATGGCAGGGAGAGACCCCAGAAGGTGTGTGTCCTTGTGAAAGGGCTCCACTTCCCGCCATGGATCTCTGGCATCCAACCAGGGATGGCGGGTAGGAGTTGATTAGGTATCGAACAGGTGTTGGAGAACAGCCTGACCAAACAAGGCATCCCGGCGGGAGTCCTTGTCCAAGCATAATGGGCTGTGAAGGTATGAATCGAGGCCCAAGTGGCTGCTCGACAGATGTCGTCGATAGACACAGAGGGCAGATGAGCCATTGAAGCTGCCATGGCTCTCACATTGTGAGCTGTGACATGGCCCTCCAAAGGAAGATTCTTACTCTGATAGGCAAAGGAAATACACTGTGCAATCCAGCTGGACAGTGTTCTCTTGGAGACTGGAAGTCCCAAATGAGAAGGATCAAAAGCAACAAAGAGCTGAGAGGACTTTCTATGTTGCTGTGTTCTTTGCAAGTAAAAGGCTAAAGCTCTTTTACAGTCCAAAGTATGAAGACTCCTTTCTGCATTTGATGCATGAGGCCTTGGAAAGAACACAGGCAGGTAGACCGCTTGGTTAAGATGAAAAGGCAAGACCACCTTTGGCATAAAGTGTGGATGAGTCCTAAGGACTACCTTGTCATGATGGAACCTTGTATAAGGTGGATCAGCCACTAGTGCCTGCAACTCACTGATGCGACGTGCTGATGTGATTGCAATGAGAAAGAAAACTTTCCAAGAAAGGAATTTCAATGAGGTAGTAGCTAAGGGTTCAAAAGGCGGCTTCATGAACTGACCAAGAACCAGGTTTAAGTCCCATGCCACTGGTGGTGGCCTAATGGGAGGCTTAGTAAGAAGAAGGCCTCTCATAAATCTTGCTATATGTGGTAAGGAGAGTGCAGCTCAGCATGGAAATAAAAGAGAAAAAAGAACTTTTTCTTCTTTTCGGGGGATGGGTGCACTAGAACACATACACCACAGCAAAATCCCTGAGAGAAACCAAGAGGGTAGAGCTAGGTTTAAGCCACTCCCAGACTCCATGACAACCCCAGGTAAGAGTAGGAGGTACAAGTGGGTGGAGTCAGGAAGGGAGGTGCCCTGTCCAACATTTAAGTTTGAGAAAACAAACAAAGTTGAGAGAAGCAGTCAAAGGAGGGGCAGCCAAGAGAAAGGCAGCCAAGAGAGAAGCCGCCACAAAGAGAACAGCAGCAGAGACAAGAGCAGCCAGCACTGCAGCCAAGGAAGCTACAGAGAAGGTTCCAGGCAGAGGACCAAACAGACTGGCAAGAGGGAGAGAGAGAAAAGGTTGGCTTTGAGAAGGCTAAGGCAAGAGTGCTTAGACTCCTCTGAGGAAGGGTCTGTCTGCAGGCAGCAGAAGCCCCAGGAAGGGAAGTGGAGATCTTACCCTGATTCCCTGTCTAGCTCAGAGGCAGAGAAACTCACAAGCCACAGAAGCCTCAGCCAGGAAGGTGCTGCAACAAGACTCCAAGGTAGGAGAAAGAAAGCAGTAAAGCCAAAACCCCGTGTTTCTTGCTCTGACTCTGAAGAGAGGATTAAGCCTGGGAAAACCCGGATTAGGAAGAAGGGGTTTTCAGGAGAAACTGAACAGGAGAAGCCCGTTGAAGTCCTACCTAGAGGAGAAGGGGCCATTCAGTGGAATAGGCTGTTTAACCTGTTAAAGGACATTCATCCGCAGCTCTCCCCGGCACGGGGATAGAGCCTCCGGCAGGGGAGCAGAAGGACGCCGATCTTCCGCCCATTCGGGGCGCACCTGGACTATTTAAACTTCGCGCCATCAGGCGCGTGCACTTCCCTGCTCCCACCACCATCCGCAGCTCTCCCCGGCACGGGGATAGAGCCTCCGGCAGGGGAGCAGAAGGACGCCGATCTTCCGCCCATTCGGGGCGCACCTGGACTATTTAAACTTCGCGCCATCAGGCGCGTGCACTTCCCTGCTCCCACCACCATCCGCAGCTCTCCCCGGCACGGGGATAGAGCCTCCGGCAGGGAGCAGAAGGACGCCGATCTTCCGCCCATTCGGGGCGCACCTGGACTATTTAAACTTCGCGCCATCAGGCGCGCCCGCGCCTCTGCGGGCCCGCGCCTGCCTTAGGCGGAGGCCTGAGGGAGGCCTAAGAAAAATTGGAATAACAGCCCATCAGCTTCCTCTGAACAAGGAAAATTAGAACACCGCCAGCTCATGGTCCTGCCGCGCTAAGATCCTGACTCCTTTGAAGCCCAGAGTTCCAGCAACCAAGTTTGTAACATAGTTTCATAGTATCTTACCACTTCCCCTCAGGACTTTCATGCTAATGTTTTAGTGCTACATTGTATATACTAATGTTTTGCATTACCTGATCTAAACTGCTAACAAGCTACTAGTCTTACTTTTTGAGCCATTCTGATTTTTCTGACTACCTCACCATTCCATTCCATAGCTTAGCTGGTTAGGCTGAACATACTTGTCTGTTACTCTCACTAGCTAATATCGTTACTGTGTTTACTATCCATACTATTCACCATGATATCTCACTGTGTACCCACATACCCATTCTCAATCCTCATCTGCATTATTTTAATAGTCCTTACCTTCGACACTCTAGCCCTTAACGTACATCATAACTCCATACCTGTCCTCCGAAGATCCTGGAGAAGATTCCCTGACTATACCAAATATCAAACCGAAACACCTCGAAGCATACCAGGCTCACATGTTATCTATGTGAACCTACAGCAGCATAACCTAACTCGGCGTGTACAACCCCACTCTCCCCCTGACCTTAAATGTGCACTAATAAATGCGCGATCCATAAGGAAGAAATGGCCAGCATTAACGGATATGCTTTTAGCTCATAATCTTGATATTTTATGTATCACCGAAACATGGTTGTCTGCATCCGACTCCGTGATTCTTCACCAGAGTGTCCCTCCCAACTTCTCAGTTCACTCATGCCACAGAACCGACCATCGTGGTGGAGGAATACTCATCCTAACAAAAGCGGATCTCAAATTTCAGATTACTGCCTCAAGCAGCACCTCGTCCCTTGACTCCCTTACCATTACAAACAAACAAATAACCATCAACTTGCTATATAGAGCACCTTCATCATCTCCAGATGACTTAGCCACAATAATCGATCTTGCCTGCAACACCACAAATCTTCACACCATGAACTGGGTTTTAGGAGATTTCAACCTCCCATCCATTCAAGACAGCCATACCAATGCCTTTAATGATGCCCTCAGTGAGCTAGGCTACGTTCAACTCGTCGATACCACTACCCATATAAAAGGGAACATACTAGATTTGATCTTTGCACCGCAGCTAGCCTTCCTTCATGGGCACAAGCCTCTCCTAAATGTTAGCCCAGTCCCTTGGTCAGATCATCTTCTGATACGATTCCAGATACCAACTTGTGCTATATCTGTCAAAGCTAATACTGATGACAATCCTACCCCAGAACAATTTAAGCGCTTCCATCCTTTCGATAGAGAGGATTTTTTAATGAAGACACTGATCCTACTTGACCTACCTGAACAAGGCCTCGACGACATGGTCGACTCCTGGAACTCAAACCTAGATGCCGTAATCCATAGACCTCCAACATACAAAGCATCACATAAGAAGAAGAATGCTCCTTGGTACTCCCAAGAACTACGCAAATCGCTTCTTCATCTCAGACAACTTGAGAGGCACTGGAGACGATCTAGAACAACCGCGAGCCATGAAGCATTCACAGCACAATTAGGAAAACATCGTTTAGCCGTTGCATCAAGTATGAAACAATATCATGCAAACAGACTACAACGCTCCCTGAACAAACCCCATGAGCTCTTCCAAATTGTAAAATCCCTAGCAAAGGAACCATCTCAGGGGAACTCGTTCCACCCAGACCCCCAGGAATATGCCAACTACTTACGCAACAAAAGTAACCAGCTTGCTCAACCTACTAAGCCTCTCATCTCAACTACTTTACCCATTTCCACCCCTCATCCCTCAGTTGATCATCTCTTAAGTGAAACCCAACACACCCTCACATCCTTCTCTACCCCAACCAACAGAGTCATTCAAGACACCATATTAAATATAAATACCACTACAGCACCTGCTGATCCGTGTCCAGCTCCCTGGATAAAATCCTTACGTGCTGAGCTCAGCCCATTCTTATCCAAGCTTATAGAAGTATCCTTCTCTACTGGAGCATTCCCCTGTAGCCTGAAACAGACTGCGATCAGACCTCTCCTAAAGAACAGTAAGCTGGACCCCTCAGCGATGGATTCCTACAGGCCTATCTCCAGCATACCTCTCCTCTCGAAGATCATTGAAAAGATTACACAACGTCAATTACAGGATCATATAGATTCCAACGCACCCCTTCATCCCTGCCAGCATGGATTCCGTGAAGCACATGGTGTGGAAACACTATTGACAACCCTATTCAACACCCTTTCCATAGGGCTGGATAACATCAGACAAGGCTTTGTTCTAATATTCATGGACATTGCCGCTGCCTTTGATACAGTAGACCACGAAGTTCTCCTTCAACGCCTCAGAGATAAGGGAGTTCACGGCTCAGCTCTATCATGGTGCGCGTCTTACCTCACAGACCGTTGGCAACATGTACGTTCTGGTCCCTCCACCTCTGACCCCTTCCTTCAAACTAAAGGTGTCCCGCAAGGCTCCTCATTATCAGCCTTACTATTCAACATTTACATGCAACCCATCTGTGACCTTATCCACTCATTTAACATCAACTGCCTTGTCTATGCCGACGATGTCTTGATGTACATGCCAATCTCGACTGAGCATCTTGACCTCTCCCCTCTAATCAAATGCTTTGATGCAGTCTCCGACTGGATAGAAGCACAAAGGCTTAAATTAAACTTCAAAAAGACCGAAGCCCTCTTCGTCACCAGGAACCCGGCTTTTATCCCACCTCTATCCATCAAAGTTCGGGACGCAGAACTCACATGCAAGACTACAGTAAGATACCTCGGAGTTATACTTGATCAGCAGCTTAATATGAAGGCTCACATCAATAACATAACAAAAGCTGTCTATCACAAAATCCGGTCCCTTCGCCATCTTCGCCAGCTGTTAGAACCTGAAGACTTCCGAACTGTTTTTCAGGCCCTAATAATGCCCCACCTTGACTATGCTAATGCGATATTACATGGCCTACCAAAGAGTACGACCAACCCCTTACAACTTGCTATGAATTCTGCTGCAAGAATCCTTCATGGAGCTTCCAGAAGATCCCACATCACTCCAATACTAAAACAGTTGCACTGGCTGCCCATACAGGCCAGGATCTCCTACAAGGTTCTAACAATGACCCATAAAGCCATCAAGAAATTCCCGGCTACTGCCATCACCGACCTAGTATCCATCACACCTCCTAACCGGCTAAGGAGATCGAATGCTGCAAACACCCTCATTCTACCTAAGGCAAGTACCAAGTGCTCTCAAGCTACTAGATCTAGAGCCTTTGCCTTTTTTGCACCATCTTGCTGGAACGCACTTCCGGCGCCTATCAGAACTATCAGCGATCTCTCCCAATTCAAGAAGGAACTGAAGCATCACCTTTTTCTCCTTCACTACGATGCCGCAGCCCCCCCCCCCCACAGTCACCTACTTCCACACCTCATGGTAGCTCCTCAAGCCCACGCATCTTACACTCCTAGTCTGAATACCTGCAACCACACCTTAACCGCCTCCATACTTAACTTACTCTGAGAAGCTCGTGCTGTGCACGTAACCATGTATATAGTTACATTAACTGGCCTGTATATAGTTATTGTTCTCCCTGTTAAGAAACTTGTTCATTGTATACCCGAGTTATTTTAAATGTTTATTGTAAGCACAAATCACTAAACTGAGATGTGTAGTTTCAATGTTTATTGTAAACCGCACTGATCTTAAATAGCGCGGTATAAAAGAAAATGTAATAAATAAAAAAAATAAATAATAAATTAAGCATAAAGTGCCCGAGCGTTTTCAAACTTTGCCAAGATACAGCTCAGCAGAAAGCATGGAGGTAGAAGGTAAAGAAAGTGACTTCAGCTTGTTCTGAGATGGACTGTGATATGTGCATTGTGGCTAAGTAATGAAAGCCTGAGAGCAGTGAGAAGTTAGGAATTGTAAATACATGTGCTTTATGATTACGGAATTGAGAAGCATCATAAAGGGAAAAGAAAAGAAAGCTGGTGTAAATAATTCTATTACAACACTGGTTGTAAGCTTTACTTTAATGGGAGAAGATTATCCTTTATTTTCTTTGACTTGAGTGTACAACTGCTTTAAAGATTTGTTACCCGCTTGCCACGGAAGCTAATAAAATTCCTGTGTGCTTTGAAACAACCACTTGGTTCATTTATCTCTATATATAACTACGGTCCTTGGTAAAGAGGAATTCAAGATGGCTTCCCATCCCTACTAGGCGACCGCCTGGTAGGGGCGCGACCGCCACATATAAGAGGATGGGAAGAAATAGGTTGTCCATTTAGAGGCCTGAAAGAAGCTGCAATAGCACTCAAATGGACTCTTACTGAGTTAGTCTTAAGTCCTGCATTGGATAAATGAAAGAGATACTCCAGTAATGATTCCAGAGGTATCGCAAGGGGGTTAAGACCCTTCTAGGAGCACCATATGGTAAACCTCTTCCACTTAAAAGCATAAGAGCGTCTTGTGGAAGGCTTCCTGGAAGCATAAAGGACATCCTTTACTTGCTGAGAGAGGTTAAGCTCATGAAGATCTAGGCCTTCAGCAAGCAAGCTCTGAGATGCAGAGACTGGGGATTGGGATGCCATAACATTCTGTCCTCCTGTGACAGGAGATCTGGAGCAGATCCTAACTCCAGGAAGGGAGCTTGAGAGAGATGTAGAAGCAGAGGGTACCACACTTGCCGCGGCCAATGTGGAGCTATGAGAATCATAAGCCCTCTGTCTCTCTGAAGCTTGAACAGGGTTTTGGGAATTAGGGGAATGGGTGGAAAGGCATAAAGGAAGTCTTGCCCCCGGTAAAGGAGGAAAGCATCCCTGGCTTGAGAGTCCTGAGCCGGAATTCTGGAACAGAACCGGGGAAGTTTGGCATTCAATGGACTTGCAAAGAGGTCTATGTCCAGGATTCCCCAAATTTGAAAAATCTTGGCCACCTGGTCTGCATGTAGAGACCATTCGTGTGGAAGCAGAACTCGACTGAGTCTGTCTGCCCAAGAGTTTTGTATGCCTGGAAGATATACTGCCAGGAGATGAATCTGATGCTCTCTGGCGAAGGCCCATAGTCGCAAAGCTTCGTTGCAAAGCGAGAGAGCCTGTTCCCCCCTGCTTCTTCACTTAGAACATGGCTATTTGATTGTCCGTATGAATGAGGACTGTCTTGTAGCTGAGCAGGGTGTGGAACACTCGAAGAGCAAGGAAGATTGCTCTGAGCTCTAAGAGATTGATATGTAGATGAGTCTCCCGTAGAGTCCAATTGCCTTGGGTGGAGAGGTCTTGCAGATGAGCTCCCCAACCCATTGGTGAAGCATATGTTGTGAGAGTTGCCTGGGGTAAAGGTTGTTGAAATGGGGACCCCCAGCAACAGGTTCTAAGTGGACTGCCACCATTGGAGAGACAAAATATGACAGGCACCCTGATGCCTGGGTCCATTGAGTGGATAAAGTCCATTGGGCTGCTCTCATATGGAGGCGAGCATAAGGAACCACATGCACTGTAGATGCCATGTGGCCTAATAGTTGTAAAATTTATCGGGCAGTGAGATGAGGTTTTAGCTCTGCTTGAGAAGCTAACTACACCATGCGAAGCCAACGGGCCTGGGGAAGATAGGCCCTTGCTTTTTTGGTAACCAGCAAAGCTCCTATGAACTCTAGAGACTGAGTGGGAGTTAGACTGGATTTTGGGATGTTTATGACCAGACCCAAATACTGAAGGATACGCATTGTGCAAGATAGGGAAGTCCTGGCCTCTGACTCTGATGGGGCTTGAATGAGCCAGTCGTCTAAGTAGGAGAAGATGAATATGCCTAGAGTGCGGAGAAATGCTGCTACCACAGCCATGCTTTTCGTGAACACTCTTGGTGCTGAGGCCAGGTCAAAAGGAAGCACCCTGTATTGGTAGTGCTTTCCTTGAAAAAAGAACCGAAGGAACTTTCTGTGAGTTGGATGGATGAGAACATGAGTGTACGCATCCTTGAGATCTAGAGAACAAAGCCAATCCTGACTCTGAAGGCATGGCAGCAGAGTTCCCAGAGAAATCATTTTGAATTTCTCTTTGAACAGGAATTTGTTCAATTCTCTGAGGTCTAAAATAGATATGTGTCCCCCTGTTTTCTTTGGGATAAAGAAATAGGGGGAGTAAAACCCTGTACCCTGTTGATGAATGGGTACTTCTTCTATTGCCCCTTGGGCAAGAAGCATAGTGACCTCTTGATCTAACAGGTTGATGAGAGAGGTTTGAGAATTGAACTGTCTTACCATTGTGAGAGGGGGCATGCACAGAAAGTGAAACTTGTACCCCTCTTTTATAATGGAGAGTGTCCAATGCTCTGCTGTTATTTGCCCCCACCTGGGGGCAAAGTGACACAACCTTCCTGGAATGGTGGAAGGCTCTGGTCCATTGAGGGCCAGGAAGGCTAAGTTCTCTAGATGAAAGTCAAAGGCCTTGTGGAGGCTGAGACTGCTGAGACGGTTGAGGCTTAGCAGTCTTTGCTTTCATTTGTTTAGGAGGTTGCTGACTTTTCCGGGCAGGCTGACCTGCAGAACATCCCTGCTGGGAATAAGAGGGATAAAACCTCTTCTTTTTTGAGAAGAATGGTTTCTTGAAAGATTTCTTTCTTGCAGGATCAGCTGTGGCTTTGGATAACCTATCCAAAGTGGAGTTATCAGCATCCAACTCATTGGCTTTTTCTTGCCAATTTTTGCCGAATAGGTTCTCACCTGTACAAGGGATATTACCCAGTTTGTCCTGCACCCAGAGCTCCAAATCAGATGCCTGGAGCCAGGCAATTCTACATGCACTTATGGCAATGGCAGAGGTTCTGCTTATGTACTCAAAACAGTCAAAAGCTGCACGATTGACAAACTTAGAAACATTCTGAGCATGTTTAACCAGTGTGAGGAAGTCCTGCCTCTTGTCATCAGGAAGGAGAGGGCTTAAAATCTCCAAGTCTCCTGTGACTTCTTTAAGGAACATTTCCATATATAAAATATAGGAACTGATCCTGGCAGAAAGCATGGAAGCCTGAAAAGTATGACGTCCAAAGGCATCCAAAGTTCTACACTCACGTCCTGGAGGATTAGAGGCATGCCTCTTTGCACTCCTGATCCTTCTCATAGCTGAATCAACTACAATAGAGTGGTGAGGAAGCTGAGTTTTCTGGAAAACAGGACAAGGAGGGACTCGATACATGGTATCCAGTCTGCGAGAATGAGGAGAGGTGGTAAGAGGTGTCTCCCACATTCTCAACATGAGAAGGCCCAAAATGGTGCGTGCACCTGGGAACAAATGTTTGGAAAAAAATAGAATATATATATATATATATATATATATATATATATATATATATATATATACACATAATACATATATTTATATCTTTTTTTAAACGAAAGAAAGAAAGAAAAGAGAACCGTCGGTACCAGTATAGAGTCGAGGAAGGCAGACGCGACCACAAAAAAGAAGGAATAAGGAAAATATTTTCTGCAGTGACAGGAACAACGACCTGCTGGCTCCACAGAAAATGAAGAACTGGAGAGAGGCAGTTGGGAAAGGCGGGAAGGCAGCACGCAGGCACTGTGGGATGCTCCCAAAAGCTTTCTAATTGGACGCTGGGGAGCGTTCCCGCGCAGGCTCCGTCGGTACCGACGATACCTATATGTGAAGACTACATTCCTGCTTGTTCCTGGAGATAGGCCTTATCCGGGATTTTCAAAGGGCACCTACATGAGTAGTGCCCTTCGAAAATCATGGATATTTCCCTAACACGCCCCGATGCTATCCGCATAGCATCGGGGCATGTTAGGGGCGTTCCGGAGTGGAGTGGGGGCAGAGGAAGTGGCTACAGGGGTAGCAGCAATTTTTGCTGCTACCCGTGCAGCCCTCTGCGCCTTAAGTATAGGCGAGGTTTTTCCTCGCCTGTCTTTAATGTGAGGCTATGCAGGTAGCATCGAAGATCGCTGCTACCCGTGTAGCCTCTGCGACTGCCGGGGCGTCCAGGCTAACCCGAATTTTCACTTCCACCTCTGTGGAAGTGAAAATCTGGGTTAAAGGGGTTGGCGAGCAGGTTATGCACATCCATCAGACCACTGCTAAAAAAAAACAAATTAGACCCAAAAAGGGCTGACTCATACAGGCCTATTGCTAGTATCCCCCTCCTAGCAAAGATTTTTGAGAAAGAGGTGCAACGTCAAATTCAAGACCACATAGACTTCGCAGCCCCGCTAGACCATTTTCAACATGGTTTCAGAGAATATCATGGCGTTGAAACACTTATCACCACCCTTTTCAATAATATACTCACTAGCATAGATAACATCTGACAAGGTGTTGTGCTAATCTTCTTGGATATAGCAGCAGCGTTTGATTCGGTAAATCATGAGATACTCCTTGCACGGCTGAAGGAAAAAGGCATCGGTAGCTCAGCACTTGAATGGTGTAAATCTTACCTGGATACTAGAATGCAATATGTAAAATCTGCAACAGGAGAATCTAATCTCTTCCATCAAAAACAAGGCGTTCCGCAAGGGTCCTCTCTTTCATCTCTCATGTTTAACATATATATGCAGCCTATCTGCAATATCATCAGATCATTCAATGTGAAATGTATGATATATGCAGATGATATCCTACTTTACATGCCATTTTCCACAATGCAAACAGATTTATTCCCTATAATAAATTGCTTCGACGCAGTCTCAGAGTGGCTCCTCTCACAGAACCTCCGCATCCAGCACAAGAAAACTGAGGTTCTCTTTATCACAAGAGACCCCAACTTCATTCCACCATCACATATACGTGTTAAGGGAGCTGATCTATGCACTAAGGAAACAATAAGATACCTCGGAGTCACGCTGGACCACCGTCTCGATATGAAATCACACGTAAATAATATTGTAAAAGCTGTATACTTCAAGATACGCACACTCAGGCACTTACGTTCCTTACTTGACCCAGAGGACTTCAGAACCATCTACCAAGCACTCATCTTACCACATTTCGATTTCGCCAATTCTATTCTACAAGGACTCCCACAATCCACCCTGAGTTCTTTACAGCTTGCTATGAATTCTGCTGCAAGGGTTCTACAAGGAGCGTCCAGGAGTGATCATGTTACACCTATCCTCAAGCAGCTCCATTGGCTCCCGATACAAGGCAGGCTTATGTTCAAAACTTTGATTCTCACATACAAAGCCATCCATGGTCTATCAGCCAACTCACTTACTGAGCTCATACAAACTGTACCACCAACCAGATCTAGAAGACAAATAGCGCTAAACACTCTAATAATGCCAAAAGCCATAACAACATGCAGCCGATCGACAGCGAACAGAGCTTTCATGTTCTGCGCCCCAAAATGCTGGAACTCCCTACCACCTGACATCCGTGCCATAACCGACCTAGCCCAGTTCAGAAAGGCCCTTAAATTCAACCTATTTATCAAGTACTACCCTGCATGAAGTGCAATATAATAGTCACACCACAAACTTGTGTAAATAGTTCTATCATGTTATCGATTTAACAGATTATATATTCTATGTATATAGTTCTCCCATGTTTTCCAAGTTGATACTCCTGTTATATGTAATACCGAACAGCCTGTTGTTCTGGTCTTTTGTGTACTCTGTAAACCGCGCTGATTCTGAATAGTGCGGTATATAAGAAATTGAAATAAATAAATAAATAAATAACCTGCCTAACTCAAAATCGGGCCGTATGTTACTATGAAAGCAAGCTCTGCTACAAGGGGAGATAGGATGAGGGTGAAAGGGGATAAACTCAGGAGTAATATGCGGAAATATATTTTTACAGAAAGAGTGACAACATGGGGACCTCTTCCAGTGGGGGAAACCCTACTCTCTCGCAGAGCAGCTGGGCAATCCGGTCCCCCACCTTCACATGGTAGTCTTCGCTGCCAAAATTAAACAGTAATACCTTTATACTGCCTCTATAATCAGGGTCGATCACCCCAGCCCCGACGTCCAGGAAATATTTCAGAGCCAGACCCGATCGTGGTGCTATCCGACCATAACATCCTATGGGTATCTCCATCTGAAGGCCAGTATCAACGAGAGCCTTTCCCCGGCTGGGTATCACCTGATCTTCGGCACTGCATAAATCATATCCCGCGGCTTGCGGGGACGCCCTCCTGGGAGCCTGGGCCTTCTCAGACATCTTACAAAATCTTAATATAAACTTCTGTTTAAGGGGAGCAACACTTCCCAGGGGTTCTTTCCCTGGGTTCTCCCTTGGCTTTTGGGGGTTCTCAAAAAGAGGGCCAGGGACCACCGTTATCATCCCATCCTCTTTTCTCCCAAGGTCTTTCTCTAATCCTTACCTAAATTGGGGCCAATCCCTTCCCAATACTAAATCATAGGGTAGTTTTGGAACCACTGCCAAGAGAACCTCTTTCTGCGCCCCCAACCCTTTTATCACCACTCTGTACACAGGGTAGAAAGAAGCAGCTCCCTGTATGCACCTAATTTACACCTGCCCTTCTGGCCTCCTCTGGCGAGACTCATCCTGGGCCTCAATTAAGAACATAAGATATGCCATACTGGGTCAGACCAAGGTCCATCAAGCCCAGTATTCTGTTTCCAACAGTGGCCAGTCTAGGTCATATGTACCTAGCAGTTTCCCCAAGAGACACAAGTTCCACAATGCTTGTACTGGGTCAAGCATTGATATCTTCGGTCACTTCTTAATAATGATTTATGGACCTTTCCTCCAGGAACTTGTCCAAACCTTTTTTAAACCCAGCTACACTAACAGCCTTTACTACATCCTCCGGTAACAAATTCCAGAGTTTGATTACACGTTAAGTGAAAAAATATTTTATTTTATTAGTCTTAAATAGTTTACCCTGTAGCTTCATTGCATGTCCCCTAGTCTTTCTATATTCTGTTAAGGTAAACAATCGATCTACGTTTACCCGTTCCACTCCGTTCATTAATTTATAGACTTCTATCATATCTCCCCTCAGCCGTCTCTTTTCCAGGTTAAAGAGCCCTAACCTTTTTAGCTTTTCTTCATAGGAGTATCCTTCCATCCCCTTTACCATTTTGGTGGCTCTTCTCTGTACCTTTTCTAAAATCGCTATATCCTTTTTAAGATACGGCGACCAGAATTGCACACAATATTCAAGGTGCGGTCTCACCATGGAACGATATAGAGGCATTATAATATCCTTTGTTTTATTTTCCGTTCCTTTCCTTATCATACCTAGCATTCTATTTGCTCTCTTGGCCGCCGCTGCACACTGGGCCGAGGGTTTTAACATGGTATCCACAATGACGCCTAAATCTTTTTCCTGGGTGGTGGTTCCTAATGTGGAACCTTGCATCGTGTAACCATAGTTTGGGTTGTTCTTCCCTAGGTGCATAACCTTGCATTTGTCCACATTAAATTTCATCTGCCATTTTGATGCCCAGTCTTCCAATTTATCAAGATCCTCTTGCAATTTTTCACAATCCTCTTGGGTTTTAACAACTTTAAATAGTTTTGTGTCATCCTGCAAATTTGATAACCTCACTCGTTATTCCACTTTCCAGGTCATTTATGAATATGTCAAAAAGCAGCGGACCCAGCACAGATCCCTGGGGTACACCACTATTCACCTTTCTCCATTGGGAAAATTGGCCATTTAGCCCACCCTCTGCTTTCTATCTTTTAACCAGTTCCTGATCCACAATAGTACACTGCCTCCTATCCCATGACTCTTTAGTTTTGCTAAAAGTCTCTGATGAGGGACCTTGTCAAAGGCTTTCTGAAAGTCCAGATACACAATATCAACCGACTCACCTTTGTCCACCTGTTTATTCACTCCTTCAAAAAAACATAACAGATTAGTAAGACAAGATCTTCCTTGTCTAAAGCCATGTTGGCTGTCTCCCATTAGGTTGTGACTATCTACATGCTGAGTAATTTTATTCTTTATGATGGTTTCTACCATTTTTCCCAGTACTGACGTCAGGCTCACCGGTCTGTAGTTTCCCGGATCACCCCTGGAACCCTTTTTAAAAATTGGTGTTACATTGGCGATCCTCCAATCTTCAGGTATTAGAGATAATTTTAATGATAGTTCACAGATTAATGATAGCAGTTCTGCAATCTCATATTTCAGTTCTTTCAACACCCTTGGATGTATACCATCCGGCCCAGGTGATTTGCTACTCTTCAGTTTATCTAATAGTTGTAAGACATCTTCGCGATGTATCGATATTTCCTTCAATTCTTCCGCACCTTTAAATACCACTTCAGTCATGGGTAACATCCCTACATCTTCCTCAGTAAAGACCGAAGCAAAGAATTCATTCAGTCTCTCCGCTATCGCCTTGTCGCCTCTTAGTGCTCCTTTAACCCCTTTATCATCTAATGGACCAACTGACTCTCTCACAGGTTTTTTGCTACGAATGTACTTGAAAAGGTCTTTATTTCGCGTTTTTGCTTCTGCAGCAAGCTTCTTCTCAAATTCTCTCTTTGCCTGCCTTATCAATGCCTTGCATTTGACTTGCCAGTGTTTGTGCTGTTTCCAGGTTTCGTCGTTTGGCTCTTTTTTCCATTTCCTGAAAGATGCTTTTTTGGCAACAGCCTCTCTGACCTCACCTTTAAACCATGCTGGCAGTTTTTTGGACTTCCTTCCACTTTTATTAAAGCGTGGAATGCAGCTGGTCTGGGCTTCCAAAATAGTATTTTTCAATAACACCAAAGCTTGATGTAAGTCTTTAATCTTTGCAAGTGCTCCTTTTAGTTTTTTCTTAACTATTTTTCTCATTTTATCATAGTCTCCCTTTCGAAAGTTAAAAGGTAGTACTGTGGATTTCCTTACTATCCCTCCTCCACTAATTAAATCAAAGGCGATCATGCTATGATCACTATTGCCAAGTGGCCCCAACACCCTTATCTCTTGCACTAGATCTGGTGTTCCACTAAGGACTAGGTCTAATATGGCTTCCCGTCTGGTCAGTTCATGAACCAGCTGCTCCAAGAAGCAGTCATTTATTTCATCTAGGAACTTTATCTCCCTAGCATGTCCTGACATGACACTGACCCAGTCGATACCGGGGTAATTGAAATCACCCATTATTATTACTGTGCTGTAACTTTTGTTAGCTTCCTTGATTTCTTTGAGCATTTCATCATCCATTTGGTCATTCTGGCCAGGTGCTCGATAGTACACCCCCACTGCCATTGATTTCCCCCTTTTATATGGAATTTCAATCCATATAGATTCTACAGCAGATTTTGTTTCCTTTAAAACTTTAATCCTTTCTGAGTCAATGCCCTCTCTAACATAGAGCGCAACCCCTTCACCAATTTGATCAGCTCTATCATTACGATATAGTTTGTACCCAGGTATCACAGTGTCCCACTGGTTGTCCTCCTTCCACCATGTCTCTGATATTCCAATCATATCTAACTTTTCATTTAGTGCTATATATTCTAACTCTCCCATCTTATTCTTTAGACTTCTAGCATTTGCATACAAGCATTTTAGAGAATGTATTTTATTCATGTTAATTTGGCTATTGTTAGACATGGGTAAATTGGGATCTTTAAGCTCTGTCTGCTCCATACTTGAGGGCATTTGGGCTACTTTACTCTTTTGTGGAACCTCTCTGCTTTTGGTAGTATCCTTCAAGGATACATTCTTCCGAACCATCCGCTCTTGGGCGACTGTCGGCTTTCCCCTAATATCTAGTTTAAAAGCTGCTCTATCTCCTTTTTAAAGGTTAATGCCAGCGGCCTGGTTCCATCCCGGTTAAGGTGAAGCCCATCCCTTCGGAAGAGCCCCTCCTTTCCCCAGAATGTTCCCCAGTTCCTAACAAATCCAAAACCCTCATCTCTGCACCATTGTCTCATCCACGCATTGAGACTCCGGAGCTCTGCCTGCCTTTTGGGTCCTGCGCGTGGAACAGGAAGCATTTTGGAGAATGCTACCCTGGAAGTTCTGGATTTCAACTTCCTACCTAAAAGCCTAAATTTTGCCTCCAGAACCTCAATTGCCTGCCAAAGCTTTTGTGACACCATGCTTTGGTCGGCCCCAGAGTCAAGCAGAGCATGGGTAGTGTCCCCTTGTATGTTAACATTTAAGAGAAATCCCTCTCCTAGATGTTTCACATTGGTACCAGTTAATCCCATGCGGCACTGTTCCCTCTAAGCTGTGTGCATGTGCACACACCTCGCCGAGCGAGCGCACATACTTTACAACAGAGCGCTCAAAAATTACGGCTCTGATTCTGATAGAAAACAACACAGACATCTTAAAATTTAAAAGTTATGATTGTAATTACTAGAAATTTCCCGCTTCATTTAGTAATCGTCTATTTTCATTTACTTTGATTAAAATCAATGTGGTGTACATACTGTATTCTGACGTGTAGTCAAATTTTAAAGTATATAACTCCGAGTGTCGTTATGTGGCGCACAAAAATTTAACCTTCCTTCAAAAGCTGCACACAGCTGATATTTTATGCGCACACAGCCTACAGAAAATTAGAGGGAACATTGCCATGCGGGCTGTGCATCGCCTCTGCAGGTGTCCCATCTCCCCACAACGATAGCATTTTTTCTCAGCCCACTTACTCTCATGAGCAGACACACAAGTTTTAAGACATTTTACATTATTTCCCTGTTTCTTTTCTGATAAATCAAAACTGGCCTCTGCCCCTACTTTCGGAGGGCCCGCCTTTGGGAGAAACGCCAATTCAGCTTCCATGTAGCACTCCGCCAAAAGGGTTGCCTCACCTGTGCTCTGGCAGTTTTGCTGAATCAGAAAAGATTGTACCCTTTTTGGTACTGCAGCCATAAATTGTTCCAATATCACCTGTAATGTAGAAGCCCCTACTGAGCCCATGGAGATAGGGATAGTAGAAGATTCCACCTTAGAATCTGACAGGGTCTGAGCACATGGCTCAATGTTTACAAGAAGAAAGCAAACAGAGAAAGTCAGGAACCGAATGGACACGCCCAAGCTGTGACGTATCACCAAGCTTAGGGGTTAATGAGAAACACCTGTTCAGGGGAAGGGCAGAGCTAAGCCCTGAGAAACAGGACTATAATAATTGGTCATTAGCTTTAAAAGGCAGACCGAGAGAAACACAAAGGCAAGGAAGAGAGAGACCGGGTGAAGGTCCCAGTCAGAGACCAGGTCAAGAGAGAGCCGTAGCAAGAGCCAAGGAAGCCAAAGCCCGAGAGCCTGAAGGAAGCAGCACAAGAGAGGTGCCGTTCAGGAAAGGCAGGAGACAGGAGAGACCTCCTGTGAGACAGGCTTGGAAAAGCTCGGAGGCTCCAGAGAGAGAGAGAGACGGTGGCAGGAAAATACTTATAGGTCTGAGGCAGAAGCCAGCAAGCTAAGAGGAAAGAAAACACAGCCGGTGTTTGGAAACCTGCCTGAGCCAAGAGAGCAGAGAATTCCTCCCTCCTTAAAGCCAGAAGGTAGGCTTTGAATGTAAGCTGGTCTGTACAGGGCGGTGTACACAACCAGACTGTCTAAGAAAACCTGAGAAAGAGTTCATTTTGTTCAGAACTTTGCTTAGAAATAAACTTCATATATTTGCTTACTAAGTAGGTGAAGAGGTACAAGTCCTGTAAATAAGAAAAGGGGCAGGTTGTCCTCCAGCCTTTCAGTCTCAGGGTTACTAGATATCAAGCAGTCAGCAGTAAACAGTTATGTCTTGGAATACATGTATGTCTCCTCATACTGACCCATGCTGATTAGAAATTGACCTATGATGTGATGAATACGTAATACCTGACGTAGAACAATAAAGTGAAATTATGCTGTATCCTCCAAAAGAGCCTTATAAATAAAGTAAACCATAGCTAATAGTTAGAGTAAACAAAAAAAACTTGTTTCTATTTGTTTCTCTCCGCAAAGCTTTGGTGTATCTATATAGAAGTATGTGGTATTTTATTGCTGTCTCTTAGATTTCCTTCTCATTGCTTTGAGTGTGGTTTTCTGTGACTCCAAGAGCCCTGCAGGTTGCTGGTGAGGGAGGGCAAAGAGCAGCCCTTCAGTTGGTGCCGTGCCGGTCTACAGATTTCTCCATTACTGGCAAGGGCAGAAGGTGTTTGTGAGTATTGTATGGTGACAGCAATGGGTAATCTATTGGTTAGACGGGATTTATCTCAGTTGCGTGAATGGCATGACAAAGCTAAGGTTTTAGCTGTTCAGAAAGGTAGCCCTTCTTACTGTATGCGTGAGAAGTATGGGGATATGGCTACTAATTATATTGTACACTGGCATGTAGTGACTAATGGTAATGTGCTTTTACAGTTTCCTTTGGAGGGAACTTTCTCTATAGATAAACTTCGTTATCTGAAATGTGCTTTGCAGGTTAAACATAAATTATGTGATGCCCGTGAAGGGCTAGTGTTTAATTGGTGGCGACGAATGGCACATGATACGGAAAATGATTTGTTTGGGTTAAACAATGCTGGTAAAGCGAGTGAACCACAGGAGAATGATAATGAACGGGCAGGGAAATTCCCAGCCGTTCTTTCTCCAGAATATGATGCAGATGTGGCTGCATTGGTAATTGGAGCTGGAATAGTCCCAAGTGCATCCCCATCATCTCCCCCTGTTTCTTCTGAGAGTCATGTAGCTTCTGGAAGGGGGAGGATCACTCGTGCAGCTGAACTAAGAGAAGAGATAAGGAATAAACAGAAGATATTGGGAGATGCAAAGATTGAAGGTTTCAGTAATTGTAATATTTCTCAGCTTAATGAAGTGAATGTCCTTCTTAGCCGTGAAATAGAAAGTATTGTACATATGATAGAAACCTTAAAGGAAATAGTAAGGAATAATATTTCTGCTACAAAGGAATTGGGAATTTCTAGTAAACTTATTGATGCTATTGAAAAAGATCTGGATAAGCATTTTTCGCCTATAAGGAGAAATGTGATCAATTATATGGTGATATAAGTTTTCTTCAGACTGTTTTAAGCCAACATAATGATTCATGTTCTGTAAATGCAAAATCTGTAGAAGAAGATACAGTACCTGCATATCCTTTTCGTATATATCCTACAGGTGCAATGGCTGTGCCTGCAAATTGGAGTCCTAAGGAAGTATTTGATTTGGCTAAAACCTTTCCTGATTACAAGGAAAATTCAGGTAGATTTGTGTCCTTATGGTCTCAAATAATTAATAGTTATAATCCTTACTTGGGCAGATCTAGATAATCTGCTTAGAGCTGTTTTTATTAATCCAGCTGACTTTCATAAGGTAACTCGTCCAATTAGAGATGATAATTGGGTATGGCCACAGACAGACCCTGTAACAGATTTTCAAGAACAGACACAAAGAGATAGTTTTATTCTGTGTAGAGAGAAATTGTTAGAATCTCTTAAAGTAGCATGTAAGTCTGTGAGGGATTGGTCAAAGCTTACTTCTTTAACACAGGAAAGGGGTGAGAAAGTAACAGCTTTCCACACTAGGTGTATGCTAGCGTTTAAGGATTATTCTGGCGAGACAGAAGATACACCTTCAGGATTTACTAATATTTTTGTAAATGGTTTGATTCCAAGAATAAAAGAGATTTTGGAAACTTCAATAATATATTGGCCAGCTAGATCAGCTGATGCAATTTTGGAGGGTGCACGGTACAGTGAATTGAAATATCTCAAGGAATTGCAGGAGCAACAAGCCAGATTAGATGTAAAGAAGACTAAACTGCTTAATTTACAAATTGCTTCTATGCATCCAGCCCTGGAAAGGGGGCGGGGGAGAGGCAGGTTCAGAGGAAACTATGGGAATTCTCAGTGAGGGCGTGGACAAGCTAGAGGAATGCGTGCTTGTTATACATGTGGTGAGTGTGGCCATTTACAGCGAGACTGTCCACAGAATTGGATGGCCAGAGAGCTGCGTGCCTTCCTCCCCCACCTGCTGAGTTCACTCCTGTATATCAATGTTTTTCTAACCCAGAAGACTGTGATTCTTGGGATGCATGACTATTATTGAATCTGAATGTAACTTCTCAGGGTGCGTTAGAAGCTAAACTGGGAGGCTCTACTGTGAAATTCATCATTGATACGGGAGCTACTACATCTGCGTTGCGTCTACAGGATCTGCCTGCAGTTTATCAAACTCTTCTAGCACATGCTCCAACAGTGCATTGTGAAGGCATTGAAGGTAAGATAATTCCTCACCGTAAACTTGAAGCTTTGCCTTTGCAGATTGGAGAGACTGTATACACTACTAACTTTCTGGTAGGAGACACATTACCAGTGAATCTTTTGGGTCGTGATTTCCTGGCTTCACATCATGCAACTTTATCCTGGATGAGTGGAAAGTTACATTTTCAGTTGTATTCTCTCTCTGAAGTGCAGCCCCCTGCGGATGTCAAAGCTATTCACCCTGATCTGGGAAGACTTCCATCTACTCTGTGGGCAGTCCCAGGATAAAATGTTGGATGTCTCTCAATTCCTCCTGTGAAGATTACCGTAAAACCTGGTGTACAACTTCCTAGACTCAAACAGTATCCACTATCAGCAGCTGCTATAGATGGAATTTGACCGGTAATTGAAGATTTACAGATGCAAGGTGTCATCTATCCTACTGCATCGCCATGTAATACTCAGATTCTTCCTGTACTTAAAGCTGACGGCAAGACTTATCGATTTGTGCAAGATCTGCGAGCTGTTAACAAGGTAATTCTGCCAATCTTTCCCTTGGTACCTAATCCACATGATATTTGGACACAGGTACCTCCAAAATCTATGTGGTTTTCTGTTGTAGATTTGAGTTCTGCTTATTTTTCAGTGCAAATTAGCAAAGAAAACCAATTTTTATTTGCTTTTCATTTTGACAATCAGCAGTACACATGGACTAGACTATGCCAGGGCTACATGGACAGTCCTGCGTACTTTTCGCAGGCTCTAAGAACTGCATTATTAGATGTGAAGCTTGA
The DNA here is from genome assembly GCA_033557465.1 of Ichthyophis bannanicus. NCBI lineage: Eukaryota > Metazoa > Chordata > Amphibia > Gymnophiona > Ichthyophiidae > Ichthyophis > Ichthyophis bannanicus. The sequence goes on from CM066038.1 coordinate 294,955,454, forward strand.
CCAGTCCTCTTTATTTTATTTATTTATTTATTTTATTTACAGTTTTTATATACCGCGCTCTTTGGTATCAGCGCGGTTTACAGATAACAAATTTTCGCATTAGAACAATCCTTTGCTTACATTATAACAGGGTCAGTAACTTGGAGATAACAGGGGAAACTATATACAAACTATATACAGAAAGATATATCATATGTGGATGATTTGCTTTTATGTTCACCAAGTTATGAGATCTGTTTAGCAGACTCATTATCTTTTTATTAGCTCATATTGCCAAATTAGGACTGAAAGTCAATTTGTCTAAATTGCAATTTGTATCTCAAAATGTTACTTTTCTGGGTGTTCTAACTCCAGCTGGTCGGGCAATTACTTCTGCTAGATTGGAACCTATTTTATTATTGTCTTTTCCAGCAACACCAGCATTGTTACGTAGATTTCTGGGATTGTTGATTTTCTGTAAACAGTGGATAGCTAATTTTTCAGACCTTACAGCTCCGCTTTATGCGTTGATTGGGAAAGAGGGTCCACAGGGTCTCATTGTACCTACGTTATCACAGTGGTAAGCTTTTGTAAATTTAAAGACTGCACTAAGCACTGCTCCATGCTTGTCTTTTCCAGACTATTCTTTAACATTCAAATTGTATGTGGCTAGTTCAGCCATATCTGCCACCTGTGTGCTTTTGCAAACATTTCCAACTGGTCGCAAGCCGATAGGATATTTTTCAAAGCGGTTTGATTCAGTGACTTTGGGTCTTCCGACCTGCTTGCGCAGTTTAATATCAGTGGCATTTGCAATTGAAATTACAGATTTTTTAGTGCTACAGCACCCTCTTGAGGTATATATGGCACATTCCATTTCTAGGTTGCTCCATTTAACTAAAACACAACCTTTATCTTACACACGTTTATTGACTCTTGAATTGATAGTTTCTGTCTCATGTGAAAATATATACTACATCCATATGCAATCCATCTACGCTCCTGGCTCCTTTGGCAGATCTGGTGGAGGAGGATGGGTCCCATGATTGTTTTCAAAGTATTTTAACTTCTTCCCGTGCTAGATCTGATCTCTCACCTGTACCCCTGCCAGCCCCGGATGTAACTTTATTTGTGGATGGTTCAGCCTTCAGAGATGAAATGGGAAAACTTCGTGTGGGCTATGCAGTAACCACAATTGATGACGTGGTTGAATCAGCTTCCCTGCCATTTTCTAGTGCCCAGTTAGCAGAAGTTTTTGCATTGACACGTGCTCTTGAACTCTCTAGATATCTTCTAGCAAATATATATTCAGATAGCTCTTATGCAGTGAGTGTGCTATGGGATTTTGGTAATATTTGGTTGCAACGAGGATTTTTAACTTCTGCTAATAAACCAATTAAACATGCTGAACACATTCACTGCTTGTTACAAGCCATTCTTTTGCCAGCACAGGTTGCAGTTTTGAAATGTAAAGGACATTCCTCTGCTGGTGATTTAGTTTCTAAGGGCAATCGTTTTGCAGACCAAGAAGCACGGAAGGCTGCTCTTCAGGCATTAGTGTCACCAACGCTGCTGTATTTAAAGCCTTCTAACATGACTTTGTTCTCCCTGTCCTCTCTTTTACAGCAGTATAAAGACACTTCCCTTGAAACCAAAACTCTATGGACTTCATGGGGTGCATCCTGTGATACTCAGGGCTACTGGAAGAAGGAGCACCTACTCATTTGCCCTGACTCTCTTTTGTTTCCACTTGCTCTGTTCCTGCATCATAAACTTCACTTATCCGCTGCAGCCATGACTCATGCCTTTGCGGTTTTGTGGTATCACCCGAAGTTTGTTTCTGTGGCACAGGCTGTGTATGCTGCTTGCTTGGATTGCTTGCAGGCTGGCAGGGTGGGGCCCCTTCTTAAGATTGCTGCTGCTCTTCCCAAGCCCTCTGGCCCGTTTCTGATTTTGCAGCTTGATTTTACTGATTTGCCCTGTGCCAGAGGAGGGAGGTGGTATTTGTTGGTGATCACTTGTCTTTTCTCTGGTTGGGTGGAGGCTTATCCCACTACCAGTATGACAGCTGGGGTTGCCATAAAATCGTTGCTCACTCAGTTTATTCCTGTCTGGGGTGTATTATTTATTTATTTATTTACTTCTCTTATATACCGCGCTATTAAAATCAGTGCGGTTTACAATTGAACAAAAAACATACTGCAATGTCACACGACAATTGAGTTTTTACATTGAACATGGACGAGATAACCTGGAGGTAACAGGGGTAACTAATTACAGAGTAATTATTCATGGAGTATGGTGAGAAATTATACATATAGTATGGTGAGAAATTATACATATAGTATAGCTTGCTTTCAACATATTTATAAGAGGTTTAATCAATAAGATGTGTGATCAGTACCAATAATAAATAAGAGAGGGGATATGGTGGTAGAGCTAGTCATTTTCTTTATGGTGTTGGATTTTGGGTGGGTGGAGTAGGGTATAGGATGTGAGGATGGGTGGTTGTTTCTGGGATTGGATTCTGGGTAATGGATGAGAAAAAGGTGTTGTTTGAGGGCTTTTCTAAATGACAATAGGTCTGGGGTGGAACGGAGCTCAGTGGGGAGGGTATTCCAGGTCATGGGTGCAAATAGGGAGAAGGCTCTATTGGCAGTAGCCTTTTTGCACTTAGTTAGAATGTTGGGGATCTCTAGAGTGTTTGCTTGATTAGATCTCCTGATCCTGTTGAACGGCCGTCTTTGAATGAGTTTGCTGATGGGTGAGGTCATCTGGTTCCTTAGGGCTTTGAATGTTAGTACTAGGGACTTATACTGGATTCTAGCCTGAAGTGGAAGCCAGTGGAGATCCATCATGACTGGGGTTATATGTTTAGCTCTTGATGTACCTGCAAGTACCCTTGCTGCAGCATTCATTGCAAGGCGAAGAGGTCCTAGTGTTGACTGAGGGAGGCCATGAAGGATAATATTTGCAAAGTCTAGATGTGGGAGCACCAAGGCTTGGAAGATAGTTCGGTAGTCATTAAAGTCCAATAGGGGGCACAGGTGACGTAGTATCCGGACCTTATGGTAAATTGCTTTCGTGATGTTCTTCACATGTGTAAACATGTCGAGTCGTTGGTCAAGCGTGATGCCGAGATAGCAGATAGTTGATTTTGCTATCAACTCAATATTGTTTACTTTTAATGTGGGGGGTGGGGAGAACATCTGGTTCTTGGTGAGGAATAAGACATCTGTTTTACTATGGTTGATTCTTAAATTTTGTGTTGTAAGCCATTGTGATAGCCATTGTGTACCTTTTGTTCTTTCTTCTGATCAGGGTCCGGCCTTCATTGCACGTGTCTGGGAGGATATTGAAAATTGGTTTGGTGTAAAAAGACAGTTACACACACCCTATCACCCGCAAAGCTCTGGCCAAGTGGAGAGGATGAATAGGACTCTCAAAGGTTTCTTGCGCACTATGACACAGGATTGGGCTACAGATTGGACAGAAGCCCTTCCTTTTGCCCTTATGGCGGTGCGTAACTCCCCCCAGCGCGCTCGAGGAGGTCTGACACCATATGAAATAGTTACTGGACGTCCAGCTACTTCTCCACATGCCTTGGCAGTTATCCCAGACCCCCAGTTGCTGCGCAGCGATATCTTGACTTATTGTGCACGTTGCACTCAGCCCTGTCTGTTTCCCCTTTATTGAAGGTGAATCCTCAACAAGATGCTCCTCCAGATTCATCACATTCGGACATGAAACCAGGGGATTGGGTCCTGATTAAGAATTTGCATCCAAAGACGCTTCTGGCTCCAAAATTCATAGGTCCATTTCGTGTATTTCTGGTGGGATATTCGGCCTGTAAAGTGAAAGGACATTCTCGTTGGATACATCTTACGCAGTGTAAGAAGGCTCCCTCACAAGATTCAGAAGATTCCCCGCATCCATGATTCAAGAAATACAACGCAGACTTCTCGGACAACAGTGATATTGCAGAAAAGACTTTTTATGCTTTAAAGTACTTTCAGTGAAAAGAATGGTGACATCACAGAAAAAGATTATTGTATTAAGTAAATTCTGAATGGACCATTCATGCAAAATGCTCACAAGTACTGTGTGGCTTTCAACCCTTGGAGCTATAGCACCCACTAGAGAATATGGTACCCAGATTATGCGACTACAGGCAGTTGTTGAACTTACAGCCCTAGACCTCACTGAGGCAATTTGTGTCTTGCAAGGTGCAGTGAACAAAGTGTCAGCTTATGAGCTTATGCAGCCCAGAACCGAATGGCTTTAGACTATCTCCTAGCAAAGGAAAATGGTGTGTGTGGAGTAATAGTTGGTTTTTGTTGTAGTATGCTTGATAATAATGGAAAAATAGTAAAAGGCCTATTGGATAAAGTTAGAAACCGTACCTTTGTTTCAAGTGATAGTTATGTAAGTTATTTTTCAGCTCTATTTGATTCTGTTTCTTCATTTTGGAATTCATTATCCAGGCCTTTGCAAGGCTTATTAGCATCATTGCTTGGCATTTTGGGGATTCTCATTTTAGGAGCATGAATTCTCTGTGTACTGTCAGCTTGCTGTAAGAAATCAGTGGAATCACTGACCCCTACAATGTTGTTTGTCATGATGTGGGTATTGATAAAGTTGAAAACTTGAAAAGAAGTCCTGTTTCTTTTAAGAATCTAGATGTGCAATTACCTCCAGGCACAGCTAGAGGGAGCAGGAAGGAACATTCAGGAGCTAATGAGCTTGAGTAGCCTAATGACTTGCACCTGGAAATGACCCCAGAAGTCAGGCAGGAAAGATCTCCTTATAAGCCAGAGCTGAATGCTTGCAGTGTGCACGGCTACACAGGGAGGTCCAGCTGCATTAAGGAAGAGGTGCACGGATACATAGGGGTGTCCAGTTGCAGTAAGGAAGGTGTGTCCAGCTGTATTAAGGAAGAGGTGCACGGCTGCATCAGAGAGGAGAAGCACGGCTACACAGGGGAGTACGGCTTCACCAAAGAAAGAAAAGGACCTGAGAAGGAACAGAGACAGAGGGACGTCTTCCCAAGGGGGAACAGCTCTATCAAGAGATTCATCTCCAAGAGAGGGAGTAACTGAAGAAATCCTAGTGGAGCAAGCCCGCAGGTACAGGGTTCACAGGGGTGAAATCCAGAAGGGCCAGGCTGACTGGGCAGCTCTCCCAAGAAAGTTTGTTAGAGCCAGCTCTGAAGTTAGAGGCTGTGCCACGCCCTGTTCTCACAGCGTTCCTGACTCTAAAACAGAGAGACCTAAGCAAGGAGCCAAAGGGAATGGTTTGGAGAGAAGCTTAGAGTCTCTGAGAAATAATTATCCAGTTTTACCAAGCAAGAAAGGAAAGGCAGTTTATAATAAACCTGAGTTCTTACCAAGGGAGAGAAGAGAATTCATACCAGGTTTCACCAAACTGCCTAGAAGCACAGCCCTGCCTAATGCTGACAGGCAGAGAAATTGCTACAGCAGGAAAATTGCTAAAAGGGAAAACACTGTGGATTCAAGCCAGCAAAGCTCCAGGTATGGAACCTTTATTGATGATATTGAATGTTTGAATCCTAAAGTCCCTGTTAAAATAAGTCCTCACTCTACAAAGAAGGAGAAACCATACTGGTTTAATAAAATCCCTAAAGCCCTGAGAACAGACTGTTATTGGAGACAAGACCCTAGAGGCATAGCACACTGACCCGAGTCAGACAGGGACAGTGTTTATTCCCCTGTTGATTCTAGTGAAGAAGAATGCATGGAAACAGAATGCATAAATACAGTTTCCCTATCTCCAGCAGAACAGATGGAGTGTGACCTGTGCACAGCCTCATGTCAAGAGTCTGTAGTATCTGAGTAACATAGAAGAGTTTATAGAATGTTTATGCTTTTGGAATGAACTGAATTCCTGTTACTCTTCACAATTAATGCAGAGCTTGGGTAACAATTAAGCACATGTTTATGAATACTGGTACCTTTTGCAACAAAGGACTTTCTGTTTCATTATCCATCTCTTATTTTTGAACCCTTGCACTAACAGGGAATAAAAGCCTTAATTCCCTCCACTTGGTCTTGTTACTGAGTTCTTTTAGGCAGCCGGAATCAGTAAGGCCATTTTACTATGTCGATGAACCTTACGTTCCCTGTGGCTCTCTAAAAATAAACTTTGCCGTGGATTGCCCATAGGCGTAGGGGGGCGCTCCCCACGACATGTTACAGATTGACCCGGAAACCAGTTTTAATTCCACTTTAATGGCAATGTCTGAGTTTCCTTACTTTGGGAATGATTCTTTACAGAATCAGAGGAGGGACTGAATGTAAGCTGGTCTGTACAGGGCGGTGTACACAACCAGACTGTCTAAGAAAACCTGAGAAAGAGTTCATTTTGTTCAGAACTTTGCTTAGAAATAAACTTCATATATTTGCTTACTAAGTAGGTGAAGAGGTAAAAGTCCTGTAAATAAGAAAAGGGGCAGGTTGTCCTCCAGCCTTTCGGTCTCAGGGTTACTAGATATCAAGCAGTCAGCAGTAAACAGTTATGTCTTGGAATACATGTATGTCTCCTCATACTGACCCATGCTGATTAGAAATTGACCTATGATGTGATGAATACGTAATACCTGACGTAGAACAATAAAGTGAAATTATGCTGTATCCTCCAAAAGAGCCTTATAAATAAAGTAAACCATAGCTAATAGTTAGAGTAAACAAAGAAAACTTGTTTCTATTTGTTTCTCTCCGCAAAGCTTTGGTGTATCTATATAGAAGTGTGTGGTATTTTATTGCTGTCTCTTAGATTTCCTTCTCATTGCTTTGAGTGTGGTTTTCTGTGACTCCAAGAGCCCTGCAGGTTGCTGGTGAGGGGGGCAAAGAGCAGCCATTCAGGCTTCAAAGTTTGCCCAGCTATGAATCTAGTTTAAAAGTATTTCCTTGTTGTTGCCAAGAAGTAGGAAACAGCCCAGGAAGCAACTCCAAAGTACAGGGTGGTTTCAAGCCCTGCTGTTTAGAATGGTATAAAGGGAAGATCCCTGAATGCCTAGAAGGTGGTTACTTTAAAACCTACGATAGCAGCTTACAGACACACCCAGCTAACGCTGAGCTGGAAGAGATGCAGATAGACTCTGATGTTCATGACGCAGCTGATATACAGACGGATTGCACCCTATGTATAGCTGACCATACTGAATCCCTGTGCCTAGCATTACTATAAGAGTGCTGATAAAGCGGCAAAGAAAAGGGGAACATTTTCCTTTGCTATCAGAAGCTGTTTGTTTGCTTTTGTTTTTGTGACGAGCACTGCACGTTTGGAAGCCTGAGAGTGAAGAGGCACATTTACCTTAGTTCTTGTATGTATTCCTCCTACCAAATATATGGAAAGTTGTCCTAATTTCATCTGCACTTAAGTTCTGTTGGGAGGGGAAATAAAATCCTTGTCATTTCTGCCTTTAACACTCGACTGCAACTCCTTCTTGAATCAGAAGGTAGAAAGGGAACTACCAGTCTCACAAGGCATTGCAGGAGCAAAATGCAGTGTCATACTCCCTGAAGATAGAATATCAAGGCAGACCAACCCTACTTGCCCTAGGCAGTAGGCTGGCCTGATGACACACCATATCCACCACCATATCCATAGTTTTCCCTTCCGGGGCTAGCCACTTTAAAACTAAACCTCGAATTCTCTGGCTTAAGGCCTTAGGTGTCTCTCCGGCCTTTAAGACCGTGGCTCTAAACATACGGTGATACAACATTTTTGTTAACCCTAATCGGTCTCTAATTGCATTTTTTACTGCATTATAGTCCATGGCCTGGGTAGCTGGCATAGCCCTATATGCGGCTAGTGCTTCTCCTGTTAAGGTTGCCAATCTCACTGCCCACTGGCTATCTGGCCAACCCACGGCTTGAGCCATCCTCTCAAATGACTCCAAGAAGTCATCTATGTCATCATCAGGAGAAAGTTTTCCAAAATTAAATGCCCCGCTGGTGTGTGGGCCTGCTAGATTGTCCTGATAAACTCAGGAGTAATATGCGGAAATATATTTTTACAGAAAGAGTGGTAGATGCATGGAATAGTCTCCCAATGGAGGTAGTAGAGATGAGGATGGTATTTGAATTCAAAAAAATATGGTGTCACGCTACCACCACTCGCCTCTAGCTTAGAGGGGCGTGGATTATTAGAGGAACCTTCTGCTATATGCTTTTTTCAGCTTTTTCTACAAGACTATTTCCCTGCAGTGCCCTCTGGGAAATGTAGTCCTTATTCAGCTTTATGGGTGCATCATGCAGAAAGCTGTAGTCAGGCTTAAATAGGTAAGGCAAATGACAGAAATTTATTATTTTTATATACACAATGGTTCGATCATACCACGCATAGGATTGTTGGTTCAGGACTCTTGAAAGCAAAAATTGTCCAAAACATATCCAACCACAAAATGCAGTTTTAAAGGTTTTCTCTATTGCAGGATACACAGTCTTTACCAGCAAGCCTATTGTATTCCCTTCTCAGCTTTGCTGGGGTTAAAGCACAAAACAAAAACAATCACATTTAAAGTCTGTGGTAAACTTCCCCTCTATAAACACAAGGGAAACACAGCCACCCTGCTTGGAATAAGGGTACCCTTTTCCTGGAAGCCTTTCTTTCAGGACTGGCTTGCTCTTTCTACGTTCCCAGGCTTGGCACAAGGAACAGTCCATGGGAGTGTCTTCCTCAATCAACTTCACCTCGGGCTTTCCCAGCTGCATAGGCTCTGACTCCCCGTCCTGCTCACCCTGCTCAGCTAACAACCTCCTGGGGGATCTTGGAGTCTCTCTTGTTCCTGGCTCCAAACTTTCCTGCAGCCGTGCTACATGCCAAATAGCACTCTCTCCAGCTGGAAGCTCCGTTCCTCTGCTCTGCTCAGCCTGGCTTCCTGCTTCTCCTCTCATCTCTCCTTCTAAATCATACTCTGGCCTGGGTTTAAACTTCCAGGGCTCTAGCTTCAACCCCTCCCTACTCAGGTGTCGGCAATCAGCCTGACTTCAGGCACCTGAGTGCTTGGAGCATTCACTGCCTAAGGGGTTCTGAGCCTTGTATCCTCTCCCCTTCATTCCACTAGGGGGAGCATGAAATGTGGTCCATGTGGAAGTTTTCTGATTCCTGGAGGTGTTTATTGCTTTCCTACCCTGTCTCGGTGAAAGGGGGCCCTTTACTAGGGTGAATTCCCTGTCTCTTTGTCCTCCCCCAGACTCCGGATAGGCCTCCTTGCCACAATGGGGCAAGCACAGAAGATCTCTAAAGGATAAAAGGGGACTATTGTAGAGGATATGGAAGAGCAGACTAGATAGGCCATGTGATCTTTTTCTGCCATCATTTTCTATGTTTCAATGTAAACATATATGCACTATATTACCCTTGATTGACTGTCAAAAACCTAGCATGTACAAACTACGGATACCTTTTTTACATATGCACCTTCAGCTAGTTTTCAAAGAGAAACTACTTAGTATTTTAGTTTAATTTAGTCTACTGTTGAATTTTATAATTTGCTTAAGATAACATGTCTTTAAGAGGTAAAATGAATAATTTAATTACAGTCTGCCTAACTTCTTGTGACAAATTTTATAAAGCATTTTCCACCTCTAAACCATGTTTTACAGGTGGAAAATGCATATTGTCATGTGGTCCATGTGTAGACTTTTCTGGGGCTTTTGTTATGGCAGAGCAGGGGCAGAGACGCAAGATAGTCAAATAGAACACCAACATGTAGTTGCTCTTGTGCAAGAGCATTTATGTTCTACTGGGGATAGCTCTGGGAGCCAATTCTATAAAACCACATACACAGCAAATATGTTGCCTTTATAAAACAGGCATAAAATAGAATTTTTTTTTTAATTTTTATAGATGCCCTATTACAAAATTACCCCTGGAAAGTACATAGATATGACAATTTCTCATTATTTTACATGCATATACACATTTTATAAAGAATGTGCATAAAAGCTAACCCCTACCTAAATCCATCCACCAGGAATGTCCCCCCGATCAATTCAAGTAAATTTATGCTGTTACCTTCCAAGCAATTTTCAAAGACAACATTCCTGTGGATAAACCTCTTTAAGGTCATTCCTTTAGAAAGAAATGTTATAAACAACTTGTATTCCTGGTGTAGAGTTGTGATTATAAGTTTATTTTATAAAGTATGCAAGTACACTTGTCAGAATCACTAAATTTGTGCAAGAGCATTTTTTTCAATGTTGGGTGTCATAAATATTGAATAGGCCTATTTTATAAAAGAGGTATAGGTACTTACCTATGTTGTCTTTATCAAATAGATATAAAATAGGCACCTACTGGACTTTTCACATATACATCCTATTATAAAATTACCCCCACCTGTCTATATTTAGGTGCTTTCAGTTGCAGTCTAACCAGCTAAGATACTGTAGCAGCTGTAAACTGGCCTTAAGTTAACAGGCCAAAACATTACAGTTTTATTTAAACCCTGCTATCTCCACATACAGAAAAATTCACATAACCTAGCTAACAATAACGTTACCATATTTTTGCTGGGCAAATCTGGGACATTTGGAAAGAAGGTGGTGTCAGAGTTTTGGAACCGAGGAATGGGGTAGGGAGGGGAATAATGCTCTCAGAGTTTGAGGATAAATTTTATCTGGCCCTTGATAGCTAAACCACTCCCAGACAGCTTGGAGACATATCACAGTCAGCAGACGTGCACACAGACCATAATACATTTGGACCGAGTTTTAACCCTTTGAAGGCCTACTTTAAATTTTTAATCCACGTTCTGCAGCCGGGTTAATTTTTGCACATTTCAGGAAAATTGTACCCATCTTATTCAATATGTTCTAATAGTGATTTTCCTTCTGCTATGGTCATGTATTATATACCATTTGATAGGAATATTTAGTCAGAATTTGAGTGTTGAATAATAAACTCTTTAAGAAAATAAGTTTTTCAACCTTTGTTGTCTCTGTCCCCACTGGAATCAGGGACAACAGGTGTTAGTAATCCGTGGTATTGGGGATACCACCTCAAAAATGGGAGCAATCCCTGAAAATCGGGGACATCTGGTAACCTTAGCAAACAATCAAATTTCAATGTTAACTAGCTAGGTTACTCCACCAGCCTAATCATGCCTCCCCAGAAGGTCCACTTTTTCAGTAGCTAAATGGAGTTGCCTTGTGAATCTAGGCAGCAATGTTTAAAAACTCTGCAGGAAAAAGTTTTCAACCCAATAGATCTAGCCAGCGAATTCCTTAGTCATTCGGCTATATTCATTTAAAAACTGTTCTCCGCATCTGGCACAATTTAATTGGGACAGGTTAAGCAGACTACTGCAAGTTAATTTGCCACATCAACTGGAAATGGCAATCTAAAACAAAATATTTTTGAAAATTTACCGCCAGCCAAAGGCTGCATCCTTTTGATTTCCTACACACATGGGAATCATACTCAAATCTGGCCCTCCTGAAAAGCGTAGTTACTCACCTTTAACAGGTGGTTCTCCGGGGACAGCAGGAATTAGACCTCATATATGGGTGAGGCTGATGCCGACTGAGCCCTTGCAGAAGCATCTCCATAGCTTTCAAAGAAAGCAATTGGGAGATGCACCTCGCATGCATGGTCCCCTTCCTGCCCAAGGGTGCCATCTTGTCTCAGTCTAACAACATAGCTAAGAAGGCAAAAATTAAAATATGGTAAAGAAGCAAGGGGAGGAGGGAGGGCTGTGAGGACTGATTCCTGCTGTTCCTTGAGAACACATGTTACAGGTGAGTAACTATGCTTTCTCTGGGAACAAGCAGGAAGTCAGCAAAGTGGAACAAACAGAGTATGGAGTTGGTAGTAGTATAGAAGGGCACAGATAAAAGTGATTTGTCTGATGTGCGGAGTTGCCAAGGAGGGGTGTGGGGAGAAATTAGAACGGGGGGGGGGGGGTAATGAGGAGCTGCAGAGTGAATGCACTTGTAGGTCGGTAGTTGAAATTTGAACTGCATGCAGAGAGGAATAGGGAGCAGTGAAGTGACTTCAGAAAATGGGTTATGTAAGCATAGCTACACTGAAGAAAGATTAGCCGTGCAGATGAGTTTGAAAGGGCTGAAGGAAAGAGAGATGATTCAATGGGAGACCAGCAAGGAAAACCTTGCAGGAGTCTAAACAGGAGGTGATAAGAGAGTGGATAAGTGTCTTAGTTGTGTGTTTAGAAACAAAAAGTACAGAGTTTGCTGATGATATACAGAAAGAAACAATGAAGGGCATACTCAAAATGATTTAACAGGTTAGCAGATCGGCTAAGTGGTTAAACTGCAGTCTGTGGGATATTCAACAGCACTATATATATCCCCCTGCTACCCAGTTTGTTCAACCAGAGTCTGTGATCCTCAGTCTTTAAGGACTAGAAAAGGGGACTGCTACTTCTGGAGAGAGATCTGCAATTGTGAGTATATACTTCTGGGAATTTTTCTGAAGGGACTTCTTTGGATTAAAGCCAATTAATCTGTGAACCCAGTATATTTGTTAAACCAGTCAGGGCCTAGTAGCAGCAGTTTAAGTTTAAATTTAAAACACAGAAGAGAGCTTTCTGGTTAGATTTCATACCCAGCAGTGAGCTTGTAGTTTAAATTTCATAATAAATCAGAGCCTAGCAGCAGCAAAGAGCTTTAATTTAAATCAAATCAGAATATAACAGCATAAAAGGCAAAACGGAGTCAGTATTCTTTGAGCAACAAATAAAGTCTTCTAGAGACCTTTACAAAAAGGCCTTCTACCTAGGGGGCAAGAGACCTGTGAAACTTTTTATTTTTTTATTTTTTATTTATTTATTTACATTTCTTCTATACCGCACTATTTGCGATCAGCGCGGTTTACATAGAACTAACAGTTTCCGACAAAAAACAAGAGTCAGGTCATTACAAAGAACAGGAGCATCAACTTGGCTAACCAGGGAAAACTATCTACATGTGAGGAACATTGAAATAAGTAATTGTATGCCTGTGGGATGGAGTTATTGTGTGTTAGTCATGCATGGTGGCTGTGGTTCGGAGGAGTCTATTAGGTACTTAGTAAAGAGGAGGTGTTTTAAGGCCTTCCTGAACTGGCTCAAGTTGGGGATAGCTCTGATGTGTGGTGGTAGGGAGTTCCAGAGGCTTGGGGCGCTCAAGCTGAAGGCTCTATTTGAAGTTGTTATGGAGCATCTTGTCATAGCCTTTGGTATTGCTAGCATGTTGGCTGCAGCGGTTCTTCTTGTCCTGTTGGGTGTGAGTGGTTGTATGAGGTCACTTATTGAGGAGGCGGATAGTCCGTTAATAGCCTTGAATGTCATCACTAAGGTCTTGAAGCTAATCCTGGCTTGGATGGGGAGCCAGTGCAGTTGAATCAGTAGGGGTGTGATATGCTCTCTCCTTGGTGCTCCGAAAAGGATTCGCGCTGCACTGTTCATTGCGAGTTGTAAGGGATGTAAGGTTGCCTGAGGGAGTCCTTGTAGGATGGCGTTTGAGAAATCAAAATGAGGGATGATGAGAGCTTGATAAATGGTGCGGAAGTCGCTCGGTTCGAGTAGAGGGCGTATGTGTCTAAGGGATCTGATCTTGAAGTAGATCGTTCTTACTGTTTTTGCAATGTGCTGCTTCAGGTTGAGGTTTTGATCCAAAGTGACTCCAAGATATCGTATGGATGATTTTACTTGCAGCTTGGCGTTGTCTACTTCCAGGTGGTTAGGTGGTGTAAACTCAGGATTTCTAGAGATGAACAGGACCTCAGTTTTCTTGTGTTGGATGCGCAGATTTTGTGAGAGGAGCCATTCGGATAGTGCGTTGAAACACTTAGTTAGTGGGGTGAGATCCGGGCATTCCAGGGATATTGGCAGGTACATTAAGACATCATCTGCGTAAATCATACAACACACATTGAATGATCTAATGATGTTACAAATGGGTTGTATATAGATGTTAAACATGAGTGATGATAGTGAGGATCCTTGAGGGACTCCTTGGCTTTGTAGGAATGGTTCGGATGTGGTTCCATTTGCTCTTACATGTTGCCATCTTCCAGACAGGTAAGACCTGCACCATTCCAGAGCTGTTTCGGTGATGCCTTTCTCTCTAAGCCGAATCAGGAGAATCTCGTGGCAGACTGAGTCGAAGGCTGCGGCAATATCTAAAAAGATGAGTGCGAAGCCTGTACGAGGGTTGTCAATGCCTGAGATTATAGTGTTGAATAGAGTGGTGAGTAGTGTTTCTACTCCGTGTGATTCTCTGAATCCATGTTGCGATGGATCCAGAGGTGCATTGGTGTCCACATGATCTTGTAGCTGCCTGTAGACTATTTTTTCTACGATTTTAGCGAGCATCGGGATACTGGAGATAGGTCTGTAGGACTCGACCTTTTGAGGGTCTAGTTTGGTGTTCTTTAGCAGTGGTCTAACGGAGGTCTGTTTAAGCGTGGTTGGGAAGGACCCTGTGCTAAATGATAGTCCTATCATTTTGGTTAAGATAGGGGCAAGGTCGGATCGCAGATCTTTTATCCAGAATGCTGGACATGGGTCTGAGTATGAGGTGGAAGTGTTTAGGGTTGCGATGGTGTCTTCGATCATTCTCTTGGATGGTGTGGTGAAGATGGATAGATAAGTTGCGTCAGCTTGAGCATCAGGGGGGTCCGGTATAACCATCTTGTCAGTTTTGCATAGTTTTGATTGCATAAAGACGGCGTACTCCTGTGGGTGTATGGATCCTGTGCACTCCGGAGTTGGTTCTTTGGCAAGAGAATTGACCAGGTTGAAAAGGTCATGCGGCTTATTTAATGAATGTTTCAGAATGTCTGTGTAATGTTGTTTCATTTTGTCTGTGACAGCCCTGCGATGTGTGTGTAGTAGTTGGATGTATGCTGTTTGGTCACAGCTGGCGCGTGATTTCCTCCAGCGCTTTTCCAATCTTCGCAGGAGGGTTAGTGATGCCTTTAGTTCAGCTGTGAACCAAGGAGCGGATGGTCTTTTCTTTGGGGCTTTAGTAGTGGGGGGACAGATTGCGATCTCGCTGAGTTTGCTGTTCCACGTGGAAATTAGGACATCTAGGTCTTGTGAGGTATTGTCAAGAAGAGAGCTTGTTTCAGCAAGGATGCGTTCTCTGTTAAACGGTCGAAATCTTCTGGCATTTGAGATTGTGTTTGTTTGTGAGTTCGTGATAGGCCTTTGTGACTTAATGGGGGTTGGAATTTGGAAGGAGATAAGTTTATGATCTGACCATGGAACTGCTGTTAGCGTTAACGTGACGTTTTGTGCATGTTGAAGCACTGTTTGTGGGGCGAATATCAGGTCGAGATATTTCACTTTTTCAATAGGTGTTAACGCCAGGTGGCAGGTCAAAAGGCCATTTTCAAAGACTCTTTCTCCTTCAAGGACTGTTAATCACCCAGGACAGGGGTCTGCAACCTTTAAGACATAAAGAGCCACTTGGACCCGTTTCCGAAGGGAAAAAAAAAACTGGGAGCCGCAAAACCATTGCGACATTTAAAACAAATCTAACACTGCATATATTGTTTCTTACCTTAATGCTATATACAACCCCCTACTTTTCCTGTTAAAATATAGGTGTTTGGCCTATACTCGTCGTATAAGACTACCCCTCTTCCTTCGCACACCAAAAAAAAATACGCCAGAAAATATCACAACAACAAGTAACAATATTTGATTTCAAAATTATGATGATTTTGTAGTCAAATCACTAATATGAAATAAAATTATTTTTTCTACCTTTGTTGTCTGACCAATTTATTCTCTGATCATGCTGGTCCCGATCTGAGGCTTCTGTTTTCCTGTCTTCTCTTAGCTCTCTTTCTGTGGTCTATGGTCCATCTGCCATTTCTTATCTCTTCTTTCGTTTTCTTCACTTCTTTCCATCAGCCTATTTCCAGTCCCAGTAACCCTCCCCAATATCAGCCCCTTTCCAGTCCTCACTCCCAGTACCTTCCAATGTCAACTTGCATTCCCATGATTGCCACCAGTGTCCATTTCCTTCCAGTCCCCCTCCTTCCCCACTGACCAGTCCCTTCTAGTACAAATACCATGGCATCCCCTCTCAGATCCAGTTCCATTCTCCCATCCCCTCATATCAGCCCATTTGTAGCCTTAGCCCCCAGTTATCTTCCAGGGCCAGCAGCTCTATCCTCCCCTCCCCACAATCAGCCCATGCCCAGTCAAAGCCCCCCAATCAGCTCGCTTCCAGTACTAATCCCCCCTCAACCCCATTACCAGTGCTAGCCTCCCCTAATCAGCCCAATACCAGTCCTACCCCCCATCAGCTCATTACCAGTCCTAGCCTCCCCTAATCAGCTCATTTCCAGTGCTAGTCCCCTCAACCCCATTACCAGTGCTCCATCCCTCCATGTCAGCTCCCTCCCTCCCTCCATCCATATCAGCTCCCTCCCTCCATGTCAGCCCGCCTCCCTCCATCCATCCATATCTGCTCCCTCCCTCCATGTCAGCCCCCTCCATCCCTCCATGTCAGCCCCCCTCCCTCCATCCATATCAGCTCCCTCCCTCCATGTCAGCCCTCCTCCATCCCTCCATGTCAGCCCCCCTCCCTCCATCCATATCAGCTCCCTCCCTCCATGTCAGCCCCCCTCCCTCCATCCATCCATCCATATCTCCTCCCTCCCACCAAGTCAGCCCCCACCAACCCTCCATGTCAGCCCCCTCCATCCCTCCATTTCATCCCCCCTCCCTCCATCCATATCAGCTCCATCCCTCCATGTAAGCCCCCCTCCCTCCATCCATATCAGCTCCCTCCCTCCATGTCAGCCCCCCTCTCTCCATCCATCCATATCTGCTCCCTCCCTCCATGTCAGCCCCCCTCCCTCCATCCATCCATATCTGCTCCCTCCCTCCATGTCAGCTCCCCTCCCTTCTTCTGCAGCCACGGCTCCCTGCCTCTTAGGGAACCGCGGCTGTGCTTTTAAAATCATCTCGGAGCCCTTCCTGTCTTGACGGGCTCCATGCAGCATTGTCCCGCCTCTAAAGGAAGTTTTGGAGGCGGGACAATGCTGCACGGAGCCCGTCAAGACAGGAAGGGCTCCGAGATGATTTTAAAAGCACAGCCGCGGTTCCCTAAGAGGCAGGGAGCCGCGGCTGCAGAAGAAGGGAGGGAGCTGACATGGAGGGAGCCCATAACGCCACGTTTAAATACATCTTTACAACACTATTGCCTGTCACCGGGCGGGCAGTGTGCTCCGGAGCCGCGGCAAAGGTGAGAAAGAGCCGCATGCGGCTCCGGAGCCGCGGGTTGCCGACCCCTGACCCAGGAGGTTGGTCACAGCTTACCTCAGAAGCACAGGACAGGGTACTGTGTAGCAGCCCTCTTTTAATAAGTGTTATCACTGGCAAGTTAAATGCAAGGCATTGATAAGGCAGGCAAAGGGAGAATTTGAGAAGAAACTTGCTGCGGAAGCAAAAACGCGTAATAAAGACTTTTTCAAGTACATTAGTAGCAAAAAATCTGTGAAAGAGTCAGTTGATCCATTAGATGATAGAGGGGTTAAAGGGGCACTAAGAAGCAACAAGGAGATAGCGGAGAGACTGAATGAATTCTTTGCTTTGGTCTTTACTGAGGAAGATGTAGGGATGTTACCCATGACTGAAGTGCGGAAGAATGGAAGGAAATATCGATACATCGGGAAGATGTATTACAACTATTACATAAACTGAAGAGCATCAAATCACCTGGGCCGGATGATATACATCCAAGGGTGTTGAAAGAACTGAAATATGAGATTGCAGACCTGCTATTAGTAATACTTGAAGATTGGAAGATGGCGAACGTAAAACCAATTTTTAAAAAGGGTTCCAGAGGTGATCCGGGAAACTACAGACCGGTGAGCCTGACGTCAGTATTGGGAAAAATGGTAGAAACCAGCATAAAGAACAAAATTGCTGAACATGTAGATAGTCATGGCTTAATGGGAGACAGCCAACATGGCTTTAGAAAAGGAAGATCCTGTCTTACTAATCTGTTGTTTTTTTGAAGGTGTGAATAAACAGGTAGACAAAGGTGAGTCGGTTGATATAGTGTATTTGGACTTTCAGAAAGCCTTTGACAAGGTCCCTCATCAGAGACTTTTGGCAAAACTAAAGAGTCATGGGACAGGAGGCAGTGTACTATTGTGGATCAGGAACTGGTTAAAAGATAGAAAGCAGAGGGTAGGGCTAAATGGCCAATTTTCCCAATGGAGAAAGGTGAATAGTGGTGTACCCCAGGGATCTGTGCTGGGTCCGCTGCTTTTTGACATATTCATAAATGACCTGGAAAAGGGAATAACGAGTGAGGTTATCAAATTTGCAGATGACACAAAACTATTTAAAGTTGTTAAAACGCAAGAGGATTGTAGAAAATTGCAAGAGGATCTTGATAAATTGGAAGACTGGGCATCAAAATGGCAGATGAAATTTAATTTGGACAAGTGCAAAGTTATGCAACTAGGGAACAACCACCCAAACTATGGTTACACGATGCAAGGTTCCACATTAGGAACCACCACCCAGGAAAAAGATTTAGGCGTCATTGTGGATAACATGTTAAAACCCTCGGCCCAGTGTGCAGCGGCAGCCAAGAGAGCAAATAGAATGCTAGGTATCATAAGGAAAGGAATGGAGAATAAAACAAAGGATATTATAATGCCTCTGTATCGTTCCGTGGTGAGACCGCACCTTGAATATTGTGTGTAATTCTGGTTGCCGTATCTTAAAAAGGATATAGTGTTATTAGAGAAGGTTCAGAGAAGAGCCACCAAAATGGTAAAGGGGATGGAAGGATACTCCTATGAAGAAAGGCTATAAAGGTTAGGCTCTTTAACCTGAAAAAGAAATGTCACCAGTATATAAGGGCTGGCACCGCCTCCTCACACCAGTTTACCTATTGACAAAGCAGACTTACCGGAGCAACAAGTAAGTAATGAATTGCAGTATTTAACTGAACTGTAAAGGCCTGCCAACCCAACTATTCACAAGACCCTTGCGGATCGTACGCCATGAGATCCCCTGTCCAGCACCCTACCACCTGGAACACTGACTCCCATGCCCTGCCATGTGAAAATCAGCTTTAGCATGCACTCTGACCCCCAAGAAAACTAAAAGTTTTGCTTACCAGTAATACAGTTCCTGCTTCAGGCCACAGTACACCAACGAGATAGGGCGGGACACGGGACTAGACTGGAGTTCCTCCAGGAACTACAAATAGCAGGTAAGTCTAATTTAATCTTCCTGATCGTCCCTCCAGTCTAGTCCCGGAATCTCTGGGGATGTACCAGAGCAGTAATGACATTAACGGGAGGGTCCTGCTAAACCGGCCTGAAGCACAGCCGATCCAAAACAGGAATCTCTGTCCGCCTGCACATCCAGATGGTAATGCTTCACAAAGTTATGTAGCGACGACCAAGTAGCTGCTTTACAGATGTCCACTGCCGGCACAAAGCCACACTCCGCCCAAGACGCTGCTTGTGCTCTAGTGGATTGAGCCCGCAGCCCTTCCGGTACCATGCGACCACGCAGAATGTAAGCGGATGCGATTGCCTCCTTTATCCAACGAGCAATTGTTCCTTTTGAGGCCGCCTCCCCTCTTCTGGGCCCCGCAAACAGCACGAAAAGCCTGTCTGACTTACGGAAGGACGCTGTTCTAGCAACATACTTCAACGCCCGGCGAATATCCAAACTATGACGTCGGTCCGCCACCGGACCTTTACCTTTAACGTGAAACACGGGCAACGACACCACCTCGTTCGAATGAAAAACTGAGACCACCTTAAGCAAGAACGACGGAACTGGTCTCAACACTACCTTAGAATCGTAGAAAGACAGAAAGGGTTTCCTACATGACAGCGCTTGTAACTCCGAAACTCGTCTAGCTGAGGCAATGGCCACTAAAAACACTACCTTCAGCGTAAGATCCTTCAAGGAAGCCTCCCCCAAGGGCTCAAAAGGCGCTCCGCCTAAGGCCTCCAAGACCAATGGTAGATCCCACACCGGAACTATACGCATACGCGGTGGCCGGAGAAGAAAAAACGCTTAACATCCACATAACTTCCCAGCAAGCTGGCTTGCACCTTCCCCCTATAGCAGGCTAAAGCCGCCAACTGCACCTTTAGGGAAGCTGCTGCTAGGCCCTTCTGAAAACCATCCTACAAAAAAGACAGAATCTGCGGAACCGACGCCTTTAAAGGAACACAGTCCCTCTCCGCACACCAAGCCTCAAAGACGCGCCACACTCTGACGTATGCCAAGGAAGTAGACTTCCGTCTCGCCTTCAGCAAGGTAGTGATCACTGCTGCCGAATAACCTCTCGCTTTCAACCTTGCATGTCATCCAGCAACATATAGAGCATTCTTCTAAACATATCAAACCACTTAGCTGAAGCAATCTTCATAACTTATTCGGATCTTCTAAAGCAGCAAGCTGAACACCCCGACGCCAAACTTCTGTCAACTACACATTTCGCCTTAACGCTTTTTCAAGGAGTCCCAACCAGCATGAAATGCTATAGAAGAAAGCACAAGAACAAACTCCTTTGTAAAACTACTTAAAAAACTACCCGACAGATCACCACCACATAGAACAAAGCCCCGAAACAGCTGTATCCAAACCTTCCATCTACTACAGCAACAGTACTGGCCAAAAAACATCAGTAGATCCATTGAAGATCAAGCAAAAATCTGCTACAATCCAAAAACTGAGAAAAAGAGAAAGAATTACACTCACCCCCGCTGACTGCCAATGCTACTCAACATGCTTTACAGCGCCAACCGGCTGAAAACGTCAAGCATGAGCAGTGTATTAATGAAGAAGCAACCCAAATCCAATTGACTCACTTTGCAACCAACCATAAACCATTTCACTTCACAGAGCACAATCTCGCACCCCAAATAAATGCTTCCGATCTGGCACAGACTCTACATAATCAAAAAGCATTAACTTTAAAACAACGCCACCTCCCACCCATCTAAACGCATAAATGCCAGTCAATTTGAGAATTAAGACCTTTTGGATGTACAGTCTCCAAACAAAAAATCCACTTTTGTTCCCTAAAGAGCAAAGATTGTTCTCTGATACGTTCACCTATACCCATCCATATCTGGTCAATACAAAAACATCTTAAATCTGCAAATACATGATCCTTCTCTTGACAGTGCTGAACAATAGAAGCCTCAAGTCTTCCACAGCGCAAGCGACTTCTATGCTCTCCCATACGCAGCCTGAAAGGCCAAGTGGTCTGCCCAATACATAGCATATTATATGGGCATCTGATCACATAAACCACAAAACAGGAGTCACAAGTGGTAATGAACAATGGAATGATAAATGAAAATGACAATTACGGATAAATGAAAAGTAAAATTTATTAAGGAGGAGTTTTTTTGGCTACTGTTGTAATTGGTGATGGCATAGGTTTTTGTTATACCTCACTGATCTGTGTAGTCTGAAGCCTTTTTTCTCCTCTTATTAATACCTGTGATAGGGCTGTTTACTGATATTGGATGTTGGCATCTAGCCGATTTGAATTCATAGCAGAAGTGTACACTGACAGAGTATGACTAAAGCCCTGCCTGGGACAGGTGTAGCAGGTATTGGAAAACCAGCTGGACTGAACAGAAGGGGTTAATCCACCTCTCCGTGCACAAAACCAAGAACCTGCGCCACTTGAAGGCGTAGGCCAGGCAGGTGGAAGGTTTGCGAGAAGCCAAAAGGACTGCTTCCACCTCACTGGAGAGATCAAAGTGGGCCAAGGCTACCCTTTCAGCAGCCAAGCTGTCAGGGACAGGGATCACAAATTGGGGTGAAGAAGGGAGCAGTCTTCCTGTGAGGGCAGACACGGGTCACACACCAGAGGGACCAGGGGCGCCTGGGACGGCTGCCGGACTCACCGAGGAGCCACCAGTATCAATGTGGCTCTGTTGAGCTGGCCCTTAAACAGGGTCTTGGCAATCAGTGGCGTGGGTGGGTAGAAGAGGCCCTCCGTCCACAGGATGAGGAACGCACCTGCCGCCATCCATGAGGAATATGGCTGCCTGGAGTAGAAGCGGGCTAGCTGGGCATTGGCTGGGTTGGCGAAGAGGTCCACCTGCGGAAGCCCCCAAAGGCGGAACAGTCCACTGGCCACACTGGGGTCCAGCTGCTACTCGTTGCGGTCGGAGGACTCAGCTGAACCGGTCCACCTGGACACTGTCCTAATCCGGGAGGTAGACAGCCAGAAGGAGCATCCCACTGCTGCTGGCGAAGGAGCAGAGGCTTACCGCCTCCTGGCACAGGAGGAATGAACCCATCCTTCCTTGCTTGTTGATGTACAACAGTGCCACCTGGTTGTCAGTCTGGATTAGGACTGCTCAGTACTGAAGGTGGTGTTGGAAAGCTTGGAGGGAGCTCCTGGAGCTCCAGAAAGTTATCTGCCGAAGGCTCTCTGTCTGCGACCAGCTGCCCTGAGTGCAGAGGTTGTTGCAGTGAGCTCCCCAGCCCAGTTTGGAGGCATCCGTAGTAAGGATCCTCTGGGGGGCGGGGAGGAGAGGCTGGAAGAGTATCCTGGCCTGTAGGTGCTGAAGCTGTTGCCACCAGCCAAGGAAGTCGGCGAGAGGGCAGGTCACGACCACTGTGTCCCGGAGGCATCCCGTTGCTTGCGAACAATGGGAGCTCAGAGCCCACTGGGCCATCCACATGTGCAGGTGGGTGTCCAGGATGACATGCACCTTGGATGCCATGTGGCCCAGAAGGCAAAGCATGCGGCAGGCAGAGACAGAGGGTGGAACCTGGATGTGCCCTGCGAGTGGTCTTAAGGCGCTGGGCCTTGTCTGGAGGAAGGAAGGCCTTGGTCTGGGCAGTGTAGCGTAGTTACTCACCTGTAACAGGTGTTCTCCAGGAGCAGCAGGAATCAGTCCTCACATATGGGTGACGTCGGCGCCGACGGAGCCCTCGCGGAGCAATTTTCCCCAGCTTTCAAAGAAAGCCTTTGGGAATTGCAGCGCGCATGCGCGGTCCCCTTCCTGCCCAAGGGTGCCATCTTAGCCAGTCTGATGACATAGCTAAAAGACAGCTTAAAAATTCTTTAAAAAAACTAAATGATATGATTGCAACTTGAAGGGGAGGAGGGAGGGTTGTGAGGACTGATTCCTGCTGCTCCTGGAGAACACCTGTTACAGGTGAGTAACTACGCTTTCTCCAGGACCAAGCAGGAAGTCAGTCCTCACATATGGGACTCCCAAGCTTAAGGCTACCGGAGACCCTAAGCACAAAAATGAGCTCCCTCTAGCTCAGCAGCACAGAAGGAAGGAATCTTCACTGAATTATTACCCACCAGTAGCCCAACATCCGGGATGGAGGGTAGGAGTTGCTCAAACCTCGAAGAGATTTCGGAGGACTGCCTGTCCGAAAGCACTGTCCCTGCGGGACTCCCTCTCGAGGCAGTAATGGACCGCAAAAGTCTGGCTCGAAGACCAAGTAGCGGCCCGGCAGATGTCTGCCAATGGAACAGAGCGGAGGTAAGCCACTGACGTAGCCTTCGCCCGAACACAATGAGCCGTGACCCGACTTTCTAACGAGAGTCCGGCTGCTCCATAAGCCCAAGCGATACAGTCAGCAACCCAGATGGACAGAGTACGCTTGGAGACAGGGAGCCCCAATTTATTGGGGTCAAAAGACACGAAGAGCTGAGCAGCTTTGCGGTGCTCCCGCGTACGGTCAAGGTAGAAGTTCAACGCCCTTCTACAGTCCAGGGTATGCAGGACCATTTCAGCTCGGTTGGAGTGTGGCCTGGGAAAGAAGGTCGGAAGTACCACCTCCTGATTGATGTGAAAAGGGGAGACCACTTTTGGAAGAAATTTAGGGTGAGTCCGTAGGACTACCCTATTTTTGTAGAACCGAGTGTAAGGGGGATCAGACACGAGGGCCTGTAGTTCACTTACGCGTCTAGCGGAAGTGAGGGCTATCAAGAATAAGGTTTTCCAAGAAAGAAAACGGAGAGGACAGGTAGCCATAGGTTCAAAAGGCGGACAGGTGATCCGCTGCAAAACCACATTCAGATCCCAGTCAGGCGCTGGCGGGCGCAGAGGTGGTTTAAGGAGAAGGAGACCTCGGAGAAACCTTGCCACGAGAGGGTCGTTGGAAAGAGGTCTGCCGTCCACCGGCACATGATGTGCTGAAAGAGCACTGAGGTGAACCTTGACGGAGTTGGACTTAAGTCCAAGATTAGAGAGGTAGAGCAAGTACTGCAAGACCACCGACACCGAGCAGGAGAAGGGATCCAGAGACTGCTGGGTACACCAAACGGAAAAACGACGCCATTTAAGGGCGTAGCATTTGCGGGTAGAAGGTCGCCGGGAAGCTAGGACGACCTCTTCCACCTCTGCCGGCAGTAGAAGGGGAGCAAGGACTACCCTTTCAGCAGCCAGGCCATCAGATGTAGAGATCTGAGGTTGGGGTGTAGCAGGGACCCCTGATCCTGTGTTAGGAGATCTGGTTGAAACCCCAGAGGGAACGGAGCCTCCACCGCCAGTTGCAGCAGGAGTGGAAACCACGGCTGTCTGGGCCACCGAGGAGCTATCAGGATCATGGAAGCTTTGTCTCGGAGAACCTTGAAAAGAGTTCGAGAGATTAGCGGTATGGGAGGAAAGGCATACAGAAGGCTTTTCGACCATGAGAGCAAAAAAGCATCCGCCGCTACTCGGAGGGGATGCGGCTGCCGAGAGCAGAAACGAGGAAGTTGCCGGTTGAGAGGACTGGCAAAAAGATCCAGCGTGGGGAGGCCCCACTTCAGAAAAAGTTTCTGAACTACCAAGGGATCCAGGCGCCACTCGTGGCGTCTGGAGGATTCTGCGGAGCTTGTCCGACAGGCAATTTTCTTCGCCTGGGAGATAAACTGCCTTGAGAAGAATGCCGCGGCTGACGGCCCCAGAGCAGAGCCTCTGCGCTTCCCGACAGAGAAGGAAGGAGCCCGTGCCCCCCTGTTTGTTCACGTAGAACATGGCAACTTGATTGTCCGTCTGGACAAGGACGGACCGGCGAGAAGTCAGGTGGGAGAAAGCCTTGAGAGCCAGACGGATTGCTCTGAGCTCCAGGAAGTTGATCTGCTGCGCAGACTCCCACGAGGTCCAGAGACCTTGAGTACATGCCTCTTGGCAATGCGCTCCCCATCCCAGGAGAGAAGCATCGGTCGTCAGTACTTGAGCAGGCGGAGGAGATTGAAAAGGCATTCCGAGTACCAGGTTCGGCTGATGAAGCCACCACTGCAGAGAAGAGGCCAGCGGGCCGGAGATCTGCACTAAGTCGGCGAGGCCACCCGTGGCCTGTTGCCACTGCTTGCGAAGGCACCACTGAGCAGGCCGCATATTCAGGCGGGTGTTGGGGGTCACGTGGACGGTGGAAGCCATATGGCCGAGTAGTCTCAGAAAGCGCCTGGCCGAGACCAGAGACTGGCTGCGAAAACGGCTGGCTAGGTCCATGAGCCGCTGAGCTCTGTCGAGAGGCAGGAAAGCTCGCGCCTGAAGAGTGTGCAATCTTGCGCCGATGAACTCGAGATCTTGCGAGGGGAGCAAAGTGGACTTTGCGAAGTTTTACGACAAAGCCCAAGTACTGGAGAAGAGTCACAGTGCGGTGCGTGGCTTGTGCGACCTCTTGAGAGGACGATGCTCTGATGAGCCAGTCGTCTAGGCAAGGAAAGACCATAGAGGCCCTGAAGCCGGAGATAAGCCGCCACCACCGCGAGACATTTTGTGAAGACTCGTGGTGCGGAGGATAGGCCAAAGGGCAGTACTCTGTACTGGTAATGATTTCCTGCCACCACAAACCTTAGGTATTGGCGGTGGCTTGGGTGGATGAGGATGTGCGTGTAGGCATCTTTTAGATCCAAGGAGCATAGCCAATCTCCCTGCTGGAGGTAGGGCAGAAGGATTCCAAGGGTAAGCATCTTGAACTTCTCCCTCACGAGGAACTTGTTGAGGTTGCACAAGTCCAGGATGGGTCTGAGGCCTCCTGTTCTTTTTGGTATTAGGAAATACCTGGAATAAAAGCCTTGACCTCTCAGGTGGTGGGGCACCGGTTCCACAGCCTGTTCCTGAAGAAGACTTGCTAACTCCTGAAGGAGTAAGTCCCTGTGCAGAGGGAGTCGTGGAGGCTCTCCCGGAAAATAGGAGGGAGGGACCTGGTGGAAGTGGAGAAGATAGCCTTCTCGCACAACATGAAGCACCCAGGCATCTGATGTGATGTTGGACCACCTGTGGGCAAAGTGGACCAGCCGGCCTCCTGTGCTGGGAGAAACCAGCTGAGGGGGAGAGGCTATGTCGATGAAGTCAAAAACCCCCACCCTGCTGAGCAGGGGCCGGTGGTGCAGGCTTGGGGGCTTGCTGCCTACGGGACCCGTTACCCCGTCCCTTGGCCTGCTGACCCTGTTGGGGAGCTGAGGAGGCCTGATACTGAGGGTAGTGTTTATAGGCAGCCGCCTTCCTCGGGTAAAAGGACTTTTTTCCCGAGCCCTTCCTCTTTTGGGAAGGGGCAGAGGTCTTTCTAGAGAGCCTTGTTCTGGTGAGAGTTTCCGTCTCGATTTGCGCAGCCTTCTCAGCCATGGGCTTGCCAAATAGGTTCTCACCTCGGCAGGGGACATCGACCAACTTGTCCTGCACCCAGGGTTCAAGGTCAGACGACTGAAGCCAAGCCTGTCGGCGGGCACCGATGCCGGCTGCAGCCACTCGAGCCGATGCTTCAAAGCCATCATAGGCTGCTCGAGAAATGAACTTGGAGCATTCTCGAATTCCAGTGGACAAGGCTAGAAACCTCCGCAAAGGTTCCTCGGAAAGTCCAGCAGAGAATCCGGCTATCTCCTTAGCCAGGTCTCTAAGGTACATGCCCATGTAGAGCTGGTAGGTCTGGACCCGACAAGCAAGCATAGAGCCTTGGAAACACTTCTTACCGAGGCCATCCAGGTTGCGGGCCTCCCTGCCGGGAGGCACCGAGGAGTGCATCTTCTGGCTCTTGAGCCTATGCATGGCCGATTCCACCACCATGGAATGGTGCGGCAGTTGTGCCTTCTGGAAGCCAGGGCTCTTGCGGACTCGATAGATGGAATCGACCCGCTTGCTTAAAACCGGCGACGACGCCGGACTCTCCCACATGCGGAAGAGCAGTCGTTCCAGCATGGGAGGAACCGATACAGTAAAGTGCTCCTTTGCAGGAGAGTCGTACTGGAGGGCGTCGAGCTCTTCGGCTCGAGGTTCCTCCTCGGGATCCGCAGGGAAGGCCAAGGCCTTGGCCATATCCCTTACGAAGTCCAAGAACCGGGCGTCCTCCAGAGGGGACTGCTTCCGAGGTTCGGACTCAGGGGAGTCCGATGGGACACACCGAGTCCGAAAGGAATCAGGTGACTCTTCCTCCTCGGATTCCCAGGCCGACTCCGAGGAGGAGTCGATGGGGTCAGGTCGGGCGGGCGTAGATGCCGGCCGCCCTGACGCCGAGGGGGTCGGCGTCGGCGACCTTGGTCCCGAACGGGAGGCCGAGGGTGACCTCGACCGAGGATCGACTTGAGCCCGCATGGACTCGAGGATCGGCTCGGTCTCCGGGGTCGACTTAGACGTCGACGTCCTGGCGGTCAGGGCAGAGACGCCAGTGAGGCTAGCGATCAGTGCCTGCTGCTGGTCCATGAAGGCAGTCAGACTGCTCTCCAGGGCCGTCAACCTGAGTCCGAACTCAGGAGACCCAGCAGCCCCCGACTCGGGCCCGACGTCGGACCCCTCGGAGGCGAGTCCACGAGGACAACAGGACTTACCGGATCAGACGAGTCCTTCTCCAGACGAGGCCGTTTTGCGAGACGCTCCATCTCCAAAGACCCGGGACGGCTATCGGGGCTATGCAACCTGGCCCTCGCGGAACCAGGAGCGTTCACCGACGCCGCCCTCGTGGGTTTCGACTTCCGATGATGATCCCCTGAGGGAGACCCTCTGTCCGAGGAACTTCGACGGTGCTCAGAGCTAGAGCCTCTGGACGCTGAAGCCTCCGACGAGGTCCGGGTACGGGTGGGATCAGTGAAGATTCTTTACCGCTGATGCCGCCGACTCCGTAAAGCTTTGGAGGACATCTTGCTGCAGGCCCCACAGATCAGTTCTTCGTGATCTGGGCCTAGGCAGCGTAGACAATGATCATGTGTGTCAGTTAGAGACATATTTTTGTCACACTGAACACACCGTTTGAAGCCACTGGCAGCCATCGGGGGAAAAAGGGCCCCTGCGAGGTCAAAGGACCGGGCTGCCAGCGAAAAATCGAAGAAAAAACGAAACTGACAGAAAAGTCAGAAAAACCGAAAAACAAGGAAAAAAGGACTCGCAACCGGCGTCGCGAGTCCGGGCAGGAAAGAGACCGGCGTCGAACCGAAGAAAAACTTAAAATAATTGAAGAAAATCAACTTTTCTGCGGGGACTGTGAGACAACGTCTGTAGGGCTCCGCGGAAAAAAAGAAGACTGGCTAAGATGGCACCCTTGGGCGGGAAGGGGACCGCGCATGCGCGCTGCAATTCCCAAAGGCTTTCTTTGAAAGCTGGGGAAAATTGCTCCGCGAGGGCTCCGTCGGCGCCGACGTCACCCATATGTGAGGACTGACTTCCTGCTTGGTCCTGGAGAACCAGGAGTGCCCCTATAAACTCCAAGCATTGTGCTGGATGGATATGGGACGTTGAGTAGTTTACGACAAATCCAATTTGTTCCAGAGTGAGAATGGTGCGGGCCATTGCTGAGCCTCTGCAGTGGTGCTGCCATTTATAAGCCAGTTGTCCAGGTATGGGAAGACAAACACACTCTGGAGATGCAGGAAGGTGGCAACTACTACCAGGCATTTGGTGAAGACCCTTGGTGTGGAGGCCAGACTGAAGGGCAGAACCCTGTACTGATAGTGGCAGCCTCCTACCATGAAGCGGAGGTACTGCCAGTGCAGAGGGTGAATAAGGATGTGTGTATATTGTGATGAGGAAGCCCCTCAAGAAGAGATGGAAATAGGAGAAAATCCTGAGGAGGAAAGCAGTACTGCACTGAAAAGCAGGATTTTTACCTCAGAAATAAAAAAACACTCAGCTGATCTAAAACCACACCTCACCTTAGGGGAGGAGACAGGGCTAGTCACTGATTGGGCACGCCCAAGGGAGAGTCAGGGAGTGCACGGAAGTGAGGGCTTGTTAAATATGCAAGCAATTAGGAGAGAAGGAGAGTTACGAGGAGAGCTATCAGAGCTACGAGGGCCACAAGGGAGGCCACAGGAGGAGCTACCGAGGTCACAGAGTGAGCTACCGAGGCCACAGAGTGAGCTACGAGAGCTACTGGAGCTAAAAGGAAAGCCACAAGGGAGGCTACAGAGAAAGCCACAGGGTAACGGTTTGGATTACGACTTGAGTTGGAGAGAAAGGAGGAAAAAGCAGCCAGCACCTAAGAACCAAGCAGAACCTGGGAGCAGTGAACAGTGGTGCAAGGATTCACCCTGGAGGCACTCTCGCTACAAGGTAGAGCCTTTGGTTAAAGGAGCTAGCAGGCTTGATACCTGGAATAAAGGCAGCTGGAAGCACAGCACTAAAAGCCAAGGCAATAGCAAAGGAAGCTACGGGGAAATTGTTCAGCCTGACGTTTACCTGAAGAGCACAGGAACTAATGATAAGCAAGCTAAATTACAAACCCTGAAAGTCAGCAGGAGAAAAGGTACCAATGCTTATTTAAAGGACTTGGAAAAAGGTAAAGCTGATATTTCTTGCTATGACCGCTTGTTTAAGAAATCTCCTGAATGTGTTAAACCCCTATTTATTTATTTATTTATTTAACAGCTTTTATATACCGCACTTTTGATATCAGCGCGGTTTACATTTTAACGAATTTTGTACTTAAACATAAAACAAATGTTAAGTTTACAGAGAACAGGGAATAAAAACATGGATAACAGGGATTAACAATTAACAGATATTTTCAATTATTTACAATAGGTTCTTAAATGCTCGAGCTCTAAAGGTAGGGTTTGTGAGGCTTGGTCTAGATCAAGTGGTAAGGTTTCGGGAGCTTATTTGACTAGCCGTGATCAATGGTCTGTGTGTGAGGGGGGTCAGTATATTGTGAGAAGTGTTGTAGGAAGAGATGTGTTTTTATGGATTTTCTGAACTGGGACAGGTCTTTTTGTGATCTAATACTAGGTGGAAGCGTGTTCCAGCATCTAGGGGCGAAGGAAGAGAATGCTCTTAAAGTGGTTGTTTGAGTGAGTTTTTTGCTGTCCTTTGGGACTGTTAGCATGTTCTCTGTTACAGAGCGTCTAGATCTGGTGTTCTGTGTGTGATGGAGGAGATCAGATAAGGAGGATGATGAGATATGGTGGAATGCTTTGAAGGTCAGGATGAGAGCTTTGTATAAAATCCTGCAAGCTAGTGGGAGCCAGTGGAGGTCAAATAGGATGGGAGTAATATGTTGGCTTTTTGAGGATCCATGAAGAACTCTGGCCGCTGTATTCATGGCCAATTGAAGCGGGTTTAGAGTACTCTTGGGTAGGCCATGAAGAACGATATTTGCATAGTCAAAATGAGGAGTGACTAATGCCTGGAAGGTTGTACGGAAGTCAGATGGTTCAAGCATAGGTCTGAGGTGTCGAAGAGTCCTGATTTTGTAGTAAATGGCTTTTACAGTATTTTTTATGTGATCTTTGAATTCAAGTCGCTGGTCAAGTATAACACCCAGATAACGTATTGAGGTTTTGAGTGGTAGATCAGCATCTCGTGTTCTTAGAGTTGGTGGGGGAGAGAAGTCTTTGTTTCTAGTGACAATCAGGACTTCGGTTTTTTTAAAATTGATTCTGAGGTTTTGTGAGAGTAGCCAATCTGATATCGAGTTGAAGCAGGTGATTAGTGTAGTGTAGTCAGGTTTTAATATATTAATTGGAGTGAATAAGAGCACGTCATCTGCGTAGATAAGACATGATATTCCGAAAGAGCGGGAGATGTTGCAGAGAGGTTGCATATAGATGTTAAATAGAAGGGCTGAAAGGGAGGAACCTTGCGGGACTCCTTGCTTCTGATGAAAAGGTTGAGATGTGGTATCACCAGTCCGTACTTGTTGCCAACGATCTTCTAGGTAAGATCTGCACCAATTCAGTGCCGTTCCTTGAATTCCTTTTTCGTGGAGCCTGGTGAGTAGTTGTTTGTGGTCAACAGAATCAAAAGCTGCTGCTATGTCTAGGAAGATCATGGCGACTCCATTTCTGATATTGTCTGTTGTATTAATGAGTGTGTTCAATAGGGAAGTTAGGAGGGTTTCGACTCCGTGGGCTTCCCTGAAGCCATGTTGGTTTGGATCTAGTGGGGCCTCGGAATCAATGTGTTGTTGAATTTGTCTGAGAACGACTTTTTCTAGGATCTTGGCTAGTAGAGGAATGCTTGAAATTGGGCGATAGGAGTCTTCCTTTTTCGGATCCAGTTTGTTGTTCTTCAGTAAGGGACGGATGGAGGTGTGCTTGAGAGCTGTTGGAAATATCCCGGATCTAAGGGACTGGTCAGCTAATGCTGATATGTATGGGCTAAGTTGTGTTTTAAGTGATTTGATCCAGAAGGCTGGACATGGATCATTTGGAGCTGTAGTGGCGTTGATGGATGTAATAATTTCTTCAATAGACTTTGGAGTTGGAGATGAGAAATTATTGAGTATGAATTGGACGTTGGAAGGTTGCTTGGTTACATTTGTGGTTGCTTCAGTGATCTTGATTGCCTTGGATTGGATGTAATCAGCATATAGTTGTGGGTGTATATATTCCTGTTGTGGTGAGGGAGGTTCAGTGGTTAGGGATTTTACTATTTGGAAGAGATCTCTTGGTTTGTTGAGGGAACGGCTAAGTAGCTTTGTATGGTGTTCTCTTCTCTTTTCCCAGGTTAGCTGGCGATGGGACTTCAAGTTGGCTAGGTAAATGGACTGGTCATGAGGGTTTAGGGAGTGTCTCCATTTCTTCTCTAGTCTCCTCAGTTGTTGTAGGGAGGTTCGTAACTCTGAGGAGAACCATGGTGCGTTCTTTTTCTTGGTGATAGAAGAGGTGGTAGAGGTTTTATCATGTGTAGTGGTAGGTTGCGCTGATAGTCGAAGAGCATTGTTCCAGTTTGATACAGTGTCATCGATGTTGTTAGGTATAGTGGAGAGTTTTGGCATGGTAAGGGAGGTGATTGTGTCCATGTTGAGAGGTTGGAATCTTGCTGGTTTTGGTGGTGGGTAAGCATCAGGTGACTTGTTTGGAAATTCGGTAGATGGAATGATGAATGAGATAAGTTTGTGATCAGACCAGGGGACTGGGGTTGATAGGGGTTCGGGTTGGTTTATCAGATTCGGGTGTGCTGATGGTGCAAATATGAGGTCAAGGAGATTTCCTTGTTTATGAGTGGATGTTTTTACAATTTGATCGTAGTGTAAGTTAATCATGGCATCAAGGAAGGAGGTGGACACTGAAGGTGGTGTGGAGGCAAGGTTAAAATCTCCAAGGATCCAGTTAGGTTTGTTGATATCCGATGGGTTGATGGCAATATCAATTATGGTTGAGAGATCATCAGCTGGAGCATTTGGGGCTCTGTAGATGAGGTTTATGGTGTTGCTATTATTGGAGATGGATAGCGTATTTGTGTGGTTTGTGGCATTGGTAAATATCACGTGATATTTCAAATCTGTTCTTGCTATTATGCAAACTCCTCCTCCCTTTCTGTTTTCTCTGTTGCAGGTATAGATGGTGTAGTTAGGTGGGGTAAGATGGTTCATTAGGACATTGTCGGTATTAGAAAGCCATGTTTCTGTGATCAGTAGGATGTCTAGTGTGAGGTTTGATATAAGGTCAATGATAGCTGGCCATTTGTTGCGGGCTGAACGTGCGTTAATGAGAGCACACTTGAGATTCTGTGGAGTAGTTCTTGGATTTGGTTTCTTGTTGTTTGTATTTTGAAGAGTTACATATAGACAGTAGTTGTGCCTACTATAGTATATGCTTTGTGGATAATTTTGATGGGGTTTCCTATTACGGGTTTGGTGAATAGGTATGGGGTTGATATCAGATGTTAGAGCAGAGGAAATATGTAGTATGCAAGAGAGGATGGAGAGGAGCAGGAGTGGACAAGTAATGGTAGCCATGGTGTAATTCTGGGATGGTAGAGAGGGTGTAGGTGCTTTGACTTGAGTGCTACTGGCCACAGTAAGAAGTGAATGTTACTGACCACAGTAATAATTGAGTGCAACAGTATAAAGGAGAGACACTGGCAACAGTGATAAATTGCTACTGTAATGTTGATTGTGTAGCTTTGTGTAGTTGAGCTTATTGTGTTGGTAAAATTAGTAGCAAATTTTTAGTAACATTTGTAGGGGGGGGGGTCTAGCAACAATAGTCTTGGTAAGACTTTAACAATGATATCTAGATGTGTGGGAAGACTGTGATAAATTTAGGAACAGTTACTAGCAACAGGATTTATGACATCTACTGGCAACAGTAATACAATAGAAATCAGGCAGTTGTTATAAATGATTGCAGGCAGCAAGAGGAGTTAGGCAGTGGTTGTAAAAGACTTACTAACAATAGTAGGTATGTATCAGTGGTGAGACAGGCAGTGTTGAATGACTTACTGGCAACAGTAAAAGTCAGACGGTTATAAATGAATTACAGGTAGCAGGAGAGGTTAGGCAGTGGTTATAAATGGCTTACTAACAATAGTAGGTATCAGTCAGTAGTTACAGGCGGTTAAGCAATAGTCTTTTAGGGTGATATATCAGTATAGGCTGGTTCAATGTCGAGTATACTTGCTGCGTTTGAGTTTGTAGCTGGAAGGATGATGATATGCGAGCTCAACCCTAGGGGAGCTCCAGCCGAAGAGGAAGTAGTGATTAGGCGTTGTTATGTTGTCTTCCGTGTCTCTGTTTAGTTCTTGTGTGTTCCTTATGGTCCTTAGTCTGGTTTCCACAGGGTGTTGCCTGGTGTTGCAGGAGGAGCAGTCTTGTAGGCTAGGCGGGCTGGTTTGTTGCTGCCGCGTGGTGATCAGTATAGGAGTAATAACCGAAGAAGTAAGAGCTAAGAGCCAGGGGAGCTTACTCTACACGATTGTCCTTGGCGTCACCCTCTTTCGGTGCACAGGCGATCAGAGTTGTTGCCTTGGTCTCCTGTCGTGCCACTCCTAAGGGCCACGCCAAAGGGCCCTCTGGCGAGGCCCTCAGGCGCGGGCCCGCCAGGCGCGGGCGCGCCCGATGGCGCGAAGCTTAAATAGGCTGAGGACTTACCCCGATTGGGTATCGCTGGTCCGGAGGCCCCTCCCGCTGCTCGTAGCTCGATCCCCAAGGAAGGGGAGAGTTGCTGGTAGTGGCGGGGGTTTAAGGGGCCTGCGCCCGATGGCGCGAAGCTTAAATAGGCTGAGGACTTACCCCGATTGGGTATCGCTGGTCCGGAGGCCCCTAAGAACAAACCCAGCATATTCACTGAGTGATAAGTGGGGGAAGGGATTTACCCACACGGAGAGCTGTTGTTTGGACAAGGACAGCATAGCTAATTACCCTGAGCTAAGAGTCCTAAGTAAACGTTTGCCTGAAAGGAAGGAAGGCTATCAGCCTGAAAACGTGCCTAAACAAGCTGAATTACTTCTTGAGCAGTTTAGGGAGTTTCTGGAGGAAAGGGCAGCACTTGCTAAGAACCCTAGTCAGGATTCAAATGACCAGGAGGAAGATATGCAACTAGACGTATGTCTGCCCTTAGCAGAGTTGGATTTAGCCATGGACTGTTCTGCTTGTGTTATAGAGGATAACCATGAAAAAGAGCATTGAAACTATCTGGAGTAATATAGTATAAAGTTTGCCATACCTGCTGCCACTGTGAGAGAACCTTATGAATGTTTTAATAAGCTTGATCACACGGTAAAGCTGAGAAGCCATGCGGTTTGGAAAACACTGGTTTCAGTTCATTTGAAGGATCACCTGATTGCCTAACCTGAGCCTGAAAAGGAACTGTGAAACAGCTGTGCAGAGCTGTGTATTTGTTACAACTTCTGTGTGTTTGTTTTCAAACTTTTTTGTTGGATGTGCATTTCTTTTGCGTCTGAAAACACTGAGCTTTAATGCGCTGGAATAAATCCTCATAAAAGAAATTTTCTTGCCTGCCTTTTTCTGCTCGAGTCACAACTACAAGTCAGCCCTACAGGAGGCCCAGCAAACTACATTGCCCAGAACCCCTGGGGCCAAGTGTTACTGCGCCACCCCTGAAGGGCATCTAAAAGGCCGTCCCTACCTGTAAGCTCTTGGGCCCAGGTAGCATGGGCGTCGCAATATGCATCTTTTAGTTTCAAGAAGCATAGCCAGTCTCCCTGCCGGAGGTGACAGAAACGTTCCAAGGCACAGCATCTTGAATTTCTCCTTTACCAGGAACCAGTTGAGGTCTCGCAGTTCCAGGATGGGCCGAAACACCCCTGTCCTTTTGGGGACCAGGAAGTGCCAGGAGTAGAACCCTTTGCCCCTAAAGTGGAGGGGGATGGGTTCCACCGCACTGTCTGTCATAACATTTACGAGTTCCTGCTGAAATAGGTCCTGGTGAAGGGGATGCATCAGAAGCTCTCAAGAAGAATGGCGGAGGCGCCCGTTCGAGGTGGAGGAGGTACCCCTCTTCTTCACTATCTGCAAGGCCCAAATATCGATGATGATGGTGGGCCAGCTGTCAGTGAGACACCCCCTCCCCCCGTGTGCTGTGGAGCAAGCCATTCTGGGGACAGAGAGGCCATGCCACAGGAGTCAAAAGCACCCCCAGGTTGCACCTGAGGCAAGTTCTGGAGCTTGGGGACCTTAGGCTTTACAAGGGCTGTGCCCTTGCCCCTTGGCCTCCTGGCCCTGTTGGGGAGCTGGGAGGGCTGAGTGATGAGGGTAGTTTCCATAAGCTTTCCTCTTTTTCGGGTATAGGGGCTTTTTACCCAAAGCCTTCCTTCAGGAAAGATCAGCAGTCTTCTTACAGAGCCTGGTCCTGGTCATGAACTCGGACTCCAGTTCAGCAACCTGTTCCGTCATGGATTTGTCAAAGAGGTTCTCTCCCCAGCAAGGTTCATCGACCAACTTGTCCTGGTACCCATTGCTCCAAGTAAGAAGACTGTAGCCAAGCATGGCAGCAAGCACTAATGCCTACCACTGCTACTCTAGCTGCCGACTCAAAGCCATCATAGGCTGCTCGTCATAAATTTGGAGCACTCCGTGACTGTGGAGACCAAGGTCTGGAATTGCTGAAGAGGTTCCTTGGAGACACCAGCTGAGAACCCGGCAAGTTCCCTCGCCATGTCCCACAGGTATATGCCCATGTACAGTTCGTAGGCCTGAATCTGGCTGATGAGCATCGAGCCCTGGAAGAACTTCCAGCCCATGGTGTCCATGGCGTAGGCCTCCCTATCCTGGGGCATCAAAGAGTGCATTTTCTGGCTCTTGAGCTTATGCATGGCCAACTCCACCACCATGGAGTTGTGAGGCAGTTGAGCTTTTTGGAAGCCAGGGCTCCTGCAGACAAGGCACAGAGTCCAGCCGCCTGCTCACAATGGGAACCAAGGCCGGGGTCTCCCACATATGGAAGAGCAGTTGCTCCAGGATAGAGGGAACAAGCAGCATGAGGGCCTCCTTGGGGGGAGCCTTGTACTGGAGGATTTCAAGTTTCTCCGCCCAAGGCTGCTCCTTGGACTCGATGGTTAAGGCAAAGGCCTTCGCCATATCTCTCACAAAGTCCAAGAAGGCCAGGTGCTTGGGAGAGGACTGGTGCCAGGCCTCTGGAGGGGAAGGTCCAAGGGCACATCTCCATGGAGCCGGGTGTCTGGGGACTCGTCCTCGGTCTCCCAGTCTGACCTGGAGTCAGAGGCGATCGAGTGTCCTCTGGGCCTCGGGCTGGGGCCCCAGCCCCGAGGTCCTGGGAGTCCCGATGCTCCTGTGCTCCTAGTTGGGTGCATGGTGGAGTGAAGTCCTCGATCCTGAATGGAACCGGGATCAGGCCCGAGGAGTCTCTCGAGGCCAATGGCACTCAAGGATCAGCTCCACCTATGGGGAAGCCCTCGCTGTGGAGTTGCTGGTGGTCAGGAGTGATGACCAGAGGAACCGGGCCAGAGCCCACTGTTGGGCCATGAAGGCAGACAAACTGTGTTCCAATGCCGCCATCCGGGCCTCGATGCCAGATGGCTCCACAGCCACCTGCGCAGACACAGAGGTCCTCGGGCCTGACACCGGCGCTTTCGGGGGGGGTCCTAGAAAAGGATGGTCTCGGAGGACAGAGATCAATCCCTGTACATTGATGGCATTTTTTCCCACAGTGACAGCTTCAAAGGCTGCTTCCAGCCATCACCCTCGGCCTCGTGTCAAGGGCTCCATGGCCAGATGGCTAGGTGCCATGGGACTTCTCCACAATCCCAGACTCCATACCCAAGGAGGCCATCAAAAATGTCAGGCTCTTTGAGGGGAGTTCCTTCCTGAAGGAGCTCCGGATCGATGCTCCGTGACCTTGAGGCTCCAAGGCAGCATGGCTGCCGCACAAAGTTGAAGTCTCCATGGCAGCCCTCAAGGGCACTGGTCCTGCAGATGGCTCCGGGGCTATCTTATGAAAAATAAACTCATGCTGCTTCTTGCAGCCTTCTGAGAGCCTTGGGGGTCACCTGCTTAAAGAGACAACACGCCAAGGCATCATGATCCGGCTCGAGGCACCGAAGGCAACAATCATGCGGATCCATGCGTGACATATCATGAGTGCAAAGGTCGCAAGGCTTGAAGCCACTGACCAAAGCCATGGTAGGGAAGATGGTCCCCGCAAGGTCAAAGATTCCTTGGCCCGGCCAGAAAGGGCACATAAACCCACACACCAGAGGAAAAACTCCTCGAAGGAGAAAAAGAAAAGAACCCAAAGAAAAACACAACACCAAAGGTAAGCGTAATCGGGAGGGCACTGATACGCGATTGGAGAAAATGCAAGAAAAAAAATCAACTTTTTATGGGTGGGAACTGGCATACGTCCAAAGGGCTCCATGGAAAAAAGGAGAGTGAGGCAAGATGGCACCCTTAGGTGGGAAGGGGACCACACATGCATGGTACATCTCCCAAAGGCTTTCTTTGAAAGCTGGGGAGATGTTATCGCATGACTCCATCAGAGCCAACATCATTCATATGTGAGGACCGACTTCTTGCTTGTTCCTGAAGTACCAGCTTCTCAAAGTCCACCCCAAACAAAAGTAGCCCTTGGAAGATGAGCTGAGTTAACTGGGATTTGAAGGATGAATCTGCCACCCAACGGTGGAGCCATATCCAACATCATGCCAGTTGACAGTGGATGAAATTATACATAGCATCTGACAAGAAAGCCGTAGCTGACTCCAAGAGGAGGGTAATATCTTCTGGCGCAAGGGACTGAATCCAATGGAGCAGGGTCCAAGTTGTTAGACCCGCACACACCGCCAACAGAAGGATAACAGCGAGGGCTGTAAACAGATTTCTCAAGATAGAGTCTACCTTATGATCCAGGAGTCCTTCAGGGCTATTCCGCCCTCCACTAGAATAGTGGTCCCCTTCGTAATGCTGTAACCTGTGCATCCTCTTCTGCTATGTTAGACCACGTGACATGCTCATCCTGAGGCAGGGCATAAAGCCTCCTGCAAACTTGCAGCCCTTCCACTATTAGTCAGAAAAGGCCCACTCCAAGCAGACCATGCTCTTGATAACCTCTGGAAAAGGAAACGTCATCTTGGACTTCCAAAGCCCTGCATGAGAGGGTGGATCTGCAATCTTTGTTCAGCCACAGCAAGGTTGACCAAATTTAGGGTGGAAGACACCTGAGCATTCAGGGCCACCAATTCATCCTTCCTGAACAGGCAAACACCACCAGACTCGTGATCTTAAGAGTGGGAGGACTATTCATCCTCCAAGTTAGAATCAGTATTCGATGCACTGGGACTGAACGCCTGACCCTTTTCAGTTGACCAGAATCTCCTGAATCCAATTGTTAGTGAGAGCGCTTAGAAGGTGGGGACCAAGCTGGACATAGATTCGCCTGAGCATGCAGAAAGAGATCAAGAGGATCTGGAAGCTGCAGGGTCCATGTTGCCATGCCAGTAAGGAGAAAAAACTCAGGGGAGGACAACCCAACAACCCAGGAGCTCACCACTGGCCAGATGGGCCACCACCAGGGGGGACAACAGATAATCACTCTTTCCTCAAGGGGGAACATCCAGAGGAGAGACCACTGAGATGGTAGACCTGATGATTATCCTTCTTGAGGTCAATGTCTGCTACAGATGGCAATGAAGATGATTAGGCCAGAACACTCATTTCCCTTTGTTGTGAAGGGTAAGATGGACCCTTCTAAAGGTGCATCTGAGGCCTCTATGCAAGTTGAGCAGATACCAGAATCCAGCAATGAGACTAGCCACTTTCTGTAGATGAGGCAGCGCTTCTTCGAAGACAGCATAAGCGCTCTGCTTATCAGCAAATTAGGCAACACAGTCAGATGGCGCACTATGACGGCACATTGCACCATGCGCTAAT
Source organism: Ichthyophis bannanicus (assembly GCA_033557465.1). Taxonomy (NCBI): domain Eukaryota; kingdom Metazoa; phylum Chordata; class Amphibia; order Gymnophiona; family Ichthyophiidae; genus Ichthyophis; species Ichthyophis bannanicus. The sequence goes on from CM066038.1 coordinate 294,994,941, forward strand.
ATCGCATGGACAGGATTCCGCACGCTAAGACCACATGGATAGGCCATGAGCGCTAACGCCATGTGGACCAGAGTCGCCTGTCAGAGGCCACTTAAGGACACCATACACCAAAGCACGCACTAGGAAAGCCATGGAAAGTGCATGGCAAAGCACAGGAAGCGCAGACAACGCACACTTGCAGATAGGTCTTTACTGAAAATGATGTAGGGAAGTTACCCATGACTGAAGTGGTATTTAAAGGTGATGCATTGGAAGAATTGAAAAAAATATTGATAAACCGAGAAGATGTTTTACAACTATTTGATAAACTAAAGAGTAGCAAATCACCTGGACTGGATAATATACATCTGAGGGTGTTGAAAGAACTGAAATATAAGATTGCAGACTTATTATAGTAATCTGTGAACTATCATTAAACTCATCTGTAATACCTGAAGATTGGCGAATGGCCATGTAATGGCAATTTTTAAAGAGTTCCAGGGGTGATTTGGGAAACTACAGACCGGTGAGCCTGACATCAGTACTGAGCAAAATGGCAGAAACCATTATAAAGAACAAAATTACTGAATATGTAAATGGTCATAGTTTAATGGGAGAAAGCCAACATGGATTTAGCCGAAGAAAGTCTTGTCTTACTAATCTGTTATATTTTTTGAAGGTGTGAAGAAACAGGTAGACAAAGGTGAGCAGGTCGATATAGTGCATCTGGATTTTCAGAAAGCCTTTGACAAGGTACCTCATGAGAGACTCTTGGTGAAATCAGAGTCATGGGATAAGAGTCAGTGTACTATTGTGGCTCAGGAACTGGTTAAAAGATAGAAAGCAGAGGGTAGGGTTAAATGGCCAATTTTCCCAATGGAGAAAGGTGAATAGTGGAGTACCTCAGGGATGTGGCTGGGTCCACTGCTTTTCAACATATTCGTAAATGACCTGGAAATGGGAATAACGAGTGAGATAATCAAATTTGCAGATGACACAAAATTATTCAAAGATGTTAAAGCCAAAGAGGATTGTGAAAAATTGCAAGAGGACCTTGATAAATTGGAAGACAAGACGTTGAAATGGCAAATGAAATTTAATGTGGACAAGTGCAAAGTTATGCACCTAGGTAAGAGCAACCCAAACAACTATGGTTACATGATGCAAGGTTCCACATCAGGAACCACCATCCAGGAAAAAGATTTAGGCGTCATCGTGGATAAGATGTTGAAACCCTTCGTCCAGTGTACAGTGGCGGACAAGAAGGCAAATAGAATGTTAAGAATTATAAGGAAAGGAATGGAGAATAAAATAAAGGATATTATAATACCTCTGATTTGTTCCATGGTGCGACCGCACCTTGAATATTGTGTGCAATTCTGGTCGCCATATCTTAAAAAGGATATAGCGGAATTAGAAAAGGTAAAAGAACCACCAACTCTGAGGGGAGGCTTAAAGGTTAGGGCTCTTCAACATGGAAAAGAGATGACTAAGAGGAGATATGATAGAGGTCTTTAAATTAATGAAGGGAGTGGAATGGGTAAACATAGATAGATTGTTTACGCCATCAAAAAGTAGAAAGACTAGAGGACATGCAATGAAGCTACAGTGTAACTCATTTAAGACTAATAAAAAAATATTTTTTCACTCAACACGTAATCAAACTCTGGAATTCATTACCGGAGGATGTAGTAAAAGCTGTTAGTGTAGCTGGGTTCAAAAAAGGTTTGGAGGAAACGTCCATAAGCCGTTATTAAAGAGGCCCCGGAAAATCCACTGCTTGCCCCAATACAAGCATTGTGGAACCTGTATTCTTTTTGGGAAACTGTTAGGTATTTGTAACCTGGATTGGCCACTGTTGGAAACAGGACACTGGGCTTGATGGTCCTTGGTCTGACCCAGTAAGGCATATCTTATGTTCTTACAAGGCCCAAAGCAGGATGATAAAATGAGGAAAATAGTTAAGAAAAAACTAAAAGGAGCAACTAAAAAGGTTTACATTTAATTTCATTTTATTGGATATTTTCCTGCGCTTACAATAAGCCCAAAGCAGGATACAAAAGCACCCCCTCCCAATTCAATAATAAAAAAAATACAAGCAGATCAATGTATTAACATCACAGCAGCAGCAGTAGAAGCATCCTCAAACCACCCACCAATTGTTCAGCCATCCTGAGGGAATAGAAACCTTCCTATATCCCATAAGATCATCAGGAATCTGATGTCAACCAGCAACCCATTTCATAAAAAAAGGCAACAAGCATACCAGTGCCCTGGCCCACAACCGAACCAAGTGGAACAATCTTGCACTGGGGAGAACTAAAAAATGGGTACCTGAGACCGAGTAACCTGGGAAAGATTATACACCTGAAAATGGGCCAGCAAATAACCCAGACCGAATGAGTGAAATATTCTAAAAGCTTAAATTTAACATGTAGAACAACAGACAACCAAAGCAGAGCCTCCAAGATAGGCGTCACATAATCCTTAACCCTAGCCCCGAGTACTAACTTGCAGCGCATTGCAAATTTTCAGCCTCAAAAAACCCCACAATGACTGGACAGTGGACAAGTATAATCATAAAAAAACAAAACAAAAAAAAACAGTGGATTGCAATGGAAGGAAATGTTTTATTCAATAAATTAAAATCAGCCAAGGCCCGACACAGGAACCCATAGCATCACAAAAAAACTGATAAATCCCGATCACACATCCAGTAGGACATTGGGTGTATTTTTCCTACATAATTTCATATTTCATTTGCACAACTTTATGTTTTTATTGACTGTTTTCAATGTATTAAACATATATATCTATATGTATTTATAAAGTTTTTATTATGGGTTAAATTATTAATTAATCTATTAAATTCATTTATATATATGTTTTTATACTTATATTTTATATTTGTTTGGTTCTGATTTGTTTGCTTGTTTTTTAAGTGAGTTTATCATGAATACTTTTTATATTACTTATATGTTTTATACTTCATTCTTAGTCCCGTTTTATGATTGATATTATGTTAATGTATTTTGTTTATTATTTATTTTGTGTTTAGCCATTTAGACCCTGAAGAAGGTGTTTGCGAAACATGGCCTGTGTCGGGCCTTGGCTGATTTTAATTTATTGAATAAAACATTTCCTTCCATTGCAATCCACGGTTTTGTTTGGTTTTTGGTATTGCACGTGGATTTGTGCTTCCTTGTTGGACTCTACGGTCAAGCATAATCATATCCCATTGATCAAGTAACTGCTGCACCCTCTGCAGCTGGCTAAGGTAAAGAGAAATTAGACTTATCTGATAATTGTTGTTCCTTGAGGAACTCCAGTCCGGTCCCTCACCACTGGGTAGTGCACCTCCTCTCGCAGCATGGAGACTGGGCATGTCAGAATTCTGAAGCCACCTGCACATATACTGCTGACACCTCCCACCAGCTCCCAGTGACCTAATGACAAAGCAGACTCAAAGGAGCAACACATAAGTAGCTATACTAACAAGAAAATACAACCACTAAAACTTTGTACAAACTTAACTGACCCTCTGAAAGAGGATAACTTCTCCATTCCTCCACGAAGGAAGATGAATAAAACAAGAAACAGCACAAAGAACACGCAGAAGAGTAGACAAGAAGAAAAGGAACCTTCATTGTGTGAGAAAAGTAAATACTTACTCTTCGACCGGTCGGTCCGCAACTAAAATCACAAAAAACGATAAAACCCCGGGTGGGAATCGTGACTGGACTGGAGTTCCTCAAGGAACAACAATTAGCAGGTAAGTCTAATTTCTCTTTCCTTATTGTCCCTCCAGTCCAGTCTCTCACTGCTGGGATGTAACAGAGAAGTACACTAATGGGAGGGACCTACCCAACCGGACTGCAAAACTGCCAACCCGAAACAGGCATCCCCAGCCGCCTGGACATTGAGCCGGTAATGTCTACTGAAGGTATGCAAGGAGGACCATGTGGCTGCCTTGCAAATTTCAATTGGCGGAACCAAACCATGTTCCGCCCATACCGCCGCCTGAGCTCTTGTGAAATGAGCCCGCAAGCCTAAGGGAACTTGACGATCTTGCAAGATATAAGTTGACACTATCGTCTCTCTGATCCACCTAGAAATGGAAGCCTTGGCTGCCACTTCGCCTCTACGCGGACCACCAAAAAAAACAAATGCTCAGATTTGCGAAAGGACTCTGAAACCTTCAAATAATGACGGAGAACTCTCTTTACGTCCAACAAACGCAAACTACGGTCAGCCACGCTGTCCCCTAAGGACCTCAACACTGGTAAGGACACTGACTAATTCACATGAAATGGCAAAACCACCTTCGGTAGAAAGGAAGGAACAGAATGCAAAACCACTTTCTCCCGAAAAAAAGTCAAAAATGGTTCTCTAAAGGACAAAGCCTGTCATTCTGAAACTCGATATGCAGAACAGATTGCTACCAGAAAGACTGTCTTTAGAGTCAGATCTTTAATGGAGGCCTGATTCAAGGGTTCAAAGGGCTGCCTCGTCAATGCCCCCAAAACCAAATTGAGATCCCACGGAGGAATCACTACCCTGCGTGGAGGCCGCAACCGAGACACCGCCCTCAGGAAACGCAAAACATCCAGATGAGAACCCAAGGAGACCCCATGAATCTTTCCACGATAACAAGAAATAGCCACCAACTGCACTCTCAAAGAGCTGGCTGCTAGCCCCTTATCAAAACCATCCTGTAAGAATTTCAAAACCATCGGAATTGATACTGTAGAAGGACGCACCTGTTTGACCATACACCAATCTTCAAAAATACACCAGACGTGAATATAAGCTAAGGAAGTTGACCTTTTCCTGGCCAAGAGTAAAGCAGAAATTACTGCACTAGAGTACCCCTTCTTCCTTAGCCTCACCCTTTCAATGGCCAAGCCGTAAGCGAGAACCAAGCCACCTGAGGCATGCGAAGAGGACCCTGCAAAAGGAGATCCTCCCAAGTCGGTAACTGCCACGGCTGTCCATCGAGAAGACGCACCAAGTCTGCGTACCACGGATGACGTGGCCATTCCGGAGCGATTAAAATTACGCATCCACGATGTGCTTCGATGCGGTGAACCACCCAGCCTATGAGGGCCCATGGAGAAAAGGCAAATAGGAGACCCTGCGAGGGACACTGTTGCAGTAAGGCATCCAGACCCTTGGACATCCTTTCCCGTCTCCTGCTGAAGAAGCGGCTGACCTTGGCCGACTGAAAAGTCGCCATGAGATCCATTATGGGCATTCCCCACTTGCTGACTAACTGTGCAAAGACTTCCGGATGAAGCTCCCACTCTCCGGGATCCACTCGAACTCGGCTGAGGTAATTGGCCGTTACATTGTCCGATCCCGCTATGTGCGCCGCTGACAGAGCCTGAAGCCGAGGCTCTATTCATTCGAACAGGGCTTCCGCTTCCTCCTCCAGAGCTGCGCTGCCCTGCCCCCTTGCCGACTGAATGCCACCGCGGAGGCATTGTCTGAGAGAACTCAAACTGCGCGACCCCGCAAACTGGACTCAAAAGCGCGAAGTGCCAGAGCAACTGCTTGCAACTCCAGCCGGTTGATCGAAAACTGGACCTCCTGCACGCTCCATATCCCCTGCATGAAGAGCCCCCCGCAATGAGCTCCCCACCACGCCAGACTGGTGTCTGTCAAAACGGGAACCCACTGTGGCTGCTTGAGAGGCATGCTCACCGCCAAATTCTCCGGACAAAGCCACCACTGAAGAGACGCTCGGACCCGCAATGGACAGGGAAGACGCTTGTTCAGAGAATCTCTCTGGTGAGACCAGCGACGGAGCAGAGACCTCTGCAAGGGGGGCATGTGCGCCCTGGCCCAAGATACTACTTCCAACGCAGCTGCCATCGCTCCCAGCACATGAAGATACTGCCACGCCAACGGCACCGGATGCTTCAAAAAAACTGCGCACCAAGAACCGCAGCCCTTTGGCTCAGAGCTCTGACAGGAACACCACTCCGACCCGCGCGTCGAACTGAACCCCCAAATATTCCAGACTCTGAGAGGGTACCAACTGGCTCTTGGCGATATTGACCATCCAGCCGAGACTTTGTAGGAGCTGTACCATCCTGACTGTAGCACGCACACTCTCAGTTCGGGACTTCGCTCAAATCAACCAATCGTCAAGATAAGGGTGAACCAATACACCCTTCGCTGTGAAGGTCCGCGGAGCCGTTGCCAAGCTGAATGGCAAGGCCTAGAATTGAAAATGACCCCATGGCACCGCAAACCTTAAGAACCACTGATGATCCAGCCTGATTGGAATGTGCAGATAAGCTTCGGTGAGATCGAGAGACGTCAAAACTCTCCCTGTCATACCGCCACTATTACAGAACGCAATGTTTCCATGTAGATATGCGGCACTCGAAGACATCGATTCACGTCCTTGAGGTCGAGAATTCGACGAAAAGCCCCATCTTTCTTTGGCACCACAAAATAAATGGAGTATTGACCGCAACCGCACTGCTCTTGTGGGACCAGTATGACAGCTCCCAGCTGCAGAAGGTGCGACAGAGTCGCCTGTACTGCCAACTCCTTGTTCCGTCCCCTGCAAAGGGAGAGAACAAAAGAGTTGCCTACCAGTCGGGTGAACTCGAGGGAATAGCCTTCTCGAATGACCTCCAAGACCCATTGGTCGGATGTTATCTGGACCAAGGCTGGGAGAAAAACCCGAAGTCGACCCCCCATGGGCTGAATCCCTACCTGGGTCCCCCTAGTTTCAATGCGCTTTCTTAAAACTGGCGGAAGAGGGACTGGCGAAACCTCTGCCCGCTCCTCGGAAACCTATAAAACCTTAACCTCGAAAGGGGTATCTTCCTCTTTGAAAACCTCCCAAACGTGAGGTCCGAAAATGCCTAAAATCCTGAGACTGACCGCTCGCAACTGCTCTGGTCCGCCCCGGCTTTGGCTTATCTTCCGGTAATCAACCTCCTTTTGACTCCCCCAAATCCTTGACCAGCTTGTCAAGATCTTCACCGAATAACAGCTTCCCCTTAAAAGGAAGCTTGCTTAGCCTTGACTTGGAGGAGCTAGCCGCTGCTCAATTTCTTAGCCAAAGATATTGAGGTGCTGCCACCAGCAAAGCCATGCTATTGGCCAAACCTCTGATCAGGTCATAATGGACATTGGCTAAGTAAGCCGCCCCGGACTCCAATCTAGTCACGTCCGCCAACTGATCCTGCAATTGCTCCCCTGCCTGCTGCAAATGCTGCGACCAGCGAAGACAAGCTCTTGCCACCCATGCTCCACAAATAGAGGCCTGTAATGAGAGCACATTGACCTCAAAGGCCTGTTTCAATAACGAATCCACTTTCCGGTCTTGACCGTCTTTTAAAGCAGCACTACCTTCCACCGGAATGGTAGTCTTCTTTGTGACGGCCGAAACTGCTGCATCCACATGAGGAGAATGAAACATCTCTTGCTCCTGGTCATGTAAGGGATAGAGACGAGTCACAGACCTCACGCCCACTTAGCCCTGCCTCTGGCAAATCCCATTCGTCCTGAATCATCTGTTTAACCACTCAGTGAACAGGAAACGCCGCCTGGGATTTCCGTACTGCCTGAATAAGAGGATCTTGAAGGACTAGAAAAAGGGACTGTTACTTCTGGAGAGAGATCTGCAACTGTGAGTATATACTTCTGGTAATTTTCTAAAAGGAATTATTTGTATTAAAGCTAATTAATCTGTGAACCCACTATTTTTGTTAAATCAGTCAGGGCCTAGTAGCAGCAGTTTAAGTTTACATTTAAAACACACAGGAGAACTTTCTGGTTACATTTCATACCCAGCAGAGAGCTTATAGTTTAAATATAATAGTCACTCAGGGCCTAGTAACAGCAAAGTACTTTTAGTTTAAATTTAAGACACAGAAGAGAGCTTTCTGGTTATATTTGGAACCCAGCAGAGAGCTTGTAGTTTAAATTTCATAAGAAGTTAGAGCCTAGCAGCAGCTAAGAGCTATAATTTAAATCAAATCAGAATATAGCTTACCTCAGCAGCACAAGACAGGGTACTGTGTAGCAGCCCTCTTTTAATAAGTTTTATTTCCCTCCCTCCCTCCCCACACCCACCCACCCCTGGGATAATTGTAGCTTTATAGGTACTTACACATCTTAAAAGGCAGGAGGTGCTCTCAGGTGAAGCTCATTACCCAAATCAGTCATACACTAAGGACCTGAGATTAGTTAAGCTTCAGGTGAACAAGGTATATTGCACGTATTAGGTACAGTTTATTAGTATAAATATCCATAGCAACCCTTAGTAAGTAAAGAACTTAGATCTAAACACAAACTTAAAACTAAGATGCAGATAGCAGTCCAGCAGCGGGATGGGGGCTTTCCAGTCTTTTGCATTGAGTGTCACATGTACGATTTTCTCCCAGTTGGTGAGAGGTCTTACGTGTGCACTAGGTGCAAGGAGCTCTCTGCTCTCAGGGAATCAGTCCGTTCTCTAGAGGCTAAAGTAGCAGACTTGGAAAACATAAGACAGACAGAGAGGTACATAGATGAGACCTACAGGGATATAGTCCTGAAGTCCCACCTCCAGTCTGGCAGCATCCCTGTTGCCATGGAGGAGAGAGGTCACGTGACAGGAGAGCATCATCCTGGTGTGGCAGGAAGTGATCCTGTAACTAGGACCTGTCCTCCAGGTGATGTAAAACCCTCTTGCACCGAGGAAGTTTCTCCAGGGCCATGTGCCCATGAGGGAAGGGTTAGGACAGCCGTTATAGTTGGTGATTCGATCATTAGGCATGGGTGGCTGGTGGACGTGAGGATCGCCTGGTAACATGCCTGCCTGGTGCGAAGGTAGCGGACCTCACGCGCCACCTAGATAAGGTCTTAGAAAGTGCTGGGGAGGAGTCTGCTGTCTTGGTACATGTCGGTACCAATGACATAGGAAAATGTGGTAGGGAGGTTCTGGAGGCTAAATTTAGGCTTTTAGGTAAGAAGTTGAAATCCAGAACTTCCAGGGTAGCATTCTCCGAAATGCTTCCTGTTCCACGCGCAGGACCCAAAAGGCAGGCAGAGCTCCGGAGTCTCAATGCGTGGATGAGACAATGGTGCAGAGATGAGGGTTTTGGATTTGTTAGGAACTGGGGAACATTCTGGGGAAAGGAGGGGCTCTTCCAAAGGGATGGGCTTCACCTTAACCGGGATGGAACCAGGCTGCTGGCATTAACCTTTAAAAAGGAGATAGAGCAGCTTTTAAACTAGATATTAGGGGAAAGCCGACAGTCACCCAAGAGCGGATGGTTCAGAAGAATGTATCTTTGAAGGATACTATCAAAAGCAGAGAGGTTCCACAAAAGAGTAAAGTAGCCCAAATGCCCTCAAGTATGGAGCAGACAGAGCTTAAAGATCTCAAATTACCCATGTCTAACAATAGCCAAATTAATATGAATAAAATACATTCTCTAAAATGCTTGTATGCAAATACTAGAAGTCTAAAAATAAGATGGGAGAGTTAGAATATATAGCACTAAATGAAAGGCTAGATAAGATTAGAATATCAGAGACATGGTGGAAGGAGGACAACCAGTGGGACACTGTGATACCTGGGTACAAACTATATCTTAATGATAGAGTTGATCAAATTGGTGGAGGGGTTGCTCTCTATGTTAGAGAGGTCATTGAGTCAGAAAGGATTAAGGTTTTGCAGGAAACAAAATCTGCTGTAGAATCTATATGGATTGAAATTCCATGTAAAAGGGGGAAGGCAATGGCAGTGGGGGTGTACTATCGAGCGCCTGGCCAGAATGAACAAATGGATGATGAAATGCTCAAAGAAATCAAGGAAGCTAACAAACGTTACAGCGCAGTAATAATAATGGGTGATTTCAACTACCCCGGTATCGACTGGGTCAGTGTCACGTCAGGACATGCTAGGGAGATAAAGTTCCTAGATGAAATAAATGACTGCTTCTTGGAGCAGCTAGTTCATGAACCGACCAGAGGGAAAGCCATATTAGACCTAGTCCTCAGTGGAACACCAGATCTAGTGCAAGAGATAAGGTTGTTGGGGCCGCTTGGCAATAGTGATCATAGCATGATCGCCTTTGATTTAATTAGTGGAAGAGGGATAGTAAGGAAATCCACAGTACTACCTTTTAACTTTCGAAAGGGAGACTATGATAAAATGAGGAAAATAGTTAAGAAAAAACTAAAAGGAGCAGTTGCAAAGGTTAAAGACGTACATCAGGTTTGGCTGTTGTTGAAAAATACTATCTTGGAAGCCCAGACCAGCTGTATTCCACGCTTTAAGAAAAGTGGAAGGAAGTCCAAAAAACTGCCAGCATGGTTTAAAGGTGAGGTCAGAGAGGCTGTTGCCAAAAAAGCATCTTTCAGGAAATAGAAAAAAGAGCCAAACGACGAAACCTGGAAACAGCACAAGCACTGGCAAGTCAAATGCAAGGCATTGATAAGGCAGGCAAAGGGAGAGTTTGAGAAGAAGCTTGCTGCGGAAGCAAAAACGCGAAGTAAAGACCTTTTCAAGTACATTCGTAGCAAAAAACCTGTGAGAGAGTCAGTTGGTCCATTAGATGATAAAGGGGTTAAAGGAGCACTAAGAGGCGACAAGGCGATAGCGGAGAGACTGAATGAATTCTTTGCTTCAGTCTTTACTGAGGAAGATGTAGGGATGTTACCCATGACTGAAGTGGTATTTAAAGGTGCGGAAGAATTGAAGGAAATATCGATACATCGGGAAGATGTATTACAACTATTAGATAAACTGAAGAGTTAGCAAATCACCTGGGCCGGATGGTATACATCCAAGGGTGTTGAAAGAACTGAAATATGAGATTGCAGACCTGCTATTAGTAATCTGTGAACTATCATTAAAATCATCTCTAATACCTGAAGATTGGAGGATCGTCAATGTAACACCAATTTTTAAAAAGGGTTCCAGGGGTGATCCGGGAAACTACAGACCGGTGAGCCTGACATTGGTACCAGGAAAAATGGTAGAAACCATCATAAAGAATAAAATTACTCAGCATGTAGATAGTCATGACCTAATGGGAGACAGCCGACATGGCTTTAGACAAGGAAGATCTTGTCTTACTAATCTGTTATGTTTTTTTGAAGGAGTGAATAATCAGATGGATAAAGGTGAGTCGGTTGATATTGTGTATCTGGACTTTCAGAAAGCCTTTGACAAAGTCCCTTATGAGAGACGTTTGGCATGGGATAGGAGGCAGTGTACTATTGTGGATCAGGAACTGGTTAAAAGATAGAAAGCAGAGGGTAGGGCTAAATGGCCAATTTTCCCAATGGAGAAAGGTGAATAGTGGTGTACCCCAGGGATCTGTGCTGGGTCCGCTGCTTTTTGACATATTCATAAATGACCTGGAAAGTGGAATAACGAGTGAGGTTATCAAATTTGCAGATGACACAAAACTATTTAAAGTTGTTAAAACCCAAGAGGATTGTGGAAAATTGCAAGAGGATCTTGATAAATTGGAAGACTGGGCATCAAAATGGCAGATGAAATTTAATGTGGACAAGTGCAAGGTTATGCACCTAGGGAAGAACAACCCAAACTATGGTTACACGATGCAAGGTTCCACATTAGGAACTACCACCCAGGAAAAAGATTTAGACGTCATTGTGGATACCATGTTAAAACCCTCGGCTCAGTGTGCAGCAGCGGCCAAGAAAACAAATAGAATGCTAGGTATGATAAGGAAAGGAATGGAAAATAAAACAAAGGATATTATAATGCCTCTATATCGTTCCATGGTGAGACCGCACCTTGAATATTGTGTGCAATTCTGGTCGCCGTATCTTAAAAAGCATATAGCGATTTTAGAAAAGGTTCAGAGAATAGCCACCAAAATGGTAAAGGGGATGGAAGGATACTCCTATGAAGAAAGGCTAAAAAGGTTAGGGCTCTTTAACCTGGAAAAGAGACGGCTGAGGGGAGATATGATAGAAGTCTATAAATTGATGAACGGAGTGGAACGGGTAAACGTAGATCAATTGTTTACCTTATCAGAATATAGAAAGACTAGGGGAGATGCAATGAAGCTACAGGGTAAACTATTTAAGACTAATAAAAGAAAATATTTTTTCACTCAACGTGTAATCAAATTCTGGAATTTGTTACTGGAGGATGTAGTAAAGGCTGTTAGTGTAGCTGGGTTTAAAAAATGTTTGGATAAGTTCCTGGAGGAAAGGTCCATAAACCATTATTAAGAAGGGACCCAGGATATCAATGCTTGAACCAATACAAGCATTGTGGAACCTGTGTCCCTTGGGGAAACTGCTAGGTACATATGAACTAGATTGGCCACTGTTGAAAACAGAATACTGGGCTTGATGGACCTTGGTCTGACCCAGTATGGCATATCTTATGTTCTTATCTTCCAAACCCTCATCCTCTGACTGTGTGACTACAGAGAGGTTAAGAGCCTGAAGAGACTCCATGTTAAGAGCTGTCAGCTCTTCTATTCTAAAGACTCGGATAATTCTCACCTGGTCCTCGGGCTCCTGAATCTCATCTTCTTCGAGCTCTTCCATGGATGCTTCTGGTTCCATGTCAAACTTGTCACCTTTTAACCAATCCGACCCAAGAGGTTGCTCGTCCAGTGACAGAGCTCTCTTAACTGGTCTCGCCTCTGCGCTCCCAGGCTTCTCTGTGACTGTTCGGACCACCCCGGCTCCCAAAACCGAGAGATCCAGAGCAGCCCCCTACTGCCGCAAATAGTAATCCTGATGCAACAATAGCACAAAATCCAGGGAAAACCCACCCAGAGCTGTTCCACTCACCCCTGGTAGGCCCGCGGGACTCGGTCTTGATAGGCTTGCCACAAGTGGAGAGAGAGGAGGCTATATAAGAGATCCCCCCTCCATAGCCACTGCAGAACCTTGCGAACCTGAGGGAGGCACGTCTTTGATTTTGTCCTGTAGCTCCTGCTCCATACTAAGCGCTTCTGTCGCGGAACTGCGACACACGCCGGCATCTGAGACTGTTCCCCAATGGGTACCACACACTAGACACTGCGGACACGTAGGCATTAGACTGCGCTACGCAGAAAAGGTAGAAACCCCTTAAAAAAGTGAGAGGGAAATAAAATACCTGCAACATTTTGGGTTTTTTTTAAACCTCTTTGCTTTGCTTAATTAAAAGCCTAACGAGGTCCTTGGGTCTTAAAACAATACTTCACAACTTTCCTGCTAAATAACCTTGCAAAGGAACCCTTTGCAACCAAAAGACAGAGCAATAGAAAAACCACGGGAAAAAACAGCTACCGCTAAAGAAGCCGCGCTGAAGAAAATGTACTAGGGCTTCACATGAGGGAGCAGGCCACGATCTGACAAGAAATCGCGACTGGGAACTCACTTTCTAAAAATGGGTCTCTCAACGATTCAAAGCCTCTGCAGAGAAAACGGACCTCATCGCTGACAGAAACCTCACTTTCAGCAAAACCAGCAGGCTGTGAGAGAGCAGGGACACCGTCGACAGCTCCTCCCCCGGCAATGAGATTGGGAGCCGACCAGCAGACGGAGCAGGTATAGCAGACACAGCTCCCCTCCGTACAGACAAGGAGGGGAGTGTAGCAGGGTAAAAAATAGAAATCAGGTTGAAGAAGGAGCAGCAATCCTCTTCCAATTATCCCTTTCAACTGCCCTCTTCTACTCTGAGCCTTTTTTTTAAAATAAGCTTAAATCACTGAACCCAAACAAAACAAAGATATAGGAATGAAACAAAGCCCAAAATCACTAGCTAGCCTAACTAAAGCTCTTTATTTGTTCCTCTAGTGAGCCCAGCACCTAGGCTCACTACCTCTTCCAGCTGCATGGAGACTGAGCACACTGGGAGCTGGTGGGAGGTGCCAGCAGTATATGTGCAGGTGGCTTCAGAATTCTGACATGCCCAGTCTCCATGCTGCGAGAGGAAGTGCACTACCCAGTGGTGAGGGACGGGACTGGACTGGAGGGATGATAAGGAAAAGAAATACACTGGGTGTTGTTTAAAAATACGGTCTTAGAAGGTCAGACCAGCGGGCATTGTTTAAAGGTGAGGTCTGAGAGATTGTTATAACCAAAAAACATCTTTCAGAAAATGGAAAAAGGAGTCAAATGACAAAAACATGAAACAACATAAGCAATGGCAAGTGAGATGCAAGGGATTGATAAGATGGGCATATGACAGAATTTGAAAAGAAGTTTGTTGTCAAAGCAAAAACTAATAAAAACATTTTCAGGTAGATTTGTAGCAAAAAATCCTGTGAAAGAGTCAGCTGGATCATTAGATCATAGAGGGATAAAAAGGGGCAATAAGGGAGGACAAATCCAAAGTGAAGAGACTGAAGGAATTCTCTGCTTCGGTTTTTACGGAAGATGATAAAGAAAGTTACCCATGCAAGAAATTGTATTTAAAGGTGATAGGTGATAAAAGGATTGTGAAAAACTGCAAGAGGACTGAGAAATTGGAAGACTGAGCGTCCAAATTCCAGATGAAATTTAATGTGGACAAGTGCAAAGTTGTGTATTTAGGGAAGAACAACTGAAAAGGTTAGTTCCTCACCTGTAGCAGGTAGTCTCCCTGTACAACATACCCTCATGTAAGGGTGACGACACCAACAAAGCCCCATGTGGCAATGCTTCCCAGCTTCTTTTTAAAGTTTTTGGGAGGCTTCACCGTGCCTCCGCCCATCTTCCCGCATGCTGCAGCGCCATCCTCTCCAGAGTATCATCAAAGCTATAGCAGAAGACAACTCCTTGGGGAGGTAAGAGGGTTGTGAGGACTTATTCCTGCTGTCCACAGAGAACACTTGCTACAGGTGAGAAACTACGCTTTCTCCATGTACAAGCAAGAAGTAAATCCTCACGTATGGGACTCCCAAGCTACAGGCTACCGAAAACGGAGGAGGCCAAGAAGTCCAAAAGGGGCAAGAAAACAACAACTGGAGAACCAACTATATATAGCAATGATAGTCCCTGGTGTGGGGGGAACTCATCTGATTTAGTATCTTCACAAAGTAGCATTCTTCATCACACATGCTCTATGTAAGTGTCTTTTTTGGTAGGCTGGACGGACATGGCCTTGGTGGGAAGGAGTTGGATACTAATCACAAAACAGATGCTGGATTACAGATTGGCTGAAGTTGCTGTCATCTCAGGAATCCCCATCCAGACAATAATACGATGTGAATGTGTGGACCGAAAACCATGTTGCAGCCCTGCAGATCTCCTCCATGGAGACCGAGTGCAAGATGGCCACTGACTCAGCCATGGCTCTGACATTGTGAGCTGTGACATGACCATTAAGGCTCAGGCTAGCCTGGGCATAAACGAAAGAGATGCAGTCTGCTAGCCAAATTGACAAAGTGCGTTTGGAAATGGTAGCCCCTAGCTTGCTGGGGTCAAAAGAGTCAAACAGCTGGTTGGACCTTTGGTGGGCCTTTGTCCACTCAATGTAGAAGGCCAAGGCTTGTTTGCAGTCCAGTGTGTTCAGCTCGCCTCCCCTCTATTGGTGTGAGGCCTGGAGAAGAAAGTAGGCAGCACGAATGATTAAGATGGAAGAGGATACCACCTTTGGGAGGAAATGCGGATGAGTGCGTAAGACCATTCTATTGTGGTGGAATCAGGTATATGGTGGGTGAACCACTAGGGCCTAGAGCTCACTGATATGGCAAAGTAACCGCCACCAGAAGCAAGACCTTCTAGGTCAAGAACTTCAGAAGGCAGGAAGCGAGCGGCTCAAAGGGAACTAACATGAGCTGCACCAAAAGCACATTAAGGTTCCAAGCCATCACCGGAGGCTTGAAAGGAGGTTTGGAGAGGAGCAAGCCTCACATAATTCGAACCACCAAAAGCTGAGCTGATATGGACTTCCCCTCCGAGCTGTGATGGTAGGCCCTTATCGCGCTCAGGCGAATTCTGACAGAGTTGGACTTGAGACCCGACTCCGAGAGGTGCAGGGGGTACTCAAGCAGCCTATCAATGGAGCAAGAAAAGGGATCCAGAGCCCGATCAGCACATCAGGAGTTGTATCTCCACCATTTGAAGGCATAATATCACTTCATCAAACCCTCCTAGAGATCAACAGCAACTCCATCACCCCCTCGGGTAGGTTAAGCTTGGACAGCATTAATTGCTCAACATCCACGCAGTGAGGGCCAGGGACTAGACGCTGGGGTGGAGCAGACTCCCATCCTCCTGAGAGATAAGTTTTGGAGCAGAGTTCAACCGCAGGGGCTCCCTCTGGGAGTGCTGTAGCAGAAGGGGAAACCACGGCTGTCTGGGCCAATACAACGCAATGAGGATCATCATACTCCTGCTTGGAGTTTCAAAAGAGGTGAATGGGATGATACGTGTATAGTAGGCCCATTCTCCAGTGCAGGAGGAAAGCATTTGGCGCCAGCCTGCCGCCCAAAGTGACCCAAGAGCACAACTGATCCACCTGGACATTGTGTGGAGAAGCAAACAGATCTATTGAGGGGGTAACCCCCGAAAGATCCGGGCCATGACTTTCCTGTGTAGGGTCCACTCATGTGGTTGGAGGACATGGCTCAGCTGGTCTGCCAGGGAGTGCATCTCCCTGAGTAGATAGGTAGCTCTCAACTCCATAGTGTGAGCAATGGCGAACATCCACAAACGGACTGCTTCCCAGCACAGGAGATAGGACCCTGTGCCTCTCTGCTTCTTCATGTAGTATATTGCCACCTGATTGTCGGTCTGAATCAGAACAATCTGGTTGGCTAGGCAATCCTGAAACTCCCTGAGCGCGTTTGCTAGGCCCTTAGCTCCAAGAAATTGATTTGGTGGAGGCTCTCCTGTTTGGACCGAATGCCTTGAGTGTGAAGGCCATTCAGATGCGCTCCTCAACCCAGCTTTGATGCTTCTGTTGTCAGAGTCCGTTGAGGAACTGTTTTCTGAAAGGGAAGGCCCTTGAGGAGGTTCTGAGGGTCTAATCACCAGTGCAGAGACTGTGCCAGAGGTATGGTGACTGTCACCTGATCCCGGTGGCAGCCAGTGGTTTACCTCCATTGAGTATTAAGAGTCCACTGAGCTTGTTTCATTGACAGACGTGCCAGGGGAGTGATGTGCACCATCGAGGCCATATGACCGAGGACAGTCAGCATCCCACGGCCCTTACCTGATGTCTCTGCTCGGTATTGTGGACCAAGGTCGTTAGCCTCTGCAGGCGGTCCAGCAGGAGAAAGGCTTGAGTCATGTTGAGGCAAGCCCCTATGAACTCCAGTTGTTGGGTGGGCTAAAGGTGGGACTTGGGGTAGCTGACCACAAACCCTTTCAGTTCAAGCACCTGGATGGTCAACTGAGTTGACCGCTGGACTCCCTCCAGAGTGGCACTCTTTATGAGCCAGTTGTCTAGATAAGGAAAGACAAACGCTCCCAGCATCCTGAGATAGGTGTCCACCACTGCTAGGCACTTCGTGAAGACACAGGGCGCAGAGGCCAGACCGAAGGGTAGCACAAGGTACTGGAAATGCTGATCCCCCAGAATAAAGCGGAGATATGTCCTTGGGCTGGGTGGATCGATATGTACATGTACGCGTCTCTGAGATCCAGTTAGCATAGCTAATCTTCTCTCTGAAGATAAGGGAGTAAATCCACATTTCCTCCCAAAGGTGGTATCCACTTTCCATTTTAATCAGTTATGCTGCCTACTTTATTCCTCAGGCCTCATGCCCATAGTGGGAGGCAGAGCTGAACATGCCAGACTGCAAGCAAGCATTGGCCTTCTACCTTGAGCGAAGGCCCACCAAAGGTCCAACCAGCTGTTTGTCTCTTTTGATGAGCGAATAACACCACTACTCAAAGCACTACATTGGCTGCTGATTATTATCCACATGGGCACATCCACAATCCACAGGAGGGAGCAGTGGCTCAGTGGTTGGGACAGGTTACCTCAGGCCGGAGGGCCGGGGGTTCAATTCCTGGATGGAGACAAGCAACCTCAGGCTGGAGGGACTGGGGTCTCTAGTCCCATGGCCACTCCTTGTGGCCTTGGAAAGCCACTTAACTCTCCATTGCCTCAGGTACACTTAGATTGTGAGCCCTTTGGGGACAAGGGAATATCACCCTTAGTATACATGTAAACCACACAGATTCTAAAGAGCGCGGTATAAAAAATAAATAAATAAAATACAAGGTCATCTTCACAATCTTCAAAATACATTATCAGCTCTCATCCACCTATCTACAAAGCACAGTTACTTACCTGTAACAGTTGATCTCTGGGAACAGCAGGAATAAGTCTTCACATATGGGTACGTCGGTACCGACGGAGTCTGCGCAGGAACG
The DNA here is from genome assembly GCA_033557465.1 of Ichthyophis bannanicus. Lineage (NCBI taxonomy): Eukaryota > Metazoa > Chordata > Amphibia > Gymnophiona > Ichthyophiidae > Ichthyophis > Ichthyophis bannanicus. The sequence continues at coordinate 295,013,220 of CM066038.1, forward strand.
CTTCCCAGCATCCAATCAAAGAGCTTTTGGAAGCATCCCACCATGCCTGCGTGCTGCCTTCCCGCCTTTCCCAACTGCCTCTCCTCAGTTAAGTTTTAAAGCTGAGACAAAGAGAGAGAGAGAGGAAAGGAAAGATAGATAGAGATACAACTCCTGGGGAGGTGGGTGGGTTGTGAAGACTTATTCCTGCTGTTCCCAGAGATCACCTGTTACAGGTAAGTAACTGTGCTATCTCCAGGAACAAGCAGGAATGAGTCTTCACATATGGGGATTCTCAAGCTAAGATGCCTGGAGTCCCAGCATGTTATAGGTTGGAACATGCTATCCCGCACAACACCAGGCATCCTGAGGATGGAGGGTAGGAGTTGAAGAAAGAAAGGTGCTGTGGAACAGCTAACCTAGCATAAGACTGCAGAGAAGGAGTCCATGTGTGGATGATAATTATCATCAATGATATTGAAGGAATATTGCAATATGGACCTCCCCTAACAGGATTACACAGCAGTAAGGAGGTTCATGGGATCTACTGGGGAACCCAGTAGAGGAACCTCAAGGATGACCTCACTGTGAAGTGGAGGTAATAAACCTGTAGGAAAAAAGAGTGGAGGTCAGATTCCTGAAAGGTAAGAGGGAACCCCGGTAGTACCAAAAATGGTGGGCCTTCAGCGGAAGGCTTTATGATAAAAGCCGAACTCTTTTGGCGACAGAGTGGCTCACCCTTGGGAGCAAAAAGAGAAGGCCGACCGGATTGTACAAACAGGCACAGTCCTTGTGGGAGGAAAAGGTATGGAAATCCCTTGTATCCCAAAAGAAAGGACAAACGCCTGAGGCGTTAGAGCCTGTGATTAGCTGAAGATCCGCAATGTCTCTTCTAACTGGGGTCAGCTAGGAGAGATACTGGAACATGGAGAGCTTCAGAGGTACGTAAACCTTAAGGTTATGGTGGAAGTTGTTAACTACCACAAAAGTGGTTGTGAGTGTGGAACCCCAAACATGCTGGATAGCATAGGTATGGGTAAAGCCCATCTGTCAGAATCATATAGCTATATGAGCCTGGACAGTCAGGTAGATAAATGCAGGATACCTATCTACCCATAGTAAATATCTCGACAGATAGATAGATATATGAGAATATATCTATAGTGAGATATGAAGGGCATAAAATACACACAAAGATAGACATAGACATCTGTAAGATGTATGCTACAGATATGAATATATAGGCCTCTATATGGGTGTCTGCAATGAAGCAGACAGAGATATGCCTACAGAACGGTATTCACATAGGAAAATGTGGAGAGGAAAGATTCATCTAATAACAAGAAGGTGGAACCTACTTGAGAAGATATATAGAGAATGTGTTCCCACTGGTTATGAGCTACAGGGATGCTAGGTAGTGAAATAACCAGGACGGTTACGTGAAAAACAGAGGATGATATCAGTCTGCAGCCAGCAAGTCCCGAGTATTTTAGAACTCTAGCATGGTAAGTGAACAGGAGACGCATAAAAATGAGATACCATGCTGACCTGCTTAAGGGCAAAGAGGTATCATGCGTTCTTACCATGAGGACGAGCTGCAAAGAGAAAAGCATAGGACCAAAGCATGAAATTGGCACTCCTTAAGCTTTCACGTAAGAGAAGGCCTATGTCCTTTATATTAAAAAGGAGATCCTTTCTTGTCATGGGAGACATGACTGAAAAAGCCTTTTCCAGCCATCTAGGACAGCTGTTGGAGAAAAAAACCCCATGCTCTCTAGCAAGGGCCCATAGTGGAGAGCTTCTCTGTAGGATTGCAGAGAGCATGATGCAGGAGAATGAGGAGATAGGTACTGGCTCTCCAGTAGCCAGTTCTATGTCAACTATGCTGCCAAACCCAGGGGAATGGAGATGGCAGAAAGAGAAGACAATCTAACAAGCTTGTAGTAAAAATGTTTCCAAGACAGATGACAGCACTGACTTGGAGCCACTACTAAGACCAGAGAGAATGTTAGTGGAGGACAAATCTGGTTGCTGGTGGACAAGAACCAGTGGTCCAAACATTAAGGCTCCTGCATTGGCAGCTGCTTGCCAGACAGCAGAAAGAATGTTACTGTTTAGAACCAGAAAGAACAGACAGAACAGGAGTAGAAAACTCTGGACATGTCTGATGAACTGCTTCAAAGCAAGATTGAAAAAGAGGAGTCAACTCAGAGAAGAGAACTCCACACTGGAAAAGTAACAAAACTAGAGAGGCTGAAGAAAAGCCCTCCAGTGAAGCAATACCGCTCTTACAGCTTGGTAAGAAGGTAAAAAGAATGGAGCTGAAGAAGACTTACAAAGTAGTCAGTCTATAGAAAGGAAAAAAGACATGCTGGCACAAGAACTATCATTTGATAGTGGTTAGACCTCTTTCCCTAGCAGGAAGAAGAGGAGAACCCTGTGCTCTATAGGCATGAACATCCTGACAGCTCATAGAACATAGAAAAAATGGATGTCTTTTGGGAAGAGATCCATGTCTAGAGTTTAGAATGAGAGCAGTGGATTGCCTCTATTGAGAAGAAGCAACTGCGGATTCTAACCCCCAGAGTCACAAGCATCTGATGAAGATTGATCAGAAACCCTGCAGTTGCTGGGTTTGCTGAGCCTGGTGAGAGGTTGAATTCTGCAGACCAGGACGATGCTTCCCCTGTTTGGGAACATCTGCATGATGGGCAAATGATGCATAAAACCTACTTCTCCTATGGGAAGAAGGTTTGGCAGGACATTTCCTACCTACTGGGACAGAAGAAGGTGCAGAACAGCCCTTAGGAACAGGTAAGTCAGTGGACAACTGAGTAACCTGACGTAAAGACTCCTTGTTGAAAAGATTGTCTCCAGTACAAGGAGTATGTCCCAGTCTTTGCTGTGTCCATTTGTCTAAGTCTGAAGCCAGGCTCTACGTCGTGCCCCTATAGATATAGCAGAAATCCTGCTAGCAGACTCAAAAGAGTCTAGGGAAGCACGAGTAAGAAAGCAAGAGATACTCTGGAGATGCTTAAGCAGTGAAGAATAGCCTGCACTCTTGGATTCTGGAAGAGAAGGAGTCAAAAGATGTAATTGCTTTGTGACCTCCTCAAGAGACAGACTCATATAAAAAATATATAAGAGAATTTTTGCAGAAAGCATAGATGTCTGGAAGGTTTGACGTCCAAAGGCATCTAGTGTCTTAGACTCACGACCTGGCGGATAAGAAGAGTGCTTTTTCTTACTCTTTATCCGCCTCATTGCTGATTCCACTACTATGGAATGATGAGGAAGTTGAGTCTTTTGAAACCCTGGAGAGGGGGGCACCTGATATAAGAGATCAGTTGCTCTGGAAGGTGGGGGTACCCTTAAAGGTGTTTCCCACATTCCTAGAAGGAGATCCTGCAAGGAATGATGCAAAGAAAGCATTATGCTCTCCTTTGCTTTGGTAGAAACAGAGCCTTGTTCAGGATCATGTCCTGGGATAGAAATGGCAAGAGATCTTGCTATATCCAGGAGGAAACTCTGAAAAGAGGGATCCCCAACAGGAATCTCCCTTGGACAGGTTAGATCTGAAGAACTAGCCTAAGCACCGACAGAACTATCCAAATATATGGGAATAGAAGATCCTGCAGAGTGCAGTGTGGAATGCTTAAGGGATGGTCGCCGGTACTGGTTGTCAGGAGCAGCGACCGTCATTACCACATTGTCCATGCCAGGTATCGACTCCAAGCTTGGTATAGAAGGGAGCGATCCTGTTGAAAAAAGCATGGCAGGAGTTGGGCAAGATGTTACTGTGGATACCGGTACCGATGCCAATACCGGTACCGATGTCGGAGTCGAGCCCGACAGAGACATCGGAGCAGTAATCAGTGACCGTTCAATCGGTACCGGGGTAACCGAAAACCTTCGGCCGCTATCCTCGGTACCGAGGCAGCGGTATCGATCGGTGTCGGTACCAAAGCGTATTGGTACCCAGTCTTCCAGACTAGAGATCGATTCCAAACTCGGCATCGAGGGCAGCTCAATCGGCCCCGAGGGAACCGAGAGTTGCGGATCCGAATCACTGGAACCGAGCCTTCGGTACCACCGAGAGCCGGTACCAAGGCGAGTCGGTACCCAGTCCTCCAGACTGGAGATCGATTCGAGACGGCATCGAAAAAAGCGAGGCTATCGATGCACGTCTGGAGGGTACTGACGTCGGTGGTAGTATCGGTGCTGGTACCGATAAAGGAAAGTCAGTCTGGAGAGAATCCACCGGTCCCGAAGGTACCGAGGACGCCAGATGACCATCCCTGGTGAGGAGTGTTTCATCCAACACCAGTGCCGATGCCGGGGTATCGGTACCGCTCGAAGCGGCTGCCACCACCGGACACGGCTCAGGTATGTTCTGTGAGGGGTGAACCCCAGGAACAACCTGAAACCCCTGAAAGGCTTTGGAGACCGAAGACTCCCGCCGGGGTTTTTAAACCAGTGGGCCCTCGAGGGCAAGGCCGGAGCCGTCGACATGCTGTGCATGAGACCTACCACTCGAGGGCTGGCTAGTCTTAACAGACTGTTTGTGGGTTACCTGATCCTGTGTAGAAGGAGGGGACGGTGCCCCGAAGTTGGAGGGAAACCGTGTATCGAGGGAACCTCAATGTTGAAGACCTCTTCTCACCAAACTGTTGTCAGGACCCAAGCAGGTTAGACACCAACTTCGAGGGTCTAAAAATAAAGTTGTACCGCCACAGTCTGAACATTTCTTGGAGAAAGTGGCTGGCGGTTCCATGAAGGAAAAAGAAGAGGCCTAAAAGGCCTAAGGAACCGTGGGACACTATGAAGAAAAAATATCCCGTGAAAAAGGAAGATTTTACAAGAAAAGAAAAGAAAACACCGGCGGTACTGGTGGCGTCGGGAAGACAGCCGCGACCACAAGAAAACTAAAGAAATAAAACAAGAATTTTCTGCGGTGACAGGAGGACGTCCTGCCGGCTCCGCGGAAAACGAAAACTGAGGAGAGGCAGTTGGGAAAGGCGGGAAGGCAGCACGCAGGCGTGGTGGGATGCTTCCAAAAGCGCTTTGATTGGACGCTGGGAAGTGTTCCCGCGCAGACTCCGTCGGTACCGACGTACCCATATGTGAAGACTCATTCCTGCTTGTTCCTGGAGATTCACTAATACATAAAGTTCAAACAGGCCAAGAAGGAAAAACATACATGCCACGCTCGCTGTCCCCTCTTCACATAGGACAAGTACCCAGACAACATCAAACAATCTTCTCAATCTATACACCAAACATATGGAACGTACTACCACATGACATATGCATCACACAAGATCTCAGCGAATTCAGAAAGAAGATAAAAACCCACCTATTCAGAGAATACTTTGGAACCTAACACAACATCACACCCTCCCATCACCAGCCTCTACTACTACTCCTAACCACCCTTAACCTTCCCCACCCCCAAAATTACTCCAATACCCCATAATTACCATCCCCTAATCTACTCCAACTCCCTTTACCTGAATCACATATGTCCAGGGTCGGCCCGTCTATTGTGCGAGAATGTTGTTCGCACAGGGCCCCACGCTTCGGGGGCTCAGCACCAACAACATCTCACAATCAACACTGGCGGTTGGCAGCTGTGCTGTACTATAGGCTGCTGATGCGCCAGGTCAAACGGAACTTCCTGTTTCCCGACACTCAGCATGCCAGCAGCGTACAGTACAACACAGCTGCCAGCGCTCTTCACTTCGGCGTTGTCAGAGGTGAGCCGGGGCCTGCCTGGAGCCTTCTAAAGGCAGTTGGACAGCTGCGGGGCTCTTCGGGGGGAGGGGGGGGGGGCTAGAACTGGAAATAGCTGATGGGGAGGCTAGGGCTGGAAATTGCCTGAGTGGGGGGGGGACGACTTTAAACTGGAAAAGGGCTGATGAAGGGCCTAGGATTGGAAATGGGCTGTGGGGGGGAGGGAGCTTGGATTGGAAATGGACTAATGAAGGGGCTAGGATAGGACTGGAAATAGCTGATGGGGGAGCTAGCAGTGAAAATGGGGATGGGGGGGCTTGAACTGGAAATGGATTGATGGGGGAGCTAGCACTGGAAATGGACTGATGGGAGAGTTTGGACTGGAAATGGGCTGATGGGGGAGCTAGCACTGGAAATGGGCTGATGGAGGAGCATGGACTGGAAATGGACTGATGGGGGAGCATGGACTGGAAATGGGCTGATGGGGATGCTTTGACTGGAAATGAACTGATGGGGGGATGGGAGAACGGGACTAGAAGAGAGTGGATGCTGGGTGGGGCTAGAACTAGAAGGCAGCTGATGTTGGGGGAGGACTAGAAGGGGATGGGGCTGGAAGAGTGACGATGGAGAGGGGAAAATATATTTTGTGTGGGAGGGAAGAAAAATCTATGATTGGCTGGGTATTGGGAGAGTAAGTGGGGATTGAGGATGGAGGGGTGAAATTTGAATGGATGAAAAAGGAATAAAGGAGGAAATGGAGGAAACAGCAAAAGGGAAAAGATCCGTATGTTAAAACAGATGTAGAGAGAGAATGAGAAAAAACTAGAAGAGAGAAGAAAGGACAAATGGGCAGAAGACACAAAGAAACCAGGAAAAAGTGACTGGAGCAATTGCAACTGAAAAATAAAATGCACAAACAAAAGGTAGAAAAATACTTTATTTTGAATTTATTAACTGGAATATGTCAGCTCTGGGAAATGTGCATTGTTAACGTCTTTGCATTTTGTTTAATACAAGAGGAAATTAATTTATAGTTTTTTTTCTCCAGTGTTGTTGTACATTCCACGTTTGTCTTTTGGGGTTCCCAGTTTAATAGTCATCTTTCTATTTCTAAATTGTGATCCCTTGTTCTTTGTTTGGTGACAGTCTATGTTCTGCATGTGTAACCAAATTATTCTGTTTATGTAGTTTCTATTTGACAGTGCTATTTGTTCTTTCCCCAGTGGGAGATGTATTAGTATTCTCTGAAATGTATTGGTTTAATATTTGCAGTGTTGCCTTTTTGTTGGATAGGGTACAGTGCTTTGTGAGTCCTGGTAGTGCTGTTATGATACAGCGGATTTGCTATGGGTTCCAAATGGACAGTGTTTGTAGTATTTCATGTGTCTGGCGATTGGCACTGGAGTATAGTAATGTAGAAATCTGGTAGTTTTTCTTTATCCATCCTTCCTCTGCAGACACCAGTAGATTGGCTACACTCTAAAGGAACCAGTCAAAAACCCGCTCCTGGCTTGGGCTGTGGGATATGCTGAGCCTTCTTCTTTCGTCACTGCTGGTGAGAAGCCTGTACCTTTTGCTGAGAGCTTTAGGGCTCGGGAAGTACCAGCGCTTACTCTGGTAGTAGGTCTTCTTCTGACCCCCTTGGTACCTCTTGTGAGAGGGATCAGCCATTTTGAGAACCTGGTGAGGGTAATGTGCTGCTTCTCTATATCGCCAGCGTTGGCCTCCACTTTCTCCCCAAAGAAGTTCTTCTCCTGGCGAGGCATATCTGTCAGCTTGTTCTGCACCGACTATTCCAAGTCTGAAGACTGGAGCCCAGCGAGCAGGTGGGCTCCAATGCCCAATGCCACAGCTCTGCAGGCTGACTCAAAGGCGTCATAAGTCACCCGGACCATGTACTTTGAATAGTCCTTGCTGTGGCCCACCAGGGCACGATAGGAGTCCAGCTGTCTGTGGGGAAAAACTAGCCCAGCTTGGCAAGATCCAGCATGATGTCCTTCAAGAACATGTTCATATATAGTTGGTACGACAGAACCCTGGCCACCGGCATGGAGCTCTGAAAGCACCTTCTACCAAAGGAGTCCAGTATCTGGGCCTCTCTGCCAGTGGCATCGAGGAATGAATCTTATTGCTTTTGATCCTCTTCAGGGCAGGCTCCACCACTAAGGAGTGGTGCAGGAACTGAGGCTTTTCAAACCCCGGGCCTTTTAGACCCAGTACATTAAGTCCAGCTGCCCGCTGACACAGGTATTGTGAGAGAGTTCTCCCAAATCCTCATCTGCAGCCTCTGCAGGATCCGGTCCACCGGCACAGTCACTGCCTCATTGGGGTCCAAGGGGTACTAGAGGATCTCAGCTCCTCCGCCCTGGGCTAATCCTCTGCCTCCAGGGAAAATGAGATGGCCTTGGCCATATCCCTCATGAAGTCATAGAAGGACATGTCCTCTGGAGGGGACTTCCGCCATTCATGTCGGGGGGGGGGGGGGAGGATCCAACAGGAGCTCAGGAGACCTGCTTTCCGACAGAGCCTCCAACTCCAGATTGATCACCCAGCCATCAGAGTCCGACTCCGAAAGGAAGTCAAAATATCAGAGACTCTGCCCAATGCTCCCTCCAGCTGTGCGGGGAGGGGAAGCATCGACGCGAGCGATGGGGTGTCAAATACTTTTGGGGTCTTATCGGGGCATTTGACTCAGACACGCTTGAGAGAGATATGGGCCCTGTGGGGACCGGAGTCTATTCTCACCGACACCTCACTGTCGATGCCTCCGTAGGCAACGCATGGGCTTCAAGGATCGGCTGCAGAATGTGCGTTGATGATGTCATGGGCACCGAAGGACCAGCCTGCTGTTTTGCCAGCACTGCAGCCATATGGGCCTCGAAGGTCCGGAGGCATTCCCTCATGGCTGGCGTTTCCAAAGACCTCAGGGCAGAGGCCACTTAGACCACTGTTTGTGGCATCCCTACAGGGGCAGCTTGGACTCAGTCATCAGGAGATGGTTGGTGCCCTTCAAACACTCTGGGGGCCCATTACTCTTGCCAGGGCACCTTGATGGGCCATTCACGGCTATCAGTCTACATCACATCTAGAAGGGCTCCGATGCCGATGCATGTGAGGCTTAGCCCGGTGTCAGAAGGGTCCCCCTTTGACGTCGATGGAGTCGATATCTATGTTGAGTCCTTCTTGGAATCCGGCAGGAGGTCAATGGAGAGTCCACGCTCTAGGCCACCGTCAATACCTTGGTGGGTCCTAGAGGGGCCATTGGTACCAATGTCAGTGCCGAAGCTGCTGAATCAGAGTACAGACTGAAGAGGGACTCTCTTTGGTTTTCCCTGATACTTCAGGCCTTTCCTCATTTTCTGGGAACCGGAAGAGGGCTAGTGATCGGGAACCAGACATTGGAGGCAACAATTGTGTTTATCCGTGACAGAGAGAAACACAATTGTTGTCTTTGTGCACTTTTTGAAGCAACTTGGCGGCTTTTAAGACATGACTGGGAAAACGACCATGGCAAGATCAAATGGCTTAATAATGCCAGTGGTGGGAAATAAAAAAGAGACAAGAGAGAAAAAAAAACAATATCAAAAGGAACATCGGAACTGTAGCAGATTGTGAGTGCTGAGATTGACGCCACCGACGGCAGGCAGAAAGAAAAGCAATCGAGACAACCCTAAAGGGGAACAAAAGACAGACATGTTTGCCAGCAGATACTGAAACACATCCGTGGGGCTCCACGTAAAACAAAAACTGGAGAAGATGGCGCTGCAGCAGACGGGAAGATGGACACAGGCACAGTACATAAGAACATAAGATATGCCATACTGGGTCAGACCAAGGTCCATCAAGCCCAGTATCCTGTTTCCAACAGTGGCCAATCTAGGTCATGCGTACCTAGCAGTTTCCCAAAGACACAAGTTCCACAATGCTTGTAATGGGTCAAGCAGTAATATCCTGGGTCCCTTTTTAATAATGGTTTATGGACCTTTCCTCCAGGAACTTCTCCAAACCTTTTTTAAACCTAGCTACACTAACAGCTTTTACTACATCCTCCGGTAACAAATTCCAGAGTTTGATTACACATTGAGTGAAAAAATATTTTCTCTTATTTGTCTTGAATAGTTTACCCTGTAGCTTCATTGCATGACCCCTAGTCTTTCTATATTCTTTTGATGTAAACAATCGATCTACGTTTACCCGTTCCACTCAGTTCATTAATTTATAGACTTCTATCATATCTCCCCTCAGCCGTCTCTTTTCCAGGTTAAAGAGCCCTAACCTTTTTAGCCTTTCTTCATAGGGTATCCTTCCATCTCCTTTACCATTCTGGTGGCTCTTCTCTGAACCTTTTCTAATAACGCTATATCCTTTTTAAGATACGGCGACAAGAATTGCACACAATATTCAAGGTGCGGTCGCACCATGGAACGATACAGAGGCATTATAATATCCTTTGTTTTATTTTCCATTCCTTTCCTTATGATACCTAGCATTCTATTTGCTCTCTTGGCCGCCGCTACACACTGGGTGGAGGGTTTTAACATGTTATCCACAATGACACCAAAATCTTTTTCCTGAGTAGTGGCTCCTAATGTGGAACTTTGCGTCGTGTAACCATAGTTTGGGTTGTTCTTCTCTAGGTGCATAACTTTGCATTTGTCCACATTAAATTTCATCTGCCATTTTGATACCCAGTCTTCCAATTTATCAAGATCCTCTTGCAATTTTCCACAATCCTCAAGGGTTTTAACAACTTTAAGCAGTTTTGTGCCATCTGCAAATTTGATAACCTCACTCGTTATTCCCTTTTCCAGGTCATTTATGAATATGTCAAAAAGCAGCGGACCCAGCACAGATCCCTTAGGTACACCACTATTCACCTTTCTCCATTAGGAAAATTGGCCATTTAGCCCTACCCTCTGCTTTCTAGCTTTTAACCAGTTCCTGATCCACAATAGTACACTGCCTCCTATCCCATGACTCTAGTTTTGCCGAAGGTCTCTGATGAGGGACCTTGTCAAAGGTTTTCTGAAAGTCCAAATACACTCGACTCATCTTTGTCTACCTGTTTATTCACACCTTCAAAAAAACATAACAGGTTAGTAAGACAAGCTCTTCCTTGTCTAAAGCCATGTTGGCTGTCTCCCATTAAGCCATGACTATCTACATGTTCAGCAATTTTGTTCTTTATGATGGTTTCTACCATTTTTCACGGTATTGATGTCAGGCTCATCGGTCTGTAGTTTCCTGGATCACCCCTGGAACAGATTACTAATAGCAGGTCTGCAATCTCATATTTCAGTGTTTTCAACACCCTTGGAAATATACCATCCGATCCAGGTGATTTGCTACTCTTCAGTTTATCAAATAGTTGTAATACATCTTCACGATGTATCGATATTTCCTTCAATTCTTCTGCACCTTTTAATACCACTTCAGTCATGGGTAACATCCCTACATCTTCCTCAGTAAAGACCGAAACCAAGAATTAATTCAGTCTCTACGCTATCGCCTTGTCGCCTCTTAGTGCCCCTTTAACCCCTCTATCATCTAATGGACCAACTGACTCTCTCACAGGTTTTTCGCTAAGAATGTACTTGAAAAAGTCTTTATTACCCGTTTCTGCTTCTGCAGTAACCTTCTTCTCAAATTCTCCCTTTGCCTGCCTTGCATTCAACTTGCCAGTGCTTGTGCTGTTTTCACTTTTCGCCATTTGGCTCTTTTTTTCCATTTCCTGAAAGATGCTTTTTTGGCAATAATAGCCTCTCTGACCTCACCTTTAAACCATGCTGGCAATTTTTTGGACTTCCTTCCACTTTTCTTAAAGCGTGGAATACAGCTGGTCTGGGCTTCGAAGATAATATTTTTTAAACACCCCCCAAGCTTGATGTAAGTCTTTAACCTTTGCAACTGCTCCTTTTAGTTTTTTCTTAACTATTTTCCTCATTTTATCACAGTCTCCCTTTCGAAAGTTAAAAGGTAGTACTGTGGATTTCCTTATCATCCCTTCTCCACTAATTTAACCAACGCGATCATGCTATAATCACTATTGGCAAGTAGCCCCAACACCTTTATCTCCTGCACCAGATTTGGTGTTCCACTAAGGATTAGGTCCAATATGGCTTCCCCTCTGGTCAGTTCAAGAACCAGTTGCTCCAAGAAGCAGTCATTTAATCTAGGAACTTTATATCCCTAGCATGTTACTATGCTGTAACTTTTGTTAGCTTCCTTGATTTCTTTGAGCATTTCATCATCCATTTGTTCATTCTGGCCAGGCGGTCGATAGTACACCTCCCACTGCCATCGCCTTCCCATTTTACATAGAAGTTCAATCCATAGAGATTCCAGAGCAAATTTTGTTTCCTGCAAAACTTTAATCCTTTCTGACTCAATGCCCTCTCTAACATAGAGCGCAACCCCACCACCAATTTGATCAGCTCTTTCATTACGATATAGTTTGTACCCAGGTATCACAGTGGTTGTCCTCCTTCCACCATGTCTCTGAGATTCCAATCATATCTAACCTCTCATTTAGTACTATATATTCTAACTCTCCCATCTTATTTTTTAGACTTCTACCATTTGCATACAAGCATTTTAGAGACTGTATTTTATTCATATTAATTTGGCTATTGCTAGGTATGGGTAATTTGGAATCTTTAAGCTCTTTCTGCTCCATACTCAAGGGCATTTGGGCTACTTTATTCTTTTTTGGAACCTCTCTGTTTTTGGTAGTATCCTACAATGGTACATTCTTCCGAACCATGCGCTCTTGGGCGACTGTCGGCTTTCCCCTGTTATCTAGTTTAAAAGCTGCTCTATCTCCTTCTTAAAGGTTAATGCCAGCAGCCTGGTTCCATCCCGGTTAAGGTGAAGCCCATCCCTTCGGAAGAGCTCCTCCTTTCCCCAGAATGTTCCCCAGTTCCTAACAAATCCAAAACCCTCATTCTTGCACCATTGTCTCATCCACGCATTGAGACTCCGGAGCTCTGCCTGCCTTTTGGGTCCTGCATGTGGAACGGGAAGCAAGCAAGCTGACTACCACCATGCCCACTCTCTGTGTAGACACACCATACCAGGGAACTGAGGTTGAGCAAGAACAGACATGGAGCATATTCCACAATATCGATGAACAACAAACCATCAACATATTAACCTGCATAAATACCACCACCTCCCCACTGGATCCCTGCCCAACTGCGTGGATCAAAGCAGCAAAAAAGGAGATCAGCCAGCAAATATCCCACATTGTAAACCAGTCACTAAGTCAAGGAATCATGCCTGCCCAACTAAAGCAATCTATAATAAGGCCAATCCTAAAGAACAACTCACTCAACAAGGAAGATCCAACCTCATACCGCCCCATCTCCAGCATTTCGTTCCTGGAGAAAATCATTGAAAAAGCAGTGCTCATACAACTTCAAGAACACCTTGATGACCGTGATACCCTAGACAAACAGCAATACGGGTTCAGAAGAAACCATGGGGTTGAAACACTTTTAATAGCGCTAATGAACAATCTCCTCAAAGGCCTAGAAGACAGAAAGAAAATGTTTATACTCATTTTCATTGACATCTCTGCCGCCTTTGACACTGTACATCATGGGATCCTCCTTAACAAGCTGGAATCTATAAGAATTGTGGGAACCTCCCTCAAATGGTTCTCCTCCTACATAATGAACAGAAGGCCACAAGTACAATTCAATGGTGAAAAAGCTGAAGCATTCTCTCAAACTCAAGGCATACCCCAGGGTTCGGCTCTCTCGGCACTACTGTTCAACATTTACATGCAACCCCTCTGTAACATTTTCAAAAGGCATAACATCAACTACCATATTTACGCAGATGATATTATGCTTTACACACAATTGGATACCTCAGACCCTAAATATACACAGCTCGAAACCTGCCTGGACGAGATGTTAAGATGGCTACAGAGAAACAACATGACAGTTAACCACAAGAAAACGGAAGTCATGTATATATCCAGTAAACCGAATTTTGAGCCCCCTCCTACAATCACCCTGTGCAACAACACGTACAACACGAAAAAGGAGATCAAATATCTAGGAGTCACACTCGACTGCAACTTAAAAATGGATACACACCTACGTAAAACAAACAAGGCCATCTTCCATAAACTTAGGGTGATACAACCTCTAAGGAAAATAATAGAACCCTGTGATTTTCGGTCTGTTGCACAAGCACTCATTATACCACACCTAGACTACTGTAATGCCATCTTACAAGGTCTGCCTAAAAAATCACTAAATATCCTTCAAATGGCCCAAAATGTGACAGCCAGGATCATCATGGGAACAAGCATTGCTGAACACATTACTCCCATTTTGATCGAGCTACATTGGCTTCCAATTGCAGCCAGGATACAATACAAGATGTTAGTAACCACGTTCAAACTTATAAATAACATTGCCCCCTCATTCCTTTCCACACTTATCAGCACGCAACCAACAAATAGGGACAGGAGAACTACCAACTCGGGCACCCTGCAAGTCCCCACCAACATCAGAACTGTGAAAACAAGTACTAGTCGCAGAGCTTTCTCGTTCTCTGCGCCAACTATCTGGAATCAACTCCCATTTGAGCTGCGTTTAATCAAGGACATTACCGCTTTCCGAAAGGAGCTAAAAACTCACCTATTCAAAAGTCACTACAATCAGCTATGACTCTCAAGTTCGATAGAGTCGTAGCAAAGCAATCAATTAATTATACTCTGTTGAAACCGCCATATGTATAAATATGTATGTATAAATGTGAAATGTAAATATGTGTAGTCCAATCCTCAAGACACTAACCCAGTGTGCTGTGACCTACCCTCAGATCTATGTATATATTTTCCCCCTCTTCCCTGTCTTGATTTGACAACCCCCAAAGATGAAATCAAACCGCTGCTGATCGCTGGAAGTAGCGGTATATAAGTGTGTATTAAATAAATAAATAAAATAAATAAAGCTACCCTGGAAGTTCTGGATTTCAACTTCCTACCTAAAAGCCTAAATTTAGCCTCCAGAACCTCCCTATCACATTTTCCTATGTCATTGGTACCAACATGTACCAAGACAGCAGACTCCTCCCCAGCACTACCTAAGACCTTATCTAGGTGATGCGTGAGGTCCGCTACTTTTTCACCAGGCAGGCACATTACCAGGTGATTCTCACGTCCATCAGCCACCCAGCTATCTACATGCCTATCCTGGCTGTCAGACACTGTCCTCATAAATCAGCTCGTCCCACCAGACTTTACAATACACACCTGCCATAGAGCCAGCCGAAGAGAGGGTGGAGTTTTCATCCTAGTAAGAACTGATCTCAAGTTCCAGATGCTCTCCTCCAAAAGTCTTATGCACATGGACACTATGACCATAGCCAATAAGCACATCACTATAAATCTCATCTATAGAGCCCCGACCTCCCCTTCAGAAGATCTCTCTAACATAATAGACTTAGCCTGCAACAATGACAACCCACGTAAACCAAACTGGTTAATTGGAGACTTCAACCCACCCATGCTAACACCTTCCTTGAGGCTATGACCGACCTCAGCTATGCACAGATGGTGAATGCTCCCACTCATTACAAGGGAAACTCACTTGACCTCATCTTTGCCCCACAATTAGAGTCAAAACACAACCTCAACCTTTCCTTCACTCCTGTCCCATGGTCAGATCACAACTTAATCACTTTCCAAATCCCTTCGCAGTGAGACCACGTCCCATCCAGCCACTCAAATACAGCCCTCGCAGGAAAAACGCACCGTTTCAAACCCCTGGACAAGGACGAGTTCATCAATAATACCCTTCCAACACTCCGTCAACCTGCTCAAAACCTTGAGGATATAATCTCCAGATGGAATACCACCCTGAAATCATGTTCGCAGCCTCATTCCTCGAATAAAGCACCATCAAGAAAAACAAAAGCAGCCCCTTGGTTCTCTGCTGATCTACAGGCATCTCTACTTCTCCTGAGGAAGCAGGAAAGAAAATGGCGTCACTCTCGTTCTTCAACAGACTTGACATCTTACAAAGAACTCCTAAAACTCCACCTAGAGTCAATATCTAATAAAATGAGAGCATATCATACCGAGCTATTCCTTCGCTCTCTAAATAAACCACGTGACCTTTTCAGTATTGCAAAATCCTTAACCAAGGAACCCTCCGCTCCTCAGCCTGAATTAATTCAACCTCAGCTTTATGCTGTTTACCTCCAATCTAAAATCCTCAAAACAAATGTTGCTTCGAGTCCCGCACCTAGTTATATCCCCTACGTACAGCCCCCTCTAACAGAGTTCACATCGCCTGCGGAGAAATGCATCATAGATCTTATCACCACTGTCAACACAACTACAGCCCCAAATGACCCATGTCCAGCCTACTGGATCAGAACAATGCACACCAAACTCAGTCCAACTCTATCCTACATCATGAAACTGTCATTCTCATCAGGAACACTCCCAACAGCTCTCAAGCAGACATTTATTTATTTATTTAATTTATTTAATTTATTTACATTCTCTTATATACCGCGCTATTCTGCATCAGTGCGGTTTACATTGAACAAACTGAAATTACATTGAACAGGGCATTATAACTTGGAGATAACTATTTTACAGGGAACATGGGCTATGGAGGGTTAAGTGGCTTGCCCAAGACCACAAGGAGCACCTGTGGGACTAGAAACCCCAGTCCTTCCGGCCCAAGGTTGATGTCCTCTAGTGAGATTTGAAACCCCGACCTTCCGGCCTGAAGTACCTTGCCCCAACCACTAGGCCACTCCTCCACTCCATACGTCCGCTCCTGAAAAACGCCAGACTAGACCCAACAAAGGCGGACTCGTACCGCCCAATCTCAAGCATACCCCTTCTAGCTAAACTAATTGAGAAGGTTGTCCAAAGACAGATTCAGCAACACATTGATATATCAGCCCCCCTTGACCCCTGCCAGCACAGGTTCCGAGAATCCCATGGTGTAGAGACTCTACTTGCCATGCTAACTGACACCTTAACCAGAGGTATTGACAAAACTGAAAATGGGTTTGTACTTATCTTCCTTGATATTGCTGCCGCATTCGACTCTGTTAACCACGAGCAGCTACTCACCCGACTCCAGGAAAAGGGAATCCAGGGCTTGGCCTGGGAATGGTGTAAATCCTATCTATCAGACTGTTGGCAAGATGTTTGGATAGGATCCACAACATCTGATCCTTTCCAGCAACAGCAGGGAGTACCCCAAGGCTCCTCTCTATCTGCGTTACTCTTCAACGTATATATGCAGCCCATTTGTGACATCATTCGCTCATTCAATATATCAAGTCTGATCTACGCTGACGATGTCCTACTGTTCACCCCAATTAAAATTATGCATCCTGACCTCTCCCCTCTTGTAGACTGCTTCAACGCAATCGCTGACTGGCTTCTAGCTCAGAATCTACATATAAACTTTAAGAAAACTGAGGTCTTATATATCACAAAGAACAACAGCTTCTCTCCCCCCACTACCTTGAAGGTGAGAGATGCAGAGCTCCCATGCAAATCTTCGATACGCTACCTAGGGGTCACACTCGACCAACAGCTTGACGTCAAAGAACACATAAAGAACATCACCAAGTCTATTTACAATAAAATCATGAACATTATGGCACCTAAGACCACTGCTAGCTCCAGATGATTTCATAACAATATTCCAGACGCTTGTAACCCCACATTTTGATTATGCAAACATCATTCTGCACGGTCTCCCCAAGAGTACCCTTAATCGACTGCAACTGGCGATGAACGCAGCAGCCCGCATTCTCTGCGGTATATCCAGAAGAACCCACATCACGCCCATACTTATGGAGTTACACTGGCTACCGATAAATAGCAGGCTCACCTTCAAGGCACTACTCCTAACATTCAAAGCAATCAACCTGATATCCCCCTCATCCCTCTCTGCGCTCCTCACTGCCACCCACAACAACAGGCTGAGAAGGTCAGCAGCTACCAATACGCTAATTATCCCATTGGAGGCCACAAAATGCAGACAAACAACCAGGAACAGATCCTTCACTCTATATGCACCTAGGTGCTCGAACAACCTCGTACCACATATCAGATCTATCAGGGACCTTTCTCAGTTCAGGAAAGCCCTTAAGCACCACCTGTTCCTCTTACACTTTGCCCACTCAAACCCATTACAACCAATCCCCACACCCCAACCCACTCAAGCAGCTATTAACACACTCACAAGTTGACCCACGACAGAGCAGTCATCCGAACCACCTACCTGGTACATTTACGTTATGCTTGTAGACTTTAATGACTAAGGAATTAACAACAGAATGTATTAAATGCATTATGAACTGTAAATAGTTCCAAACCACTGCTGGTGTTGCACATGTATATAGTTATCCTAGTTACAACTCCAAGTTATTTATCCTGTTATAATGTAAGCATACGACTGTTCGGTCGGTTGCAAAAAAATTTTGTTATTTGTAAACCGCACTGATACTGAAAAGCGCGGTATAGAAGAGCTTGTAAATAAATAAATAAATAAATAAAGTAAAATGCCTAATGATTGAATCACCAACTATAACGGCTGTCCTAACCCTTCCCTCATGGGCACATGGCCCTGGAGAAACTTCCTCGGTGCGAGAGGGTTTTACATCACCTGGAGGACATGTCCTAGTTACAGGATCACTTCCTGCCATACCAGGATGATGCTGTCCTGTCACGTGACCTCTCTCCTCCATGGCAACAGGGATGCTGCCAGACTGGAGGTGGGGCTTCAGGACTATATCCCTGTAGGTCTCGTCTATGTACCTCTCTGTCTTTATGTTTTCCAATTCTGATACTCTAGCCTCTAGAGAACGGACTCGTTCCCTGAGAGCAAAGAGCTCCTTGCACCTAGTGCAGACGTAAGACCTCTCACCAACTGGGAGAAAATCATACATGTGACACTCAATGCAAAAGACTGGAAAGCTCCCATCTCGCTGCTGGACTGCTGTCTGCATCTTAGTTTTAAGCTTGTGTTTAGATTTTTACTTACTAAGGGTTGCTGTGGATACTTATACTAATAAAATTGTACCTAATACGTTTAATATACCTTGTTCACCTGAAGCTTAATCACAGGTCCTTAGTGTACGACTGATTTGGATAAAGAGCTGCACCTGAGAGCACTTCCTTTCCTTTAAGATGTGTAAGTATAAAGCTACGATTATCCCAGGGGTGGGTGGGTGTCGGGGAGGGATGGAAATAAGGCTTATTATGAGAGGCTGCTACGCAGTACCCTGTCCTGTGCTTCTGAGGTAAGCTGTGACCAACTTCCTGGGTGATTAACAGTCCTTGCTTGGATAGAAGGGGTCTTTCAAAATGGCCTTTTGAGCTACCACCTGGCTTTAACACCTATTTAAAAGGTTTCACAGGTCTCTTGCCCCCTAGGTAGAAGGCCTCTTTGTAAAGGTCTCTAGAAGAATTTATTTAGTAAGAATACTGACCCTGTTTTGCCTTTTATGCCAAATTAAATTCTGATCTGATTTCTGTTATTAGGCCCTGAGTGAGTATTAAATTTAAACTACAAGCTCTCTGCTGGGTTCTAAATTTAACCAGAAAGTTCTCTTCTGTGTTTCAAATTTAAACTTAAACTGCTGCTACTAGGCCCTGACTGATTTAACAAAAACACTGGGATCAGCTGTATTCCAAATAATTCCCTTCAGAAAAAGTCCATTTAGTATATAGTCACTATTGCAGATATCTCTCCAGACGTAGCATTCCCCTTTTGTAGTCTTTCACGACGGTACAGCATCCCAAAACCTTCCAATAGAAGCTGGGGAGCATTCCCTCACGGGGCTCTGTCAACGACATCACCCATACGTGAGGACTTACTTCCTGCTTGTCCACGGAGAACTACAGTTACATGATGCAAGGTTCTACAGTACATTATGAATTACCACCCAGGAAAAGGATCTACATGTCATTGTGGACAATACTTCAAAATCCTCCTCAGTGTGCAGTGGCAGCCAAGAAAGAAAATACAATGCTAGGAATCGTAAGAAAAATAATGGAGAAAAAACCCCAAAGGATATTATGATGCTCTGTATCGCTCCATGGTGCAACTTCACCTTGAATATTTTGTGCAGTTTTGGTTGCCCTATGTAAAGAAGGATATAGCATAATTAGAAAAGGTACAGAGAAAAGTGGCTAAAATGATAAAAGGGATGGCAGGATATTGCTATGAGGAAGGATTTAAAAGGTTAGGTCTCTTCAGTTTTGAAAAGAGACAGCTGAGGGGAGTTATGTATGCAAAAAAATGTAATGTGTGCCTTCGAGTCAGTCCTGACTCCTGGCGACCCAGAAGCTCCTGGGTTTTCTTGGCAGTGTCACCGGAAGTAGATTGCCAGGCCTTTCTTCCGAGGCAATGGAGGGTTAAGTGACTTGCCCAAGGCCACAAGGAGTGCTAGCGGGATTCGAACCCCAGTTGCTTGGTTGCCAAGCCAGTGCTCTAACCACTAGGCCACTCCTCCAATCCAAATGAGTGGAGTGTAATAAGTAAATGTAGATTGGACTATCCTAATGGTGAATGCAGTGGGTTAAGAGTCAGAGAAGCCCAGTCTGAATCCTGCTGCTATTCCTTGTGATCATGGGGAAGTCACTTAACCCTTTGTTGCCACAGGAATAAACTTAGATTGTTAAGTCACCTGGAAACAGGAAAAATACTTACTGTACCTGAATGAAACTCACTTTGAAATCTGAGAAAGATGTGAGCTAAATCCAATTCCCCTTTCCTTTCCTTTAAAATTAGAAAGACTAGAAGACATGCAATGAATCTACAATGTAGCACATTTAAGACTAATTGGAGAAAATATTTTTTCATTCAACACTTAATTAAACTCTGGAGGATATAGTGAAAGCATTGCTGAGTTTAAAAGAGGTTTAGACAAGTTCCTGGAGGGAAAGTCCATAAACCATTATTAAAATGGAGTGGGAAAATCCACTGCCAACCCCTGAGAGAAGCAGCATAGAATCTGTCTATAAGAACATAAGATAAGATATGCCTTATTGGCAGGGACTGTCTCTTGTATGTTGACTACCTCTTGTAGGTTAGCTGTGCAGTGCTGCGTGCGTGGCACTTTACAAATGCTGAATAGTAGTAGTAGTAGTAGGGTCTGACCAAGGATCCATCAAGCCCAGTATCCTGTTTCCAACAGCGGCCAATCTAGGTCACAAGTATCTGTCAGGTTTCCAAAAAGGTACACAGATTAAATGTTGCTTATCCTGGGGTAAGCAGTGGTTTTTCCTGGTCCTCTTTAATAATGGTTTATGGACTTTTTCTCCAGGAACCTATCCAAACCTTTTTTTAAACCCAGCTTCACTAACAGCTACAAGATGCTCAAGAATCCATGTTGAATGATGCTGAGAAGATCAAGAAAAGGTGGAAAGAATATTCAGAGTCATCATACGATAGAGATCAAGTGGACCAACAGCTGTTTCAATTTGTACCTTATGATCAGGGACCACTGGTGATGATAGAAGTCAAAGCAGCATTGAAAGCCTTATCAAAGAACAAAGCACCTGGCATTGATGGCATTCCCATTGAAGTATTACAGCAATCGGATGAAGCTGTTACCATACTTACAAGGCTCTGCTAGGAAATTTGGAAGACTAATTCATGGCCAGCTGACTGGAAAAGATCTGTTTATATACCAATACTGAAGAAAGGGGATTCGATTGACTGTGGAAACTATCACACAATCACTCTGATCCCTCACGCCAGCAAGATTATACTCAAGAACATTCCCAGAGACTACAACCATACCTGGAAAGATAGCTACCTGAAGTGCAAGCAGGGTTCAGGAAAGGGCGAGAAACGAGAGACATCATCGCGGATGTGAGATAAATCCTTGAAAAGATAAAAGAATATCAAAAGGATATCCATATGTGTTTTATTGACTAAAGCAAGGCTCTTGACTGTGTAAACCATGAGAAACTCTGGGACACATTAAGAAGCATGGGTATACCAGAACACCTGACAGTTCTCTTGCACAACCTTTACATTGATCAAGAAGCAACAGTTCAAACAGAACTAGGAGAAGCAGAATGGCTTAAAATCAGCAAAGGTACATGACAAGGCTGCATACTTTCCTCCTACCTGTTTAATTTATATGCAGAATAAATCATCAGAGAAGCAGGAAACCGAGGAAACTGAGGTGTGAAGATTGGTGGAAGATTCATCAGTAACCTTCACTATACTGATGATAACACATTACTGGCTGAAAGTGACGACTATCTGAAACATTTGCTTCTCAAGATCAAGGACCATAGTCTTAAATGGGCCTGTACCTTAATGTAATGAAGACAAAGATCCTGACAAATGGCAAAATCAATAAGTTCATCAATGATGGAGAATAAACTGAAATTGTTGATCCAAGTAGGTTAAAGTAGTCAACTATCAATAAAGAAAGGACAAGCAGTCAAGAAATCAGATGACGCATTGCCCTTGGCATAATGGCTATGAAGGACCTAGACAAGACTTTCAAGAGCAGAGCGGACTCTCTCCATACAAACATTCCACTTGTCCAAGCCATGATATTTTCAAAAATGTCATATGGATGCAAAGGTTGGACAGTGTAAAAGATAAACAGGAAGAAAATGGATGCCTTTGAATTATGATGCTGGCAATGAATACTATGTATATCATGGACTGCCCGAAGAACAAACTAGTCAGTACTAGAGGAGATCAAACCTAAGCTTTCCTTAAAAGCTCAGATGACAAGACTTCGACTTTCATACTTTGGACACATCATGCGAAGAGGGAGATCGTTAGAGAAAAACATAACGCTTGGCAAGGTAGAAGGTCAACGCAAAAGAGGAAGACCGGCAATGAGATGGATCCATACAATAATAGCAGCTATGGGCGCCACTCTATCAACAATGAGCCAACTGACTGAAGACTTAACACAGTTTAGATCAACTATCCAGAAGGCCGCCATGAGTCGATACCAACTCGACGGCACTTAACAAAAACACTATCAGCTTTTACTACATCCTCTGGTAATGAATTCCAGATTATATGTTGAATGAAAAAATATTTTCTCCAGTTAGTATATGATGAAGTTTCTCCTGGGTGGACCACAGTCCCTGAGTGTGAAGTCTATCTACAGTTGTAGTCAACATTACTGGCATCCTTGCAGTTTAACCCCTTAATGTCCAATATCATCTAAAAAAAAAGTGGCTGATGAAATGGCTTTGGACTATATATGCACACATATTTAACACATAAAAAATCAAATAAAACAGGACCAATTAAAAAAGGAAATAGTAGGAAATAGTATAAAAACTGGGACATTGCCAGGACATGATTACTGGCACTCTTATAAACAATTCAGATCAGTTGGAACAGAAAAATCACATTCCCACTGCATTAAACTTAGACGCACCTAGGATCAATTGTCAGTACTCACATGACTTGAATCAACTAATGAATGATGGCTCTAATGTTTAAAATGGCCACATTCACTCCCTGTTCCATTTTTACAATGGTGCAGACAAGAGAGCTGCCTGAGACCATCAGAAAAGCCATTATCACCAAACCCCAAACTTCAAAGGGATACAAGGCCATCTCCAAAGACTTTGGGATTCCTGTGTCTACAGTTTGCAATGTTATTAAGTTTTCTGCTCACGGAACTGTCAAGAACCTCTCAGGATGTGGTAGGAAGAGGAAAATTAATCCAAGAAGTCTTTGATGGTTAGTGAGAACTGTTGGAAAACACCACATAGAACATCCAAAGTGCTTAAGGCTGACCTGGAGCAATCTAGTGTGGTAGTTTCAACCTGCACCATACATTGTGCACTAAACAAAGAAGGAATTCATGGGTGAAGGCCAAGGAGAACATCACTGCTCAAAGAGATAAAAAGGAACGCTTGATCTTTGCACAAACCTACCTTCTGCGAAAACGTTCTGTGGACAGATGAAACCAAACTTGAGCTCTTTGGCAATGCAGACCAGCAATACATTTACAGGCGAAGAAATGAAGTTAATGTGGAAAAAAACATCCTTCCTACAGTTAAATATGGTTGAGGTTCCATAATGTTGTGGGGCTGGAATGTATTAAAGGAATCACAAAGTCAGAGGACTACCAAGGTATTTTGGAGCAAAAGGTGCTACCTAGCGTCAGAAAGCTAGGTCTTCGTCAAAGGTTATGGCTCCACCAGGAGGACAATGACCCTAAACACACATCCAAACATACAAAAGAATAAAGAGGAAAAAAACTGACTGTTTTAAAATAGCCAGCAATAAGTCCTGATCTCAATCCAATTGAGAACTTTTGAAAAGAGCTGAAATCTGCCACTGGTAAAAGGAATCATAGAAACATTCAGGAGCTGGAACAAATTGCAATTGAAGAATGGAAGAAACTACCAGCAGGCAAATGCAAGAAACATATAGATAGCTACAAGAAATGTCTGGAGGCTGTCATCGCCGCCAAGGGTTGTGCAATCAAATATTAGTGAAGGGAGCCATTCATCCTGTCCAGGTTATATTTGTTTTTTTTTCCTCAGAAATTACTATGTCTAAGTTGCACGGTCATCTTTTTATTTGTTGTATGCTTTTGAACATACTATTAAAATATTATGATTACATACAGTTGGACTATTTCCAATATACCTATAATGCAAGGGTGCCAATAATGTTGGCCATAACTGTACATGAGTTTCCCAGCCTAGTTTGGATGCATCTGTCATAAGTACTTTTTGGTAAGGTAGAATTTGGAAGAGAAAGTCTATTGCCAGATTGGAATGGACTATCTCCCACACCAGAGATTCCTGGAGGGGTACACTGACAGATATGACATCCTTAGGCTTGTGAGTGGCTACTGAGTGTTCAGGGTCCACTGAGCCTGTCTCATCTTGAGATGTGCCAACAGAGTTACATGTATCATTAAACCATGTGGCCCAACATCCTCAGCAGGGCCGGCCCGTACATTGTGCAAGAATGTTCGCACAGGGCTCTGCGCAAACTTCATTCTCACACAGTGCTCCTTGAAATGCTGGCTTCAGAGGAGAACTGGGGAAGCCAACGCAAGGCCCTGGCTCACCTCTGCACAGCCACCAGTGTGAAGAGTGGCAATTTTCTTCACTCAGGCGGCTATGTTCTTCTAAAGCACATGAGTACTGGGAAATGCCCTTTAAACTTTCCCGATATTCAGCACACTTCACAAGAAAACAACTGCCAGCATGAGGGAAAACACCGCTCTTCACACTGGTGACTGTGCAGAGGTGAGCTAGGGCCTCGCGCGGGTCTCCCCGGATCACCTCTGAAGCAGCTTAGACAGGCGCAAGGAGGGATCTAGCTAAGCTTGAAGAATAGTCTAGAATTTGACAGCTGGGATTTAATGTTAAAAAATGCAAGGTCATGCATTTGGGCTGCAGCAATCCAAGGGAGCAATATAGTATAGGGGTGAAGTACTTTTGTCCACTAATGAAGAGTGGGACCTAGGCGCGGTTGTGTGTGATGATCTTAAAGTGGCTAAACAGATAGAAAAGGCCACAGCAAAAGCTAGAAGGATGCTTGGGTGCATACGGAGAGGAATGGCTAGCAGAAAAAAAGGAGGAGACAGTGCCTCTGTATAAGTCTTTGGTGCGGCCTCATTTGGAGTAGTGTGCAATTCTGGAGACCGCACCTTCAAAAGGATATAAACAGGATGGAGTCAGTACAGAGGGTGGCTACTAAAATAGTTAGTGGTCTTCATTATAAAGCATATGTGGACAGACATAAGGATCTTAATATGTACATATTAAAGGAAAGGCGGGATAGAGGTGATATGATTGGGATGTTTAAATACCTCCGTGGCACAAATGCACAGGGGGAGAGCCTCTTTCGATTGAAAACAAGTACTGCTACAAGGGGACATGGGATGAGGGTGAAAGGGGATAGATTCAGGAGTGATATGCGGAAATATTTCTTTACGGAAAGAGTGGTGGATCCGTGGAATAGTCTCCCAGTGGAGGTGGTAAAGATGATGACAGTATCTGAATTCAAAAAAGCATGGGACACAGAGGATCTCTAAAGGAAAAAAGGGGACTGTTGTAGTTGCTGATATGGAAGGCAGACTAGATAGGCCATGTGGTCTTTTTCTGTTGTCATTTTTCTATGTTTCTTTGTGGGAGGGGGGTCTAGGATAGGATTGGAAATGGCTGATGGGGGAACTAGGACTAGAAATGGGCTGATGCAGGGGCATGGGAGAAGGAAGCTGGGTGGGGCTGGAACTAGAAAGGGGCTGCTGTTGGGGGAAGACTAGAAGGGGATGGGGCTGGAAGAGTGAGGATGGAGAGGGGAAAAGATATTTTGTGTGGGAGGGAAGAAAATCTATGATTGGCCGGATATTGGGAGAGTAAGTGGGGACTGAATATGGAAGGGTGAAATATGAGTGGATGATAAAGGAATAAAGAAGGAAATGGAGGAAAGAGCAAAAGAGATCAGTATGTTAAAGCAGATGTAGAGAAAGAATGGAAAAAATCTAGAAGAGAGGACAAATGGACAGCTAGCAGAAGACACAAAGAAACCAGAATTGACTGGAGCAACTGCAACTGAAAAATAAAATGCCCAAACAAAAGGCAGAAAATACTTTTTTATTTTGAATTTATTAACTGGAATATGTTAGCTCTGGGAAATGTGTATCGCTAACTTCTTTGTATTTTTGTTTAGTACAAGAACAAATTAATTTATAGTTTTATTTCTCCAGTGTTGTACATTCCAAGTTTGGCTTTTGGGGTTCCCAATTTAATTACTGTCTTCCTATTTCTAAATTGTGATCCTTTGTTCTTCGTTTGGTGACAATCTATGTTCTGCATGTGTAACTGAACTGAGGTATTCTCTTCATGTAGTTTCTATTTAACAGTGCCACTTATTTAATTTATTTATTTGTAAACTTTTATATACCGCCCCTTCCAAAGATCAGGGGCGGTTCACAATGAACAACAGGAAACATACATTGAACTAATGTACATTATAACATTCCATGTACAGTTGAACATAACTGAGTATGAACTATATACAATAATGTGGATATTTATTATAACTATTATTTACAAATTAAGTCCCACATTGGGTCTCGGAAACGTATGTACATATATATTAGTATGAGGAGTGAGAATACCAGTGTCTCAGCTGAATTAGATTCAGGGAACAGTTATACACTTGTTCTCTTTCCCCAGTAGGAGATGTACTGGTATTTTCTGAGATGTATTGGTTTAATATTTGCAGTGTTGCCTTTTGATAGGTAGGGTTTGGTGCTTTGTGAGTCCTGGTAGTGCTTTTTTTTTTGAAGGACTAGAAAAAGGGACTGTTACTTCTGAAGAGAGATCTGCAACTGTGAGTATATACTTCTGGTAATTTTCTAAAAGGAATTCTTTGTATTAAAGCTAATTAATCTGTGAACCCACTATATTTTTGTTAAATCAGTCAGGGCCTAGTAGCAGCAGTTTAAGTTTAAATATAAAACACAGAGGAGAACTTTCTGGTTACATTTCATACCCAGCAGAGAGCTTGTAGTTTAAATTTAATAGTCACTAAGGGCCTAGTAACAGCAAAGTACTTTTAGTTTAAATTTAAAACACAGAAGGGAGCTTTCTGGTTACATTTGGAACCCAGCAGAGAGCTTGTAGTTTAAATTTCATAAGAAGTTAGAGCCTAGCAGCAGCTAAGAGCTATAATTTAAATCAAATCAGAATTTAGCTTACCTCAGCAGCACAAGACAGGGTACTGTGTAGCAGCCCTCTTTTAATAAGTATTATTTCCCTCCCTCCCCTGGGATAATCGTAGCTTTATAGGTACTTACACATCTTAAAAGACAGGAGGTGCTCTCAGGTGAAGCGCATTACCCAAATCAGTCATACACTAAGGACCTGAGATTAGTTAAGCTTCAGGTGAACAAGGTATATTACACGTATTAGGTAGTTTTATTAGTATAAATATCCATAGCAACCCTAAGTAAGTAAAGAATTTAGATCTAAACACAAACTTAAAACTAAGATGCAGACAGCAGTACAGCAACGGGATGGGGCTTTCCAGTCTTTTGCATTGAGTGTCACATGTATGATTTTCTCCCAGTTGGTGAGAGGTCTTACGTGTGCACTAGGTGCAAGGAGCTCTTTTCTCTCAGGGAACGAGTCCGTTCTCTAGAGGCTAAAGTAGCAGAATTGGAAAACATAAGACAGACAGAGAGGTACATAGATGAGACCTACAGGGATATAGTCCTGAAGTCCCACCTCCAGTCTGGCAGCATCCCTGTTGCCATGGAGGAGAGAGGTCATGTGACAGGAGAGCATCACCCTGGTGTGGCAGAAATGATCCTGTAACTAGGACCTGTCCTCCAGGTGATGTAAAACCCTCTCGCACCGAGGAAGTTTCTCCAGGGCCATGTGCCCATGAGGGAAGGGTTAGGACAGCCGTTATAGTTGGTGATTCGATCATTAGGCATGTAGATAGCTGGGTGGCTGGTGGACATGAGGATCGCCTGGTAACATGCCTGCCTGGTGCGAAGGTAGCGGACCTCATGCGCCACCTAGATAAGGTCTTAGATAGTGCTGGGGAGGAGTCTGCTGTCTTGGTACATGTCGGTACCAATAACATAGGAAAATGTGGTAGGGAGGATCTGGAGGCTAAATTTAGGCTTTTAGGTAGGAAGTTGAAATTCAGAACTTCCAGGGTAGCATTCTCCGAAATGCTTCCTGTTCCACGCGCAGGACCCAAAAGGCAGGCAGAGCTCCGGAGTCTCAATGCGTGGATGAGACAATGGTGCAGAGATGAGGGTTTTGGATTTGTTAGGAACTGGGAAACATTCTGGGGAAAGGAGGGGCTCTTCCGAAGGGATGGGCTTCACCTTAACCAGGATGGAACCAGGCTGCTGGCATTAACCTTTAAAAAGGAGATAGAGCAGCTTTTAAACTAGATATTAGGGTAAAGCCGACAGTCGCCCAAGAGCAGATGGTTCGGAAGAATGTATCTTTGAAGGATACTACCAAAAGCAGGGAGGTTCCACAAAAGAGTAAAGTAGCCCAAATGCCCTCAAGTATGGAGCAGACTGAGCTTAAAGATCCCAAATTAATATCAGTAAAATACATTCTCGCAAATGCTTGTGTGCAAATGCTAGAAGTCTAAAAAATAAGATGGGAGAGTTAGAATATATAGCACTAGATGAAAGGTTAGATATGATTGGAATATCAGAGACATGGTGGAAGGACGACAACCAGTGGGACACTGTGATACCTGGGTACAAACTATATCGTAATGATAGAGCTGATCAAATTGGTGGAGGGGTTGCTCTCTATGTTAGAGAGGGCATTGACTCAGAAAGGATTAAAGTTTTGCAGGAAAAAAAATCTGCTGTAGAATCTATATGGATTGAAATTCCATGTAAAAGGGGGAAGGCAATGGCAGTGGGGGTGTACTATCGAGCGCCTTGCCAGAATGACCAAATGGATGATGAAATGCTCAAAGAAATCAAGGAAGCTAACAAAAGTTACAGTGCAGTAATAATGGGTGATTTAAACTACCCCGGTATCGACTGGGTCAGTGTCACGTCAGGACATGCTAGGGAGATAAAGTTCCTAGATGAAATAAATGACTGCTTCTTGGAGCAGCTGGTTCATGAACCGACCAGAGGGGAAACCATATTATTTATTTATTTATTTATTTACATTCTCTTATATACCGCGCTATTCTGCATCAGTGCGGTTTACATTGAACAAACTGAAATTACATTGAACAGGGCATTATAACTTGGAGATAACTATTTTACAGGGAACATGGGCTATGGAGGGTTAAGTGGCTTGCCCAAGACCACAAGGAGCACCTGTGGGACTAGAAACCCCAGTCCTTCCGGCCCAAGGTTGCTGTTCTCTAGTGGGATTTGAACCCCCGACCTTCCGGCCTGAAGTACCTTGCCCCAACCACTAGGCCACTCCTAGTCCTTAGTGGAACACCAGATCTAGTGCAAAAGATAAGGTTGTTGGGGCCACTTGGCAATAGTGATCATAGCATGATCACCTTTGATTTAATTAGTGGAGGAGGGATAGTAAGGAAATCCACAGTACTACCTTTTAACTTTCGAAAGGGAAACTATGATAAAATGAGGAAAACAGTAAAGAAAAAACTAAAAGGAGCAGTTGCAAAGGTTAAAGACGCACATCAGGCTTGGCTGTTGTTGAAAAATACTATCTTGGAAGCCCAGACCAGCTGTATTCCACGCTTTAAGAAAAGTGGAAGGAAGTCCAAAAACCTGCCAGCATGGTTTAAAGGTGAGGTCAGAGAGGCTGTTGTTGCCAAAAAAGCATCTTTCAGGAAATGGAAAAAAGAGCCAAACGACGAAACCTGGAAACAGCACAAGCACTGGCAATTCAAATGCAAGGCATTGATAAGGCAGGCAAAGGGAGAATTTGAGAAGAAGCTTGCTGCGGAAGCAAAAACGCGAAGTAAAGACCTTTTCAAGTACATTTGTAGCAAAAAACCTGTGAGTCAGTTGGTCCATTAGATGATAAAGGGGTTAAAGGAGCACTAAGAGGCGATAAGGCGATAGCGGAGAGATTGAATGAATTCTTTGCTTCAGTCTTTACTGAGGAAGATGTAGGGATGTTACCCATGACTGAAGTGGTATTTAAAGGTGCGGAAGATTTGAAGGAAATATCGATACATCGGGAAGATTTATTACAACTATTAGATAAACTGAAGAGTAGCAAATCACCTGGGCCGGATGGTATACATCCAAGGGTGTTGAAAGAACTGAAATACAAGATTGCAGACCTGCTATTAGTAATCTGTGAACTATCATTAAAATCATCTCTAATACCTGAAGATTGGAGGATCGCCAATGTAACACCAATTTTTAAAAAGGGTTCCAGGGGTGATCCGGGAAACTACAGACCGGTGAGCCTGACATCAGTACCGGGAAAAATGATAGAAACCATCATAAAGAATAAAATTACTCAGCATGTAGATAGTCATGACCTAATGGGAGACAGCCAACATGGTTTTAGACGAGGAAGATCTTGTTTTACTAATCTGTTATGTTTTTTTGAAGGAGTGAATAATCAGGTGGACAAAGGTAAGTCGGTTGATATTGTGTATCTGGACTTTCAGAAAGCCTTTGACAAGGTCCCTCATCAGAGACTTTTGGCAAAACTAAAGAGTCATGGGATAGGAGGCAGTGTACTATTGTGGATCAGGAACTGGTTAAAAGATAGAAAGCAGAGGGTAGGGCTAAATGGCCAATTTTCCCAATGGAGAAAAGTGAATAGTGGTGTACCCCAGGGATCTGTGCTGGGTCCGCTGCTTTTTGACATATTCATAAATGACCTGGAAAGTGGAATAACTAGTGAGGTTATCAAATTTGCAGATGACACAAAACTATTTAAAGTTGTTAAAACCCAAGAGGATTGTGGAAAATTGCAAGAGGATCTTGATAAATTGGAAGACTGGGCATCAAAATGGCAGATGAAATTTAATGTGGACAAGTGCAAGGTTATGCACCTAGGGAAGAACAACCCAAACTATAGTTACACGATGCAAGGTTCCACATTAGGAACCACCACCCAGGAAAAAGATTTAGGCGTCATTGTGGATACCATGTTAAAACCCTCGACCCAGTGTGCAGCAGCGGCCAAGAGAGCAAATAGAATGCTAGGTATGATGAGGAAAGGAATGGAAAATAAAACAAAAGATATTATAATGCCTCTATATCGTTCCATGGTGAGACCGCACCTTGAATATTGTGTGCAATTCTGGTCGCCGTATCTTAAAAAGGATATAGCGATTTTAGAAAAGGTTCAGAGAAGAGCCACCAAAATGGTAAAGGGGATGGAAGGATACTCCTGTGAGGAGAGGCTAGGAAGGTTGGGGCTCTTTAACCTGGAGAGGAGACGGCTGAGGGGAGATATGATAGAAGTCTAAAGATTGATGAACGGAGTGGAGCGGGTAGACGTAGATCGATTGTTTACCTTATCAGAATGTGGAAGGACTGGGGGACATGCAATGAAGCTACAGGGTAAACTATTTGAGACTAGTAAAAGAAGGTATTTTTTCACTCAACGTGTAATCAAGCTCTGGAATTTGTTGCCGGAGGATGTGGTAGGGGCTGTTGGTGTGGCTGGGTTTGAGGGGGGTTTGGACAAGTTCCTGGAGGAAGGGTCCATGGACCATTGTTGGGAAGGGACCCAGGATATCAATGCTTGAACCAATGGAAGCATTGTGGAACCTGTGTCCCTTGGGGAAACTGCTAGGTACGTATGACCTAGATTGGCCACTGTTGGATACAGAATACTGGGCTTGATGGACCTTGGTCTGACCCAGTATGGCATATCTTATGTTCTTATGTTTTATGATACGGCAGGTTTGCTATGGGTTCTAAATGGTCAATGTTTATAGTACTTCCTAATGTGCCTGGCGGTTGGCACTAGGGTTGCCAACTTTTTGAAAGAGAAAAACCCGCCACCTGTGGCTAGTCACGCTCCGCCCCTGCCCCCCCGCCCCACCCCCACCCTTACTCCACCCCTACGCCACCCTCTGTCCCCAAAACAATTGCAGAGAGGGCAATGTGCAAACTGAACATGCAAGACTTCTACAAATTCTTAAGCAGAAATTCTATACTGAAAGAATACGCGGCACACACGTACACACACACACACTACAGACAGGTCTTCATCAATAAATGAGCACAAAACAAAAATAGAAATATATAGACAAAAATTAAACTGAAACCCCAAGACAGACAGACTCGGCATGCAGTGCAATATCAGATAAAGAGTAGTTACTCACCTGTAACAGGTATTCTCCAGGAGCAGCAGGAATCAGTCCTCACATATGGGTGACGTTGGCGCCGACGGAGCCCTCGTGCGGAGCATTTCCCCAGCTTTCAAAGAAAGCTTTTGGGAATGCAGCACGCATGCGCGGTCCCCCTTCCCGCCCAAGGGTGCCATCTTGCTCAGTCTGATGACATAGCTAAAAGACAGCAAAAACAACAAAATGAATCATATGACTGCAACTCCAAGGGGAGGAGGGAGGGCCGTGAGGCCTGCTGCTCCTGGAGAACATCTGTTACAGGTGAGTAACTACTCTTTCTCCAGAACCAAGCAGGAAGTCAGTCCTCACATATGGGACTCCCCAGCTACAGGCTACCGGGAACCCAAGCTGAAAATAAGCTCCCTCTAGAGCGTCAGCATCTGTGAAAGAATCCTTTCTGAGTACGCCCCCATAAGGTAGCCCAACACAAGGGCGGGAGGGGTAGGAGTTGCTGAATCCTCAAATAGATTACGGAGTACCGCCTGTCCGAAAGCACTGTCCCTACGGGACTCCCTCTTGAGGCAGTAGTGAGCCGCAGACCTCTGGCTTGAAGACCAAGTAGCGGCCCGGCAGATGTCTGTCAACAGAACAGAGCGGAGGTGGGCTACTGACGCGGCCTTCGCCCTGACACCGTGGGCCATGACTCGACCCTGCAAGGAGAGACCGGCTGCCCTGTACGCCCAGGCAATACAATCTGCTACCCAAAGGGACAACGTACGCTTGGAGACAGGCAATCCCAGTTTATTAGGGTCAAAAGATACGAAGAGCTGAGCAGCCCTTCGATGCCCCTGCGTAGGTCAATGTAAAAGGACAACACCCTTCTACAGTCCAGGGTATGCAGGACTGTTTCAGCCCTGCTGGCATGCGGCCGGGGGAAGAATGTTGGAAGAACCACCTCCTGATTGAGGTGGAAGGAGGAGACAACCTTCGGAAGGAACGTAGGGTGAGTCCGCAAGACCACCCTGTTCTTATAGAACCGTGTGTATGGTCTATCAGAAACCAGAACTTGTAGTTCATTCACACGCCTGGCCGAGGTAAGAGCCACTAAGAATAACCTCTTACAGGAAAGGAAGCATAAATGACAGGTAGCCATCGGCTCAAACGGTGGGCAAGTAAGTTGCTGCAATATCACATTAAATCCCACTCAGTGGCTGGTGGATGGATCGGAGGCTTGAGCAAAAGCAGGCCTCTGAGGAAGCGGGACACCAAGGGGTGGCCCGACAGAGATTGGCCCTCTACCTGTGAGTGGTGTGCCGATAGAGCACTGAGGTTGACCCGAACAGAGTTGGATTTAAGGCCTAGGTCCGAGAGGTGGAGCAGGTACTGCAGCACCACTGGAACCAGGCATGAAAAAGGATCCTCCTGGCGCTGAGCACACCAGGTGGAGAACCTACACCACTTGAGGGCATAAGATTTCCGGGTGGATTGCCTCCTAAAGGCCAAAACCACCTCTTCCACCTCCTTAGGAAGACGTAAGAGGGCTAGAACTACCCTTTCAGCAGCCAGGCCATCAGATTGAGGATTTTAGATTGGGGTGCAGGAGAGATCCCTGGTCCTGAGACAGGAGATCGTGGTGCACCCCCAGAGGGAGTAGAGTGTCCACCACCAACTGCAGGCGTGGAAACCACGGCTGCCTCGGCCATCTGGGGGCTACCAGCAGGGCCGGCCCGTCCATTGAGCAAGAATGTTTTTTGCACAGGGCCCCGCGTTTCAGGGGGCCCCGCGCAAAAAACATTCTTCATCCCAAATTTAAAAAAAATAAAACCCAGCTGCTTCTGCCGCGGCAGCATCAAAAGTGCCGCCGCGGGGCCCCCCGGCAGAGCCTCCCTGCATCGCAGCCTATCGTTGAATCCCCGAATGCGGGCTTCTTTTAGAGCCGCAAGAGTTTCCTTTCTCGCGGCTCTGTTAATCCCGCCGGGGCTGATGGGATTTCAGCCCCGGCGGGATTAACAGAGCCGCGAGAAAGGAAACTCTCGCGGCTCTAAAAGAAGCCCGCGTTCGGGGATGCCACCATAGGCTGCGATGCAGGGAGGCTCTGCCGGGGGGCCCCGCGGCGGCACTCTTGATGCTGCCGCGGCAGAAGCAGCTGTTTTTTTTTTTTTTTTTTAACTTGGAATGACAGGGGGGAAGGGGGTTTAGGACTGGTAATGGGCTATGGGGGGGGGGGAGGCTAAGACTGGAAGTGGGCTGATAGGGGAGGGTTAGGACTAGTAATGGGCCATGGGGGGGTGCTAAGACTGGAAGTGGGCTGATGGGGGGGTTAGGACTGGTAATGGGCTATGGGGGGGCTGACTGGAAATGGGCTGATGGGGGGTTAGGACTGGTAATTGGCTATGGGGGGGGCTAAGACTGGAAATGGGCTGATGGGTAGGTATAGGACTGCTAATGGTATATGTGCGGAGTGCAAAGACTGGAAGATGGCTGATGGGTGGGTAAGGACTGGTAATGGGCTATGGGGGGGGCTAGGACTGGAAATGGGCTGATGGGGGGTTAGGACTGGTAATTGGCAAGGGGGGGGCAAAGACTGGAAATGGGCTGATGGGGGTTAGGACTGGTAAATGGCTATGGGGGGCTAGGACTGGAAATGGGCTGATGGGGGAATAGGACTGGTAATGGGCTATGGGGGCTAAGAATGGAAATTGGCAGATGGGGAGGGCTAGGCCTGGAAATAGGGTGATGGGGGGTTAGGACGTAATGGGCTGATGGGGGGGTTAGGACTAGTAATGGGCTATGGGGGGGCTAGGACTGGAAATGGGCTGATGGGGGGTTAGGACTGGTAATTGGCTATGGGAGGGGTTAGGACTGGTAATGGGCTATGGGGGGCTAAGACTGGAAATAGGCTGATGGGGGGGGCTAAGCCTGGAAATAGGGTGATGGGGGGTTAGGACGTAATGGGCTGATGGGGGGGTTAGGACTAGTAATGGGCTATGGGGGGCTAGGACTGGAAATGGGCTGATGGGGGGTTAGGACTGGTAATGGGCTGGGGGGGCTAAGACTGTTAATGGGCTGGGGGGGCTAAGACTGTTAATGGGCTGGGGGGGTTGCTAGGACTGGAAATGGGCTGAGTGGAAGGAGGGCTTGAACTGCAAATAGCTGATGGGGACGGGGGCTTGGAATGGAAATGGGTTGTGAGGGGGAGGGAGCTAGGACTGGAAATGGGTGAGTGGGGGGGGGCTAGGACAGGAAATGGGCTGATGGAGGGGCTAGAATAGGACTGGAAATTGGCTGTTGGGGGGGTGCTAAGATTGGAAATGGGCTGTGGTGGGGGTTTGGATTGAAATGGACTCATGAAGGGGCTAGAACTGGAAGTAGGCTCATGGGGGACTTGGATTGGAAATGGGCTGAGTGGAGGGGAGCTAGGATTTGACATGGGCTGATGGGCTCATGGGGGCTGGGATTGGAAATGAGCTGATGGAGGGACTCGGATGGGACTGGAAATAGATGGGGGAGCTAGGACTGGAAATAGGCTGATGGTGGGTCTAGGACAGGACTGGAAATGGGCTGAGGCGGGGACTAGAAGGGAGCGGATGCTGGGTGGGACTGGAACTAGAATGGAGCTGATGTTGGGGGAGGATTAGAATGGGATGGAGCTGGGAGAGTGAAATGGAGAGGGAAAAAATATTTTGTGTGGGAGGGAAGACAAATCTACAATTGGCCGGATATTGGGAGAGTAAGTGGGGATTGAGAAAGGAGGGGTAAAATTTGAGTAGATGAAATAGGAACGAGGAAAGAGCAAAAGGAGAAAGATTAGTATGTTAAAGCAGATGTAGAGAGAGAATGGAAAAAAACTAGAAGAGAGAAGAAAAGACAAATGGACAGCAGACGATGGAGAGTTAGCGGAAGACACAAAGAAACCAGAAGAAAGTGACTGGAGCAATTGCAGCTGAAAAAAAATGCACAAAAGGTAGAAAAATATCTCTTTATTTTGAATTAATTAATTAATTTATTTATTTATTTAACATTTCTTCTATACCGCGCAGTTAAAATCAGCGCGGTGTACATCGAACAAAAATACTGCAATGTACAGAAACAACATTGAGTTTACAAAGAACAGGGAATTGAACATGGGATCGAAACTGGGGAAACTAAATACATGTTAACTCGAAACTATGTACAATACTCTAATATAAATGGGTGTTGCATTGATTTTGTGAAGATGAAGATTAGTGGTTGGTTGGGCTTGAGTGGGGACTACCTATTATCTGTGGTATTGACGTGCAGGGGCGGCTGGGGTATGAGGGAAGCTTGCTGGTTGTGCTTCTATCACTGGAAGTTTCTGGGTAACATTTTGTGAACAGGTGGAGTTTTAAGGCTTTTCTGAATAGGATGAGGCTTTTAATACCACGGATTTCATGGGGGAGTGCATTCAAGTTTAAAGGGGTGAATATGGAGAAGGCTCTGTTGGAGGTAGCCTTTGTGCATGTAGTTATTAGCTTGGGGACTACTAATGTGTTCAGTGCAGTAGACCTTCTGTTTCTATTTTCCAGGGTACCATGGACTAGCTTGCTGACTGGCGTAGGGGGGTAGTTATTTAGGGCTTTGAAGGTGAGGACCAATGACTTGTATTGGAGCCTGGCATGTAAAGGTAGCCAATGCAAATCCTTCATGATGGGCGTTATGTGGTCAGATCTTGACGATCCAGA
Organism: Ichthyophis bannanicus; assembly: GCA_033557465.1. NCBI lineage: Eukaryota > Metazoa > Chordata > Amphibia > Gymnophiona > Ichthyophiidae > Ichthyophis > Ichthyophis bannanicus. Next base: position 295,050,397 of record CM066038.1, read on the forward strand.
GAGGACTCTTGCGGCTGCATTCAAAGCTAGGCGGAGCGGGTTTAAGGTCGATTGTGGGAGGCCATGGAGGATGATGTTCGCGAAATCAAAATGTGGAAGGACTAATGCCTGGAAGGTTGTTCGGTAGTCTGTGAAGTCCAGTAGGTGTCGGAGGTGACAGAGTTCTGATCTTATGGTATATTGCCTTTGTGTAATTGGAATATGTCAGCTCTGGGAAATGTGCATCATTAACGTCTGCGCTTTGTTTAGTACAAGAGCAAATTAATGTATAGTTTTATTTCTACAGTGTTGTACATTCCAAGTTTGGCTTTTGGGATTCCCAGTTTAATTATTGTCTTCCTGTTTCTAAATTGTGATTCCTTGTTTGGTGATGGTCTATGTTGTGCATGTGTAACTGAGCTGAGGTATTCTGTTTATGTAATTCCTATTTGACATTGCCACTTGTTCTCTTTCCCCAGTAGGTCATGTATTGTTGTTCTCTGAAATGTATTGGTTTAATATTTGCAGCGTTTCCTTTTGATAGTTAGGGTATGGTGCTTTATGAGTCCTGGTAGTGCTGTTAGGATACGGCGGGTTTGCTATGGGTTCTAAATGGGCAGTGTTTGTAGTAGTTCCTAATGTGTCTGGCGGTTGGCACTGGATTATAGTAATGTAGAAGTCTTTTAGTCTTTCTTTATTCATACACTCATTAAGAGGCATGTTTACTAAAAGTTAGTGTATGGTAACATTATGCAAATATTTATGCAAATGAGGCCCCTTATGCAAATGAGGCCCCACACGCAAATGAGGCCCCACACCGAGTCTCCGCACATGGCCCCGCACCCCCCTTGGGCCGCCCCTGCATGAAAACACACGTTAACGAGGTGCAACTTTACAAAATTACCCTCCATATACACATTAGTGCTTTAATACTGACAATTAATACTCAATAATCTGTTGTGCCTTTACATAAGTCCAGAGTGCTAGACAGCAGTGTGGGCTCAACTTCTAACTTCTCCGCAAGTGTGAGCAGTAATTACTGAAACTGGTCTTTAATATGTAATTTCCTACCTTTGAGGCTGTTTCAGGTCAGTGTTATTCTCCTTTTCGCAGAGCTTTTTAAATGAAATGTCTTTTTTTTGTAGATGGTATGCTTCCTTTATGGAGTTTGGTCTTGCATGTTGTTATAGTGAATGGGTTGTAGAAAGCAATGGCAAAAACTTTCAATATATTTTCTAATCTTTATTGATCTCCTATTTGTTTTTCCCTTCTGGACGATAAAACTGTGTGTGATCCAGCCTTTGACTTAGACATTTATCTATCGGTCAATCTATGTAAAATCTGCACAGAGGCAAACCTCCAAATTTATCTAGGAAGCCTAACTGGCCCTTCCCCTATAGAAAGCAGCAGCTCTCTCACTGCACATCTGTTTTTCTTACTGTAGCCTTTCATTAGAATTGTGACATTTGTGAAGAGATATAATGGGTTGCTGTTATAATTTAGGAAAAATAAACTGCAGTGAGACCCCGGCGAACCCCCTTTTTTGTATGGCTGATTCTTTGGCTCCAGAATAGGAGATTTGTAATAAGTCCCCCATCCAGATCGCCAACCACGGATGTACAGGGCCGACAATGGAATTGGCCCTGTACATCCGGGGTAGGGGTCATATCTCCAGTTCGCCCTTGATCCTCCCCCGGCCCGCCCCCTCCTGCCCCCATACAGAGCTCCCCGCACATCTCTGCTGTACGTGCAAGGAACTCTGTAGGTGGAATCAGCACCCTGGCATTTAGCGAAGATATATGTCCAGTCCGGATGTATATCCCTGCTAAGCCTGGGTCTGAATTTACCCCCTAGCGTCCAGTGCTGAATAACTGGATACTGCATCCAGTGCCAGTACTGTATAGCAGCAATACTCAGCACTGCAATGAGGGTAATCTTATAAGGGTCAGCTAGGTTTTGGGCCTATTTAATAAATTACTACTACTACTACTGAACATTTATATAGTATTACAAGGCGTATGCAGAGCTGCACAGACACTTGTAAAAGACAGTCCCTGCTCTTCAGAGCTTACAATCTAATCAAGACAGACAACACGGTAGCTGTAGACATGGGATATAGCTAGGGGGAATGGTAAGGAAACACAAAGGAGATCAGGTGAGTCAAGATCTGAAAGCGGTAGCAAAGAGGTGAGTTTTCAGCCTGGATTTGTAAAGGGTCAGAGAAGGTGCCTGAAGTACAGACAGGCAGGGCCGGCCCGTCCATTGAGCAAGAATGTTTTTTGCACAGGGCCCCGCGTTTCAGGGGGCCCCGCGCAAAGAACATTCTGCTTTTTTTAAAATTACATTAAAAAAAAAAGCTGGCTCTGGCTGCTGCTGCTGCCACCGCCGCGGCGGCAGAATGAAGTGTCCCGCGGGGCCTCCTCTGCTCGCTGAGCCCCTCTGCAAGGGCTTTCAGATTCGCGAAAGGAGAGTGTCTCCCTCGCGTCTCTGTTAAGCCCGCAGGGGCTAATGGGAAATTTCCCATCAGCCCCTCGCGTCTAAAGGGGCAGATGGGATATTTCCCATTAGCCCCTGCGGGCTTAACAGATATGCGAGGGAGACACTCTCCCTTTGCGAATCTGAAAGCCCTTGCAGAGGGGCTCAGCGAGCAGAGGAGGCCCCGCGGAACACTTCATTCTGCCGCTGCTGCGACAGCAGCAGCAGCCAGAGCCAGCTTTTTTAAAAAAAATTTTTTGCCATAAGCCGATGGGGGGGGGGTTAGGACTGGTTATGGGCTGGGGGGGGGGTTAAGACTGGCAATGGGCTGTGGGCTGATGGGGGCTGTCTGGAAATGGGGCGATGGGGGGTTAGGACTGGTAATGGGCTATGGGGGGGGCTAGGACAGGAAATGGGCTGATGGGGAGGGGTTAGGACTGGCAATGGGCTGTTGGGGGGGTTAGGACTGGTAGTGGGCTGTTGGGGGGGGTTAGGACTGGTAGTGGGCTGTTGGGGGGGGATTAGGATTGGTAATGGGCTATAGGGGGGGTGTTAAGTGGTAATGGGCTGTGGGCTGATGGGGGCTGTCTGGAAATGGGGTGATGGGGGGTTAGAACTGGTAATGGGCTATGGGGGGGTTAGAACTGATAATGGGCTATGGGGGGGGGGCTAGGACAGGAAATGGGCTGATGGGGGGACTAGGACTGGTAATGGGCTGTGGGCTGTTGGGGGGGTTAGGACTGGTAATGGGCTATGGGGGAGTTAAGACTGGTAATGGGCTGTGGACTGATGGGGGCTGTCTGGAAATGAGGTGATGGGGGGTTAGGACTGCTAATGGGCTATGGGGGGGGTTGGGACTGATAATGGGCTATGGGGGGCTAGGACAGGAAATGGGCTGATGGGGAGGGGTTAGGACTTGAGGAGGGCTGATGTGGTTAGGACTGGTAATGGGCTGTGGGCTGATGGGGGGGTTTAGGACTGGCAATGAGCTATGGGGGGCTGACTGGAAATGGGCTGATGGGGTTAAGACTGGAAGTGGGCTGATGAGGGGTTAGGACTGGTAATGGGTTATAGGGGGGCTTAAACTGAAAATGGGGTGATGGGAGGGGTTAGGACTGGAAGTGGGTTGATGGGGGGCTAGGACTGGTAATGGGTTGGGGGGTTGCTATGACTGGAAATGGGCTGAGTGGAAGGGGAGGCTTGAACTGCAAATAGCTGATGGGGAGGGAGCTTGGAATGGAAATGGGCTGTGAGGGAAGGGAGCTAGGACTGAAAATGGGCTGATGGAGCAGCTAGGATAGGACTGGAAATGGGCTGTTGGGGGGAGCTAAGATTGGAAATGGGCTGTGGTGGGGGCTTGAATTGAAATGGACTCATGGAAGGGCTAGAACTGGAAGTAGGCTCATGGGGGGCTTGGACTGGAATTGGGCTGAGTGGAGGGGAGCTAGGATTTGACATGGGCTGATGGTGGGGCTAGGAAATGACTAGAAATGGGCTGATGGGGGCTAGGATTGGAAATGAGCTGATGAAGGGACTCAGACTGAAAATGGATGGGGGAGCTAGGACTGGAAATGGGTTGATGGGGGGCTAGGACTGGAAATGGGCTGATGCAGGGACTAGAAGGGAATGGATGTTGGGTGAGACTGGAACTAGAAGGGAGCTGATGTTGGGGAGGATTAGAATGGGATGGGGCTGGGAGAGTAAAATGGAGAGGGGAAAAATATTTTGTGTGGGAGGGATGAAAAATCTACAATTGGCCGGGTATTGGGAGAGTAAGTGGGGATTGAGGATGGAGGGGTAAAATTTGTGTGGATGAAATAGGAATGAGGAAAGAGCAAAAGGAGAAAGATTAGTATGTTAAAGCAGATGTAGAGAGAGAGAATGGAAAAAAAAAACTAGAAGAGAGAAGAAAGAACAAATGGACAGCAGACGATGGACAGCAGAAAACATGAAGAAACCAAAGAAAGTGGCTGGAGCAATTGCAACTGAAAAAAATGCACAAAAGGTAGAAAGATCTCTCTTTATTTTGAATTTATTAACTGGAATATGAAAGCTCTGGGAAATGTGCATCATTAACGTCTGCGCTTTGTTTGGTACAAGAGGAAATTAATTTATAGTTTTATTTCTACAGTGTTGTTGTACATTCCAAGTTTGGCTTTTGGGGTTCCCAGTTTAATTATTGCCTTCCTGTTTCTAAATTGTGATTCCTTGTTTGGTGATGGTCTATGTTCTGCATGTGTAACTGAGCTGAGGTATTCTATTTATGTAATTCCTATTTGACATTGCCACTTGTTCTCTTTCCCCAGTATTCTCTGAAATGTACTGGTTTAATATTTGCAGTGTTGCCTTTTGATAGGTAGGGTATGGTGCTTTGTGAGTCCTGGTAATGCTGTCAGGATACGGCGGGTTTACTATGGGTTCTAAATGGGCAGCGTTTGTAGTAGTTCCTAATGTGCCTGGCGGTTGGCACTGGATTATAGTAATGTAGAAATCTTTTAGTCTTTCTTTATCCATACACTCATTAAGAGACATGTTTACTAAAAGTTAGTGTATGGTAACATTATGCAAATGTTTATGCAAATAAGGCCACTTATGCAAATGAGGCCCCGCACCGAGTCTCTGCACATGGCCCCGCACCCCCCTTGGGCCGCCCCTGGCTATCAGAATCACCGAGGCCTTGTCCTGAAGAACCTTGAACAAGGTTCGGGCCACTAGAGGCGTGGGAGGAAACGCATACAGTAGACCAAGAGATTAGAAACGCATCTGCTGCTATTCGCAGAGGATGCAGTTGTCTGCAACAGAACCTGGGTAGCTGACGGTTCAGTGGACTCGCAAAGAGATCGATGGTTGGAAGACCCCATCTTAGAAAGATCCCTTGGACCACCAGAGGATTCAATTGCCATTCGTGAGGCTGTAGAATCCTGCTCAATCTGTCTGCCAGGCAATTTTCTTGGCCAGGCAGATAAACTGCTTTGAGAAACATGTTGTGTTTGATTGCCAAGGAGCACAGGGCCTGTGCCTCCTGACACAGAAGTTTGGAGCCTGTGCCCCCTTGCTTGTTCACGTAGAACATTGCCACTTGATTGTCTGTCTGAACTAAGACAGACTGGTGAGAGAGGACATGAGAGAAAGTCTGTAGAGCTAAACGGATAGCTCGCAACTCCAATAAATTGATCTGCTGTGTGGACTCCCCAGGAGACCAGAGGCCCTGAGTGCAAGCCCCCTGGCAATGTGCACCCCAGCCCTGAAGGGAAGCATCGGTTGTCAGCACCTGTGTGTGGGGAGGCGAGGCGCCTGAAAAGGCACCCCCTGGACCAGGTTTGGGAGATGCAGCCACCACCGTAGGGAGGCTGTCAACAGTTTGGACATCCTTATCTCGTCTTTCAAGTCGCCTGTGGCTTGCACCTACTGAGCTCTGAGACACCACTGAGCAGGTCACATGTGCAGGCGGGCATTCGGAGTTACATGAACCGTGGATGCCATGTGGTCCAAGAGCATTAGGAAGTTTCTGGCGGAGACCAGAGAACCGCTTTGGAACCGATTGGCCAACGCTATCAGTCTGTGGGCCCTGTCCTCGGGCAAATAAGCCTTCGCTTGGAGGGTATCCAATCTTGCCCCTATGAACTCCATGTTCTGTGAGGGGAGCAAAGTTGACTTTGCAAAGTTTACCACGAAGCCTAGATGCTGAAGAAGAGAAACAGTGCGAAGGGTGGCCTGGCCGGCCTCCTGTGGAGACTGACCCGATGAGCCAGTTGTCCAAGTATGGAAAGATAAAGATGCCCTGGTTTCTGAGATAGGCTGCCACCACTGCCAGGCACTTGGTGAAAACCCTGGCGGCGGAGGCGAGGCCAAATGGAAGTACTCTGTATTGAAAATGATTTCCTCCCACTACAAATCTGAGATATTGTCGGTGGTCTGGATGAATGAGGATGTGAGTATAAGCATCCTTTAGGTCTAAGGAGCATAGCCAATCTCCCTGCTGGAGGTAGGGCAGCAGTATCCCAAGGGTAAGCATCTTGAACTTTTCCCTCTCCAGGAACTTGTTGAGATTTCGCAAGTCTAGGATGGGCCTGAGGCCTCCTGTCCTTTTTGGTACCAGAAAGTACCTTGAATAGAAGCCTTGGCCTCTCAGGTGGTGAGGCACCAGTTCCACCGCCTGCTCCTTTAGAAGACTTGCCAACTCCTGAAGGAGGAGGTTCCTGTGAAGAGGGAGTCTTGGAGGCTCCCCTGAAAAATAGGAGGGGGGTAAATGGTTGAAGTTGAGAAAATAGCCATTTTGGACTATGCTCAGCACCCAGGTATCCCCTGTTATGGCTGACCACCCGTGGGCATACAGTGTCAGCCCGCCTCCTGTGCTGAGAGGAGCCAGCTGAGGAGAAGAGGCTATGCAATGGGAGTCAAAACCCCGCTCCCTGTCATGCAGGAGCCGGAGCTGATGGCTTGGGGGTTTTCGGCCTACGGGGCCCATGTCCCTGCCCCTTGGCCTGCTGACCCTGATGGGGAGCTGCAGAGGCCTGAAAATGAGGGTAGGATTTGTAGGCAGTAGCCTTCCTCGGGTAAAAGGGCTTTTTCCCCGAGTCCTTCTTCTTCTGAGAAGGGGCAGAGGTTTTCCTGGACAGCTTTGCCCTGGTGAGAGTCTCAGACTTTTCAGCCATGGGTTTGCCAAAAAGGTTCTCACCTTGGCAGGGGACATCGACCAACTTGTCCTGTACCCATGGCTCGAAGTCCGATGACTGTAGCCAGGCCTGATGGCGTGCACCGATGCCGGCCACGGCTACTCAGGCCGAAGCCTCGAAGCCATCATAGGCTGCTTGAGAGATAAACTTTGAGCACTCTCGAATCCCAGATGACGAAGACTTAAACCTCTGCAAGGTTTCCTCGGAGAGGCCGGCAGAGAACCCGGCAATCTCTTTTGCCAGGTCCCGAAGGTACACGCCCATGTACAGCTGGTAAGTCTGAACATGGCACGCCAGCATAGAGCCCTGGAAGCACTTTCTACCGAGGGCATCCAGGTTCCGGGCCTCCCGGCTGGGGGGCACCAAGGAGTGCATCTTTTGACTCTTCAGAAGATGCATGGGCGATTCCACAACCATGGAGTGGTGCGGTAGCTGTGCCTTCTGGAACCCAGGGCTCTTACGGACTCGATAAATGGAATCGACCCGTTTGCTGAGAACCGGCGCCGAGGCCGGTGCCTCCCACATGGGAAGAGCAGCCGTTCCAGCATCGGAGGAACCGGTACAGTAAAGGCCTCCTTAGGCGGAGAGGCATAATGGAGGGCCTCGAGCTCTTCGGCTCGAGGCTCCTCCTCGGGATCCACGGGGAAGGCCAAGGCTTTGGCCATGTCCCGCATGAAGTCCGAGAACCGGGTATCCTCCGGTGGGGACTCAGGCTCAGACTCCGGTGAGTCCGATGGGACGCACCGGGTCTGGAAAGTATCCGGTAACTCCTCGTCCTCCGTCTCCCACTCTGACTCCTCCGAGGAGGAATCGAGCGGCTCTGGCCGGGCGGGCACCGATGCCATCCGCCCCGACGCTGAGGGCACCGGTGTCGACGAACTCGGCCCCGAGCGGGAGGCCGAGGGGGACCTTGGCCGAGGATCGACTCGAGACCTCATCGACTAGAGGATCGGCTCGGCCTCCGGGGTCGACTTGGACGTTGAGGTCCTGGTGGCCGGGGCAGATGCACCGGTCAAACCAGCGATCAGTACCTGCTGCTGCTCCATGAAGGCAGCCAAGCTGCACTCCAAGGCCGTCAACCTGAGACTCAGCTCAGTAGACTCAGCAGCCCCCGACTCGAGCCCCGACGGCATCGGGCCCGACGTTGGGTCCCCCGGAGGGGAGTCTATGAGGACAACAGCACTCACGCGACTCGGGGACTCCGGCTCCACTCGAGGCAACTTGGCAGGCCTCTCCGACTCCGAGGACCCGGGACGGCGGTCGGGGCTATGCGACCTGGCCCTCGAGGAGCCAAGAGCATCCACCGACGCCGCCCTCGTGGATTTTTTCTTCCTTCTGTGTTCCCTCGAAGGAGACCCCCTTTCAGAGGAGCCTCGACGGTGCTTGGGGTCGGACTCCCGAGATGTCGAGGCCTCTGATGAAGTCCGGGCGCGGCCGGACGCGGAGTCAGAGAAGTGTCTTTCACGCTGATGTTGATGGCGGCTCAGCACCTTAGAGAACATTTTGTCGCACAGGACACAGACCACCGGGTCATGGTCGGGCCCGAGGCACCGGAGGCAGCAGTCATGTGTGTCGGTGAGAGACATCAGCTTCTTACACCGATCACACTTCTTGAACCCGCTGGCAGCTATCGGGGGAAAAAGGGCCCCTGCAAGGTCAGAAGACCGGACTGCCAGTGAAAAAGAGAAAAAAGCGGGAACGCTAGTCACGAAGAACAAAAACCGAAAAACTTAGCTCCGGGCTCGATACCGGTGTACCGGGCCCAGGCGGGAAGAAGAACCAGCGTCAAACCGGGCAAAAAACACAAAACCACGCAGGAAAATCAACTTTTTACCGGGTGACAACGACACACGTCCATCGGGCTCCGCGGAAAAAAAGAAGACTGAGCAAGATGGCACCCTTGGGCGGGAAGGGGACCATGCATGCGCGCTGCATTCCCAAAGGCTTTCTTTGAAAGCTGGGGAAATGCTCTGCACGAGGGCTCTGTCAGCGCCGACGTCACCCATATGTGAGGACTGACTTCCTGCTTGGTCCTGGAGAAATAAGAAATGTAGTTCCCCATACTGTGCAAAATATAAAGGTAGTACAAAGTCCAATCATCAAATTGAAAATCAAATTATTTTTTCTACCTTTGTTGTCTGACCATTTTATTCTCTGATTATGCTGGTTCCAATCTGAGGCTTCCGTTTTCCCATCTTCTCTTAGCTTGTTTTCCATGGTCTATAGTCCATCTGCCATTTCTTGTCTCTTCTTTTCTTTTCTTCACTTCCTTCCATCAGCCTATTTCCAGTCCCAGTGCCCCCTCCCATTACCCAGTCCCTTACCAGTACCATTCCCAGGTGTCAGCTCCCTTTGAGCCCCCTCCTTACCTCCTCTGTCAGTTCCTTTCCAGCCACCTCCTTCCCCCCTTTCAGCTCTCTTCCAGCCACCTTCTTCACCCTGTCAGTTCCTTCCTGCCACCTCCTTCCCCCCTTTCAGCTTTTTTTCAGCCCTCAACTTCCACCTGTCAGTTCCTTCTGTCACCTCTTTCCCCTTGCAGCCGCTGCTGCTGCTTCACCCCTTAGTGCTGCTTCACCCCCCCTTAGTGCTGCTTCATCCTCCCCCTTAGTGCTGCTTCCCTTGTGCTGCTTCCCCCCCCTTAGTGCTGCTTCCCCCACCTTAGTGCTGCTTCACCCCCACCCTTAGTGCTGCTTCCCCCACCTTAGTGCTGCTTCACCCCTCACCCTTAGTGCTGCTTCCCTTGTGCTGCTTCACCCCCCTTAATGTTGCTTCCCCCACCTTAGTGCTGCTTCACCCCCACCTTCAGTGCTGCTTCCCTTGTGCTGCTTCACTCCCCCTTAGTGCTGCTTCCCCCACCTTAGTGCTGCTTCAACCCCCACCCTTAGTGCTGCTTCATCCCCCACCCTTAGTGCTGCTTCCCCCCCTTAATGCTGCTTCCCTTGTGCTGCTTCACCCCCCTTCCCCTTAGTGCTGCTTTGTAGTTCACCCCCGGGCAGCCGCTGCTTCTGCTTTTTACAGAGCAGCGGCGGCCATAAACTTACTTTGAAAAGGAAAGACAACCTGTGAGGAGCCCTCCAGTCATCCTTCTGCTGCGCAGCGCCCGAGGAAGTGATGTCAGATGGGGCGGGCTCCTCACAGGTTGTCTTTCCTTTTCAAATTAACTTTATTGCAGTCGCTGCCCTGTGAAAAGCAAAAGCAGCGGCTGCACGGCCACGGGGGATCGCGTTTGCATCACGGAATGCAGGAGAAAAGCTGTTTTTTTTTGCTCTGGCCACTCTGATCTCACGGCCAGAACAAAAAATGGCTTTTCAAGGGCTGGTTTGGAAAAACCGGCCGGTTGGCAACCCTAGTTGGCACTGGAGTATAGTAATGTAGAAATCTGGTAGTCTTTCTTTATCCATATACTCCTTAAGAGGCATGTTTACTAAAAGTTAGCACATGTTAACATTATACAAATATTTATGCAAATGAGGCCCCGCAATGAGTCTCCGCACATGGCCCCGAACCCACCTTGGGCCGCCCCTGATCCTCAGCATGCTCCATGTTGATGTCTGTTGACTGTTGTGAATTTCCTCCACTATGAGAATTATCCTCTCTTGTGGATAAAGCATAGTTACTCACCTATAACAGGTGATCTCCGAGAACAGCAGGAATTTAGTCTTCACATATGGGTATTGTCGGTACCGACGGAGCCTGCGTGGGAACGCTCCCCAGCATCCAATAGGAAAGCTTTTGGGAGCATCCCACAGTGCCTGCGTGCTGCCTTCCCGCCTTTCCAAATCTCCTTCGTCAGTTGAGTTTATAGCTGAGACAAAAGGAGAGAAGGAGAGAAAGAGAAAGAGAGAGAGAGAGACAACTCCTAGGGAAGGTGGGCGGGTTGTGAAGACCAAAATTCCTGCTGTTCCCGGAGATCACCTGAGTTTATAGCTGAGACAAAAGAGAGAGGGAAAGAGAGAAGGAGAGAGATACAACTCCTAGGGGAGGTGGGCGGGTTGTGAAGACTAAATTCCTGCTGTTCCCGGAGATCACCTGTTACAGGTGAGTACCTATGCTATCTCCAGGAACAAGCAGGAATGTAGTCTTCACATATGGGGACTCCCTAGCTGCAGATGCCAGGGAGATGGCCCCAGAAAGTTGTGTGCCCTTGTGAAAGGGCTCCTTCCCCCCATGGATCTCCGGCATCCTACCAGGGATAGTGGGGTAGGAGTTGATTAAGTCTGGAACAGGTGTTGAAGAACAGCCTGACCAAACAAGGCATCCCAGCAGGAGTCTTTGTCTAAGCAGTAATGGGCTGTGAAGGTATGAACCGAAGCCCAAGTAGCTGCTCGACAGATGTCATCAATAGACACAGAGTGAAGATGAGCCATTGAGGCTGCCATGGCTCTCACATTGTGAGCTGTGACATGGCCTTCAAGAGGAAGGTTCTTACTCTTCATAGGCAAAAGATATACACTGTGCAATCCAGCTGGACAGTGTCCTTTTGGAGACTGGAAGTCCCAAATGACTAGGATCAAAAGAAACAAAGAGTTTAGAGGATTTTCTATGTTGCTGTGTCCTTTGCAAGTAAAAGGCCAAAGCTCTTTTACAGTCCAAAGTATGAAGGTTCCTTTCTGCATTTAAGGCGTGAGGCCTTGGAAAGAATATAGGAAGATAAACAGCTTGATTTAAATGAAAGGATGAAACCACCTTTGGCATAAAGTGTGGATGAGTCTTAAGGACTACCTTATCATGATGGAAAATTGTATAAGGAGGATCAGCCACCAACGCTTGCAATTCACTGATGCGACGTGCTGATGTGATTGCAATGAGAAAGATAACTTTCCAGAAAAGGAATTTCTAAGAGGTAGTGGCTAATGGTTCAAAGGGCGGTTTCATGAGCTGCCCAAGTACCAGATTTAAGTCCCATACCACCGGTGGTGACTTAATAGGAGGCTTTGTTAAAAGAAGGCCTCTCATAAATCTCGCTACGAGAGGATGAGAGGAAATAGGTTGACCATTTAGAGGCTTGAAAGAAGTTGCAATAGCACTCAAATGGACTCTCACTGAATTGGTCTTAAGTCCTGCATTTGATAAATGAAGGAGGTACTCCAGTAATGATTCCAGAGGTATCGCAAGAGGGTTAAGACCCTTCTGCGAGCACCATATGGTAAACCTTTCCCACTTAAATGCATAAGAGCGTCTTGTGAAAGGTTTCCTGGAAGCATGAAGGATATCCTTTACCTGCTGGGAAGGGTTAAGACCATGAAGTTCTAGGCTTTCAGCAACCAGGCCCTGAGATACAGAGACTGGGGGTTGGGATGCCACAGCATCCCTTTCTCTTGAGAAAGAAGATATGGAGCAGATCCTAACTCCAGAGGCGGAGCTTGAGAGAGATGTAGAAGCAGAGGGTATCACATTTGCCATGGCCAACGTGGAGCTATGAGGATCATATGACCTCTATCTGAAGCTTGAACAGGGTTTTGGGAATTAGGGGAATGGGTGGAAAGGCATAAAGGAAATCCTGACCCCAATGAAGGAGTAAAGCATCTCTGGCCTGACAACCTCAAGCCGGAATTCTGGAACAGAACCGGGGAAGTTTGGCATTCAGCGGACTTGCAAAGAGGTCTATGTCCGGGGTTCCCCAAGTTTGAAAAATTTGGGCCACCTGGTCTGCATGAAGAGACCATTCATGTGGAAGCAGAACTCAACTGAGTCTGTCTGCCCAAGAGTTTTGAATGCCTGGAAGATGCACCGCAAAGAGATGAATATGATGCTCTCTGGCGAGGGCCCATAGTCGCAAAGCTTTGCTGCACAGCAACAGAGAGCCTGTTCCACCCTGCTTGTTCACAGAGAACATGGCTACCTGATTGTCCGTTTGAACTAGGACTGTCTTGTAGCTGAGCTGGGTGTGTAACACTCGAAGAGCAAGGAAGATTGCTCTGAGCTCCAGGATACTGATGTGTAGATAGGCCTCCTGTGGAGTCCAGGTACCCTGGGTAGAGAGGCCTTGCAGGTGGGCTCCCCAACCACCCTGTGAAGTTATCTGTTGTTAGAGTCACTTGGGGTGGGGGTTGCTGAAAAGGAGACCCCACCAGAAGGTTTTTGGGTGACTGCCACCATTGGAGGGACAAAATAAGGAAATCTGAGTTTGCTATTTTGTCTGACAGGCAACCTGATGCCTGAGTCCACTGAGTGGATAAGGTCCACTGAGCTGCCCTCATATGGAGGCGAGCATAAGGAACCACATGCACGGTGGATGCCATGTGGCCTAGCAACTGTAACTTTTCCCGAGCAGTGAGGTGAGCTTTTAGCATTGCTTGGGAAGCTAACTGCACAATGCGAAGGCAGTGGGGCTGTGGAAGGAAGGCCCTTGTCTGTCTGGTATCCAGAAGAGCTCCTATAAACTCTAGGGATTGAGTGGGAGCAAGGTTGGACTTTGGGAAGTTTATGACAAGTCCCAAATACTGAAGGATGCGCATTGTGCGAGACAAAGCGACCCTGGCCTCTGGCTCTGAAGGGGCTCGAATGAGCCAATTGTCTAAGTAAGGGAAGAAGAATATTCCCAGGGTGCGGAGAAATGCTGCTACCACAGCCATGCATTTTGTGAACACCCTTGGCGCAGAAGCCAGGCCAAAAGGAAGAACCCTGTATTGGTAGCAGCATTAAAACAGGAATCGAAGGAACTTTCGGTGAGTTGGATGGATGAGAACATGTGTACGCATCCTTGAGATCTAGAGAACAAACCAATCCTGACTCCGAAGGTATGGCAGCAGAGTTCCTAGAGAAATCATTTTGAACTTCTCTCTGAACAGGAATTTGTTCAATTCCCTGAGGTCTAGAATGGGTCTGTGTCCTCCTGTTTTCTTTGGAATAAGGAAACAGGGGGAGTAAAACCCTGTACCCCTGTTGGGGAATGGGCACCTCTTCTATTGCTCCTTGAGCAAGGAGCATTGTGACTTTTTGACCTAACCAGTTGTTGGTCTGAGAATTGAACTGTCTTACTATTGTAGGAGGGGGCATGCTGAGAAAATGAAGCTTGTACCCCTCTCATATAATAGACAGAGTCCAATTTTCTGATGTTATCTGACACCATCTGGGGGCAAAAAGACATAACCTTCCTAGATTGGTGGAGGGTTCTGGGCCGTTCAGGGCCAGGAAGGCAAAGTTCTCTAGATAGGAGTCAAAGCCCCTGTGGAGGCTGAGTCTGCTGAGCTGGTTGAAGATTAGCTGCTTTTGGCTTCCTTTGTTGCCTAAGGTGTTGCTGCTGTCCCTTTTGGGCAGACTGACCAGAACAATGTCCCTGCTGGGTATAGGAGGGATAAAACTTCTTCTTCTTTCTGAAGAATGGTTTCTTACAGGATCTTTTCCTCGCAGGATCAGCTGTAGATTTGGACAATCTATCCAAAGTGATATTGTCAGCATCTATCTCATTAGCTTTTCCCTGCCAATTCTTGCCAAAGAGATTCTCTCCTGTGCAAGGTATATTCCCCAGTTTGTCCTGTACCCAGATTTCTAAGTCAGATGCCTGGAGCCAGGCAATTCTACGTGCACCTATGGCAATAGCAGAGGTTCTGCTTATGCATTCAAAGCAGTCAAAGGTTGCACGATTCACAAACTTGGAAACATCCTGAGCATGTTTAACAAGAGTAAGATAATCTTGCCTTTTATCATCAGGAAGGAGAGGGCTCATAAGCTCTAAGTCTCCTGTGACTTCCTTAAGGAACATCCCCATATACAAGATATAGGAACTGATCCTAGCAGAAAGCATGGAAGCCTGGAAGGATCGACGTCCAAAGGCATCAAGTCCTATACTCACATCCAGGAGGATTAGATGCATGTCTTTTTGCACTCTTCATCCGTCTCATGGCTGATTCCACCACCATGGGATGGTGTGGTAATTGAGTCTTCTGAAACCCAGGACAAGGAGGAACTCGATACATGTTGTCGAGTCTTCGAGAATGAGGAGATGTGGTTAGAAGTGTTTCCCACATCCTTAACATAAGATCATGCAAGATCTCATGAATAGGTAAGGTAGCTGCCTCCTTGGGAGCTTTAGGGTATTGTAGGATTTTTAATTCCTTTGTCCTAGGCTCTTTTTCAGGAACCACTGTGATGGAAAGACCTCGGGCCACATCTCGGATAAAATCCTGAAAGGACATATCCTCTGGTGGAGACATCGTACGCTGAGGAGAAGAGGAATCCTTGGGAAGAAGTACTCTGGTATCGGCAGAGCCTTCGGAGTCTTCAGACTCATCCGAGGAATCAAAGTATCTCCGATCCGGGTGATCGTGCAAGGCACGCTACCGGTACCGATCGAAGTTGGCATTGGAGTGGTCCGGTACAGACTTGTCGATGCCAGATAGAGATGCATGACTCAGTCCCGTTAGAATACCTGCCGATGTTGATGCAGTCGGTGCCGGGACCGGTTGAATTGTCTGAAACGGTTTCAGGGGCATCGAGGCCGTGAGAAGGGCCACCAGACTGCGTTCAATAGCCAAGAATCTCTGGTCTATCGACGCTGCCGATGCTTGGGTATCGGTGCCGGTTAAAGCGGCCAGAACCCCAGAGCATGGCACCAGTAGTTATGCCAAGGTTGAAGGCTCGAGAACATCCTGGAGTCCCGTTAGTGCTTTGGAAGCTGAAGCCTCCTGCCGGGGCAGTTTTGCCAGTGAAAGTCCCTCAAGGGCAACGCCAGAGGCATCTCGATGTTTAGAAGGAGATCTACCCTTTGAGGACCGGCTAGATTTATGTTTAGTTACCTGAGATCCAAGGGAGGAGGATGAAGCCCTGGAGGACGTCGATGCTACAGAGGCTGCATCAGAGCGGAAAAGGGTGCTGAGCTTAGCAGCTCGGTTTTGCCGGCCCCTTTTTGACATCATTCCACAGGCAACGCACTCTGAAATAGAGTGGTTAGGACCCATTTGAGGCACCACTCATGGGTGTCAGTGACAGAGATGGTACCGCCACACTTAGAACACTTTTTAAAACCCGAAGCGGGTTTTTCCATTTTGAGGGAAAAAGTTGGCCTAGTGCCCAAAATGGTGCATGGCACCCGAGAAGAAAATTATTGGGGAAAAAGACTCCAGAAACAGTTTTTTTCTTTTTTCTTTTTAGAAAAAAAGAAAAGAAGAACCGGCGGTACCGGTATAGCGTCGAGGGAAGGCAGATGCGACCACAAAAAAGAAGTATAAGAAGTGAATTTTCTGTGGTGACAGGATGTGCGACCTGTCGGCTCCGTGGAAAACGAAGAACTGGAGAGGGACAGTTGGGAAAGGCGGGAAGGCAGCATGCAGGCGCTGTGGGATGCTCCCAAAAGTTTTCCTATTGGACGCTGGGGAGCGTTCCCGCGCAGGATCTGTCTGTACCGATGATACCCATATGTGAAGACTACATTTCTGCTTGTTCCTGGAGATAATGCTTTGCCTGAATCGTGTCTAGCAGAGCTCTTATGAACTCCAATTGAGGAAATGGGCTTAGGTGGGATTTCAGATAATTTATGATGAACCCTAGTAATTCTAGCAACAGATTGTTGTGCACATGGATCATTGGTCCCCTTCTTACGATGACTGTCAATTGTCTAGATCGGGAAATACATGCACTCCCTGCCTGTGTGGATACACTGTAACTACTGTGAGGCGAAATGCGAAGAACTTAACATAGGAAATGTCATACTGGGTCAGAACAAAGGTCCATAAAGCCCAGTGTCCTGTTTCCAACAGTGGCCAATCAAGATCACAAGTACCTGACATATCTCAGAAGTAGCCAGTTTCATGGTACTTATCCCCAGGGGGATAAGCAGTGGTTTTCTCTCCATCTACCTTAACAATGGTTTATGGACTTTTCCTGCAGGAATTTGTCCAAACCATTTTTAAACCTAGCTACACTAACTCTTTTAACATATACTCCGGTAAAGAGTTCCAAAGCATAATTATTAGGAATGTGCAGGGAAAAAAATGTGTTTCGTTTTGTTGTGGAGTTTTGTGCCCTATAGCGCAATATTGCTGCTTTTGTTTCAAAACAAAAGCACATCACTGTTAATTATATGTTGAGAGAGAAAATATTTCTCCTATCTGTTTTAAATATACTACTTTATAGCTTCATGGTGTGTCCCTAATCAATTTGTGTTTACCTGTTGCACTCCACTCAGTATCTTATAGACCTCTATTTCACCTCAACTGTCTGTTCTCCAAACTGAAGAACCCTAAACTCTTTAGTCTTTCTTCATAGGAGAGTCGTTCCATCCCCTTTATCATTTTGGTCACCCTTCTCTATCTTTTCTCTTTCTTTTTAAACTCTTTATTGGTGACCAAGAATGAAACAGCAACACAAACTCAAACAAAATAAACACGGATTTGCAACAAGCCTCACAATGCTATACCCACGGAACGTCTTATGCAGTAGTTTATAATTTGCTCTGAACCATTAGCTGTACTATCCTTAGTCATTTTTTTTTCATCTGAATCTCTCTTCCTCCACCCTTTCAACCCACACCATCCTGGTCACACTCCTCTATACTGCAACCCAAGTCAATATAGCAATATGTTGCTAACTACTGGCTGCAAATCTTTTCCATAATCTATAATATCTTCGTTTCACCCAGCTAGTGACCTTCCACCTCACACATGCTTCTCATTCTGCCATCTCCTTCAGGCTATTAATCCAGTGCAATATTATGGTTCATCCTCAGTTATCCAGTGACACGGGATAACTTTCTGTGCTAGCATTAGTGCTATTTAGACAAACTTTGTAGAGGCCCCTCTTAAGCACATAGCCTGCAGGGGCTCCCCATCTTCCAACAACAGGGTTCCATTGGTCCATTAATATCAACCTTGTAATATGGATTTTAGCTTTACCAAAATGCCTTTCCAAAAGACCCTTAGGCAAGTACATTCCAGAAACAAGTGCACTAGGATGCCCTTTGAAACCTTACAGTTCCCACACTCTGCCTCATCGTATCCCTCTTTCTTTGATAATATAAATTGTGCATAATTTTATATTGCATTTCCTGCAAATTCAACTTGCCCAGTAACATAGACAGCTTTTACCAAATCCTCCGGCAACAAATACCAGATTTTTATAACTTGTTCAGTGAAAAAATATCTTCTCTGATTAGTCTTAAATGTGCTACCTTGTAGCTTCATTGCATGTCCCCTAATCTTTCTGTTTTTTGAAGGAGTAAACAACTGATCTACATTTACTCATTCCAAGCCACTCATTATTTTACAGACTTCTATCATATCTCCCCGCAGGCATTGATTTTCCAAGCTGAAGAGATCTAACCTTTGAAACCTTTCCTTGTAGGGATAATCTTCCATTCCCTTCATCATTTTGCTCACTATTCTCTGTACCTTTTCCTAATTCTGTTATATCCTTTTTTAGATAGGGCAACCAAAACTGCCACAAAGCATAGTTACTCACTTGTAACAGATGTTCTCCAGGGACAGCAGGACTCAGTCCTCACACATAGGTGACATTGAGGCCGACGGAGCCCTCGCGAAGCATCTCCTCAGCTTTCAAAGAAAGCCTTTGGGAGATGCCACCACGTATGCGTGGTCCCCTTTCCGCCCAAGGGTGCCATTTTACTCAGTCAGACATAGCTAGAGCCAACAAAAGAAGACTGGCCAAAATTGTACAGCAACTCCAAGGGGAAGAGGGAGGGTTGTGAGGACTGATTCCTGCTGTCCCTGGAGAACACTTGTTATAGTTGAGTAACTATGCTTTCTCCAGGAACAAGCAGGAAGTCAGTCCTCACACATGGAACTCCCTAGCTACAGGCTACCGAGAACCTGTAGAAAAAACACAGCCCAGCCGAGAGCAGCCGCAAGTGAATCTGAAGACAGATTCTGAGGACCCCAGTGTCCAGGGAGAACCATGGTTCCGGAAGTCTGAACAAGAAGGATCAGAGGGCAGGAGTTGCCTAAACCCCAAACAGATTACGGAGTATGCCTGGCCGAAGGCACTGTCCCATCGGGACTCCCTCTCCAGGCAGTAATGAGTTGCAAAGGTGTGGATGAGGATCAGGTGGCAGCCTGGCAGATGTCTGCCAATAGGACAGAGCATAAGCTCGCAACTGAGGTTGCCTTAGCCCTGACGGCGTCATATGAAACAAAAAGCTATAAGGCTTTGCGGTGGCCCTAAATACGCTGCAGGTAGAAGAGAGGCCCCTTTTGCAGTCCAGAGTATGGAGAATGGCCTCCACCTTGTCAGCATGGGGCTGTGGGAAGAAGGTAGGGAGCACCACCTCTTGGTTCCCCCAGCCTGGTCGTGGGGGAAAGTGACAGCCACAGCCAGTCGACCAGGGTCATATGAAACAAAAAGCTATAAGGCTTTGCGGTGGCCCTAAATATGCTGCAGGTAGAAGAGAGGCCCCTTTTGCAGTCCAGAGGTATGGAGAATGGCCTCCACCTTGTCAGCGTGGGGCTGTGGGAAGAAGGTAGGGAGCACCACCTCTTGGTTGAGGTGGAAGGCGAATACCACCTTTGGAAGGAATTTAGGCTGTATGCGAAGCACGACCCTGTTCTTGTAGAACTTGATGTAGGGTGGCTCGCCCATCAAGGCCTGAAGCTCACTGACTCTGTAGGCAGAGGTATGCGCCACCAAGAAGTCCACCTTCCAAGATAGGTAACACAAATGGCAGATAGCCAAGGGTTCAAAGGGCAGCTTGGTAAACTGCGTCAGAACCATGTTGAGATCCCATTTGGCTGGAGGCAGCTGGATGGGAGGTTTAGAGAGCAGCAAGCCCTGCATGAATCAGGTAATGAGGGGTTGCACAGGAAGAAGCTTGCCCTCTAATTAGTGATGGTTCGCAGAGTGCGTGCTCAGGTGCACTCTGATGGAGTTGGACTTGAGTCTGGTCCACGAGAGGTGGAGGAAGTATTGCAGCACCATATGAAGCGAGCAGGAGAACGGATCTACCCATTACTCCGTACGCCATACCAAAAATCTGTGCCACTTGAAGGTGTAGCCTCGTCTCACGGAATCCTTACAAGAGGCCAGGAGGACTTCTTCCACCTCCCTGGGGAGGTTGAGGGGTGCTAGGGTGACCCGTTCAGCACCATGCTGTCAGCAACAGGGACCCCAGGTTGGGGTGGAGAAGTGAGCCCTCCTCCTGTGTCAGTAGTCCTGTGGAACTCCCCAGAGGGACCAGGAGCGTCGTCGAGAGGCGGAGTAAAAGGGAAAACCAAGGCTGTCTGGGCCACTGCAGGACCACCAGGATCATGGAAGTCTTGCCCCGCTGGACCTTGAAGAGGGGCTGCGTGATTAGTGGCATGTGAGGGGAAGCATACTGTGATGGGGCTCGTGGTTAGAGCCCTTATTGCCCTGTATAGGCGGTTGCCTAGGGCCTATGAACAAGTAATTGCTCTGGCTTGTTAAATAAAAGAGTCTTTCAGAGCAATTTTGAATGAAACTTAAAGTGGGTTTTATTCCCCGTCCCGCTCGGACTTGTCAAGAAAACAGAAACTCAAAGATGAACAGAGCAACAAATTAATGGCAAACAAATAATCCTTATTTCCTGTACAAAGTTCTCTTTGCATTCATTCACATAGCAAGGCTGCGTTTGTAACACATGCTGCATTCCATGGGAATGGGCTCCGGAAGATTGCTAGCGTCTTCCCATATCATATTCTCCTCAGCAGTGCCCAAACTCCCTGTGTCAGACTCCTCATACAAATGGCGCTCAGACACAGTGTCCTGTGATAAATCACTGTAATAATCAAAAGAGGCTCTTCTCCCTTCAGGGCTATACCTCTCTGGCCTGTGGAATCTTCTGCCTGGGCTCTCCTCCCAGAATAACAGTTCTGAACCACCTTGCTGCTTGTAGTTATATTCAGGACCACGCCCTTGGCACTTAGGGGTTTTAAACTTCTCCCTATAATCATATGGAGGATTCCTTCTCTCTGCAGGGACTGCCTTAATACTTGGCTCCCTATACCTTATGGCTTTTTCCTTCCAGGCTGGTTGTGCAGGAGTATAATGAGACTTAGTTTTACACCTACTTCTTAGGCTGCAGACGTGCTTGGAGTTCCCATCCCCCAACACTTTCCTCTCACAGTGACCTCTGCCTTGGGCTGGCACATACCGGTCTCTAGTGTAGTGGGATCCTCCTAGCTTCTCTTTCAGGTTATTTCTGGTAGCAGGTTTACTCTTGGAACAGCTTGCCTTGAACCTCTCTTCTCGAGAGCTGGAGTCAGACTCACTTCCTGGTTCTCCGTGAGAAGAGTTTCCTCCCAGCAATCCCCTGGGGTTTCTGCTCAGCTGATGAGAGCCACACCTCCTGCTATTCTCTGCAACCCGACCTGCAGTCCTACTCTCTGCAGTTCCCTTTGGTGTTCGTGTTCTTGCTCCTCCTCTTGACACTCCCAATCCACTCCACTGACTGGAACCTTGCCTTAAGTAATCCCTAGCTCTGCACGTGACCTGGGGATTTTCACTCAGGTGTTCCTGATGGGATTTTTGTTTGCTACGTAGCAAGAATTTCCCTTGCTCCGGTGACTCAGAGTGCCTAGTGCTGCTTTCTAAAGCTGACTCTGAGGTAAGTCTTTCTTTTACCTGAATTTGCATAGGCTGTGTACCCCTTGCTGCATCACATATCCCCCCTCTTAAGATATTCCGTGATGGTGAACTCATGTGCACACAGCGCGGAATCTGTCCTGGCCTCATGAGTGGTCCCTCATACCTGCTGTACAATGGGTCACCCTCCTCCCAGGGTTTTTGGGGACATGTGTGTTCTGCCCGGTACTGGGGTAGTATTTTAAAACGGCTAACAGTGGCCATCCTTTCATGCCATGGTTTCAAAACATTTATGTGGTACGTCTGAAGGCGTCCCCTGTCACTCTTGACCACATATGATACCGGACCCTTGCGGTCCATTACCGTGTAGGGACCCTTCCACCGGGCCTCAAATTTTGGCCCTGGATCAGTGACCATTACCACGACCTTATCGCCTGTGGCCAACTGTCTAGGTTTTTTACCCCTGTCGTAATATTTTTTCTGTGTTTTCCTACTATCCTTTAGATTCTTATCTGCGGCTTGAGATGCCCTCTGGAGGCGACTCCGTAGCCCGCAAAGAAACTGGGGAACTCCTATTTCTTCCTCACCCGGTTCCACCCACTGGTCTCTCAATATGTCCAAGACCCCTCGTGGCGCCCGTCCGAACATAAGTTCGTAGGGAGATGTTCCTAGGGAGGTTTGCATCCGTTCCCTGCTAGCATATAGGACAAATGGGAGCATAACATCCCAGTCCGCCATTTGCCCTTCTAACCCCCTCCTCAGCAACTGCTTAAGGGTTTGGTTAAATCGTTCCACCAGACCGTTTGTCTGTGGATGATAAGCCGCTGTTTTTATATGGGTGATGCCAAAAGCATCCCATACCTGCGCTAAGTACCTTGAGACAAAATTGCTTCCTCTGTCTGTGAGCATTTCCCTCGGGAAACCTACCTCACAGAATAATTTTATTAATTCTGTGGCTATGAACCTGGCAGAAATGTTCCGTAAAGGAATTGCCCAGGGGAACCTGGTGGCTACATCCATGATAACTAGGATATATTGAAATCCCCTAGGGGTTCTTATCAGGGGCCCTACAATATCCATTGCCATTCTCTTAACTGGTTCCGTTATGGTAGGCGTTTGGATCAGGGGAACTCCTGCAGGCTTTGCAGCGCTTACTCGCTGACAAGCCGGACAAGCCTCGCAGAATTTCTTTGTCTCTCGAAATACTCCCGGCCAATAAAAACGCTCGAGAATTTGGTCGAGTGTGGCCTGTACCCCTTTATGCCCTCCAATGGGGTGGTCGTGAGCGAGCCTCATGACAACTGCCTTAAATGTGGTAGGAACTACCAACTGTTTCCTAATGGCATCATTTTGGGGATTACTACTTTCCCTATATAAAATATCATCCTCTAAGAGGAATCTAGGGAGCACGTCTCTATCCGTCTTTGCAAACTCGAAGGCGTATTTTAATACAGGGTCTGCCTTCTGTTCTTTAGCGAAGGACGGAAACTTTTTTACTAAGTCTGCCGGTACCCAGGGTAACCCTTGCCCATCGGCTACTCCGGCTCTCAACTGGGCTCGGTGATGCCTCTCCCGGCGCTTTTCACCCTTGCTTTTCTTTTTACCTTCGCTAGGGGTAGCAATTAAATCATCATGTCTGGGAAGCTCGTGTAGGCCTTCATCTGCCCTCACCTCTTCCCCCTCTTCGGGTTCTATCTCACCCTCTTCTATTACTGGGACAAGATTTTCCTCTACTAGAGTTTCACTAGGGGGTCTCAGTCCCTTCGCCTGAGATCTGGTGGAAACTATGTATGTATTGCTCTCTATGCCTTTATAGAAGGGTGGCCAATCTCTTCCCAACACTATATCGTACGGTAGCCTGGGAATAATGGCTACTAAGACTTCCCTTCGTGTGCCTAAGCCCTTAACTTTTACCCTATACAAAGGATATGAAGTTGTTGCACCATGCACACATTGTATTTTCGCTGTGCCTTCTTGCTGACTCGGGGGAAAACCCCTCTGGGCCTGTATGGTTTTCCACAAACGGCGGGAGACCATACTTTGGTCGGCCCCCGAGTCAAGCAAGGCCTTAGCTGGGACTCGCTGTACCTCCACATCTACACGGAAACCTGCAGCTGTGTGGTGCTCACGGCCAGTGACAAGTGCTGTACGAGACATACATTCTCTCTTTAAGTGCCCACTTTTCCCACACTTAAAGCACTTTAACATTTTGTTACCATCCATTTTTATACACCTGGATTCCTTTGAATCCCCTCTGTTCCTTGGAGAAACATTTATACCTCTTACAGAATTGGCTAACCCTGACCTGCTGCTAGCGCTGGCTTCTTTCATTACTTCAGCCTCAAAGAACCTTTCGGTTAGGTGCGCTGCTTCAGCAGAGGTTCTACAATTCTGTAGGGTCAGAAATGTTCTAACCTCTTCTGGTACTGCATCAAAGAATTGCTCTAATACGATTAGATCAATTACCTCTTCCATCGGTTTACCCTCGGGTTCAAGCCACTTTAAAACCAGCCCATGCACTCTGTGATACAGTGCCTTTGGGGTTTCATTTGGTTGAATCCGGGTAGACCGTAGCATGCGTCTGTACATGGTAGGGGGTTAAGCCCAACCTGTCACGCACAGCTCTTTTAACCTCTTGATAATCAGCTGCTAACGCTGCTGGCATGGCCCTGTAGGCTGCCTGAGCCTCACCGGTTAGTGCTGAGGCCAGCCTAACGGCTAATTGCTCTTGTGGCCATTTTGCATTAAGAGCTATTCTCTCAAATGTTTGCACAAAGTCATCGAAATTGTCATTAGCATGTATTTGTCCCAGTGTCCAAATCCCACAGCTCTGGACTGGAAAGGGGGGCTGTTACTTCTGGAGAGAAATCTGAAATTGTGAGTATATACTTCTGGGAATTTTTCTGAAAGGAATTTTTTTTTCTTTTAAAGCTAATTAATCTGTGAACCCACTATTTTTTTTGCTAAATCAGTCAGGGCCTAGTAGCAACAGTTTAAGATTCAATTTAAAAACACAGAAGAGAACTTTCTGGTTACCTTTCATACCCAGTAGACAGCTGTAGTTTAAATTTCATAGTCACTCAGGGCCTAGCATCAGCAAAGTACTTTTAGTTTCAAATTAAAACACAGAAGAGAGCTTTCTGGTTAAATTTAGAATCCAGCAGAGAGCTTGTAGTTTAAATTTCATAATAGGTTAGAGCCTAGTAGCAGCAAAGAGCTATAATTTAAATCAAATCAGAATATAGTTTTCCTCAGCAGCACAGGACAAGGTACTGTGTAGCAGCCCTTTTTTAATAAGTGTTATATCCCTCCCTCCCTCCCCACACCCACCCTCCCCTGGGAAAATCACAGCTTTATAGGTACTTGCACAACTTAAAAGACAGGAGGTGCTCTCAGGTGAAGCTCATTACCCAAATCAGTCATACACCAAGGACCTGAGATTAATTAAGCTTCAGGTGAACAAGGTATATTAAACTTCTTAGGTACAGTTTTAGTGGTATAAATATCCATTGCACCCTTTAGTACATATAGAACTTAAAGATCTAAACACAAACTTAAAACTAAGATGCAGACAGCAGTCCAGCAGCGGGATGTGGGCTTTCCAGTCTTTTGCATTGAGTGTCACATGTATGATTTTCTCCCAGCTGGTGAGAGGTCTTACATGTGCACTAGGTGCAAGGAGCTCTCTGCTCTCAGGGAACGAGTCCGTTCTCTAGAGGCTAGAGTAGCAGACTTGGAAAACATAAGACAGACAGAGAGGTACATAGACGAGACCTACAGGGATATAGTCCTGAAGTCCCACCTCCAGTCTGGCAGCATCCCTGTTGCCATGGAGGAGAGAGGTCACGTGACAGGAGAGCATCACCCTGGTGTGGCAGGAAGTGATCCTGTAACTAGGACCTGTCTTCCAGGTGATGTAAACCCCTCTCGCACCGAGGAGGTTTCTCCAGGGCCAAGTGCCCATGCGGGAAGGGTTAGGACAGCAGTTATAGTTGGTGATTCGATCATTAGGCATGTAGATAGCTGGGTGGCTGGTGGACGTGAGGATCGCCTGGTAACATGCCTGCCTGGTGCGAAGGTAGCGGACCTCACACGCCACCTAGATAAGGTCTTAGATAGTGCTGGGGAGGAGTCTGCTGTCTTGGTACATGTTGGTACCAATGACATAGGAAAATGTGGTAGGGAGGTTCTGGAAGCTAAATTTAGGCTTTTAGGTAGGAAGTTGAAATCCAGAACTTCCAGGGTAGCGTTCTCCGAAATGCTTCCCGTTCCACGCGCAGGACCCAATAGGCAGGCAGAGCTCCGGAGTCTCAATGCGTGGATGAGACAATGGTGCAGAGATGAGGGGTTCGGATTTGTTAGGAACTGGGGAACATTCTGGGGAAAGGAGGGGCTCTTCCGAAGGGATGGGCTTCACCTTAACCGGGATGGAACCAGGCTGCTGGCATTAACCTTTAAAAAGGAGATAGAGCAGCTTTTAAACTAGATAATAGGGGAAAGCCGACAGTCGCCCAAGAGCGCATGGTTCGGAAGAATGTATCCTTGAAGGATACTACAAAAAGCAGAGAGGTTCCAAAAAAGAGTAAAGTAGCCCAAATGCCCTCGAGTATGGAGCAGACAGAACTTAAAGATCCCAAATTACCCATGTCTACCAATAGCCAAATTAATATGAATAAAATACAGTCTCTAAAATGCTTGTATGCAAATGCTAGAAGTCTACAAAACAAGATGGGAGAGTTAGAATATATAGCACTAAACGAGAGGTTAGATATGATTGGAATATCAGAGACATGGTGGAAGGAGGACAACCAGTGGGACACTGTGATACCTGGGTACAAACTATATCGAAATGATAGAGCTGATCAAATTGGTGGAGGGGTTGCGCTCTATGTTAGAGAGGGCATTGAATCAGAAAGGATTAAAGTTTTGCAAGAAACAAAATTTGCTGTAGAATCTCTATGGATTGAAATTCCATGTAAGAAGGGGAAGGCGATGGCAGTGGGGGTGTACTATCGTCCGCCTGGCCAGAATGAACAAATCCAAGTTCAAATTCCTGTTTATTGTAAGTCCAATGTAGTTTCCCCACACTGGACATTTGTGTTACATGTGAACCGCGCTGATGTAAATAGTGCGGTATATAAAAAATGTTAAATAAAAATGTTAAATAAATAAATAAATAAATGGATGATGAAATGCTCAAAGAAATCAAGGAAGCTAGCAAAAGTTACAGTGCAGTAATAATAATGGGTGATTTCAATTACCCCGGCATCGACTGGGTCAGTGTCACAACAGGACATGCTAGGGAGATAAAGTTCCTAGATGAAATAAATGACTGCTTCTTGGAGCAGCTGGTTCATGAACCGACCAGAGGGGAAGCAATATTAGACCTAGTCCTTAGTGGAACACCAGATGTAGTGCAAGAGATAAGGGTGTTGGGGCCACTTGGCAATAGTGATCATAGCATGATCGCCTTTGATTTAATTAGTGGAGGAGGGATAATAAGGAAATCCACAGTACTACCCTTTAACTTTCGAAAGGGAGACTATGATAGAATGAGGAAAACAGTTAAGAAAAAACTAAAAGGAGCAGTTGCAAAGGTTAAAGACGTACATCAAGCTTGGGTGTTGTTGAAAAATACTATCTTGGAAGCCCAGACCAGCTGTATTCCACGCTTTAAGAAAAGTGGAAGGAAGTCTAAAACATTGCCAGCATGGTTTAAAGCTGAGGTCAGAGAGGCTGTTGTTGCCAAAAAAGCATCTTTCAAGAAATGGAAAAAAGAGCCAAATGATGAAACCTGGAAACAGCACAAGCACTGGCAAGTCAAATGCAAGGCATTGATAAGGCAGGCAAAGAGAGAATTTGAGAAGAAGCTTGCTGCGGAAGCAAAAACGCGAAATAAAGACCTTTTCAAGTACATTCGTAGCAAAAAACCCGTGAGAGAGTCAGTTGGTCCATTAGATGATAAAGGGGTTAAAGGAGCACTAAGAGGCGACAAGGCGATAGCGGAGAGACTGAATGAATTCTTTGCTTCGGTCTTTACTGAGGAAGATGTAGGGATGTTACCCACGACTGAAGTGGTATTTAAAGGTGTGGAAGAATTGAAGGAAATATCGATACATCGGGAAGATGTCTTACAACTATTAGATAAACTGAAGAGTAGCAAATCACCTGGGCCGGATGGTATACATCCAAGGGTGTTGAAAGAACTGAAATTTGAGATTGCAGACCTGCTATCAGTAATCTGTGAACTATCATTAAAATCATCTCTAATACCTGAGGATTGGAGGATCGCCAATGTAACACCAATTTTTAAAAAGGGTTCGAGGGGTGATCCGGGAAACTACAGACCGGTGAGCCTGACATCAGTACCGGGAAAAATGGTAGAAACCATCATAAAGAATAAAATTACTCAGCATATAGATAGTCATGACCTAATGGGAGACAGCCAACATGGCTTTAGACAAGGAAGATCTTGTCTTACTAATCTGTTATGTTTTTTTGAAGGAGTGAATAAACAGGTGGACAAAGGTGAGTCGGTTGATATTGTGTATCTGGACTTTCAGAAAGCCTTTGACAAGGTCCCTCATCAGAGACTTTTGGCAAAACTAAAGAGTCATGGGATAGGAGGCAGTGTACTACTGTGGATCAGGAACTGGTTAAAAGATAGAAAGCAGAGGGTAGGGCTAAATGGCCAATTTTCCCAATGGAGAAAGGTGAATAGTGGTGTACCCCAGGGATCTGTGCTGGGTCCGCTGCTTTTTGACATATTCATAAATGACCTGGAAAGTGGAATAACGAGTGAGGTTATCAAATTTGCTGATGACACAAAACTATTTAAAGTTGTTAAAACCCAGGAGGATTGTGGAAAATTGCAAGAGGATCTTGATAAATTGGAAGACTGGGCATCAAAATGGCAGATGAAATTTAATGTGGAGAAGTGCAAGGTTATGCACCTAGGGAAGAACAACCCAAACTATGGTTACACGATGCAAGGTTCCACATTAGGAACCACCACCCAAGAAAAAGATTTAGGCGTCCTTGTGGATACCATGTTAAAACCCTCGGCCCAGTGTGCAGCGGCGGCCAAGAGAGCAAATAGAATGCTAGGTATGATAAGGAAAGGAATGGAAAATAAAACAAAAGATATTATAATGCCTCTATATCGTTCCATGGTGAGACCGCACCTTGAATATTGTGTGCAATTCTGGTCGCCGTATCTTAAAAAGGATATAGCGATTTTAGAAAAGGTTCAGAGAAGAGCCACCAAAATGGTAAAGGGGATGGAAGGCTACTCCTATGAAGAAAGGCTAAAAAGGTTGGGGCTCTTTAACCTGGAAAAGAGACGGCTGAGGGGAGATATGATAGAAGTCTATAAATTAATGAACGGAATGGAACGGGTAAACGTAGATCGATTGTTTACCTTATCAGAATATAGAAAGACTAGGGGACATGCAATGAAGCTACAGGGTAAACTATTTAAGACTAATAAAAGAAAATATTTTTTCACTCAACGTGTAATCAAACTCTAGAATTTGTTACCGGAGGATGTAGTAAAGGCTGTTAGTGTAGCTGGGTTTAAAAAAGGTTTGGACAAGTTCCTGGAGGAAAGGTCCATAAACCATTATTAAGAAGGGACCCAGGATATCAATGCTTGAACCAATACAAGCATTGTGGAACCTGTGTCCCTTGGGGAAACTGCTAGGTACGTATGACCTAGATTGGCCACTGTTGGAAACAGAATACTGGGCTTGATGGACCTTGGTCTGACCCAGTATGGCATATCTTATGTTCTTATGTTCTTATAGGTACTGCTGCTGGTGACTCTTCCTTCTTTGGCTCCTTCAGGAGAGTACGCATTAAGTCCGTCAGGGGCTTCTGTTGCTCCACCAGGGCAGCGATGGCCTGCTCCTGGTTCTGCCGAGCTAGCTCTCCCTGCTTCTCATCCACCTGAGAACCTCCTGTGCATCCATCGTGGTCGTCTTTTTTTTTTTTTTCTGGAAAACAAATCAGAAACACGCAAACCCAAGTGTGGCACAATAATACAAGGAAAAATTTCTTCCTCCCAAGCCTTCTCCTTCTCACCAGCGATCCTCCCAACCTGTGCCCAAATACCCGTTACCTGAGCAAGGTGGAGGTTCTTATTTTGAGAAGGTGCTTGCCGTCGCACTCTTGGAATCCTGGATCCTCCTCTGGGCGTGTCAACTCCGCTCTTCCCGCGTCGTTGCTCCACTCCGTAGTTTCTTGTCTCCTGGACTGGATCCGATAAAACTACGCCAACTTGTGATGGGGCCCGTGGTTAGAGCCCTTATTGCCCTGTATAGGCGGTTGCCTAGGGCCTATGAACAAGTAATTGCTCTGGCTTGTTAAATAAAAGAGTCTTTCAGAGCAATTTTGAATGAAACTTAAAGTGGGTTTTATTCCCCGTCCCGCTCGGACTTGTCAAGAAAACAGAAACTCAAAGATGAACAGAGCAACAAATTAATGGCAAACAAATAATCCTTATTTCCTGTACAAAGTTCTCTTTGCATTCATTCACATAGCAAGGCTGCGTTTGTAACACATGCTGCATTCCATGGGAATGGGCTCCGGAAGATTGCTAGCGTCTTCCCATATCATATTCTCCTCAGCAGTGCCCAAACTCCCTGTGTCAGACTCCTCATACAAATGGCGCTCAGACACAGTGTCCTGTGATAAATCACTGTAATAATCAAAAGAGGCTCTTCTCCCTTCAGGGCTATACCTCTCTGGCCTGTGGAATCTTCTGCCTGGGCTCTCCTCCCAGAATAACAGTTCTGAACCACCTTGCTGCTTGTAGTTATATTCAGGACCACGCCCTTGGCACTTAGGGGTTTTAAACTTCTCCCTATAATCATATGGAGGATTCCTTCTCTCTGCAGGGACTGCCTTAATACTTGGCTCCCTATACCTTATGGCTTTTTCCTTCCAGGCTGGTTGTGCAGGAGTATAATGAGACTTAGTTTTACACCTACTTCTTAGGCTGCAGACGTGCTTGGAGTTCCCATCCCCCAACACTTTCCTCTCACAGTGACCTCTGCCTTGGGCTGGCACATACCGGTCTCTAGTGTAGTGGGATCCTCCTAGCTTCTCTTTCAGGTTATTTCTGGTAGCAGGTTTACTCTTGGAACAGCTTGCCTTGAACCTCTCTTCTCGAGAGCTGGAGTCAGACTCACTTCCTGGTTCTCCGTGAGAAGAGTTTCCTCCCAGCAATCCCCTGGGGTTTCTGCTCAGCTGATGAGAGCCACACCTCCTGCTATTCTCTGCAACCCGACCTGCAGTCCTACTCTCTGCAGTTCCCTTTGGTGTTCGTGTTCTTGCTCCTCCTCTTGACACTCCCAATCCACTCCACTGACTGGAACCTTGCCTTAAGTAATCCCTAGCTCTGCACGTGACCTGGGGATTTTCACTCAGGTGTTCCTGATGGGATTTTTGTTTGCTACGTAGCAAGAATTTCCCTTGCTCCGGTGACTCAGAGTGCCTAGTGCTGCTTTCTAAAGCTGACTCTGAGGTAAGTCTTTCTTTTACCTGAATTTGCATAGGCTGTGTACCCCTTGCTGCATCACATATCCCCCCTCTTAAGATATTCCGTGATGGTGAACTCATGTGCACACAGCGCGGAATCTGTCCTGGCCTCATGAGTGGTCCCTCATACCTGCTGTACAATGGGTCACCCTCCTCCCAGGGTTTTTGGGGACATGTGTGTTCTGCCCGGTACTGGGGTAGTATTTTAAAACGGCTAACAGTGGCCATCCTTTCATGCCATGGTTTCAAAACATTTATGTGGTACGTCTGAAGGCGTCCCCTGTCACTCTTGACCACATATGATACCGGACCCTTGCGGTCCATTACCGTGTAGGGACCCTTCCACCGGGCCTCAAATTTTGGCCCTGGATCAGTGACCATTACCACGACCTTATCGCCTGTGGCCAACTGTCTAGGTTTTTTACCCCTGTCGTAATATTTTTTCTGTGTTTTCCTACTATCCTGTAGATTCTTATCTGCGGCTTGAGATGCCCTCTGGAGGCGACTCCGTAGCCCGCAAAGAAACTGGGGAACTCCTATTTCTTCCTCACCCGGTTCCACCCACTGGTCTCTCAATATGTCCAAGACCCCTCGTGGCGCCCGTCCGAACATAAGTTCGTAGGGAGATGTTCCTAGGGAGGTTTGCATCCGTTCCCTGCTAGCATATAGGACAAATGGGAGCATAACATCCCAGTCCGCCATTTGCCCTTCTAACCCCCTCCTCAGCAACTGCTTAAGGGTTTGGTTAAATCGTTCCACCAGACCGTTTGTCTGTGGATGATAAGCCGCTGTTTTTATATGGGTGATGCCAAAAGCATCCCATACCTGCGCTAAGTACCTTGAGACAAAATTGCTTCCTCTGTCTGTGAGCATTTCCCTCGGGAAACCTACCTCACAGAATAATTTTATTAATTCTGTGGCTATGAACCTGGCAGAAATGTTCCGTAAAGGAATTGCCCAGGGGAACCTGGTGGCTACATCCATGATAACTAGGATATATTGAAATCCCCTAGGGGTTCTTATCAGGGGCCCTACAATATCCATTGCCATTCTCTTAACTGGTTCCGTTATGGTAGGCGTTTGGATCAGGGGAACTCCTGCAGGCTTTGCAGCGCTTACTCGCTGACAAGCCGGACAAGCCTCGCAGAATTTCTTTGTCTCTCGAAATACTCCCGGCCAATAAAAACGCTCGAGAATTTGGTCGAGTGTGGCCTGTACCCCTTTATGCCCTCCAATGGGGTGGTCGTGAGCGAGCCTCATGACAACTGCCTTAAATGTGGTAGGAACTACCAACTGTTTCCTAATGGCATCATTTTGGGGATTACTACTTTCCCTATATAAAATATCATCCTCTAAGAGGAATCTAGGGAGCACGTCTCTATCCGTCTTTGCAAACTCGAAGGCGTATTTTAATACAGGGTCTGCCTTCTGTTCTTTAGCGAAGGACGGAAACTTTTTTACTAAGTCTGCCGGTACCCAGGGTAACCCTTGCCCATCGGCTACTCCGGCTCTCAACTGGGCTCGGTGATGCCTCTCCCGGCGCTTTTCACCCTTGCTTTTCTTTTTACCTTCGCTAGGGGTAGCAATTAAATCATCATGTCTGGGAAGCTCGTGTAGGCCTTCATCTGCCCTCACCTCTTCCCCCTCTTCGGGTTCTATCTCACCCTCTTCTATTACTGGGACAAGATTTTCCTCTACTAGAGTTTCACTAGGGGGTCTCAGTCCCTTCGCCTGAGATCTGGTGGAAACTAATCCTCCCTTTATGTATGTATTGCTCTCTATGCCTTTATAGAAGGGTGGCCAATCTCTTCCCAACACTATATCGTACGGTAGCCTGGGAATAATGGCTACTAAGACTTCCCTTCGTGTGCCTAAGCCCTTAACTTTTACCCTATACAAAGGATATGAAGTTGTTGCACCATGCACACATTGTATTTTCGCTGTGCCTTCTTGCTGACTCGGGGGAAAACCCCTCTGGGCCTGTATGGTTTTCCACAAACGGCGGGAGACCATACTTTGGTCGGCCCCCGAGTCAAGCAAGGCCTTAGCTGGGACTCCCTGTACCTCCACATCTACACGGAAACCTGCAGCTGTGTGGTGCTCACGGCCAGTGACAAGTGCTGTACGAGACATACATTCTCTCTTTAAGTGCCCACTTTTCCCACACTTAAAGCACTTTAACATTTTGTTACCATCCATTTTTATACACCTGGATTCCTTTGAATCCCCTCTGTTCCTTGGAGAAACATTTATACCTCTTACAGAATTGGCTAACCCTGACCTGCTGCTAGCGCTGGCTTCTTTCATTACTTCAGCCTCAAAGAACCTTTCGGTTAGGTGCGCTGCTTCAGCAGAGGTTCTACAATTCTGTAGGGTCAGAAATGTTCTAACCTCTTCTGGTACTGCATCAAAGAATTGCTCTAATACGATTAGATCAATTACCTCTTCCATCGGTTTACCCTCGGGTTCAAGCCACTTTAAAACCAGCCCATGCACTCTGTGATACAGTGCCTTTGGGGTTTCATTTGGTTGAATCCGGGTAGACCGTAGCATGCGTCTGTACATGGTAGGGGGTTAAGCCCAACCTGTCACGCACAGCTCTTTTAACCTCTTGATAATCAGCTGCTAACGCTGCTGGCATGGCCCTGTAGGCTGCCTGAGCCTCACCGGTTAGTGCTGAGGCCAGCCTAACGGCTAATTGCTCTTGTGGCCATTTTGCATTAAGAGCTATTCTCTCAAATGTTTGCACAAAGTCATCGAAATTGTCATTAGCATGTATTTGTCCCAGTGTCCAAATCCCACAGCTCTGGACTGGAAAGGGGGGCTGTTACTTCTGGAGAGAAATCTGAAATTGTGAGTATATACTTCTGGGAATTTTTCTGAAAGGAATTTTTTTTTCTTTTTAAAGCTAATTAATCTGTGAACCCACTATTTTTTTGCTAAATCAGTCAGGGCCTAGTAGCAACAGTTTAAGATTCAATTTAAAAACACAGAAGAGAACTTTCTGGTTACCTTTCATACCCAGTAGACAGCTGTAGTTTAAATTTCATAGTCACTCAGGGCCTAGCATCAGCAAAGTACTTTTAGTTTCAAATTAAAACACAGAAGAGAGCTTTCTGGTTAAATTTAGAATCCAGCAGAGAGCTTGTAGTTTAAATTTCATAATAGGTTAGAGCCTAGTAGCAGCAAAGAGCTATAATTTAAATCAAATCAGAATATAGTTTTCCTCAGCAGCACAGGACAAGGTACTGTGTAGCAGCCCTTTTTTAATAAGTGTTATATCCCTCCCTCCCTCCCCACACCCACCCTCCCCTGGGAAAATCACAGCTTTATAGGTACTTGCACAACTTAAAAGACAGGAGGTGCTCTCAGGTGAAGCTCATTACCCAAATCAGTCATACACCAAGGACCTGAGATTAATTAAGCTTCAGGTGAACAAGGTATATTAAACTTCTTAGGTACAGTTTTAGTGGTATAAATATCCATTGCACCCTTTAGTACATATAGAACTTAAAGATCTAAACACAAACTTAAAACTAAGATGCAGACAGCAGTCCAGCAGCGGGATGTGGGCTTTCCAGTCTTTTGCATTGAGTGTCACATGTATGATTTTCTCCCAGCTGGTGAGAGGTCTTACATGTGCACTAGGTGCAAGGAGCTCTCTGCTCTCAGGGAACGAGTCCGTTCTCTAGAGGCTAGAGTAGCAGACTTGGAAAACATAAGACAGACAGAGAGGTACATAGACGAGACCTACAGGGATATAGTCCTGAAGTCCCACCTCCAGTCTGGCAGCATCCCTGTTGCCATGGAGGAGAGAGGTCACGTGACAGGAGAGCATCACCCTGGTGTGGCAGGAAGTGATCCTGTAACTAGGACCTGTCTTCCAGGTGATGTAAACCCCTCTCGCACCGAGGAGGTTTCTCCAGGGCCAAGTGCCCATGCGGGAAGGGTTAGGACAGCAGTTATAGTTGGTGATTCGATCATTAGGCATGTAGATAGCTGGGTGGCTGGTGGACGTGAGGATCGCCTGGTAACATGCCTGCCTGGTGCGAAGGTAGCGGACCTCACACGCCACCTAGATAAGGTCTTAGATAGTGCTGGGGAGGAGTCTGCTGTCTTGGTACATGTTGGTACCAATGACATAGGAAAATGTGGTAGGGAGGTTCTGGAAGCTAAATTTAGGCTTTTAGGTAGGAAGTTGAAATCCAGAACTTCCAGGGTAGCGTTCTCCGAAATGCTTCCCGTTCCACGCGCAGGACCCAATAGGCAGGCAGAGCTCCGGAGTCTCAATGCGTGGATGAGACAATGGTGCAGAGATGAGGGGTTCGGATTTGTTAGGAACTGGGGAACATTCTGGGGAAAGGAGGGGCTCTTCCGAAGGGATGGGCTTCACCTTAACCGGGATGGAACCAGGCTGCTGGCATTAACCTTTAAAAAGGAGATAGAGCAGCTTTTAAACTAGATAATAGGGGAAAGCCGACAGTCGCCCAAGAGCGCATGGTTCGGAAGAATGTATCCTTGAAGGATACTACAAAAAGCAGAGAGGTTCCAAAAAAGAGTAAAGTAGCCCAAATGCCCTCGAGTATGGAGCAGACAGAACTTAAAGATCCCAAATTACCCATGTCTACCAATAGCCAAATTAATATGAATAAAATACAGTCTCTAAAATGCTTGTATGCAAATGCTAGAAGTCTACAAAACAAGATGGGAGAGTTAGAATATATAGCACTAAACGAGAGGTTAGATATGATTGGAATATCAGAGACATGGTGGAAGGAGGACAACCAGTGGGACACTGTGATACCTGGGTACAAACTATATCGAAATGATAGAGCTGATCAAATTGGTGGAGGGGTTGCGCTCTATGTTAGAGAGGGCATTGAATCAGAAAGGATTAAAGTTTTGCAAGAAACAAAATTTGCTGTAGAATCTCTATGGATTGAAATTCCATGTAAGAAGGGGAAGGCGATGGCAGTGGGGGTGTACTATCGTCCGCCTGGCCAGAATGAACAAATGGATGATGAAATGCTCAAAGAAATCAAGGAAGCTAGCAAAAGTTACAGTGCAGTAATAATAATGGGTGATTTCAATTACCCCGGCATCGACTGGGTCAGTGTCACAACAGGACATGCTAGGGAGATAAAGTTCCTAGATGAAATAAATGACTGCTTCTTGGAGCAGCTGGTTCATGAACCGACCAGAGGGGAAGCAATATTAGACCTAGTCCTTAGTGGAACACCAGATGTAGTGCAAGAGATAAGGGTGTTGGGGCCACTTGGCAATAGTGATCATAGCATGATCGCCTTTGATTTAATTAGTGGAGGAGGGATAATAAGGAAATCCACAGTACTACCCTTTAACTTTCGAAAGGGAGACTATGATAGAATGAGGAAAACAGTTAAAGAAAAACTAAAAGGAGCAGTTGCAAAGGTTAAAGACGTACATCAAGCTTGGGTGTTGTTGAAAAATACTATCTTGGAAGCCCAGACCAGCTGTATTCCACGCTTTAAGAAAAGTGGAAGGAAGTCTAAAACATTGCCAGCATGGTTTAAAGCTGAGGTCAGAGAGGCTGTTGTTGCCAAAAAAGCATCTTTCAAGAAATGGAAAAAAGAGCCAAATGATGAAACCTGGAAACAGCACAAGCACTGGCAAGTCAAATGCAAGGCATTGATAAGGCAGGCAAAGAGAGAATTTGAGAAGAAGCTTGCTGCGGAAGCAAAAACGCGAAATAAAGACCTTTTCAAGTACATTCGTAGCAAAAAACCCGTGAGAGAGTCAGTTGGTCCATTAGATGATAAAGGGGTTAAAGGAGCACTAAGAGGCGACAAGGCGATAGCGGAGAGACTGAATGAATTCTTTGCTTCGGTCTTTACTGAGGAAGATGTAGGGATGTTACCCACGACTGAAGTGGTATTTAAAGGTGTGGAAGAATTGAAGGAAATATCGATACATCGGGAAGATGTCTTACAACTATTAGATAAACTGAAGAGTAGCAAATCACCTGGGCCGGATGGTATACATCCAAGGGTGTTGAAAGAACTGAAATTTGAGATTGCAGACCTGCTATCAGTAATCTGTGAACTATCATTAAAATCATCTCTAATACCTGAGGATTGGAGGATCGCCAATGTAACACCAATTTTTAAAAAGGGTTCGAGGGGTGATCCGGGAAACTACAGACCGGTGAGCCTGACATCAGTACCGGGAAAAATGGTAGAAACCATCATAAAGAATAAAATTACTCAGCATATAGATAGTCATGACCTAATGGGAGACAGCCAACATGGCTTTAGACAAGGAAGATCTTGTCTTACTAATCTGTTATGTTTTTTTGAAGGAGTGAATAAACAGGTGGACAAAGGTGAGTCGGTTGATATTGTGTATCTGGACTTTCAGAAAGCCTTTGACAAGGTCCCTCATCAGAGACTTTTGGCAAAACTAAAGAGTCATGGGATAGGAGGCAGTGTACTACTGTGGATCAGGAACTGGTTAAAAGATAGAAAGCAGAGGGTAGGGCTAAATGGCCAATTTTCCCAATGGAGAAAGGTGAATAGTGGTGTACCCCAGGGATCTGTGCTGGGTCCGCTGCTTTTTGACATATTCATAAATGACCTGGAAAGTGGAATAACGAGTGAGGTTATCAAATTTGCTGATGACACAAAACTATTTAAAGTTGTTAAAACCCAGGAGGATTGTGGAAAATTGCAAGAGGATCTTGATAAATTGGAAGACTGGG
Source organism: Ichthyophis bannanicus (assembly GCA_033557465.1). Lineage (NCBI taxonomy): Eukaryota > Metazoa > Chordata > Amphibia > Gymnophiona > Ichthyophiidae > Ichthyophis > Ichthyophis bannanicus. The sequence continues at coordinate 295,088,293 of CM066038.1, forward strand.
CATCAAAATGGCAGATGAAATTTAATGTGGAGAAGTGCAAGGTTATGCACCTAGGGAAGAACAACCCAAACTATGGTTACACGATGCAAGGTTCCACATTAGGAACCACCACCCAAGAAAAAGATTTAGGCGTCCTTGTGGATACCATGTTAAAACCCTCGGCCCAGTGTGCAGCGGCGGCCAAGAGAGCAAATAGAATGCTAGGTATGATAAGGAAAGGAATGGAAAATAAAACAAAAGATATTATAATGCCTCTATATCGTTCCATGGTGAGACCGCACCTTGAATATTGTGTGCAATTCTGGTCGCCGTATCTTAAAAAGGATATAGCGATTTTAGAAAAGGTTCAGAGAAGAGCCACCAAAATGGTAAAGGGGATGGAAGGCTACTCCTATGAAGAAAGGCTAAAAAGGTTGGGGCTCTTTAACCTGGAAAAGAGACGGCTGAGGGGAGATATGATAGAAGTCTATAAATTAATGAACGGAATGGAACGGGTAAACGTAGATCGATTGTTTACCTTATCAGAATATAGAAAGACTAGGGGACATGCAATGAAGCTACAGGGTAAACTATTTAAGACTAATAAAAGAAAATATTTTTTCACTCAACGTGTAATCAAACTCTAGAATTTGTTACCGGAGGATGTAGTAAAGGCTGTTAGTGTAGCTGGGTTTAAAAAAGGTTTGGACAAGTTCCTGGAGGAAAGGTCCATAAACCATTATTAAGAAGGGACCCAGGATATCAATGCTTGAACCAATACAAGCATTGTGGAACCTGTGTCCCTTGGGGAAACTGCTAGGTACGTATGACCTAGATTGGCCACTGTTGGAAACAGAATACTGGGCTTGATGGACCTTGGTCTGACCCAGTATGGCATATCTTATGTTCTTATGTTCTTATAGGTACTGCTGCTGGTGACTCTTCCTTCTTTGGCTCCTTCAGGAGAGTACGCATTAAGTCCGTCAGGGGCTTCTGTTGCTCCACCAGGGCAGCGATGGCCTGCTCCTGGTTCTGCCGAGCTAGCTCTCCCTGCTTCTCATCCACCTGAGAACCTCCTGTGCATCCATCGTGGTCGTCTTTTTTTTTTTTTCTGGAAAACAAATCAGAAACACGCAAACCCAAGTGTGGCACAATAATACAAGGAAAAATTTCTTCCTCCCAAGCCTTCTCCTTCTCACCAGCGATCCTCCCAACCTGTGCCCAAATACCCGTTACCTGAGCAAGGTGGAGGTTCTTATTTTGAGAAGGTGCTTGCCGTCGCACTCTTGGAATCCTGGATCCTCCTCTGGGCGTGTCAACTCCGCTCTTCCCGCGTCGTTGCTCCACTCCGTAGTTTCTTGTCTCCTGGACTGGATCCGATAAAACTACGCCAACTTGTGATGGGGCCCGTGGTTAGAGCCCTTATTGCCCTGTATAGGCGGTTGCCTAGGGCCTATGAACAAGTAATTGCTCTGGCTTGTTAAATAAAAGAGTCTTTCAGAGCAATTTTGAATGAAACTTAAAGTGGGTTTTATTCCCCGTCCCGCTCGGACTTGTCAAGAAAACAGAAACTCAAAGATGAACAGAGCAACAAATTAATGGCAAACAAATAATCCTTATTTCCTGTACAAAGTTCTCTTTGCATTCATTCACATAGCAAGGCTGCGTTTGTAACACATGCTGCATTCCATGGGAATGGGCTCCGGAAGATTGCTAGCGTCTTCCCATATCATATTCTCCTCAGCAGTGCCCAAACTCCCTGTGTCAGACTCCTCATACAAATGGCGCTCAGACACAGTGTCCTGTGATAAATCACTGTAATAATCAAAAGAGGCTCTTCTCCCTTCAGGGCTATACCTCTCTGGCCTGTGGTATCTTCTGCCTGGGCTCTCCTCCCAGAATAACAGTTCTGAACCACCTTGCTGCTTGTAGTTATATTCAGGACCACGCCCTTGGCACTTAGGGGTTTTAAACTTCTCCCTATAATCATATGGAGGATTCCTTCTCTCTGCAGGGACTGCCTTAATACTTGGCTCCCTATACCTTATGGCTTTTTCCTTCCAGGCTGGTTGTGCAGGAGTATAATGAGACTTAGTTTTACACCTACTTCTTAGGCTGCAGACGTGCTTGGAGTTCCCATCCCCCAACACTTTCCTCTCACAGTGACCTCTGCCTTGAGCTGGCACATACCGGTCTCTAGTGTAGTGGGATCCTCCTAGCTTCTCTTTCAGGTTATTTCTGGTAGCAGGTTTACTCTTGGAACAGCTTGCCTTGAACCTCTCTTCTCGAGAGCTGGAGTCAGACTCACTTCCTGGTTCTCCGTGAGAAGAGTTTCCTCCCAGCAATCCCCTGGGGTTTCTGCTCAGCTGATGAGAGCCACACCTCCTGCTATTCTCTGCAACCCGACCTGCAGTCCTACTCTCTGCAGTTCCCTTTGGTGTTCATGTTCTTGCTCCTCCTCTTGACACTCCCAATCCACTCCACTGACTGGAACCTTGCCTTAAGTAATCCCTAGCTCTGCACGTGACCTGGGGATTTTCACTCAGGTGTTCCTGATGGGATTTTTGTTTGCTACGTAGCAAGAATTTCCCTTGCTCCGGTGACTCAGAGTGCCTAGTGCTGCTTTCTAAAGCTGATTCTGAGGTAAGTCTTTCTTTTACCTGAATTTGCATAGGCTGTGTACCCCTTGCTGCATCACAATACATAAGGCCCTCTGACCATGAGAAGAGGAAGGCATCTGCCGCTATCCGGGATGGATGCAGTTGGGGACAGCAGAAGCGGGGCAGCTGAGCGTTGGCTCGGCTGGCAAAGAGGTCCAGACTTGGGGTTCCCCATAGTCGGAATAGCCACTGTGCCACCCTGGGGTCTAGGCGCCACTTGTGTGGGTGGAGGACCCTGCTCAGTATTGTCCACTCGGGCACTGTCCTGGCCCGGAGGTATACCGCCCTGAGGAGCATTCCCTGACTGATCGCGTATAAGCAGAGGGCTACTGCCTCCTGGCAGTGGCGGAGAGACCCTGTGCCCCCCTGTTTGTTCAGGTAGAACACTGCGACCTGGTTGTCCGTTTGGACCAGCACCGACTGATGCTGCAGGCAGTGTTGGAAGGCCCTGATTGCCAAAAAATGGCTCTGAGCTCCAGCAGGTTGATCTGCTGCTGGCTGTCCTCGAGAGACCAGTTGCCCTGAATGCGCAGTTCCTCGCAGTGGGCACACCAACCCAGTAGGGAGGAATCTGTGGTGAAGACTTCTGTGGGTTTGGGTGCTGAAAAGGCATGCGCTTCTGCAGATGCTGTGCGTCCTGCCACCAACTGAGTGACTCTGCTAGTTGACGGGACACTGAGACCCTGTCCCGGAGCTGGCTTGAGTCCACTGTGAGCGGAGGCGCCACTGAGCTGCCCACATGTGGAGGTGGGCGTTGGGGACCACATGGACTGTGGGGGCCATGTGGACGAGCAGGCGAAGCATGGACTGCCGACACGGCGTGATAGCACTGCACCTCAGTTTCCAGGGCCCTGAGGCAATCCACTCTGTCCATGGGGAGGAAGGTCCTGGCTTGGAGAGTGTCCAGGCGAGTCCCTATGAACTCCAGGTCCTGTGTTGGAGTGAGATGGGATTTGGGGTAGTTTATCATGAACTCCAGATGTTGCAGGACCTTGATGGTGCGGGCCGTGGTCTGTTGCACCTCTGAGACCGTGTCTCCTTTTACTAGTCAGTCGTCCAGGTATGGGACGACAAAGGCCCCTTGGTGACAGAAGTAGGAAGCCACCACTGCTAGGTATTTGGTGAAGACTCTTGGTGCAGAGGCTAGGCCAAAGGGTAGTACCCTGTACTGGTAGTGATCACACCCATCCATGAACTTTAGGTACTGCCTGTGACTGGGATGAATAAGGATGTGGATATAAGCATCCTTTAGGTCCAAGGAGCATAATCAATCTCCCTGCTGGAGGTAGGGCAGCAATATTCCAAGGGAGGACTTTTTGAACTTCTATCGCACTAGGAATTTGTTCAGGTTTCTCAAGTCCAGAATGGGCCCTAGGCCTCCTGTTCTTTTTGGAACCAGGAAGTACCTGGAGTAGAACCCTTTTACTTTGAGATGGTGTGGTATGGGCTCCACAGTCTTGTGCCTGAAAAGGCCTGCAAGCTCCTGCAGTAGCAGGGCCTGGTGCAGGGGAGTCTGAGGGGGCTCTCCTGGAAAGAAAGGGAGAGGAGTCTGGTCCAGGTGAAGAAGGTAACCTTCTCTGACCACCTGAAGTGCCCAGGAGTCATGGTGATGGCAGCCCACCAGTGGGCAAAATGAATCAGGTGCCCCCCTGTCGGTAGTTGGTCCCCCATGGGTGGAGAGGCTATGCTCTGGGAGTAAAAACCTCGACCCAGTCTGGGCTGGAGCTGATGTCTGGGGCTTGAGGCTCTTAGATTTACATTGGCCCTGGCCTGATCTCTTGCCCTGGTGACCCTGCTGAGGATTCTAGGGGAACCTGGTATGGGGATAACCTCGGTAAGGCTGGCTTTTCCGGTGTAAGGGAGGCCTTTTCCCCAATGGTTTCTTCTTGGGAAGAGTAGAGGTCTTCCTTGAAAGTTGAGTCCTGGTGACATACTTGGTCTCGACCCCCACCGCCTTGTCCTCCATCGGCTTGCCAGAGAGGTTTTCACCGAGGCAAGGGATGTTGAGGAGTTTTTCCCGGACCCACTGGTTAAGATCAGACACCTGCAGCCAGGTCTGGTGTCGAGCACCGATGCCTGCATCGGCCACCCTCACGTTAGAATTGAAGCAGTCGCTGGCCGCTCGAGACAAATACTTCAAGCACGCCCCAATAGATTTCGTGAGGGTCTAGAATCATTGGAGGTGGTCCCCACTAAGACTGGCTGAAAACCCCCGAGTTCCTTGGTTAGGTCTCGTTGGTGCATGCCGATATACAGCTGGTATGCTTGTTTACGGCGCCCTAGCATCGAGCCCTGGTAACATTTACGCCTGAGGGTTACAAGGGCGTGGGACTCCCTGCCCATGGGCACCGAAGAGTGAGTCTTTGGGCTTTTCTGTCGACACATGGCCAATTTGAGCACCATGGAGGTGTGAGGGAGTTGCGCCTTCCTGAAGCCAGGTCCTCGCTGGACCCGGTACATAGTGTTGAGGTGTTGGCTAATAATTGGCACTGATGCCGGTGTTTCCCACATTCGGAGAAGCAGGCGCCCAAGGACAGGGACCATGAGGATTTCGAGTTCCTCCATGCGGGGGTCGTCCTCCGACTCCGTGGTGAGGCAGTGCCTTCGCCATGTCCCAAACAAACTCGAGGAATGAGGTGTACTTGGGCAGGGACAGGCGCCTTCATGCTGGCAGGGATGGGTCTGAGGGGAGGTCACGGTGTGCTCGTGTCTCCAGGTAGGTCTCATTCATGGACTCCCAGTCCGAGTAGTAAGTCAAGGAATTGAGGCCCAACGTCTCTAGGGGCGTCGTTGGATCTGGCCTTTGATGGACTGTGACTAAGGCTTGGCCAGAGCCAGAAGCATTTGCTGGGGAGGATCTTGTTCTCGAGGACTGGGAGTGGGATCAAGACCCTCACGAAGGATTGACTCAAGGCAAGGGGCTCTCAAGGATCTCTTCAGCGGTCCAGGGAGGTCTCGGCATCGAGGTCCCTGCAGTCTCAGCGCATGCACCGGCAGGGATGGGCATTAACGCTTGCTGCAAGATAAGGAATGCAGAAACACTGCGTTCCAACGCCATCATCCTGACTTCCCACTCAGGGGATGCAGCTTCGACACTGACGCCGGGGTGACTGGTTCGGGTGTCGGGGAGGAGAGGGAGTCCTCCAAAGGACGAGTCTTGGGGTCTGAGATCCATCACCGATAGCTTCTGCATTTGTCCTGGGTACCTTGGCCAGCCGCTCCTGCTCCGACTCCTCAGAAACCCTCCGAGGGCTGTGGGACCTTGCACAGGACTTGCTGCGCATGCCCCCTTACCAGGAAGAGGTCCTCGAAGATTTTTTCTTCTTTTTCTTACACTCTCGCTCTGTGGAACCCTTCTCGGAGTGTCCATGTGCCAGCACGGGCACCGTGGGGGCTTTATGCGACTCTGAGGATCCGTGCGGGGCCTTACAGCATGTGGCTACTGGGGCCGAATCTGAGCTGTGAAAGATGTCATCCTGTTCTGCTGGGGACTGTGGATGGCCTTAGCAAATATCTTTTTGCACAGGGAGCAGCCTCTGTGTCATGGTCAGAACCCTGACACCTGAGGCAACAATCATGTGTGTCGGTAAGGGACATATTCCTGGAGAATCGATCACACTTTTTAAACCCGGTGGCCATTGGGGCAAAAAGGGCCCCAAGCGAGGTCGAAGACCTTCTATGCAGCCAGCGGTTAGAAAAAGCAGGAAACCGCGCTGGGTGGAAGAAAAACCTATCTAAACAGGTTCTGAATCCCAAGGCCAAAGCGATGAGGCGGGAAAGGGACTAGTGCTAACCGGATGGTACCAGAAGTGCACAAAAAAATCAACTTTTTTTCTGGGGAAGAAATATGAACATCTGTAGGGCTCCGTGGAAAAAGGGAGACTGAGTAAGATGGCACCATTGGGCGGGAAGGGGACCATGCATGCGTGGTGGCATCTCCCAAAGGCTTTCTTTGAAAGCTGGGGAGATGCTTCCGCGAGGGCTCTGTCGGCATCAGCATCATACACGTATGAGGACTGACTTCTTGCTTGTTCCTGGAGAATATACAAGATGAAATTGCACCATGGAACAATTCAGATGCATTATAATATCCTTGGTTTTATTCTCCATTCCTTTCCTTATGATTTCTAGCATTCTATTTGCTTTCCTGGCCACCGCTGCACACTGAGCAGATGATTTCAAAGTATTATCCACAATGATGCCTAGATCCTTTTCCTGGAGATGATTCCTAATGTGAAATGTTGCTTCATGTAACTGTAGTTTGGGTTGTTCTTCCATAAGTGCAATTCTACACTTGTTCACATTAAATTTCATCTGCAATTTGGATGCCCAGTCTACCAATTTCTCAACATTTAACAAGCTAGAAGGATGCTTGTGTGATTGGGAGAGGAATGGCCAGCAGAAAAAAAGGAGGTTGAAAGTGCCTCTGTATAAGTCTTTGGTGTAACCTCATTTGGAGTATTGTGTGCAATTCTGGAGACCACACCTTCAAAAGGGTATAAACAGGTTGGAGTCGGCGTAGAGGGTGGCTACTAAAATGGTTAGTGGTCTTCGTTATAAAGCATATGAGATCTTAATATGTATACGTTAGAGGAAAGACGGGACAGAGGAGATATGATAGAGACGTTTAAATACCTCCGTGGCATAAATGCAAAGGAAGAGAGACTCTTTCAATTGAAAGCAAGCTCTGCTACGAGGGGACATAGAATGAGGGTGAAAAGGGACAGACCCAGGAGTAATATGTGGAAATATTTCTTTATGAAGATGAGTGGAATAGTCTCCCAGTGGAGGTGGTAAAAATGAGAACAGTATCTGAATTCAAAAAAGCATGGAACAAACACAGAGGATCTCAAAAGGAAAAAAAGGACTACTGTAGTAGTTGATATGGAAGGGCAGACTAGATAGGCCATGTGGTCTTTTTCTGCCGAAATGTTTCTATGTTTCTAACTTTAAATAACTTTGTGCAATATGATCACCTCACTTGCTCCCATTTCCAGCTCATTTATAAATACGTTAAAAAGCAGTGGGCCCTGCACAGATCACTGGGGTACTTCACTATTCACCTTTCTCTATTGAGAAAATTGGCCATTTAGCCCTACTCTCTGTTTTCTTTTTTTAATTAAAAAATTTGATTGAATTCAAACTAGTTAACAGATCTTTAACCAACACTGGAGCAAATACACCCTCCTTCCACACAGACCTTCTCCCTCCCCCCTCCTCTCAATTTCCACTTTCCCCTTCTTCCCTCCCTCCCCCCCCAATAGATCTCCTTGTGAAGCCAGTTCCAAAGAACCAATCACTGTCTCTCCATTTGAGCCAATCTACCCTTATGTACCATGTAGGCAGTCAATTTATGTATTCCATACAATTCACACACCCTTTTCACAAACCTCCTCATCCCAGTCAATGCCTCCTTATTCCAATACACCTCAATCTCTTGCAGCAACTATTAGATGCTTTAACATTTCTCCCTCTCTCCCCCCAAACTGAGCAACCTGGTTCTTGTTTATGTAATATAAAAGCTGCTGAATCCCTAGACAGGACGTTTCCCAATATTTCCTCCATTAGCTCAATCACCTTCTCTTTTCACCACTGGATATTCTCACCAAATGAGTATAAAACACCATCTATTTCCACACGTTCGCCAACAATCATCCAAATTAATTGTTTGGGCTTTGAAGAGCCTCTCTGCTGTCAAGAAGCTTATAAACATTTTCTATAAGATTGGCTGCCACAGATAAATTCTCAACTATTTGGAAAATTTGACCATACTCCTCTTCCTTTCTGCTCCGGAAAGTACAACTCCATTACAAGCATTTGCTCCTAGCCCCTGGATTGGGTCAGAAATTTAACAGCTTGCTTGTGAGTCCTGTTTGTCTATATAGATAGATAGATATTTATTTTATCATTGTTAGTGTGCTTTTAACCCTATCTGTATTTTTTAGTAATCTATTTTCAGCTGTCTCTTGCTTCTCTTCTTCCTTATTATTCCTCTCTCCCATCTCACAGCTCACCCACCCCCTGGCTAACAGCTGTCCTGTACTCATTATCGTTATTATTTATTTATATTTATTTATTTTATATTATTTCTATACCGCGCTCTTAAAGTCATCACGGTTTACATGACACAAATTGTACAAAGCAGCAGGCATGTGGTGTACATTCCAGAGAACAGGTTTTTATAACTTGGATTCAACGGGGCAACTAATTTACACTATGTACAACTGAGCTGTGCGTCAACATGTCTGTCACAGGCACTCTTTGGGCAGTTGTATTCATACCGTGGGTATGTTGTCGTGCCCTGGGTGTAGCGATGGTGTCATTTGGTGGTTGTGGGTAAGCTTGGCTGTTGGGGGTAAGCTTGGCTGTGTAAGCTTGGCTGTTGGGGGTAAGCTTGGCTGTGTTGTTTCACCGGGGAGGGAGTAATGAAAGAGGAATAAGTGGTGCTTCAGGACCTTTCGAAATTGGACGAGCTCAGTTATTGCCCAGATGGAGGTTGGGAGGGCATTCCAGAGCGTCGGTGCGTAATATACAAATGCTCTATTCCTTGCTGTCTGGGAGCATTTTGTTATTGCTCCAGGAATTATGAGTTTGTTTAAAGCGCATGATCTTCTGGCCCTATTAGCAGGTATGGGGTGGATAAGGTCTTTTAGGGAGATGGGGGATAGGTTGTTGGCCTTGAATGGCATTAGTAACACTTTAAAAGTGAGTCTGCAGTGGATGGGCAACCAGTGGAGGTGTTTCAGGACCGGGGTTATGTGGTCTCTTCTGGAGGCTCCATGCAGAACTCTGGCTGCTGTGTTCATCGCCAGCTACAGAGGATTCAGGGCGTTCTTGGAGAGTCCTTGTAAAATAGTGTTGGCATAGTCGAAATGCGAGGTTACCAAGGCTTGGAAATTACTCACAGATGCAATCCAATCACCTGAGATTTTTCTCCTGCCTTTCCTTCATATATGTCTTCCGACTTCTGCTTTCCTCCCCATCTTTTTCTTATGGCTCCACATCACTTTCTTTTCTTATTGTTGACACTTCCTATTCTCCAAGAAGAGTTGAAGTTGTCTTCAGCAGCAGACTGGCTAACCTACTGAAGAGGGCTTTAAACTAGATTCCTTGGGGATGGGTTAACAAAGCCCCCAGGTAAGTGAAATATTAAATACTTCTGTAGAAATGAGTAATAGGGGCAACATCTGAAAAGTGGTGTGTATAAATGCCCGTAGCACGGGAAATAAAATCCCAGATGTTGAGGCTCCAATGGAAGAGGCTAACTTGGATTTAGTGGCGGTTACAGAGACCTGGCTCACGGAAAACCATGACTGGGATATAATTATACCAGTCTATACTTTATTCAAGAAGGACAGGGTAGGAAGAAGAGGAGATGGCGTGGCACTATACTGTAAAAAATAATATTAAATCTATAGAATTGCAGGGCTTAAAAGGGTTAAAATTAGAAAGAGTGAAAGAGAAATCCATTTGCATTGGAGTTATATACAGATCCCTCTCACAGGGAGTAGAAGTGGATGAAGATTTAATAGAAGACATACACAGTATTGCCATGAAAGGAGAAGTGCTACTGATTGGTGATTTCAATATGCCAGATGTGGATTGGCACATCCCTGCTATGGTGTCATCTGGAAGTAAGGATATCCTGGATTCTCTACAGGGAGAACTATTCAGGCAATTGGTAACAGAATCCACACATGATGGGTCATACTGGACTTAGTGCTTACCAATGGGGAAAGCGTTTCTGATGTTACAGTGGACGTCATCTCGCATCCAGTGATCACCAGATGGTATGGTTCAGTATTAAGACTAAGGCTGATAAAATCCATTCAAAAGCGAGAGTCTTATACTTTAGGAAAACTAACTTTGCCAAGATGGGAAAATACCTCAAGGGGTCATTAGTGGGATGGGAACAGCTGGGGGATGTAGAAAAGTAATGGGCAAAACTGAAAGGGGATATTTTAAAGGCAACAAATGTTTTTTTAGAAAGTAAAATAAATGTAAAAGGAAAAAGAGGCCACAATGGTTCTCAAAAGAAGTGGGTGAAGAAAAAGAGGGTGGCTTCCATAAAATACAAGAGATCACAGAAAGAGGAATACAAGCATCAATATTCAGAAAAGCTAAGAGAAGCTAGGAAAGTAGCCAGGAAAGCAAAGCTACAAATAGAAGAAAAAATAGCCAATGCTGTAAAATGAGGGGGACAGAAAGCATTGTTACTCACCTGTAGCAGGTGTTTTCTGTGGACAGCAAGAATAAGTCTTCACGTATGGCTGATGTCCCCGATGGAACTCTGCATGGGAACACTCCCCAGCTTCCACTAGAAGCTTTTGGGTGACTTCACTGTGTATGCATGACTGCCTGACTTCCTGCCTGCCTTGTGGTCATCTTACCACTAGTGTGATAACCAAGCTAATGGCCAAATAGGGAGGTGGGAGGGTTGTGAGGACTTATTCTTGCTGTCCACGGAGAAAGCGTAGTTACTCATCTGTAACAGGTGATCTCCGGGAACAGCAGGAATAAGTCTTCACATATGGGTACCGCCAGCACCGACAGAGCCTGCGCGGGAATGCTCCCCAGCGTCCCAAAAGGAAAGCTTTTAGGAGCATCCCACCATGCATGCGTGCTGCCTTCCCGCCCAACTACCTCTCTCACTTCAGTTGAGTTGAAAGCTGAGACCAAATGAGAGAAGCAGAAGAAAAATAGAAAGAAAGAGAAAGACAACTCCTAGGGGAGGTGGGTGGGTTGTGAAGACTTATTCCTGCTGTTCCCGGAGATCACCTGTTACAGGTGAGTAACTATGCTATCTCCAGGAACAAGCAGGAATGTAGTCTTCACATATGGGGACTCCCCAGCTAAAAATGGCTAGGGATGACCCCAGCATGTTGCGGATCTAAGTAAGATGGGCCATGCTTCCTCCCAGCGACCTCAGGCATCCAAGAGTGGATGGTGGGAAGGAGTTGATCTAGGAATGGAAGAGATGCTGTAGAACAGTTTGACCGAACAAGGCATCCCGACAGGCATCCTTGTCTAAACAATAGTGGGCAGTGAAAGTATGCACAGAAGCCCAAGTTGCTGCTTTGCAGATCTCATCCATAGCAACTGAACGAAGATTAGCTGTTGAGGCTGCCATGGCTCTAATATTATGAGCCGTGACATGGCCTTCAAGAGGGATTCCTTTACTCTGATAGGTAAAGGAAATACAGTCTGCAATCCACTTAGAGAGAGTTCTCTTAATGACTGGAAGTCCTAAATGACTAGCGTCAAAAGCCAGAAAAAGCTGTGAAGACTTTCTAAATGGCTGAGTTCTGTGAAGATAAAAAGCCAGAGCCCGCTTACAATCTAAGGTATGAAGATTTCTTTCCGCGCTGGAGGCATGAGGCCTAGGAAAGAAGACTGGGAGATAAACCGACTGGTTTAAATGAAAAGGTGATATCACCTTTGGCATAAAATGAGGATGAGTCATGATGAAACCTCATATAAGGCGGGTCAGCCACTAAAGCTTGCAGTTCACTAATGCGTCTTGCAGAAGTGATAGCAATTAGGAAAATGACTTTCCATGAAAGAAACTTTAGCTCCGAAGTCGCTAAAGGTTCAAAGGGAGGCTTCATGAGTTGACCCAGAACAAGATTAAGATCCCATGCCACCGGAGGTGGTTTGATGGGAGGTTTAGTTAAAAGGAGACCCCTCATAAATCTTGAAACAAGAGGATGAGAGGAAATTGGTTGTCCATCAAAGGGTTTATGAGATGCAGCAATAGCACTAAGATGGACCCTAACAGAATTGGTCTTGAGACCAGAAGCTGATAAGTGAAGGAGATAATCCAGAAGGGACTCTACCGATACCAAGAGGGGATTAAGTCCCCTCTGGGAACACCAGATTGAGAACCTCTTCCACTTAAAAGCATAAGAACGCCTTGTGTAAGGTTTTCTGGAAGCCAGAAGAATATCCTTCACTTGTTGTGAAAGGCCTAGATCTTGAAGTTCTATGCCTTGAGTAGCCAGGCCTTGAGATGAAGGGACTGGGGATTGGGGTGCAGTAGGGATATGTTGTTTTGGGACAGAAGATCCAGAGCACTCCCCAACTCAAGAGGAGTGGCTCGATAGAGACCTAAGAGAAGAGGATACCATGTTTGCCTTGGCCAGCAGGGAGCTATGAGTATCATGCAACCTCTGTCTCTCTGGAGTTTGAATAAGGTTTTGGGGATTAGGGGAATTGGTGGGAAGGCATAGAGAAAATCCTGGCCCCAATGGAGCAGGAATGCATCCCTCGCCTGACAATTCTGAACTGGCAGTCTGGAACAGTACCGGGGAAGTTTGGCATTCTGTGGACTTGCAAAGATATCTATGTCTGATGTTCCCCAGACTTGAAACACTCGGGCAAGTTGATATGAGTGGAGAGACCACTCGTGTGGCAACAGGACTCGACTGAGCCTGTCCGCCCAAATGTTTTGCATGCCTGGAAGGTATACTGCCAACAAATGAATGTGATGCTCTCTGGCAAAGGCCCACAGTTGCAAAGCTTCGTTGCATAATTGCAGAGAGCCTGTTCCGCCTTGTTTGTTTAGGTAAAACATGGCCACTTGATTGTCGGTTTGCACCAGAACTGTTTTGCTCATGAGATGATAGCAAAAGACTTGAATAGCATTGGAAATGACCCTTAGTTCTAGGAGGTTTATTTGAAGAGAAGCCTCCTGTGGGGTCCAGAGACCCTGGGTAGACAGATCGCCCAAGTGGGCTCCCCAACCCAACTTGGATGCATCTGTCATCAGTACAGCCTGAGGTAGGGGTTGCTGAAAAGGAGAGCCTACTGTAAGGTTTTCCAGAAATTGCCACCAATGCAGAGACGCCTCTGGAGCTGACGGTGCTTGAATGAGTCTATCATCTAAGTAAGGGAAGATAAAAATCCCTAGAGTCCTCATAAATGCTGCTACTACTGCCATGCATTTTGTGAAGACTCTTGGAGCAGAGGCCAGCCCGAAACGAAGGACCCTGTATTGAAAATGTCTTCCCTTGACTAGGAATCAAAGGAATTTTCTGTGATCTGCATGAATAAGGATATGCATGTAAGCATCCCTTAAATCCAGAGAACATAGCCAATCTTGCTCGTGAAGGTATGGAAGAAGAGTGCCGAGGGAGATCATCTTGAACCTTTCTTGGACTAAATATTTGCTCAGTTCTCTAAGGTCCAGGATTGGTCTTAGTCCCCCTGACTTCTTTGGAATGAGAAAATAGGGGGAATAGAATCCTGTGCCCTGCTGGGACTTTGGAACTTCTTCTATAGCCCCTTGAGCCAGAAGAGTGGTGACCTCTTGCTACAACAGGTCTGAGACCGGTGGTTGAGATTTGAACTGTTTTATTAGCGTGGATGGGGGCAAGCTGAGGAAATGGAGCTTGTATCCCAGACTCACTATAGATAAGAGTCCAGTTTTCTGAAATGATTTGTTGCCATCTTTTGGCAAAATGACAAATACGGCCTGGAATATTTAAAGGTTCTGGGCTTAGAACAGGAAGAATGGCTAAGTTCTCTAGACAACAGTCAAAGACCCTGAGGAGGCTGGGTCTGCTGAGCCTTCTGAGCTTGTGTCTTTCTTTGTCTAGTTTGTTGTTGCCCCCTTTTGGGGAACATGTGTTTGCTGGGTGGAAGATGGATAGAATTTCTTCTTCTGGAGGGTCGCTAGCGAGCCCGATTGAAAATGGCCACATCTCCCTGAAGCTCCGTGCTGGGCATTCTACATCTGCTGATGGGGAGCCCACGGACCTGAGACTGGGGAGTAAAAAGGGTGCTGAGTGTGGCGGAACATGGGACGAGGTGGAGCAGTAAGAGAAAAATGGAAATGTTATAATCGTTGGCTCAAGTATGCCCCCTAAATGGCAGAGAAGAGAGGCCTGGCCGACGCAACCCCGGGAGCTGAACGGAGCCATGAGGATGAGCGGTGTGAGGCATGAAAGCAAGCCTCCTTGACTTACCCTTCCCCCGAACTCTAGAATTGCTGCGAGAATATTTCTGTCTGCTAAAAGGCTGCTGCTATATCGGTCCCCACGGTGGACCCCCGATGGAGTGCTAGGGCTGTGCTTGGCGGTTGTGCTGATGTGGAAGGCCCCGAAGTCCGGAGAAGTTCCAGTTGTGAGTGCCTGCATGAGGTGGATGGAGCGATATCGGGGCTAGAGCCAAGCCGAGGACTGAGGAGGAGGAAATAAATTGCTGGCGAAGTGAAGAGAGAACTGAGGTGGCCCGCGGCGGGAGAGTGCCGGCGGGGGGAGTGAGTCTGCGGGGGGAAACTGACTGCTGGAGTGCTGCCTCCTAGGCTGGTTAACTGCGGTGGTGGTTGATGCGAGCAGAGCCTTGGGGAAGGAAGGACTCTGGAATTTCAACACTGTCTGTGAGTGGCCCGAATTATCTGAAGTTGGAGTATATTTACTGAGAGTGCATTTTTATTTTCACCAAGGGAGCACATGGCTATGAAAAAGTGAAGAAGTGGAGCCACCTGGTGGTGGAACGAGGTGTTGGAGATTCAACATTGTAAGAAAAGCTGAAGAGGCCTGGACCACAGCAGAGGAGGTGGGAGCCTGCAGCAGAAATCTGGAGATGGCAGCTACCAGGAAGGAGTTTGCCGCAGGCAGACCATCCAGAGAGAGAAAAACAAATGGTGGAGGATTTGCCAGGGAGTCTGGTAATATCTGATACTGGTAAGAAGGAAAATCCTGCTACAACTGCTCTGGTGGATATTACAAAAGATGAGCTAAAATCGTGGTTTCATGAGATAAAAAAGGACATTGCTGGGTTCAAAGGTGAAGTGGAGGGGATGTTTGAACAGTTGAGAGCTGATATAACTGAAGTTGGTTGCCGGGTGGCGGAAGTGGAGAGAGGCTTTGAGGACTTGGAGCTGCGCACTGAGACGTTGGAAGCGGTTTGAAGTCTCTGGAGGAAGTACGGGAAAGTACGACTTTGAAGCTAGAAGATTTGGAGAACAGATCCAGGCGACAGAACCTGCGCATAAAAGGTGTGCCAGAAGTGGGCGAATACCTTGATTGCATGAAAACAGCAAAGGATATTTGTGAGGCGGTCCTAGGGTTGCCAACTGGCCGGTTTTTCCATGGCCAGGCCGGCTGCCGGCGCAGAGGCAAAACCGGCCCTTGAAAAGCCGGTTTTTTTGCTCTGGCCGCAAGATCGGGAGCGGCCAGAGCAAAATAACCGGCTTTTCTGCCAATCCGGAGGGCTTCAGAGGGAGCCGGGGAAGCCCGCGCGAGGCCCCGGCTCCCTCTAAACAGCTGCCAGCGTGAAGAGCCTTTACCTTCACGCTGGCGGCTGTTCCTGTGAAGCCGCGATTGGTGGGAAAGGTTAAAGGCAATGCCCTTTAACCTTTCCCAGCATTCGCGGCTTCACAGGAACAGCCGCCAGCGTGAAGGAAAAGGCTCTTCACGCTGGCAGCTGTTCAGAGGGAGCCGGGGCCTCGCGCGGGCTTCCCCAGCTCCCTCTAAAGCCTCAGACAGCCGCGGTTTGGGGGGGGGGAGGCCAAGGACTGCCTGGGCCGGGGTGGGGGGAGGGGGCCTGGACTGGAAAAGGGCTAGAAGGGGGAATTTGACTGGACATGGGTTGTGATGGGGGGGGGGGGGGTGGGACCTGGACCGGAAAAGAGCGATTGGGGGGGGGGGGACTTGGACTGGAAAGAAATGGGCTGTGATGGGAGGGGACCTAGACTGTAAAAGGGCTATGTGGGGGGGGGACATGGACTGGAAATAGGTTTTGATGGGGAGGGGGACCTGGACTGGAAAAGGGCTGGGGGGGGACATGGACTGGAAATGGGTTGTGATGAGGAGGGGGACCTGGACTGGAAAAGGGCTATGGGGGGGGGGGGACTTGGACTGGAAAAGGGCTATGGGGGGGGGGGGGAACTTGGACTGGCAATGGGCTATGGTGGAGGGAGGGGGCCCGTGGACTGGAAATAGGCTGTGATTAGGGGGACATGGACTGGAAATGGGTTGTGAAGGGGGGACGGACCTGGACTGGAAAAGGGCTATGGGGGGCATTGGACTGGAAAGAAATGGGCTGTGATGGGGAGGGGGACCTGGACTGTAAAAGGGCTATGTGGGGGGGGGGGGGACAAGGACAGGAGATGGGTTTTGATGGGGAGGGGGACCTGGACTGGAAAAGGGCTATGGGGGGGGGGGGGACATGGACTGGAAATGGGTTGTGATGGGGAGGGGGACCTGGACTGGAAAAAGGCTATGGGGGGGGGGGAACTTGGACTGGAAATGGGCTATGGTGGAGGGAGGGGGAACTTGGACTGGAAATAGGCTGTGATTAGGGGGGCTAGGACTGCAAATGGACTGTGATGGTGGGGGGGGGGTAGGACTGCAAATGGGCTGTGATGGTGCGGGGGGACTCGGACTGCAAATGGGATGTGACGGGGGGGCCTAGGACTGGAAATAGGCTGTGATGGGGGACTTGGACTGGAAATGGGCTGTGATGGGGGGGGGGCTAGGACTGGAAATGGTCTGTGATGTGAAGGCTAGCACTGGAAATGGGCTGATGAAGAGCTGGAATAGGACTGGAAATGGGCTGATGTGGGGCATGGGAGAATGGGATTAGAAGGGAGTGGATGCTGGGTGGGTCTAGAACTATAAGGGAACTGATTTTGGGGGAGGACTAGAATAGATGGGGAATGAGAATGGAGAGGGGAAAAATATTTTTGTTGGAAGAAAAGTCTATGATGGGCTGGGTATTGGGAGAGTGAGGGGCTTGAGAATGGAAGGGTGAAATTTAAATGGATGATAAAGGAATAAGGAAAGAATTGGGGGAAAGAGCAAAAGGGAAACAATCAGTATGTTAAAGCAGAAATAGAGAGAGAGAATGGAAAACATCTAAAAGAGAAGAAAGGACAAATGGATAGCTCGCAGAAGACACGAAGAAACCAGAAGAAAGTGACTGGAGCAATTGCAACTGAAAATAAAACGCCCAAACAGAAGGTAGAAAAATACTTTTTATTTTGAATTTATTAGCTGGAATATGTTTGGTCTGGGAAGTGTGTATTGATAACATCTTTGCGTTTTTGTTTAGTGCAAGAGGAAATTACTTTATAGTTTTATTTCTCCAGTGTTGTACATGTCATGTTTGGATTTTGGGGTTCCCAGTTTAATTATTATATGACCAAGGAAGTTAGCCTACACGTATCCTCGGTAATTTTTGTGGGTGGGGCTGGGGGCGGGGCAGGGGTGGGACTAGGGGCGGAGAATGGGTGGAGCATGGCGAGCCACAGGTGTCGGGTTTTTCTCGGTGAAAAAGTTGGTAACCCTAAGCGGTCCTGAAGGAGGCTGGTGAGGAAGTGGAGGAGGTAGTGTTGGATCGAGCACATAGAGCGCTTGGAGCAGCGCGGCAGGAGCAGCCTAGAGACATTATTATCTGTTTCCATGATTACCGGATTAAAGATAAAATAGCCAGTAAGATGCGCTCCATGGGAAAGTTTAAGTGGCAAGGAACTGAGATTGCTATCTTTGCAGACTTGGCTGCAGCCACGCTGCAGCGCCGGTGGGCCTGGAGGGAGTTTACAGCACGACTATGCGAAGAAAATATACGATATAAGTGGATGTATCCAGTGGGACTTGCTTTCACAGTCAATGGGATAACCCGGAGAGCAGAGACCGTGCTGGCATTGAAGGAGTCTATGAAAGAGGCGGGCGTTCAGCGGATTCCAGAACAGGAGCAGACGGGGAACCTGCAGCAGCGAGTCTCTGATGAGAGATGGAGTTGGGTGGACAGACGGGAGAGGAAATCTGCTCGAGGGAGAAAGAAAGCACCCTTCCGAAGCTGAGAGATATATATGTTTGTTTGAATTAATTGTGGAAAGGGTGGCTGTGGAAACATGGAGGCGGGGGGGGGGGGGGGGGGGCAGATAATGTGTTTGGATAAATGTATGTTGTTGAATGTGGGGGGGTTGTGGGCTGGGTAAGAAGATCTAAGGAGGTAGGTGGGTGTGAGGGGGAGTAGGGGTCCCTGGGTCTGGGTTGGTGGGAGTGGGGTGATATGGGAAATGCATGCACGGTAGAGGACGGTAGGGGTGGGTGCTGACTGGGAGGGGGGGCTAGGGGGTGGGGTTTGGAGGGGGAGTGTGAGTGTGAGTGTAATTATAAGGGGATAGGGGTTGAGGGGGAGAATGAGGGAGGGGGAGTGGGGGGTGGGGGGGGGGGAGGGAGGGGGTGGAGGGGGCCCGCCACGGAAGGGAGTATAATGAAGCTAAAAGAGACTCCTGGTAATGGAACGTGAATTAAAGATCCTCACGCTTAATGTGCGTGGGCTTAATTCCTGGCAAAAGAGAAGGGCAGTAGTAAGAGAGGGGACCCGAGCTCAGGTGGATGTACTCCTTTTGCAGGAGACCCATTTAAAGAGTTCACCGGGGGGGGGGGGGGCTTTATCAGGGCAAGTACGACAAGGGATTTTTTGCTGCCAATTGTGGATCGTATAAAAAGGGGGAAGTGGGAATAATGTTTTCTAAGGACCTCCTGCTGGATACTAAGGAGGTTATTAGGGACAGGGATGGGAGGTATGTCCTCTGGTGTGGGCAATTGGAGGGGAGGGAGGTCACTATCTGTTGTGTTTATGCGCCTAATATAGTCCAGGGGCCTTTTTTTGACAGGGTGCTTCCAATTATAGAAGAGTACAGACGGGGGTGCTTGGTGGTGGGGGGGGGGGGGAGGATTTCAATGTGGTGGTAGATCCCCACCTGGATGCCTCGGGGAGTGCTAGGGGGTGGGATAGAACGGGGAGAAAGAAGTTGGTTAAAATGATGTCTGAACTGGGGCTGGTGGCCGTTTGGAGGTATAGTCATGTTGGGGACAGGGCATATACCTTTTTCTCTCATCCGCATAATTCGTATAGTAGAATAGAGTGGGTGCAGTTGATATTGGGGCTGTGTCCTGGACGGACCATGCGCCGGTACTCCTTACCCTGGCTGACTATAAGGAGAGAACTGGACTTTGGTTTTGGAGGCTAAATGAATCGCTGTTGGCAGATCCGGAGGGCGTGGCCAGTTTGAGGGGTTGTATTAAGGAGTATTTTCAATTGAATGGGGGAGCGGAAGTCGCCCGGGAGATAGTATGGGATGGTATGAAAGCGGTAGTGCGGGGGCGCTTAATAGCCCTGGCGGCAAAAAAGAGGAGACAGGTGGGAGAGGTGTAAGAAGGGTTGAGAATTCAATTACAGCATTTGATTAGAGAGCATCAAAGGACTGGGAATAAGGAGGTGTTAAGGCGGTTGACTAGGGTGCGGGAGGAGCTGGAGGCGTTAAGACTGGGTGATGTGGCTTTCCAAATGCAAAAGCTGCAGCAAGCTTATTATAAGGGGGGAAATAAACCGGGTAGGTACTTGGCACGGCAGCTTAGGAGAAGGCAGGTGCAACAGCAGATATATAAGCTGAAGAATGAACAGGGGGAATGGGTCCATGGAACGGTGAAGGTCCAGGAGATTTTTTCTAGGTATTACGGGACCCTATATCGGGCGGAGAGGAGAGGGTCGGAGGAGGAGATTAGACAATATTTGGGTAAACGTTCTCTCCCGAATTTGGAGGAGCAGGAGCAGGTATGGTTGGATAGGGCGATTGAGGAAGGGGAGGTGAGAGTGGCCATTAATGGTCTGAAGGAAAGCAAGGCCCCGGGGTTAGATGGTCTTACGGCCCGGTTCTATAAGGTCTTTAGCCACGAAGTATGTGGTGAATTACAAGGGTCTTTAATGGGGTCCGACAGGGGGGGGGCTCTCCTGCGCTCTATGGCGGTGGCGGGGATAGCCCTGGTGCCTAAGCCGGGGAAGGACAAGGGAGTGAGTGAGTCATATCGGCCAATATCACTCATTAATCTGGATGCAAAGATTTTGGCAAAAGCTTTGGCTACCCGCTTACAGAATTTCCTACCGAAGTTGATAAATAATGACCAAACGGGCTTTATACCAGGCAGGCAGGCCAGTGATAATATCAGGAAACTATTAAATGTTATATGGGTGGCACGGACAAAGGGCATAGACTCTCTGGTGGTGGCGGTGGATGCCGAGAAGGCATTTGATAGAGTTGAATGGCCCTTTATGTTTGCTGTGTTGCAGAGAATGGGGATTGGGTGGGGTTTCAGCAGTGGATTGGGGCATTATATGACCAGCCGAAAGCTAGGATTCGAGTGAATGGTACCTATTCGGCAGAGTTTGAGCTGGAGCGGGGCACGCGACAGGGGTGTCCCTTGTCACCTCTGTTATTCGCATTAGTCATTGAGCCTTTGTCTCAACAGATTAGAGATTGTGATTCTATCAGGGGTTTTTCGGTAGGTGGGGGAGAATATAACATTTCTCTATTCGCTGATGACATCATTTATACTGTGAGTGAGCCGGTAGGGACATTACCAGTTTTGGTGAAGGAAATAGGGGATTATAGTCTAGTATCGGGGTATAAAATGAATATGGGTAAAACTGAGATTTTGAAGATTGGACTGGGCTTTTCCGTGGAGACCCAGTTGAAGGAGAAGTACCCCTTTCGGTGGGATAAGCAGAAGTTAAAATATCTGGGGGTTTGGATAAGTAGTGATTGGAAGCAAATGAGAAGATTGAATTATGATCCCTTAATCGCTGAGATCCTGAATGATTTGGTGCGGTGGGATAAGGATATGTTTTCGTGGGTAGGACGTATAGCTATTGTAAAATGAACCTGTTGCCTAGGATACTCTATCTGTTCGCGGCATTGCCCATTAAGTTGTCAGTAGCGCAACTGAGGATGTTGCAGCAAAGAATCTTCTCCTTCATTTGGAGGCGACAGCCCCCTAGGTTAAGAACATAAGATATGCCATACTGGGTCAGACCAAGGTCCATCAAGCCCAGTATCCTGTTTACAACAGTGGCCAATCTAGGTCATACGTACCTAGCAGTTTCCCCAAAAGACACAGGTTCCGCAATGGTTGTACTGGGTCAAGCATTGATATCCTGGGTCCCTTCTTAATAATGGTTAATGGACCTTTCCTCCAGGAACTTGTCCAAACCTTTTTTAAAACCAGCTACACTAACAGCTTTTACTACATCCTCCGGTAACAAATTCCAGAGTTTGATTACACGTTGAGTGAAGAAATATTTTCTTTTATTAGTCTTAAATAGTTTACCCTGTAGCTTCATTGCATGTCCCCTAGTCTTTCTATATTCTGATAACGTAAACAATCGATCTACGTTTATCCGTTCCACTCCGTTCATTAATTTATAGACTTCTATCATATCTCCCATCAGCCATCTCTTTTCCAGGTTAAAGAGCCCTAACCTTTTTAGCCTTTCTTCATAGGAGTATCCTTCCATCCCCTTTACCATTTTGGTGGCTCTTCTCTGAATCTTTTCTAATAACTCTATATCCTTTTTAAGATACGGCGACCAGAATTGCACACAATATTCAAGGTGCGGTCTCACCATGGAACGATATAGAGGCATTATAATATCTTTTGTTTTATTTTCCATTCCTTTCCTTATGATACCTAGCATTCTATTTGCTCTCTTGGCTGCCGCTGCACACTGGGCCGAGGGTTTTAACATGTTATCCACAATGACGCCTAAATCTTTCTCCTGGGTGGTGGTTCCTAATGTGGAACCTTGCATTGTGTAACCATAGTTTGGGTTGTTCTTCCCTAGGTGCATAACTTTGCATTTGTCCACATTAAATTTCATCTGCCATTTTGATGCCCAGTCTTCTAATTTATCAAGATCCTCTTGCAATTTTCCACAATCCTCTTGGGTTCTAACAACTTTAAATAGTTTTGTGTCATCTGCAAATTTGATAACCTTTCTCCATTGGGTTTCTAACATTTTTCCCGGTACTGATGTGAGGCTCACCAGTCTGTAGTTTCCCGGATCACCCCTGGAACCCTTTTTAAAAATTGGTGTTACATTGGCGATCCTCCAATCTTCAGGTATTAGAGATGATTTTAATGATAGTTCACAGATTACTAATAGCAGGTCTGCAATCTCATATTTCAGTTCTTTCAACACCCTTGGATGTATACCATCCGGCCCAGGTGATTTGCTACTCTTCAGTTTATCTAATAGTTGTAATACATCTTCCCAATGTATCGATATTTCCTTCAATTCTTCCGCACCTTTAAATACCACTTCAGTCATGGGTAACATCCCTACATTTTCCTCAGTAAAGACCGAAGCAAAGAATTCATTCAGTCTCTCCGCTATCGCCTTGTCGCCTCTTAGTGCCCCTTTAACTCCTCTATCATCTAATGGACCAACTGACTCTCTCACAGGTTTTTTGCTGCGAATGTACTTGAAAAAATCTTTATTTCGCGTTTTTGCTTCCACAGCAAGCTTCTTCTCAAATTCTCCCTTTGCCTGCTTTATCAATGCCTTGCATTTGATTTGCCAGTGCTTGTGCTGTTTCCAGGTTTTGTCGTTTGGCTCTTTTTTCCATTTCCTGAAAGATGCTTTTTTGGCAACAGCAGCCTCTCTGACCTCACCTTTAAACTATGCTGGCAGTTTTATGGACTTCCTTCCACTTTTCTTAAAGCATGGAATACAGCTGGTCTGGGTTGCCAAGATAGTATTTTTCAACAACATCCAAGCTTAATGTAAGTCTTTAACCTTTGCAACTGCTCCTTTTAGTTTTTTCTTAACTATTTTCCTCATTTTATCAGTGTCTCCCTTTTGAAAGTTAAAAGGTAGTACTGTGGATTTCCATACTATCCCTCCTCCACTAATTAAATCAAAGGCAATCATGATATGATCACTATTGCTAAGTGGCCCCAACACCCTTATCTCTTGCACTAGATCTGGTGTTCCACTAAGGACCAGGTCCAATATGGCTTCCCCTCTTGTCGGTTCATGAACCAGCTGCTCGAAGAAGCAGTCATTTATGTCATCTAGGAACTTTATCTCCCTAGCATGTCCTGCCGTGACACTGACCCAGTCGATACCAGGGTAATTGAAATCACCCATTATTATTACTGCGCTGTAACCTTTGTTAGCTTCCTTGATTTCTTTGAGCATTTCATCATCCATTTGTTCATTCTGGCCCGGTGGTCAATAGTACACCCCCACTGCCATCGCCTTCCCCTTTTTACATGGAATTTCAATCCATAGAGATTCTACAGCAAATTTTGTTTCCTGCAAAACTTTAATCCTTTAAACAGAAGGGTGATGTGTATGCATAGACGTGAGGGTGGAATGGGGGTCCCAGATTTGTTGCGCTATTATAAAGCGGCGCAGTTACGGGCGCTTGTGTACTGGCGGATTGGGCCAGACGCCCGAGGGTGGGTACGTGCGGAGGAGGTCTTAAGTGGACAGTGTGAGCTGCCGGAACGCCTGTGGGGATATGATAAGGGGGAGGGCTGCAAGGTGGGGGAGGAGCAGGGGATGAGCCCATTTACGGAGCTTACTTTAGAGGTTTGGAAGCAAAAGAAAGCACACTTGGTGAGGAAGAGGGTGGCAATTCAACTACAGAAAATTAGGAGGTGTATTTATTTTATTTATTAACAATTCTTATATACCGCACTATTAGACATCAGCGCGGTTTACATTGAACAAAAAACATCCGACAATTTACATATGTCTGGTCAATTACATTTAACAGGAGATATAAACTTGGGAAATAGGGGAAACTATATACAAAGGTGTGTTATCTGACAAGAGATATCATGGTTAACTATATACAAAGGTGGTGCAATAGTATATGGAACTGTTTGTATTTACATTGTGTAGTTGGCCTGTTGCGATGGTCTGTCTGTTTGGCCACTCCTGCTATTCACCTGGAGGTTATGTTCTGAGCTGTCATTGAGATATTTAAGGAAGAGGAAATGTTTCAGTGACTTTCTGAACTGACTCAAATTTGGTACTGATCTGATTTGTGCTGGTAAGGTGTTCCATAAAGTGGGGGCACAGAGTCGGAATGCTCTGTTGGCTGTTGATCTGGCACATCTTGTGGTGTCGTTTGGGATAGCTAGTGTGTTCATTTCTGCTGTTCTTCTTGGCCTGTTTGGTGCAAGTGGTAGTATGAGGTTGGAGAGAGAAGAAGAGGTGAGCCCCTTGGTCGCTTTAAATGTTAGCAGTACAGTCTTGAAACTGATCCTTGCTTGAATGGGAAGCCAGTGTAGCTGTTTTAGGAGTGGTGTCACGTGGTCTCTCCTAGATGCCCCGAGGAGTACCCTCGCTGCACTATTCATGGCCAGTTGCAGGGGGTTCAGGGTGGACCGGGGGAGCCCCTGTAGAATAGAGTTTGCAAAGTCGAAATGGGGAAGTATAAGGGCTTGATAAATGGTACGGAAGTCATCTGGTTCAAGTAGTGTGCGTAGGTGTCTGAGGGATCTAATTTTAAAGTAGATTGCCTTGACTGTGTTGGCTATGTGACTCTTCATGTCAAGGTTTTGGTCCAGTGTTACTCCAAGGTAACGTATTGCAGGTTTCACTTGGAGCTGGGCATCCTTTACATTAATACAACTAGGAGGAGTGAAGTTGGTGTTCCTTGAGACGAAAAGGACTTCCGTCTTTTTGTGTTGTATTCTCAGGTTTTGGGATAGGAGCCACTCTGCTACGGCGTCAAAACAGTTAGTCAGCGGTGTGAGATCCAGGCAATCCAATGATATTGGCATATATAGTAGTACATCGTCTGCATATATCATGTAACTGACATTAAAGGATCTGATGATGTTGCAGAGGGGTTGAATATATATATTAAACATCAATGCAGATAAGGAGGATCCTTGGGGTACACCTTGACTTTGCACTAGATCTGGTGTTCCACTAAGTAGTGGATTTTTTGAGGGGGGAAGAGCTGTGTTTTATAAAAAATGGGAGGATCGAGGTCTGGTGTGGATGGGCCAGTTGTTCATGGAGAATGGGCAGTTGGGTACTTTTGAGCACTTACGGGAGAAATATGCTCTGGGGAAAGATGACTGGTTTGGATATTGTCAAATAGCGCATTTTGTGCAGAAGAGTCTGAAGGGGGAGGACAGAGGTGGGGTGTGCACCCCTTTTGAAAGGGTGTTACTTCGGGGAAGGGCAGTGCGGGGTTTGGTCTCGCTGATTTACAAGGGATTGGAAAGGGGAGGGGCGTATGCGGCGTACCAGGTGGCGTGGATGAGGGACTTGGGAGGGGAATGGGACGAGGAGCGGTGGAGGGTGGTTCATGAGGGAGTTAAGATTGTGTCCAGTTCAGCTTCGGTGCAGGAACATTATTATAAATTGTTGTACCGCATGTATATCACGCCAAAAAGATTAGTTGAAATGGATAAAACAAAGGAGCCATACTGTTGGAAGGGATGTGGGGCTTGTGATAAGGAAGCTTATCATAGCTCAGGAAGGAGCTATAGAAAAGGTGAAGTGACTCTGAACAAGCAACCGGTCAGTTCTGGTAGAAATAAGAAAACAGAATTTTCCCATAAAAGACTACCAGTCCCAGAATGCACCAGGTTTCCAACAGCCATTAGAGGAGCTGAAGTGGGGAAGCGTGTGTTCAATCAGGAGGGCTATGAGGTAATCCCTAAGCACTCATCTCAAAGGGCAGGGCCTGATTCAGCACAGCTGCGCTGTGTTAGGGAGGAGCACTCATCTGAGCAGAATAAAGGTAGAGTTTATTCTACAGAGAATTATCCTCATTATCCTGAGAATCAGCTTGAGCTTGATCATCAGTTTCATCTGAAGGATCATCAGAAGCAGAAGCCAAACCGGACGGACAGAGAGGGAAAGAAACCCTTTGGAAGAAAGAGGAAAAAAGCCTTTGAGGTGTCTAGAAGAGTCCAGAGCAGTACGTATACTGGGAGGCATTCCAAGGGCCAGCATACATCATTGGACTGGGGAAAGCCAGAGGAATGGTGCTGCAGAGCTAGGAATCTCCAGACGGTACCTGTGAGAGAGACGGCTGCACGTGGAAGGGACCCTAAGACCCGTGCCAGAAGGTATGTGAAGAGAGATCCAGTGTCCAGGGATCTGGATTGGAAGGCTGGACATAAGAACTGGACTACATACTGGCCAGGCTATATAGAGAGGAACTCTAACAGCAATGGAAGCTCAGGTATGAACACTGATCTATGCCCTAGCTATAACCTTGAAAGACAGCAGGGAAACAAGTATTCTCCTGAAAGTGCTCCATTAAGAGATTCATCTGTGCCAATCCATGATATTGAACCCATGCTTGTTGAAGAAGGGGGAATGATTGCAGATGAAGAATGTGTTTATATGGACTGCTCTCTGTCCAAACTCCTTTGGTGATTTTCTGTTATAAAGTACAGCAACCATCACAAAGAAATACAAACTTGTTCTTTAATCTACTCAGAAAAGCTCCTGTGTAGGATTTCTGGCCACGCTGTAGAAAGCAAGCCAGCTAAGGGGTTTCAGCTGGATAACTGCTAGCAATTGAGCCTTACCTAATTGCTTGTGAGCTAGGAGAGAATCACTTCTGAATCTATGTGGGAAAATTATCAGAAGTTAACCTGAAAAGAACAGTTTTTTTCCTTTCTTTGTGGCTTTTCGTTTGTTGTTTGATATATGCTAAGAAAACATTAGCTTATGCCTGACAAGTTCAAAGGTTGTTTTCCTTATTTTGTTTTTCCAAGTTAAACACTGGAAGCGAGTAACCTGATTTATGTGCTACCAAGCATATCTGTGTTGGGAGAAATAACCCCATAAATAAATATCTTATTGGCTTTACCCAAAAGCACAACTAATTATTGTGAGCAGCTGTGTCTGGTGTGAATGAACTGCATTGCCCACAATCCCTTGCAAATCATATAGATATATGCACTTGCCAAGACTGTGAAGATTCTCACCCAGGCAGCCGTCTGACAGGCTTTGGATACGTATCTGCATGTCTGGTGGGAGTGCCCAGTGATCCAGGGAATATGGTGCTGGATGCAAGATTTAGTACTGACTATGTTGGGCTGGAAGGTGAAGTTGAGACCTGAACAGGTGCTGCTGGGGGAATGGGGAGAGCTGGAGTATGATGAGGGATACTTGTTGAAGATGATTTCTATCGCCATACGGATGGAGATAGCTTGGGGGTGGAAGGGAACAAGTGGGCCGGAAGTGGATCGAGTGCTGAAGCGAGTTGTCTTTATCTGTCACATGTCGGAATTGCAGGCGCGATTGACTAATAAATTGGGCGGTTACTACAGTAAGTGGCGGCCGTTCTTAAGGTGGCAGTGTTGAAGAGGGGGGGGGTGTTGGGGACGGAGAGGGGGCTAGGATGAGGGGGGATATGGATAAGTAGTGAGGGGGAGTTGGGTGATGGTCAAGGGGTGGTTTCATGGTGGTGGGGGGTAGGGGGAGTGGGAGGGGGGGAGGTTAGGGGGAATGGGGGGTGAGGAGGGTTCATTTTAGGACTATAGTGATGGGGTAGTCTTCTTGAGGCGGGCCTGGGCTGTGTTATCGGTTAAATATATGCACTGCTGTTTCAGATGCCATATGGATCTGATTAACCTGCGGGAGGGGGTATAGTCTGTAAGAGGATTTATGTATGTATTGCAATTATTGGTTAAAGGGATATGAATGGGATGTGTTCTGGGGGTTGAGTCAGTATTGCTGTATCTTTTCAGATATGTACTGTTATGTTTAAGTGGTTGTGCATTAATAAAATCTTTAATACAAAAAAGAAAATTTCTTCTTCTTAGAGAAAAAAGGTTTTTTGAAAACATTTTCTTGGCTGGGTTAGCTGTAGATTTTGACAACCTGTCTAAAGTTGTATTATCAGCGTCAATTTCATTAGCTTTAAGCTGCCAATCCTTGCCAAAGAGATTTTCTCCTGTGCAAGGAATGTTACCCAGCTTATCTTGCACCCATTCCTCCAAGTTTGAAGCAAGGAGCCAGGCAATACGACGTGCTCCTATGGATATAGCAGAGGTTCTGCTAATACATTCAAAACAGTCAAAGGTAGCATGATTCATAAACTTAGAGACATTTTGAGCATGTTTGACAAAATTCAAATAATCTGTCCGTTTATCCTCCTTAAGAAAAGGGTTCAAAAGCTCCAAGTCTTTTGTAACCTGCTCAAGAAACATTCCCATGTATAATATATAGGAACTGATTCTTGCTGATAGCAGGGGGACTGAAAGCATCGACGACCAAAGGCATCCAGTGTTCTCGACTCATGAGCTGGTGGATTGTGTTGTTTAGCACTCTTAATCCACCTCATGGCGAACTCTACCACCATAGAATGATGTGGTAATTGAGTCTTCTGAAACCCTGGGCAAGGTGGTACTCGATACATAGTGTCAAGACGTCTAGAATGTGGAGATACTGTTAAAGGAGCTTCCCACATTCTTAACATTAGATCATGTAAGATCTGGTGTATAGGAAGCATAGCTGCCTCCTTTGGAGCCAAAGGATATTGAAGAATTCTCAATTCTTCTGCTCTAGGCTCCTTTTCTGGTACAAAATCATGAAAAGACATATCCTCAGGAGGGGACATTCTGTGCTGAGGAGAAAGAGATGAATCTTGCAAAAGTTCAGCTCTGGTACCGGTGGAATCATCTGAGTCATCGGAATCGGAAAACTCAAAAGAAGGAAGTGCCAGGTTCTCCCGAAGCAGATGACGTTGGTACCGCTCGATGTCGGTAACGAAACGAGTCGGTACCTGATCCCCCATGCTGGAGAGAGATTCCAGGCTCGGCATCGGGGGAAGCATGCCTGTTGAAACAGGTACCGAGGGCACTGGCACCGGTACCGGTATCGGTACCTGCGGAACCGTCTGCAGCGACTTTAGCGGTACCGAAGTAGCTAAAAAAGCCGCTAGACTGCGTTCGATAGCGGGGAGTCTTTTGTCCATCATTACTGCCGATGCCAGGGCGTCGGTACCAGTGGAAGCGGCCACAACCTCCGAACATGGCACCAGTAGTTCCATCGAGGTCGAGGCTTCGGGAACATCCTGGAGCCCCGATAAAGCTTTGGAGCCCGAAGACTCCCGCCGGGGCTGTTTAGCCGGTGAAGTGTCCTCGAGGGCAACGCCAGTGGCATCTCGATATTTAGAGGGAGATCTACCCTTTGAGGACCGGCCAGTCTTGGAAGACTTGTGTTTAGTTACCTGAGGTCCCTAGGAAGAAGTAGAAGCCCTGGAAGACATCGATGCAACAGACATCGTGTCTGAAGCAAATAGGGCACTGAGTTGATTTGCTCGATTCTGAAGACTTCTTTTAGTCAACTTCCGGCAGGAGAGACACTCCGTAGGGCAAAGGTCAGGACCTAAACATTTAAGACACCAATCATGGGTGTCGGTAATAGAAATTGTACCGCCACATTTTGAACACTTTTCAAAACCAGTGGCTGGTTTTTCCATGATAAGGGAACAGAGGGCCTAAAGCCAAAAATGGCACCAAGCACCAGAGCAGGGGAAACCCCCCCCCCCCGGGAAAGCACTAAAATTAAGTTATTTTAGAAGAAAAGAAAGAAAAGCACCGGTGGTACCGGTAGGCGTTGACGGAAGGCAGACGCGACCACAAAAAATATAAATTTAAGAGAAGATTTTCTGCGGTGACAGGGGACACGTCCTGTCGGCTCCGCGGAAAACGAAGAACTGAAGTGGGAGAGGTAGTTGGGCGGGAAGGCAGCACGCATGCGTGGTGGGATGCTCCCAAAAGCTTTCCTTTTGGGACGCTGGGGAGTATTCCCGCGCAGGCTCCGTCGGTGCCGACGGTACCCATATGTGAAGACTACATTCCTGCTTGTTCCTGGAGATCACCTGCTATAGGTGAGTAACTAGGCTTTCTCCGGGGACAAACAGGAAGTAAGTCCTCATGCATGGGACTCCCAATCTCCCAATCTACAGGCTACTGAAAAAATGAGGAAACAAGCACAAGAGGGACAAAACTGGAGAACAGGAAAAAACTGCGTGGGTAGTCCATCTGGGGGACTCGACTGACTCGACTGACTCAGTGTCCATAGCAAACATCGATCCCAGGACTCCTTCAGTAGTCTGGATGCTAGAGTACGGATTGGCCGAAGTTGCTGTACTGTCGGGAATCCCAATCCAGACAGTAGTGGGCTGTGAAGGCGTGGACAGAGGACCATGTTGCAGCCCTGCAAATATCCTCCATGGAGACCAACACAGGACGGTGACCTCCTCCTGGAGAAGACCATGATGTAGTGGGTTCTAGAGGAAACTCCCCAGGAAAGAACTGGGGCAGCAACTGGGCAAAGTGCAGCATGTACCCACTTCAGACAATCTGGAAGACCCAGACGTCCATGGTGATGAGAGGCCACTGGTGCATAATGTGAATGAGCCATCCTCCCACCTGAGGTGGTACCCTATCGGCTACTGGTAGATTGGCTGTGCTCATGAGGAACCGGTCAAAAACCCATCCTAGACTTCGGCTGAAGAGCAAGCTGAGGCTTCTGAGGCTTGTCACACTTCTGCTGGCGCAGGGCCTGTGCTTTTGGCTGAGCGCCCTGCGGGCCCTGGTAATACTGTGGAGAAGTGGCCTAGTGGTTGGGGCAAGGTACTTCAGGCTGGAAGGTCGGGGGTTCAAATCCCACTAGAGGACAGCAACCTTGGGCCGGAAGGACTGGGGTTTCTAGTCCCACAGGTGCTCCTTGTGGTCTTGGGCAAGCCACTTAACCCTCCATAGCCCATGTTCTCTGGAAAATAGTTATCTCCAAGTTATAATGCCCTGTTCAATGTAATTTCAGTTTGTTCAATGTAAACCGCACTGATGTAGAATAGCGCGGTATATAAGAGAATGTAAATAAATAAATAAAATAAATAAATAAAAATACTGGCGCTTGAGTTGGTAGAAGAGCTTTTCACCTTGGTATTTCTTATGCAAGGAGTCAGCAGTTTTTGAGAGGCTGGGGATGGTAACATTCTACTTCTTGATCTCGCCTGCTCTCTCCTCCGCCTGCTTGCCGAAGGGATTCTCCCCCTGACAAGGCACATCCATCAGCTTGTCCTGGACCTACTGTTTCAGGTCTGGAGACTGAAGCCAAGCAAGGTGGCGTGCCCCAATGCCCACGGCTGCCACTCAGCTGGCAGACTCTAAGGCGTTGTAGGTGGCACAACCATATACTTCGAGCAATCCTTGCCATTGCCCACTAGGGCAAAGAAGGAACTGAGGCACTCCTCTGGTATAAGGGAACTGAACTCACTCAGGTCCACCATGATGTCCTTTGGGAACATACTCATATAAAGTTGGTAGGAGAGTATGAGGGCAACCAGCACGGAGCCCTGAAAGCATCTCTGCCCCAAGGAATCGAGGGTCCTGGCCTATCAGCCCGATGGCAGCAAGGAATGGGACTTGGTGCTTTTGACCCGTTTCATGGCAGATTTCACTACCAAGGAGTTGTGGAGTAGCTGAAGCTTCTCAAAGCGTGGGGCCTTCTGGACAAGATACATGTTATCAAGCTGCCTACTGATGTCTGGCATCATGAGGGGGTTCTCCCACATTCTGAGCAGCAGCTGCTGCAGGGTCTGGTGCACGGGCACTGTGACAGCCTCCTTGGGTGCCAAGGAGTACTGGAGGATCTCCTCCACTCTCAGCTCATCCTCTGCCTCCAGCGAGAATGGAATGGCCTTTGCCATGTTCCGGATAAAGTTCTGGAAGGACATGTCCTCCAGGAGTGACTTTGTTCGCTCATATGGAGGGGAAGGGTGAGGGCAGGTCCAGAGACTCCCGCTTGGACACCACCGATTTCTCCTCTGTCCCCCATCCCTCGGAGTCCGACTCCGAGAGAAAGTCAAAATAGCACCAGGCCTCCTCCCGATGCTGACTGGGCACTGATGGGACTGATGGTGCACTTCTCAAAGGCGCTGGTGCACCAGGGTTTTGGAACCTGAGACACTCGACATGAAGATGGCGGTCAGAACAAGTGTGGACTCCGACCTCCGATCTGACATCCCAGCCTCAATAGGAAGTGCATGGGTCTCCAGGATGGGATGTACAGAGTGCGGCGACAATGCCGAGGATATTGGAGCCCCCAGGGCCCATGCGGCCAGAAATGTCACAATGTGCGCCTCGAGGGCTCAAAGGCGCTCTTTCAGCACTGAGACCATCAGAGCCAGGTTAACAATTTCAGCCACCGACCCCGGCACCCGTCTCGGGGCTCCACGATGGTCCGTGCAGTGGGAGACTCCTCCTGCAGTTTGACAGGCCACTCCCAGCCATCAATGTCTTGTTGGGAAAGGCTCTGGTGTTGATGACCCTTGGTCCAGCTCTTGGGCACCCCCTTCGACATCGACAGAGTGGATGACAGCTCCTTCTGTGGCTCTGACCGGAGGTCAATGGACAGCCTCTGTTCTATGGCACTGTGGCCCCTTGTCTCCGAATAAACACAGGTACCATGCAATACTGATACCTCGGTGGAGCCCCGTGAAGGCATCAATGCCAATGCTGATGCCAAGGTTGAGGACACGGAGTCTGATGGCTCAAAGAGGGACTCCCACCGAGTCTGATAGCTCAAAGAGGTGACCAGGGAGTTGGACTGAGGGAGAGCCCTGGATGTGGTGTATTTAGATTTCAGTAAAGCCTTTGACACTGTCCTCACAGGCGACTTATAAACAAACTGAGCACCCTAGGGATGGACCCTAAAGTTACTGCTTGGGTTAGAAATTGGTTGGGTGGGAGGCGACCAAGAGTACAAGTAAATGGAGCTCACTCCGAGGAGAAGGATGTTATCAGTGGTGTGCTTCAGGGATCTGTCCTTGGTCCGATTCTTTTTAACATCTTTGTTAGTGATATAGCGGAAGGCTTTCAGGTAAGGTTTGCCTCTTTGCGGATGATACCAAAATCTGCAATAGAGTAGACACCCAGGAAGGGGTAGATAACATGAGGAGGGATCTAGCTAAGCTTGAAGAATGGTCTAGAATTTGGCAACTGGGATTTAATGTTAAAAAAATGTAAGGTCATGCATTTGGGCTGCAGCAATCCAAGGGAGCAATATAGTATAGGGGGTGAAGTACTTTTATCCACTAAAGAAGAGCGGGACCTAGGCGTGGTTGTGTCTGATGATCTTAAAGTAGCTAAACAGGTAGAAAAGGCGACGGCAAAAACTAGAAGGATGCTTGGGTGCATACAGAGAGGAATGGCTAGCAGAAAAAAAGGAGGTGATAATGCCTCTGTATAAGTTTTTGGTGCGATCTCATTTGGAGTATAGTGTGCAATTCTGGAGACCGCACCTTCAAAAGGATGTGAACAGGATGGAGTCGGTGCAGAGGGTGGCTACTAAAATGATTAGTGGTCTTCATTATAAAGCATATGAGGACAGACCGAAGGATCTTAATATGTACACCTTATAGGAAAGGCGGGATAGAGGTGATATGATTGAGATGTTTAAATACCTCCGTGGCATAAATGTTCAGGGAGAGAGCCTCTTTCAATTGAAAGCAAGTTCTGCTACGAGGGGACATGGGATGAGGGTGAAGGGAGATAGATTCAGGAGTGATATGCGGAAATATTTCTTTACGGAAAGAGTAGTGGATCCATGGAATAGTCTCCCAGTGGAGGTGGTAGAGATGAGGACAGTAACTGAATTCAAAAAAGCATGGGACAAACGCAGAGGATCTCTAAAGGTAAAAAGGGGACTGTTGTAGTTGTTATGGAAGGACAGAATAGATAGGCCATGTGGTCTTTTTCTGTCGTCATATTTCTATGTTTCTACGTTTCTATGCTTCTCCTGGCCCTTCAGGCCCTTCCTCATCACCTGCAAACACAGATTGCACAAGGAGGGCCTATGACCTTCCCCCCTGACTGCCCTATCCTCTCTCTCCCGGCTACTCCTGTCTATTGCCCTACCTCTTGTGTTTCCCCTGCCTAATCCTCCCTTGCATCCCTGGTCTGTGTCTTCTATTTTACTTTTCTGTTTTTAATGGCGCTCCTTTTCCATTCTCTGTTTGTATTGATTTTTACCCTTTTTTTTATTGTAAACCGCTTTGACATTTATTCTAAGAGGAATACATCAAATTTTAATAAATGAAATGAAATGATCGGGCCCGAGGCACTGCAGGTACCAGTTATGTCGGTCGGCAACCGAGATGTGTGTGAAAATTTAGTGCACTTTTAAACCCACTGGCTGGCTTAGAAATGATCAAGAACACAGCCACAGCAAGATCAAATGTCTCAATGTCGCCAGCCAGCAAAACCGCGGGGGAAAGAAAAAAAAACGAAAAAAAGCAAAAAATGCAGAAAAATACCATCGGAGGGGAGCCAATGTAACGGACAACAGGTAGTAGGCACTATGAAAGAAAGGGACCCACAAGTGTGCGAAAAATACACATTTTTTTCCAGCAACGGAACATGTCCTAGAAGCTCCTTGGAAAATGAAGACTGGAGATAAGAAGGCACTGTTGCAGGCAGGAAGGCAGGCGCGCATGCATGGTGGAGCCTCCCAAAAACTTACAATGAAAGCTGGGGAATGTTGGTAAGTAACTATGCTTTCTCTGGGAACAAGCAGGAAATCAGTCTTCACATATGGGACTTCCCTAGCTACAGGCTACTGAAAAAATCTGTAAAAGGGTGATCAGAAAAGTGAACCACTAGAAGCAGCAACTGAGTCAAGAAACCCCAGACTTGTGAGCGGCCCAAAGTGTCAAGTGAGGAACCAGTTCTCCGGTAGCCTGAACACACCGAAGAGCTAGAGGGCAGGAGTTGCCTTACACCCCAAACAAATGACAGAGTACTATCTGGCCAAAGGTACTGTCCTGGTGGGACTCCTTCTCCAGGCAGTAATGAGCTGCAAAGGTATGACCGAGGACCAGGTGGTGGCCTGGCAGATCTCCGCCAAAGAAAAGGAGCACAGGTTCACCACAGAGGCTGCCATGGCCTGGACACCGTGTGCCGTAACCGGGTGCTAAAGCAAAAGACCAGCCTGCTCGTAAGCGAAGTCAATGCAGTCTGCCACCCAAGTGGACAGGGTATGCTTAGAGAACGCTGTCCCCAGCCGATTTGGGTCGTAGGAGATGAAGATCTCTGAAGAGCTTCGGTGGGCCTAAGTACGCTCCAGATAAAAGGAGTTCAGAGTGTAGAGCGCAGCCTCAGCCCTGCTGGCATGGGATTGCAGGAAGAATGTAGGAAGCACTACCTTCTGGTTGAGGTGGGATGGGGACACCACCTTTGGGAGAAACTTAGGGTCATGCTCCACACGCACCCTGTTATCATAGAACCTCATATAAGGTGGGCGAGCCACCAGGGTCTGGAACTCGCTGACCCTGAGAGCTGAGGTGAGCACCAGGAGGAAGACCACCTTCCAGGATTGATATTTAAGATGGCATGTGCCGCTCCAACGTTGACGCAGTGAGTTTTGAAAGAACTATGCTGAGGTGTCACGAAAGGATGGGCGGAGAGGGGCTTGCCCTCAACAAGATGACAGTGCACTGAAAGTGCGCAGAGGTATCCTCTGATGGAGCTGGATTTCAGCCATGCCTGGGACAGTGAAGCAGGTACTGGAGAACCAGCTGGACCGAACAGGAGAAGGGGTTAATCTGCCTCTCCGCGTACCAAACTGAGAACCTTCACCACTTGAAGGCATAGGCCCGGTGAGTGGAAGGCTTGCGGGAAGCCAAAAGGACTGCCTCCACCTCGCTGGAGAGATCGAAATGAGTCAAGGCTACCCTTTCAGCAGCCAATCTGTCAAAGACAGGGTCTCCAAATTGGGGTGCAGGAGGGAGCAGTCTTCCTGCGAAAGCAGGCCTGGGTTGCACCCCAGAGGGACTGGGGGCACCTGAGACAGCAGAGAAGCAGTGGGAACCAGGGCTGCCGAGCCCACTGAGAAGCCCACAGTATCAATGTGGCTCTGTCGAGCTGGACCTTTAACAGCAACCGATCCACTGCGCAGGAGAAGGGATCCAGTATCCTACCCACACACCAAGCAGCGAACCTCCGCTATTTAAACACGTAAGCATCAAGTCCTTGCACGATGCCAGGACATTTGTGATGTTGTCAGGTAAACTAAGCTTCAAGAGGACTACTCGCTCATCATCCAGGTTGTGAAGGCCAAGGAGCAGATATTGGGGTGCAGCAGGGTCCCCTCAACCTGGGAGATGAGATCCAGGGTGGAGGCTCCCTCTGAGAGCACTGAAGCAGTAGGGAGAACCACAGCTACCACGGTTAGTATAGGGCAATGAGGATCATGGTGCCCTTGTCGGCCTGAAGTTTCAGCAGAATTTTCACTACAAACGGGATCAGGGGAAAGGCATAGAGCAAAACCACGCCACAGTGGAGGAGAAAAGCAGCCAACACCAGCCTGTCGCTGGATGGTCTCCTGGAGCAGAACCGGTCCACCTTGGCATTCTGCAACGTGGCAAAGAGGTCAATCGTGGAGGTAACCCACTCCTGGAAGATCCACTCCACTACCCCTCTGAGGAGAAACCACTCATGCAACTGGAGGAATCTGCTCAGCTAATCCACTAGGTCATTGAGCTCATCGGACAGGTAGGTTTGCCCCGAGTTCCATCCCGTGAGCCATGACAAACTGCCACAGCTGAATCACTTCCTAAAAGAGAAGATACGAGCCCATGCCTGCATGTTTTTCACATAGAACATCACCACCTGGTTGTCCATCTGGATCAGAAACACCTGATTCGCCAGGTGCATCTTGAAGGCACAGAGGGCATTCGCTATGGCCATCGACTTGAGGAAGTTGATCTGGTGCAGGCTTTCCTGTTCTGACAAAAAGGCCCTGTGTCCTCAGGCTGTCCAGATGACCTCTCACCTGAGCTTGGACATGTCAGTTGTCATTGTCCTGCAAGTGGAGGGGTCTACTTGGAACAGGAGGCCCTGAAACAGGCTCAGCGATTCCAACCACCAGCCGAGGGACTTCACTAGGGGATCAGTGACCACCATCTTATCCAGGAGGTGGCCTGCTTCAATTGCATGCAGAGGGTTATTGCGCTTGCCACATAGAGAGGTGGGCCAAGGGGATAACGTGTATGGTGCATGTGGCCGAGCATCTTTAGCATCCCCTGGGCAGTGGTATGGTGCTGACTCCGCACGCCACCAACCATGTCAATCAGTCTCTGCATGTGGTCTAGTGGTAGAAATGCCCTGGCTTGAGTGGTATTGAGGAGGGCTCCAATGAAATCCAGCCACTGCGTAGGCTGGTGGTGGGACTTGGTGTAGTTGATGATGATCCCCAGATACTCAAAGACCTGAATAATGAGGTGAGCAGACTGCAGGACAGCGTCCAGTGGAACCTTTGAACAGCCAATCGTCCAGAGAGGGGAAGACAAAGGCTTCCATGGTTCAAAGGTAGGTGAAGACCCAAGGTGCTGAAGCAAGTCTGAAGAGGAGCACCCAGTACTGGTAGTACTGGTCTCTCAGCATGAACCTGAGGTATTTTCTTTGAGTTAGGTGGGTTGGGATGTGTGTGTATTGTCATGAGGCTGGAGCTAGGGAAGAAACAGCCTTGAAAAAACTCCTGATTTGCATGAATCTCAGAAAAGGCAGAGAGCGCAGTTCCAGTGTAGCTCAGCCAGAAGGCGCATGAACAGTTACACAGTACCTGAAGCAACGTGCTCAAGCACTGAGCACCTTAATGATAAGTGCTTTCACCTGTCCTCAAACTCACAGCGTGCAAGTCAGAAATCCCTTTATAAGGGAAATCAGATGAGCAGGTACAGAGACCAATACAGAGACAGGTACAGAGACCAGCACCGTGACCAGAACCGGGAAGAGCACCGGGAAACAGGAAGGCACGGAAGAGAGGCACCAAGGAGGGTAGCCGACAGAATAACCGGAAGGGTACCAGCGAGGGTACCAGGAATAGTAACAGGAGAAGGAAGGAGAAGAACGGACACAGACAGAGGCAAGACTCAGTCCTGGGGAAGTGCCAAGGGCAAGGTCAGAAGGACCGGCAGCACAAGCTCTGAGAGAAGCCTGGAACAGGATAGTTTCCAGCTGCAGCCAGCTCCAGAGGGCAGAAGCCAAAAGAGGCATACTCCATGGGATAAAGCCCAGAGAAGCAGCCTGCCTGTTGAAAGAAGTTCTCCAACTCCAAATAGAGAGTGGAAATCCACGTCTGGTTTTCCTAGCAGCCTTGACTGTGGAGCAGTACACAAGACAGTTGGTCAGCACGAAAAGCTACGTTGTAAGCTGAATCCTGGGCGTGGCACTCCGCAGAAGTTACGGTATGAAAAGCCTTTAATTCTAAAGGGAACTTTAAATGAGGAAAGTCTTATGCAAGTGGATAAACCTCAGTATCATAGAAGAAGTAAAGCTAACTATTTAAAATCACTTCCCAAAAGTGTTTTAAGAAAGTTATATGAGAAGCCAAGGAACTTCTGTGAGGAATTAAGAGACACTGAAGATATTCTTAACATTGAAGAGTGTAGCGATCCAGAATCAATGGACTTGGATTATAGCTCCAGTGTTCCCATGCCTCACACTGAACCTATGGAATGTAACTTTTGCTTAAGAAGTAGTTGCTTGCCATGCTAATTGTATAGCGAAGAAATAAGTCTGCATATGGTGAAGCTGATAACCATTTTGTTCTGATATTGTTTTCTATTGTTTTGGAAAATCCCCTAACCCAGCTAAATAGTCAATTGTAAAGCTTACAACCTTTAA
Organism: Ichthyophis bannanicus; assembly: GCA_033557465.1. Taxonomy (NCBI): domain Eukaryota; kingdom Metazoa; phylum Chordata; class Amphibia; order Gymnophiona; family Ichthyophiidae; genus Ichthyophis; species Ichthyophis bannanicus. The sequence goes on from CM066038.1 coordinate 295,127,414, forward strand.
CTGTTTAGTCCATGGTGGAACTTTATTGTTTGAGGAAAGCATTACCTCCACTTTATGTTGATGTCCCATTGAACCTAGAGCATTGAACGGGGAAATAAAGCCTTATTTACCCTACACTTGGCGTAGTTATTCTTTTCAGGGAGTTCTACACTACAAGGACCACAATCCTTTTGGTCCTTCAGCTTAAACACTCTCTGATACAAACTAAATGTCACCGGACGCCCTTATATTACTACGCCAGTAGGGGTGCCGGCCGACAGTATGCATCCTTGAAATCCAAGGAGCATAGCCAGTCGTCCCTTAGAAGGTAACGGAGCAGCATCCCCAGCGAGAACATCTTGACTACAGAGAAACCTGCTGGGGTTTTAGAGGTCCAGGATGGGTCGGAACCCTCCTGTCTTTTTGGGGACCAGGAAATACCTGGATTAAAACCCTTTTCCTACTTGAGCCAGCAGAACTGGCTCGATGGCGAGGTCAGTCAACAGAGAGGAGACCTCCTCCCACAACAGGCTTCGGTACAGTGGGTCCATGGGGTACTCCTCTTGAATGAAGGGAGGTAGCCACTAGGTGAAGTGCTGCTAGCAGCCCTGCTGAATGAGCTGCAGCACTCAGGTATCTGAGGTGATAAGGGGCCACCTGTGGGCAAAATGGACAAGCCATCCCCTACCTGAGAGGGAACTCTGGAAGATATGGGATGGTTGGCTATGATCCTGAGGAACCAGTCAAAAGCCTGCCCCCAGTTTGGGCAGTGGGGCTGGTTGGCTGGGCCTTCTGAGGTTTCTCCTGCCTCTGCTGACAAGGGGGCCTGTGCCTTCGTTGAGCACTCTGGGACGCCTGATAGTACCAGTGTGGGCATGGGTAAAAGGCCTTCTTACTCTGGTACTTTTTACTCAAAGCACCTGCGGTTTGGGACATTTTCCAAGATGGCTGCAAAGCGTTTCTCACAATCAGATGCCTAAGCGTAAAGGAAAGTTGAGGGCTTTCCCCTCTGAGCCCCAACTACCAATTCTTGGTCCAATGGACCGTTTCGTTCAGCTCTCCCTGGACCAACGGCAGGAGATACAAGCTGGCTTGGTTGCGCCAAGTGAAGAGGCTCTGGTGCTCCCATCGGACGGGGAAACTTCTCTCTCTCCTGCGCAGAGGACGCCGCCACCATGCCCAGCTGCTTCAGATCCACCCCTGGCTGCTGCAACGCCGCTGTCTCCTGGAGAGGGGACTGTTAGCACCGTAGATGGGGAGCTTGCTGGTGGTTTGGCTCCGTCGACCCCTGAGAGTCTCTGGGAGGCTACGAGTGCAATCTCGACAACAGAGGTTCCGGTGACTCCTTTTCTGGACGGAAGGTCACCTCCTCAGTTTGTATCCACTCCTTCATTGACAGACTTACCCTTTTTGGTTCGCCCTAAAGTTTTCATGTTGGAGTCAATATGGGAGGCCATTACGATTCTTTTAATATTGAAGTGGTTGTGTCTGTTTATGATCAGATGAAAATCCAGATAAAACAGATAAAAGATCTCGGATCTCAGTTAGAAACTGATTCTGATATGCCTTTGGCTTTATCTAAAGATAATAGAGCTATTATGACCCATAAAGCCATCAATAAATACCCTGCTACTGCCATTACTGATCTAATTTCAATCACACCTCCCAATCGAGCAAGGAGATCGAATGCCGCAAATACTCTCATATTACCTAAGGCAAGCACGAAGTGTTCTCAATTCACTAGATCCAGAGCCTTCTCCTTCTTTGCTCCATCCTGCTGGAACGCACTACCAGCAACTATCAGAACCATCAGTGAACTCTCCCAATTTAGGAAGGCACTGAAACGGCACCTCTTTCTTCATCACTACGATGATGCAGTCTTCTCCCCACACTCACCCACTCTCACATCTCAATGCAGCAACTCAAACTCATGCACGTCACATTCCCAGACTGATCACTCGCAATCACACCTTCCCCTCCAACCACCATGAGAAACTTATGCAGTGCCGCATAACTCATTATATTGTTGCATAAAGTAGACTGTATTTATTCATCGTGTCTCCTTGTTAAGGGACTGGTTATTTATACCCTATTTTACCTGTTATACCTGCTTAATGCATACCCAAGTTTAATTTTCCTGTTTAATGTATACCCAAGTTATTATACCTGTTTCACTGTAAGCACAAATCACGAAATTGAGATGTGCAACTCTTATGTTCATTGTAAACCGCACTGATGTCGAATAGCGCGGTATAAAAGAGACTGCAAATAAATAAATAAAATAAATAAATAAATATTAAATATAAGCTAGAGGTATTGGAAAATGCCTCTAGGGCTGCTAATCTGCAAGTCTTAAATTTTCCAAAATTGACTGGTATTACTGCTCTTGATATGTTTAAGAAGTACTTGCAGGAGATTCTAAAAGTCCCTTCAGAATAGGTATATTATCTCCCTCGTGGGAAGAAGAGCACTGAGGCCCCAGCAGTTGTGTCTAATGTGGACTTTGACATTCTGAATGTTTCTGGCTTGCTCAAAGATACTGGAGGAGAATCCTGTGTTCCCTCAACTTTATTGGTGCAATGTGCGCTAGTCTCAGATAAAGATTGGCTTTTAAAGATGCTTTTTAAGAAGCGTTTGGATACCTTTCTTGGCCCCACCATATCTATGTTTGCTGATTTAACCAGGGAGACCCAGAAACAATTTCTTTTTCATAAAGCTGGGGTGCTGCAAATTGGGGGGGGGGGGGGCTTCTTTTTGAGATTTCCTTGCAGATGTCTGGTTATAATTAATTCCATGAGATATGTTTTTTTCCAATTCTAATGATTTGGGTACCTTTATTAGTGCCAGACTCTCTCTTATGGAAGTCCTAGAATAGTTGTACTTTCTTCCTCTCATTTTGAATATGTTCAGGGCACTTCGGGGCCACTTGGTTCTTTTTTTTGTTTGATATATTGTTGCCTTGATTAATTATACTCTCCAGACTACTCCTGCTCTGATTTGTATTTCCTTTCTCCCCCCTCCAGTATGTGGACTGTATGGAGTTGGTAGGATCTCAGGCCGGAGGGACTCTGATTTCTAGTCCTATAGGCACTCCTTGTGGTCTTGGGCAAGCCACTTAACCCTCCATTGCCCATGTTCCCTGTAAGTATTAGCGTATGTGTGTCATATCCTCTCGTGTTAAATGTATCTCCCAATTGACCGCTTTGACCCGGTGAAAAGCGGGATATAAATACAGCTAAATAAATAAATAAATAAATGTCTATTAATATTTCCTATGGTTCTTCACCTACACACTATTTTCTTTCACAAGATTGTAATATTGTTCTTGCTGTTTTGTTTAAAATTCAATAAATAACTAATAAAAAAAAAAGCAGCACCTGCGGTTTTCCTTGAGAGCCTGGAGAGCGTCATATGCTCCTTCTCGAGCTTGCCCCCTTTCTCCTTGCCCAGTTTCCCAAAAAGGTTACCCCTGCTACAGGGAATGTTGGCCAGCTTATCCAGAACCCATTGCTCTAGGTTGGAGGACTGCAGCCAAGCCAGTCGCTGGGTGTTGATGCCCACCGTCGCCACTCTGCAAGCGGACTCGAAGGCATTGTACGTGCTTGCACAGCATAGAGCAATCCTTGTGAAGGCCTATCAGGGCATGGAAGGAGTCGAGGTGGTCAGGAGGGACATAGGTGGCAAATTCTGCCAGGTCCAATATGATGCCCTTTGGGAACATAGCCATATACAGCTGGTAGGAAAGATGCCCTTTGGGAACATAGCCATATACAGCTGGTAGGAAAGAATCTGAGCCACCAGCATGGAGCCCTGATAGCACCTCCTTCCAAAGGAGTCCAGGGTCCTAGCCTCCCACCCCAGGGGTACTGATGAGCGAGTCTTTGTACTCTTCACACATTTCAAGGCTGACTCAACCACAATGGAGTTGTGCAATAACTGAGGCTTCTCAAAGCCCGGCACCTTCTGGACCCAGTACATCGAGTCCAGTCGCTGGCTGAAGGCGGGAATTTTGAGGGGATTTTCCCACAACCGCAACAGCAGCCTCTGCATGATGTGGTGCACTGGCACCATTGCCGTCTCCATGGATGCAGACGGATAGAAGAAAAATATAGTTAAATTGGCCTAAATTAAAAAATATATTTAGGATGCCTGCTGTATCATACTTGATTCGACTAAATAAAATGTACAAATTAAAATGTTATAAATATAGGGGTTAATTAGGTCTTACCCGCTAATTGGCTTTCCTTGCATACCTCAAGTCCAGTCCAGACGTGTGGGTTGTCACCCCCAACCAGCAGCTTGGAGACTGACAATAACAAGCTTGATGACATCACTGCCCACAGGCTCAGTATTCTATTGTCAAAGCAGACTAAAGTGAACTATAAACTGTCCTAAACTAGCTGAAACCGCAGCTGCATTGTAATGAACCAACACCTGAAAACCTAGGTCAGCAATTAACTCCAAGGCATACCAACGCGTCCCCATCACTTGTCCTTTCTTTTTCTTTGTTTTTTTAACCATAACTGCCCACCCTTTGGGCCAGCCACCGCTCCAAAGATACCACAACTCAGACTTTCTTGACCCTGGCCACCTCCAGAAAACTGCTTCTTCCGGCTTGGGATCACACGTACCCCATGAAACAATCCAGGGAGGGTGCGGGACAGAACTTGAGGTATTCAAGGAAAGCCAATTAGCAGATAAAACCTAATTAACCCTTCCTTGTCATACCTCAAGTCCAGTCCCAAAATGTGGGATGTACCATAGCAGTACTAAACTTGGGAGGGACCAGTGAGCCTGGCCGGTAACACTGCTGCCCCAAATCTTGTGTTGCCTGCAGCCTGAACATCTAGCTGGTAGTGCCACGCAAAAGTATGTAGCAACGACCAGGTGGCTGCTCTGCAGAAATCCACCAGCGGCATCAAACTGTCTTCTGCCCAAGAGGCTGACTCCGCTCGAGTTGAATGTGCCCTCACGCCGAGGGGCTACAGCCTATGTTACAAGAGGAATGCCAACAAAATTATTTCTTTAATCCATCTAGAGATCAAGGCCTTAGAGCAGTGGTTCTCAACCCTGTCCTCGGGACCCCACTAGCCAGTCGGGTTTTCAGGCTATCCACAATGAATATGAATGAGATATATATGCATTAGAAATAGCCTGCCAAAATGACTGGCTTGTGGCCCTCCAATGCTGGATTTGGGGACCCTGGCCTTACACCTCTGTCATTTAAGATTGTGAGTGGGCAAGGTACAGATGTCCAAGACATCAAAAAGATTAGATGGAATATGTCACATACCTCCTCGCCTCTCACCACCACCAAAATATTGTCTATTAGACAACTTTTTGGTGGTGGTGAGAAACTAGGAGGGATGTGACACATTCTATCTACCCTTTTGATGTCGAGGACATCTGTACCTTGCCCACTCACAATCGTACTTGACAGAGGTGTACGGCAGGGGTCCCCAAATCCAGCACTGGAGGGCCACAAACCAGTCAGTTTGGCAGGCTATTTCTAATGCATATATATCTCATTCATATTCATTGTGGATAGCCTGAAAACCCGACTGGCTAGTGGGGTCCCGAGGACAGGGTTGAGAACCCCTGCCTTAGAGGCTGATTCCCATTTCCGCAGCCCTCCAAATAGTCAAAAGGCTCATCAAGGTCTTCTGACATGCGCTCTTGCCTCCTGCTGTAGAAGCGCGGTGTCTTCATTGACTCTTCACAGGTCACTATCAGGTCCATGATCAGCTATTCCCTGCATCTCACCAGCTGGGCATACACCTCCGAGTTGAGGGACCACTTGCCCTGATCGAGGTGCCTCCTGCTGAGAAAATCAGCTTCCACATTCTCTTTCCCTGCCACGTCCGCTGCAGATAGGGCCTGCAAGTTGTCCTCCGCCCAATGTAGCACAGAGGAGATCTCGTCCTCGAGCTGTACACTGATATAGATGACTGTCGTGGCATTGTCAGAGAAGACCCGTACCTCCTTGCCTTGCAGGAGAGACAAACTGCCTGAGCGCCAGAAACATCACTCTCATCTCTAACCAGTTGATGGAACAGGTGCTCTCCTGCATTGACCACGAGCTTTGTGCAATCTGACCCTTGCAATGGAGCTCCTCAGCCAATCAGGCAGGCATCCATCGTCAGCGATATCCACTGAAGCACCTCCAATAGCATCCCTACCAGCAAAGCGTGTGATTGAAACCACCACTGCAGGGACCACCAAACCCCTTCGGGGCAGGGGAGCGGCTGAGTAAGTCGGTGCTGCTGCGCCGACCACCTCCTCAAGAGGGCCTAACCCCAGGCTGTTGGAGCCATGCTCCGAAGAAACTGCATTTATTCCCCAGGCAATGAAACACGGCTCGTGTCTGTTTGAAACCGGGCTCCTAAGTAAACAACGTCCTGCGCCGGCTCTTAAGCAATTCTTTGTCCAGTTGATTATCCAGCCTAAACTTTGCAGCCACTCAATGACCTTCTGCATAGCTGCCACTCTCTCCTCTTGGGATTTCGCCCAGATAAGCCAATCATCCAGGTAGGGTTGGACCATGATTCCTTCACGCCTGACTTTAGTGAAGTTGCAAGGTGCTGTCATGAGCCTGAAAGTCAGGGCTGTGAACTGAAAGTGTCCCCCAGGTACCGTAAAGCAGAGGAACTGCTGATGCTCCTGCCGGATGGGAATATGTAAGTATGCCTCTGTGAGATTTAGGGTTGTCAGAAACTCTCCCTTTCAAATGGCTGCTATGACGGATCGCAGCACTTCCATGTGAAAATGAGGCACCCGTAAACAGCAGTTGACATGTTTCAGATCCAGAATTGGATGAAATGAGCCCTCCCTTTTGGGAACCACAAAATAGAGTATCGACCCAATCTGCATTGTTCTGGCGGGACCTCGATGACTACATTCAGGGCCTGCAGTTGTACTAGCATGTCATGCACCACATGGAGCTTGGAGGGCGCTTTTCAAGGGGCGCGAATGAAGGTTTCTGCCACCGGCTTTGTGAACGAGTGTGTAGCCTTCCCGTATGACCTCCAACACCCACTGATCAGTTGTGAGCTGGGCCCAGGCAGAGTAAAACTCCCACCTGGGCCCCCCTGTCTTCATTGTGGCTTCTTTGCTATGCCCATGGAGGAGGCATACGCCCCTCTCCCAGGACACCAGAAGCCATGAAAGGATTGGCCTCTCAAAGTGAATCGCCCCCTCTGATATAGGGCACTGCCCGGAACCTCCAAAATTCTCACGACTGTCCCCGTGGTGTCACAGAGCCTCTTGCCTGCTTCTGCCTATCCTCCGGGAGTCTACCTCCTTTAGACTCCCGTCCTTCACCAGCTTATCCAACGTTTTCCCAAACAGCAGCTTGCCTTTGAAGGGAAGCCTACTCAGGTGGGACTTGGAAGAGACATCTATGGCCCAATTTCACAGCTATAAGTAGTTCCGAGCAGCCACTACTGCGGCCATGCCCTTGGATAATCCTCTAATAAGATCACAGAAGGCATCTGCCAGGTAGGCAGCCTCTGACTCTAGCTTTGCTGCTTCCGGTGGGCCAGCTGTGCTGGCTCTACCTCCTCTAGTAGGCTGAGCCCAGCGTAAGCAAGCCTAGCTACGAAGGCCCTGCACACTGACGCCTGCAGGTACAGCGTGTTAATCTCAAAGGCCTGCTTGAGGAGAGTTTCGAGCTTCCTGTCCTGAGTGTCCTTAAGTGCCGTACTGCTTTCTATCGGTATAGTTGTCTTTTTTGTGACAGCAGATATCGCTGCGCCCACCTTCGGAGAGTGGAAAAGCTTCTTCTCATGCTTCGGAATAGGGTAAAGGTGTGCCAGGGTCCGGGAGCCCTTCAGCCCTGCCTCCAGCACATCCCACTCATCCTGAAACATCTGCTTGATGACCCTATGCAGCGGGAATACTGTCTTGTTTTTTTACACGGCCTGGAACAGAGGATCCTTCAAGGGTTCCTTCTTCTCCTGTGGTGCTTCGGCAGATATGTTGAGGGCCGCCAAGGACTGGGTAATCAAGGTGGTGAGCTCCTCCATGAGAAAACCTCACACGATCCGGGACTCATCCCCCTTGTGGGATCTCCTCCTCTTCCAGCTCAGCAGCATTTGCTCCTGTCAGTTCCGCAGGGTCGTCCTCCTCTTCTAACCCAAAGGACCCGACTCCTTCCATAGGTCCTCCTCCGGTCTCCTGCGGCTGGGGCCTGCTTCCTCCAGGTCCGCCAGGCTCCACTGCTTTCTTCTGTTCTGGCCCTCATCGAAAGACCTTTCTCCCTGTCTCATGCAAAAACCTCCTGGTAGGTCCCGTGCCACGAGGCCCCTGAAGGAAGCAGGCTGTGGCGCTTTACTGCCCTTCACCTGCACTTCCAGTATAGGTGGGTCGGATGTCCCCTCCTCAGCAATGGACCCCACTATCCTTGTCACCGTCATGGGGGAGTACTGGTCTGCCAAGCACCCATCGGTGCTCTCCAGGGCTCTAGGCTGGCTCCCCTTCTGGGACCCCTCATCCAGCCAGTCCCCTTCTGCCAAATGGGCCTCGCCTCCACAACCCTTACGGAAAGCAAACTCTTGCAGAGCCCACATGCCAAGCAGCTTGCCTTTGCGAGCATGGCTGGTCCCTGGAGCACCTGTGTCCTGTCCTCCGAAAAGGCTCCCGCCTGCCCCCGAGTCTGGATGCTCTCCCCACCAAACCAGGGCGGAACCTGCCGCTCAGCACCCCTGCCTCTCAATAGGAGCCCTGGTCTGCTTGCACAGACAAGTCCCCTTTGATCTTGGTGCTTTCCTTCTTTTGCTATTTTTTTCTTTCCTTTCCACACACCAGCGCACCAACCTGAGCACAAGTGAGAAGACCCTGGCAGAAATACTATCACTCTGCGGACAACGTAGTTAAGCCCCTGCACACCCAGCTCCACAAAATGGCACCGCTTTTCCACGCTCCTCTGAAAGGCGGCCTTAACAAACCTCGCCAAAAGGCAAGCCTGCTCCCCGCTCCTGTGACCGCCATCCTTGCACTCTGTAAGGTCCCGGTCCTGCCCCACTTACCGGCGTGAAACTCCCTCTCTTACTTGCTCAGTCCTGGAAGCGGTATCCGCAGCAGCGGGAGTAAGAGAAGCTGGCTGGTCCGAAGTGTTCCATGCAGCTCCTCAGGATCGGGAGCCAAGTGCTGCTGCCCTTTATTGATCTGGCCCGACTCTGAGCCTGGAGGGCCCCCCTGGCCCGAAAGGAGTCGTTTGCTGACCTGGTTCACTTACGCGGTTCTGCCCCAAGCTTTCCTCTTTTTTTTTAAGCAGCTCACAAGCTGCGATAAAAGGCCAGCCCCCTCCTAACCTACACTGACACCAGCTCTAGCCCAAAGAGAACCAAAGCAGATTGAATGTAAAACAAAATAAAAACCTATCCACGAGTCCCCTGGTGGGAATCACCTCTCTCCAGCTGCTTGGAGACTGACAATACTGAGCCTGTTGGGCAGTGGCAGTGCCCTATGTGGAGCGATGTCATCAAGCTTACACCCACATCCTCATCCATCCCTATCACAGACAATACCTGAGATTCGTGGTTGAGGGCGATAGTACAGGGTGCTATCCTTCGGGCTGGCCTCTGCACCCAGGGTCTCCTCCATTATGAAACTATCTACCTAACTAAATAAGAGTCATTAGGGACTTATCGGACTACAGAAAAGCATTAAAAACTTCTCTTTATAGAGTATTATGGGAACACCCCATGAATACAAGGTACATACCTAACTATTACATACTGCAAATCTATGTCCTTCCCAACCATCTGGCTCCCCTTGGCATTCCCCCCCCCCACCCCAAACCAACATCTCTCCCACCCAGACACATTACCCATCCCAAGTCCATACCCCTCCCAAGATGCTTGCTATCTTATACAGTCCCTCTAATATGGACCTTCCCCATCCTATGTATCCTTCAACACACCCCTCATAAGAACTAATTGCTCTGTATATACCATTTGTTGCATTAATGTTACTCAGTGTTATTACTCATGTGAATTATTTGTAACCCCATATAATCATCTAAGTTTAACATCCTTGTTCTATGTAAACCGCTCTGAATCTTATGATAGGGAGGTATAAAAAAAACCCTGTTAAATGGGGAGCGCTGCCTGCAGCCTAACATGCCGTGGAGGGGTGAGAACAGCTGGTGTTGGTGATCAGCTGACCCGTGCGGGGCAGCTAATGCTGATGTCATTACAAGGCCCCATAAAAGATCTGAGCATGGTGCTTCTCCCTGGGAGCATTGCCTGCAGCCTAACACGCTGCGGAGGGGTGAGAACAGCTGGTGTTGGAGATCAGCCAGCCTGTGCGGGGCAGCTGACGTCATTCCAAGGCCACATAAATCCTGTGTATTCTACGGCGCTTAGCCGTCGGCATCTTGTTTGGGCGTCTCCTAAGGAGAGTATCCAAAGGGGTTTGTATGCCCCTTGTGAGCACATTGGGAGCAAGTGTAGAATTGCGAAGCTGCGATGCCCGGCAGTAAGAGAAAGAAGAAGCCCCTTGCGGTGGTGTCTGCAGGTGGCCCAATGGATAAGCATGTAGTATCTACGCCTGTTGTAACGACACCAGGTACTGTTTCCTTTGATCCCTCTGTTGAGGGGACGAGTCTTAGCTCCCTGGAGTGTACTCCTCCTCTTCCTCCTGTTTTTTTGGAACTGTCTGCTGTGCCTCAGTCCTGTCTTTTGAGTCTTCATATGGACAATGTGCTCCCCAAAGTTGTATCTTGGAAGGAGCCCCCTGTCCCTTCTAATGACTCACAAGTCTCCTCCGTTTCACTTCTGGATATTTGGCAGGTGGTTAATCGGACTGAGTGGATTTTTGCTGAGACTGTTCCCTCTTTATGTCAGTTTACTAGGGATGCGGTTCTTAAATTTCAGAATTTAGATAGTCAGATTGGGACTTTGAATTCATGTATCTTGAATATGGATGCTCAAGTTAAATCTTTTGCTTCTTTTCAGTCTACTAACATGAAGGATAGTCTTATTATGCATCAAAAACTTGATAATTTAGAGAATATGGCTAGGAGCAAGAATTTGAGTGTGCTTAATTTTCCTTGAAGTAGTTTATTGTCTTCATTAATATTGTTTAGGAAGTACTTGAAAGATGTTCTCCTTCCCACTGCCGATGCCTTTGTATTTGTTAAATATTACTATATTCCTACCAAAACTGTTTATCAAAGTGCAGTGCAGCTGTCCTTAAGGATAAAATAATTTTTATCTGACTGCCTTCTTGGAAGACACTCAGGATATTATCTCTACTAGAGCCACTTTATTAGTAACCTTAGTTTCTGAAGAAGATAAAATTGCCATCCTTAAGGCTTATTTCAGGAAAAAAGCTAATCTGTATTGTGGAGACAAAGTGTCTATTTTCCCTGATGTATCTCGCCTTAAACAAACTTGTAGGAAGTCCTTTCTTGCTATCATAACCTAGAATTCTTGCCCTAGGAGCTACTTTCTTTTTGTGCTATCCCTGTAAATGCTTAATATCACTTGGGTATGATAAGTTTGTCTTTTTGTCATCTTCAGATTTGGAAAAGTGGATTCTTGATAAGGAAAAGACACAATGATGTTTCCTTTCTTGTTCAATTTAGATGATCTTTATCTTTATCTTTATTTAAAATTTGATAAACCGCTTTCCGTCGAAACATAAAGCGGTGTACAATAAAAGGTTGGCAATGCAAAGACAAGGAAAAGGAACACCAAAATAAGATAGGAAAGTGAAAGTATAAAAGCATAGACAAATAAAATAGATAAAACAAAACAAAAGGGCCAATAATTTAAGAACATAAGAGTAATAAAACATAAGAGTACAACACAATAGTAGGCCCATGTAGGGGAGACAAAACAAACTACGGGTAGACAAAGTACATGACAGGACAAATGTACGAGCAAACAGAAGGACATAACAAATAAGTACATCAGGGAGGACCATCAGGAGAGAGATGAAAGGCTTGCTGAAACAGATGGGTTTTGAGTGATGCTTTGAATTGTGGATATGAAGATTCCAATCGGAGAAGTGGTGGTAGTGCATTCCATAGTACCGGGCCTAGAAAGAAAAAAGCTGCATGGTGGGTTTGCTCAAGGTGATGGTTATATATGTCAGGTGGAGGGAGGGTTATTGATTGATGGGCTGGATCTTTGGCAGGGACACTTTTCCTTTGGGATTTGTGGTCTCTTGCCTTGATTTTTCTTTATATTATTCTTTATTGGTTCTACTTTCCCCGAGATGTGGGCTAATGTATTTTGTTTCTATTTTCTTTTGGCATTTATTATTGCTGATGTATTGTGTTTCTGTACACTTGATTGATATTGTATAGTTTGAAAATCCTAATAAATAAAATATTTTAAAAAACCTGTTAAATAAATAAATAAATACCTTTACCCATCTATTTACCCTCGGTGTCCTCCTTGCTGTATTGGCTCTTACCCTCAATGGGATAGGATGCCTGCTGATTGAAATGCCTCTTGAAGTATGTCCAGGCCCAGGAAATCGAGATCTGGTCCCTCCTCTGGCCAGTGACCAGAAATAGCCACTGCTGGCAGCAGGGCCGGCCCATCCACTAGGCGAACAAGGCATCTGCCTAGGGCGGCAGATCCTGGTGGGCAGCCTGACTCAGTTTTGAAAGTAGTGGCTTTGTGCCACCGCTTTCAAAATGGAGTCGGACTGCCACTGCACCCCCGAATCCATCTCATCTTGTGGCGGCAGCAGCTCAAAATGGAGTCTGGCTGCTGCTGTTGCTGCCGCCTCAAGATGAAAAGATGGATTCAGGAGGCAAGGCGGGACAGCAACTGCAGCAGAGGGAGGGTGGCGGCGGTGGGTACCACTGGTGGCTTCTGCCTGGGGTGGCAAAAACCCATGGGCCGCCCCTGGCTGGCAGCTTGCAAAAGCTGGGCATCGAGGAGGGTGTCAGTCTCTTCAAAATTTGGCTTTGAATGTATTGTTATCCAATTTGTTGATGGCCCTTTGTCTGCACATCAACACGCATGTCACCTAAAAAGTAAATGTACAAATTTGTGTGCACATGGTATATGCATACGTTTTGCCAGTATATGTATTTTGGAAGGGGAAGAGACACTGCATATTTTATAAACTATGCAGCCTTCCACAAAGTTTATAAAATATAGATGCTGGTACCTGTGGCCTCTTCTGAACCAAAGCCTGAATTAAAGCCTGAACCAAACAAGATGGCTTCCTGTTACAAGACTGAACTCTTTTCTGCTGTGCCAGCTTCAAACCTGCAGATCAAGCAATTCTGTCAAGTTATGTACTTTACAGCAGAGCCATTGTTTCCAGTTATGACTACGTGCAAGAGAACTCGTGCTAAGGCCCATTCTCATCCAGAGACTATACTACTGGTCCTAACATTTGCAACAATGTATGAACCTGTGTACCAGCATCTTTCTTGCACCATGGACCTTTTTTTGGAGAAGGATCACCTGTTACCTGATTCACTGAAGATGTCACACAGTAGCTGAGGCCAGCCAATCCTCATGCTGTGACGAGAATTCAGGACAAGAAATTACACGCTGGGCACTGAGGGATGGGACCACTTTTTGGGACTTTGAGAAACTTTGCTTCTTGACACTTGCAACCTTGCTCTCAGCACTCTGGCAGTCCTGCTTTCTTTCCATTTTCTGCACTTCATGTGCTTGGCATGCCAGCCTGTCTCCTTCTAAAAGAAGTGTGCAAAGACAAGGACTAACCTCGGGAAGGAGTGAATTGCTCCCACAGATCAAAGCTTTGTGTTGTCCAGTTGCTCAGCTGGACAACTGCAGCCTGCATTGGACCACTGCCATGCTCTGGACTTTGTGCCGTTCCGTAGACAACTTCTCAGACCCTGCCACAATCATCCTTCTGTAGAAAATTAAATCACCAAAAGTCCCTCAAAAAACAAAACTGTTGCTTATTTTTGACGGAATACACCGAGGGAAGAGGGAACTTACATCCATCCACTCCAGCCAGTAAACTCCATTTTATTCAATTATAGGTTCATTCAAAATTGATATAAAACTTATCATAGTGGATCCGTGACAGAGCCAAAACTCCAAACCAAAAACCACAGCCAGGCAAAGCTTCGAGGCACAATGTGCACGTTTCGGGACTAACTCCCTGTATCAAGTGCTGATTACTTCTGCTGCTGCCAACTGCCAGTAAACGCCAAATGCTGAAACATCTTCTTTCAAGGAACCAAATCACTTACATTGGCTGAATTGTTCCATCACTCAGAACCAGAACCACCAATCGTAGAAGGGAAACCCCACTACACCCGGGGAACCCCAGCTACGTACTGGATGACATCGCATGCTGGACCAATCGATCTCCTTATTCAACCTGCCAGGGGAAACTGATTTCAACCGGTAAATCCACTGCGGTTCCTTCTGCTGTAACCAGGCGAGCACGGATACCTAAACCTTTTTTGTTGGACCTTATGAGGTTGATGCTAACAAAAAAATATTTTTTATCAGCAAATTTTTGGTATTGCCATGGGGGCCAGTGCTGCTCCATCAATAGCTACTTTATATTTAGCTGATTTAGAAGAACGGTTTCTATACACTTTTCCGATGTTTGTGCATATCCTTTACTGGAAATGATTCCTTGATGATATATTTTTTGTGGTCATCTTCCCTTTTAGAAATTCAGGGGTTTCTTTCTTGGTTGAATGATCTGAAAGTCAACATTTCTTTCATAGCTCGCATCGGATTTTGACAGAATTGAATTTTTGGATATGCTGATTTTTAAGGGAGAGTCCTCCTTAAAAACAACTCTATAAAGGAAGAATGTACAGAGAAATATTCTGTTACGTTTCAACAGTTTTCATCCTGGCCTCTTGCAGAGGGAGCTTCCGTTTGGACAGTTCTTGAGATTGCGGCAGCTTTGTTCTACGGCTGACTATAAAATTCAGGCTAGGAATTTGAACCACCGGCTTGTGGCAAGAGGTTATCCAGCTAAGTAGAGGAATTGGCATACCATTGGGTCTTACATGTTCATCGCGAATGGCTTTTGGATGAAGATTTAACAACAAAAAATGGGTCTGGAAAATCTTCAGATGTTATCATTGGTTCTCTCCCATATATGCTTGGTAGTACGGAGACTTAAAATCTTGAAGAAACACTGGCCTGTCCTTGGATTGCATACCTGTTTCCAAAAACCTTTAATGATAGCCTTTTCTAGAGGCCCTAATCTTAAAGATCTACTGGTGAAAACCGTCTCTCTGTGCCTGCATTGTGCTATGACTATGGCTGGATTGGTCTGGAAGCCTCCTGTAAAGGATTATCGTATTGAACAGAGATGGCATACAACTTGTCGTACTTCGTTTGTAGTGTATGTGTTGCAATGCCCCCTGTACCTTGCTCTACATTGGTAGGACTTCTTGACCAATTAAGGTACGGTTGTCTGAACATGCTTCCAGGATGCGCCAACAGATTTTGTCAGCCTCAATTGTAGAGCACTGCATGGCATTTAACCACACTTTTTCTGAGCTGCGGTTGACGATAACTGATCATGTACCCCAAGATCCTAGGGGGGGGGGGGCGATTGGCTCACCCGGTTACAGTGGAAGGAACAGCAGTAGTTTTACTGGTTTAAATCAGTTTCCCCTGGCGGTTTGAATAAGGAGATCGATTGCTCCAGCATGCTATGACATCATCCAGTACGTAGCTGGGGTTCCCCGGGTGTAGTGGGGTTTCCCTTCTACGATTGGTGGTTCTGAGTGATGGAACAATTCAGCCAATGTAAGTGATTTGGTTCCTTGAAAGAAGATGTTTAAACATTTGGCGTTTACTGGCAGTTTGCAGCAGCAGAAGTAATCAGCACTTGAACGTGCATGTTGTGCCTCGAAGCTTTGCCTGGCTGTGGTTTTTGGTTTGGAGTTTTGGCTCTGTCACGGATCCACTAAGATATGTTTTATACCAATTTTGAATGAACCTATAATTGAATAAAATGGAGCTTACCGGCTGGAATGGATGGATGTAAGTTCCCTCTTCCCTCGGTGTACTCCGACAAAAATAAGCGACAGTTATGTTTTTTGCGGGACTTTTTGTGATTTAATTTTCTACTGATATTTATAACATCACCTTTGGGAGATTTTTTGAGTGAACAATCATCCTTCTGGCAAAGCTAAGGTACTGGTCTGAATTCTCCTGGGGGTGGGCCTACCTAGACAGATGGACAGCTAATTTTCTGTATATCCGAGTGCCGAGCGAGTCGATGACGTTGGTTGTTAAAATATTGATTTATTATCTTGGTAATCATAATCGTAGGGCTACATAACGTGCTACCTCATAATTCTAATTTATTCTATATCTGCACTATTTTTCTATCAGCAATAAAGTCTAATTTATATATAAACACAGAGTTGATTCCCTTTATCTCACGTGGTTCATTTGCCAGACAGACCTATAGAATCTTGAGAAAAGTGGGAAGTAACAATTTACCCCTAGACCTATCAAGTATTTATATATATTTATATACACATATACATATATAGATAGATAGATAGATTTCTTTACTATTGACAATAACCTCACAGCACATTTAGGCAACCTATATTCTAGGCACATATATCTTCCTACCTGACCTACATTACCCTCAAAGTGCCTTACTAAAGGGCACAGAAAGTTAGTAACAAAGAGGAACTGTATATACTTCAGTTTTGTAATTCACTTTGTATGTCTGTAGATTGTAAAAGCTGAATATGAGCATTGTTATAAAATTAAATTAACTAAATTAAATTTTGATTCAACATACAAAATAGGTAGTGAAAAGAGACAAAACTATGGACTTCAGAAAACTCCTCAAGACCTTTCTCTTCACCAACCACTTCAAAGACAATACCTAGCCTTCCCTCCGTACTCCACAAGCCTAAACTACAGATAACCCCATTTCTTATGTTCTTATGTATGTAAGTTATGCCTCTGGGCAAATCCCGCATGCCTCCCCTACCTGAATTTTCACTATGAGTTCTCTGTAATATGTTGAGTTTGATGTAATCTTGTTAAATAAATAAAACTATCAAAGCTATTGATACTATCAATCACCACATACTAATAAACATTCTTCCAAAACTCACAGTGCATGTACAGTAACCAATATATTCATGCAGAGATTTTCAGTATCCTAAAATAGTACAGTAAATCAGATATTTCTTAGTCCTGCCAAACTAGGATAGCATAGTCTATGGTTCATTAAGAACTTGCTACGCCACCCTTCAAACATCAGAGAGGTTTACAAATAAAAATCATCATAAAAGAAATGGTAAAAGAACTCCAATTAAAATAAAACAGGTAATTCTGAATCTACACAGAACACATGTATATAGACATCAGGCAACACAATATGTGGGGAGTGGCTATGTCAAAAGCCTATCGGAAAAGGTGTGCCTTCAGGTCATTTTGAATTTACGATCCTAGAATCTCAGACAAAACAGGCACATCTTAATTGCAAGCAGGAAGTTCAGCTAGTAAATGTTAAAGATGTGCAGCTCAAAAAATGTTTTGTTTTTTTCCGTTTTGTAAGGGTAAGCCTTAATGTGCAATAGTGCAGATTCTTGCACAGGTTTTCCTTCTTGCCGGAGAAATGGGCAATGATTAAAATTTCATCATTCCTCTTTGTGCCCAGATCGCCGCTTTCATTTGAACTGAAAGCACATCCTTAGTAAATACATGGACAGCTGACTGCAAAGAAAGCATAGTTATTCACCTGTAACAGGTGATCTCCGGGAACAGCAGGAATTTAGTCTTCACATATGGGTGACATCGGTACTGACGAAGCCTGCGTGGGAACGCTCCCCAGAATCCAATAGGAAAGCTGTGGGAGAATCCCTCTGTGCCTGTGTTACTGCCTTTTTGTCTTCCCACTCTCCCTCTTCAGTTGAGTTTGTAGCTGAGAGAAAAAGAAAACTTGGAACTCTAGTGGAGGAGAGTGGGCTGTGAAGACTAAATTCCTGCTGTTCCCAGAGATCACCTGTTACAGGTGATTAATTACACCATCTCCAGAAACAAGCAGGAATGTAGTCTTCACAGATGGGTGACTCCCTAGCTCTCAGATGCCAGAGAAAATGACCTCAGAACCAATGGGTTTGTCTTGGGGAAGGTTTCCAGAGGTCATGAATCCTCTATGGATGTCTGGTATCGGTAAGTTCCGGGATGGAGAGTAGGAGTTACCCTTAAGTTTGAAAGAGGTGCTTGAGAACAGCTTTACCAAAGATGGCATCCTGGCGGGAGTCCTTGTCCAGACAGTAATGAGCAGTGAAGATATGGACCGAAGACCAAGTTGCTGCTTTGCTGATTTCGTCAATGGCTAAAGAGCGTAGATTTGCCATCGAGGCAGCCATGGCATGAATATTATGGCCAGTGACATGACCCTCAAGGGATAGTCCTGCTTTATCATAAGCAAACAAGATACAATCTGCTATCCATTTAGAGAGAGTATGTTTAGATACTGGTAACCCCAGGAGACTAGGGTCAAAGGAGATGAACAACTGAGATGCCTTGCGGTGCTTTTGAGTCCTTTGAAGATAAAATGCTAAGGCATGTTTACAGTCAAGAGTATAGAGGGTTGCCTCTACCCTAGACAAATGTGGTCTAGGAAAAAAGACAGGCAGGTAAACTGACTGATTCAAATGAAAGGGAGATACCCCCACTTCATGCCGAAGGTGGTGAGTCCTAAGTACGACCTTAGCATGGTGAAGCGCGTATAAAGTTGGTCTGCCACCAAAGCTTGAAGCACACCAATGCTTCTAGCTGAAGTGAGGGCAGTAAGGAAGATGATCTTCCATGTTAGAAACTTTAGTGAGGCCATGGCCAAAGGCTCAAAGGGCTGCTTAAGAAGTTGCCCTAGAATGACGTTGAGATCCCACTCTACTGGTGGTGGTCGGATAGGAGGCTTGATCAACAATAGGCCTCTCATGAAGCGCGCTACTAGCGGCTATAAGGCAATGGACTGTCCATCCAAAGGACGATGAGAGGCTGCAATTGCACTGAGGTGAACTCTTACTGAGTTGTTCTTAAGACCGGATGAAGACAGGTGGAGGAGATACTGTAGAAGGACCTCCACTGGCGCCGAGAAGGGATTGAGATCCTTCTGGGAATGCCAGTGAGAAAATCTACGCCATTTGAAAGTGTATGAGCATCTGGCGAATGGCTTCCTAGAGGCTAACAGGATTTCCTTTACCTCCTGAGAAAGGTTAAGATTTTACAATGTTATGCTTTCAGCAGCCATGCCATGAGTTGGAGAGACCGCGGATTGGAATGGAGCAGAGTCCCCTCTTCCTGGGAGAGGAGATCTGGAGCAGATCCAAGAATTAGGGGTTGAGTCTGAGACAGACGTAGCAGGAGAGGAAACTACGGTTGATGTGGCCAACACAGGGCTATGAGTATCATGAAACCTCTGTCTGTCTAGAGTTTGAAAAGGGTCTTGGAGATTAGGGGAATGGGAGTGAAGGCATACAGGAACCCTCAACCCCAGTGAAGGTGAAAAGCATCCACTTGCTAGTTGCTCGACATGGGTGTTCTGGTGCAGAAGCGAGGAAGCTTAGCATTCTGCGGTGTGGCAAACAGATCTACCTCCGGAGTCCCCCAGGTCTGAAAGATGAAGGATGCTGTCTCCATATGGAGAGACCATTCGTAGGGGAAGAAGGATCCAGCTCAATTTGTCTGCCAAGACATTTTGCTCTCCTGGGAGGTACACCGCTTGGAGATGTATCTGATGAGCAATGGCAAAGGACCAGAGATGAAGAGCCTCCTTGCAGAGAGGCCAAGATCCTGTTCCTCCCTGCTTGTTCACACAGAACATTGCTATCTGATTGTCCATCTGGACCAGGACCTTGTGGGATTGTAGATGCTCTTGAAACACCCTGAGGGCATTGAAGATAGCCCGAAGTTCTAGTAGATTTATCTGAAGTTGCGACTCCTGTTCTGTCCAGAGGCCCTGGGTGGAGAGAATCCCTAGATGGGCCCCCCATCCCAGTTTGAAAGCATCCGTCGTCAGGGTACATTGATGTGGAAGCATCTGAAAAGTTGACCCGATGAGGAGATTCTCTGGGGAACATCACTATTGAAGGAATGTGGCCAGGGGTGCAGAGACTCTGATCTTGTTGCCAAGAGGCTTGAGGCCTATTTTCATTGGTTGGCTAGAGCCCATTGGGCTGTGCGCATGTGTAGACGGGCATATACATAAAACCAGTTTGCAATATTTTTAAAAAATATGGTGTACTCTATCATCTGTATGCAGATGATATTATGATGTACATCCCATTCACAATCCCTAACATACCGTTGCAACTCCTATCGGATTGCTTCAAAGAAATAACTTTATGGCTAAACGCTCACAATCTCCAAATAAATCACTCAAAAACAGAAGTGCTAATCGTCACTAAAAACCAAGACTATACCCCACCAACACATATAACGCTTCAAAACCAGGAAATCAAAATAAAAAACAAAGTTAGATACTTAGGAGTAATTATAGATAAACATTTAACATTAGACACCCATATCAGAAACACTACAAAGAAAATTTATTTCAAGCTTAAAATACTTAAACAACTTAGACCCCTTGTATACATACATGATTTTATTAGCATAATTCAAGCCACCATAACCCCCCACTTTGACTTTGCTAATCTAATATTATTAGGCACAACAAAACAAAACATTAAAAGGCTTCAAATTGCACAAAACTCAGCAGCTAGGATAATAACGAAAACACATTCTCATCAACATATAACACCAATACTAGAGTCCCTTCACTGGCTGCCAATTCAAAGCAGGATAATATACAAAACATTGATAACTACATTTAAAACACTATTCGATATGGCACCACACACATTAAGTAAATTAATTACTAAAGAACACTCAAAACCTACTCAAAGAAAACGTCATTCAAATAAACTAAAAACCCCCAAAAACTTCATAAAAACAAATAAATCAACAAACAACAGAGCGTTCTCCCATGCAGCCCCAATAGCCTGGAATTCCCTCCCAGAAGAACTAAGAATGATAACTGAGATTAATGAATTCCGCAAAAAATTGAAAACCCATCTTTTCACAATACACTACAATAGTAAAGACATCCACTCAAAAGAATTAGATAAAGGCTAACCAATTTTTGTCTGACATCTCACTACAACATAAAAAGAAAACTCTCCCTATCTGAATCTGAACTTCTTTCCATGATTATACCCCAAATAATGTCTATATGTAAATAATGTATATAAGTTGCACTGTTCTGTGCCATTCAGTTTAACATTATCCTGTTTACTTTATATTGCTTATAGTTATCTGATGTTATATGTAAAACAAACTATGCTTTGTTGACTGTTGTTATCTGTGAACCGCAGCTGATCTATGGAAGCTGCGGTATATAAGTTCTTGTTTAAATAAATAAATAAATAAATATGGTACTACATGTACTGTTGAGGCCATATGACATAGAAGCTGCAGCATTTCTCAGACAGTTAGGTGGTCTCTGAGACGTACCTGAGATGCCAGTTGAATGAGACAAGTGCAGTGGGGTTGGGGTAGAAAAGCCCTTGACTGCTGAGTGTTTGTTTTTTTTTATAACAATCTTTATTCTGCACTGCAACATCTTGGCCGCGGTGGGGACACTTACACCACGCACCAAGTCTCCAAACACAGACACAATAACAGCATAGAAGATTTATAATTTTCTCCAAACAGTCTAACCCTCCCCTCCATCCCCCTGCCCCAGCGGTTCTAAAATCTACCCTCCCAGATAATGGACCATATGTACCAGCACTTATTAGGGGCCATTGCCTCCAGTCCTCTGTTGAAGTAAATCCAATTGGTCCCCCTTTTCCCCTCAACCCATCAGAGTGAGACAAGCGCATTCCGTGCCCTAGGCGCTAGTGTACAGATGTACTTTTCCCAAATTTGCAGGAACTCATCCCACTTCCGTGGATGCTCTCTAGCCACCAGTCGATTCATTAGCATGACCTGGTGAAGGTTGTTTCGCTATTCCCAGAAAGAAGGAGCCTCCCTCTCTCTCCACTGCCTGAGAATGGGCAACTTACCTAATACACATGCCTTCCTTACAAAAAGTCTATTCCCTCTACCACTGGGGAGAGGGGAAGCCAGTCTATCAAAAATTCCACCCTCTGACCAATAACACTGCTAGTATACGACTGCACTTGCTGCCAATACCTCTGAATCACTTTGCATGACCACCACATAAGGTTTAACCCTGCCTTTTCTACCTGATACTTTGGACAGCGAGCATCTTGAGTCAAGCCTCTTCTCTGCACTCTATATGGCGAATAATGCACCCTGCATACCCTACGGTACTGGACTTCCCTTTGCTTGGCAGACTGCATCAGCTTCAGAATTTGCTTAACTGCATCCAGTACTTCCCCCATTCGTACTGCGACCCCCAACTCCTCTGCCCACTTATGTTCTATACAGGAAAAATCAGGGGGGTCCCCCCGCTACATAGCCTAGCATGGTAAGCTGCCACAGACTGATGATGCTGTTTTGCTAAATCAAAAAATTGTGATATCACTGCGGCCTTTTCCACCGTCAGGTATTCCCGCGGCAATGATGCTACATAGTGTCGAAGCTGAAGATAGGCAAAGACTTGCCCTCCACTCCTCCCAAACACACCCTGCAGGCTCTCCAGGGGCTTACATCTTCCAGTCTCGTCCAACACATGCCCTAAATTCTGCATCCCTTACACCCCCCATGTACAGAACACCGTGTTTTCCGTGCCCGGCAAAAACTGTATATTGCCCTGCAAGAGTAACCAACTTGACACCGTCAGGGAAGATCCCCAGCGCTGACATAGCAGCCGCCATATTTTCCTAATCGGTGCTATCAACAGGCTACCCTTTAATCTCTGTGGCAATTGCACATAATCGGAGTGCAGCACCGCCAACAGCGACCACGGGGCAACATAGGCTTCCTCTAATCTCCTCAGTGTGAAACGGTCCGTATACTCCAACCAATCCCCCAAGTGTCAGAGTTGATATGCTTGAGCATATCTAGCAATATCAGGGAGGCCCAATCCCCCCAAACTGCCACGGCCCCCGCATCCTTGCCAAGGCCAACCGCGGCCTGCGTCCACTCCACAAGAACCCCTGCAGCGCTCTCTCCAAAAGGCAAATGTCCTTGCAAAGTGGATTCAGTGGGAGCGTCTGGAGCACATACAGCAATTTCGGGAACACCACCATACGGTAAGCTGCCACTCGCCCCAGAAGAGACAATGGCAAAGGATTCCAATCTTTTAATCGAGTTCTCATATGACTCAGTACCTTATTGTAACTGCACTGATACAGTTGCCTCGGATCCCGCGTCAGCTGAATGCCAAGATAAGTGAAAGCCTCACCAGCCTATCTCAATTGAAAAGATGGCTCCCATTTTGCCGCTCATGCCCCCAACACATCTAAAGCCTCAGACTTCGCTTTCTTTATCAACAATCCTGAAAAATCCCCAAATCCCTTAAGCAAGGCCCTCTGAGGCGAACTCAGGTGAACCAACATGTCATCCGCAAACGCGGCTATCTTGAACTCCGCTCTTCCAATCTTGATCCCAGGGACCTCCCTACTACTCTCCAATTTACATATCAAGGAGTCCAAAGAGAGGACAATCAGCAAAGGTCCCCCGGCCCACCTCAATTTCGCCCGAGATCACCCCATTGACTGTCATCGCAGCCCTTGGTTGCGCATACAATAGCCGAACCATTCGGGCATAGTAATCTCCTATCCCATACCTTGGGAGGAGATGGAACAAATAGCTCCATTCCACCTGATCAAATGCCTTCTTGGTGTCAAAACTCACCAACATAGATGCCACCTGCTGTTCATGGGCCCACTCAATGGAAGCGATGATCTTACGTAAATTCCTGGCAGCATACCTCCCTCGAACGAATCCCACTTGTGATTCATGGATCAGGTCTGCCAACAAAGGGGCCAGCCTCTCCGCCAGGACCTTAGCCAAGAGTTTTAAGTCAAAATTTATTAAGGAGATTGGCTTATATGACGCTGATAACAATGGATCCTTGCCAGGCTTAAGAATTAAATATATGTGCCTTATTGTTCCCCCCACCGCACCTCGCCCCGCTCTACTGCTCCGTAAACACTTCCAACAATACGGGGGCCACCTTTTCTGGTAAGATATTATAAAATTCTGTACCGTACCCATCTGGGCCCAGAGCCCTTCCAGAGGGAGCTCCTTGTATGCACTGCAGAATTTCCTTAAGCAAAATGGGCTGCTCTAATTGAGCTGTCTGTTGTGGGAAGAGACTAGGCATCGGGAGATCCCTCAAGAACTCCTCCATCAGGGGCAGTGAAGTTCTCTCGGCAGCATATAGTGTTTGATAGAACTTTTGAAACAGTGGGGTAATCTTGTCCGAGTCTTTGCAAATCCGTCCCCCCTCGTCCCGAAGCGCAGTGACCCCGTTGGGCCCCCTACGACCCTGAATACATCAGGCTAGCAACTTCCCAGATTTGTCTCCATAGTGATACAGCTGGAATTTGTAATATAATTGTGACTTCTTTGACCATTGATGCAATACTTCATTTAATGCCACCTGTGTCTCTAAAAGACGAGCCCTATTCCCTGGTGTAGAGTACTGAGTGTGCCTCTTCCGTTCTACCCGAACCTGCCTCTCCAACCTTAAAATTGTGGCATTCATCTGTCGACGCCTATTCGACACATATGCAATAATGTCCCCCCAGAGGACCACTTTTTCCGCCTCCCAAAATAGCTCTGGGGTCTCTCTATGTTGCCCATTATACAACTCGTACTTCTACCAACACCCTTGTACATGCTCCCGAAATTGGGCATCCCCATAGAGGTAACTGGGAAACTGCCACTGTTGTTCCCGCGGATCCCGCCAGGAGAGGTCCAGCCACACCGGGGAGTGGTCTGAAATCTCATCCAGGCCTATCTTCGCACCCATCACCTGCGCGAACAACGATTCCGTGAGCAATAAAAATTCTATACGGGCACTAGAGTCATGAGCTCTTGATCTATTCGAGTAATCCCGCTCCATGGGGTGTAGTAATCGCCAGGGATCCACCACACTCATCCTACGCACCAATCTCCGCAATACCCGCGATGTAGCTTTGCGTGACACCCTACTTTCCCAATTAGAGGTATCCAACTCTAAATCCAAAACCTCGTTGAAATCCCCTCCTAAGATTAATGGATCCTCAGGGAGACCCTCTAGCTCCACAGCCACTTTTGCACAAAATGAAGCGTCTGGGGAGTTGGGGCCATAAATATTCCCTAAAATGACTGGCTTGCCCTTCAAGTCACCCCGCAAAATCAACCACCTCCCCGAATCATCAGCACGCATTTTTATGAGATTAAACCTGAGGCTTTTGCAAAACAGAACTGCCACCCCCCCTTCTTCCCCCTGGCAGAAGCCCCGAACACCTGGCCCACCCACTCCCAATTGAGTTTTGCATGCTCAGCATTCACTCTGATGAGTTTCCTGTAATAACGCTATATCACATCTGTATCTTGCAAGTGCTCTCAGCACTTTAGACTGTTTAATGGGGGACTTCAACCCACACACATTCCAGGATAAAATCCTTAGGGGGGAACCCATCTCTTAAAGCGGTCAACATAATACATACCATTTCCCTGATCATGGAGAGCCCCCCCAGCCTAGGTCCCCCCCATCTCCTCTTGTCTCTGAAGTATCCAAACCCCCCAGATTAGGTCCGCCCGACATAAAGAACCTCTGTTTCCCCCCTGCCCTCCTACCCACCCACCCCCATCTGCCCCCCCCCACCCTCCTAAGAACTTTCGTCGCCATCCGTGGATCACCCGTAGATGCTTGGCTTGCCCCCTTAAAACATACCCCCCCAGCCCTAACCCTTACTTTGAAGCCCACTAGATAGCTGGATCCTTCCCCCACCCACTCCCGAATCCACCCATCCCTTGTGAATACCATCCGACACACCTCATCTCCCCTATAGATCCCTTTGGCATCCTTCCCCCCCTAGTCAATCTGAGTAGCCCCTGTATTAACCAACCCTAACCCTACCCCCATTCCTGTATCTACCCTCTTCCAGCCCAAAGCCCCCATGCCCCCCCAAGCCAAACCTGTCCTATCTCTAACACACCCTCACCCTCAATAACACAGCAAACCCATACAACCGTCTGTCCCCCCGAGGAGAACAGAGACAATAGCACAAAGTGAAAGGGAAAAAAAACCCCGAACAAACCCCAGCCTCCCCCCCACCACCATCCATAAACAAAATGCAGGCATTCTGTTCTTCCAGTCCTGCATGCTGGCGCTCATCTCCATCCCAGCGGCCTCGTAAAAAAGAGGGCTGTGCACCTCCACCCCAAGTCATTCATAGGGTTCTCCCCTCATGTCCAAAACCCACATGCAGTAACTGGGGGACAGCCACCAACCGACCGTCCCTCTGTGCTTGAGGCCTCAAACTGTTCATTGGGCCTGAACTGCCAGCAGTCCCAAAACTCCCATATTCCATTTCCCTTCAAAACGAGAGTTCCTTGTTGCATGGGCATGCTAGGCTCTAGCCCTGACTCGCTTGGGTTAAGCTGTCCATGTATGGGGCCGCCGCATCGGCTGCATTGAATACTTTAACAGTTCCATTATGGACAACTCGAAGTCGCGCTGGGTACAACACCGTGAATTTGATCTTGGCATCAACCAGTTTCTGGCGAATCCCAGCACATGCCCTCCGTTTCTGGCTCAATACAGCAGAATAATCCTGGGAGATTTTAATTTGTAGCCCATCATGGGAAAGAGACCCTTTTGCTCGTGCTGCTTGCAGAATATGATCTTTTTATGTGTAGTTCAGGAACCTTACAAGTACCATCCAGGGTTGCTGATCCTGCCCTCTTACAGGGCCCAAACGGTGAGCCCTCTCAATGACTATTGGGCCCAGGATTGCTAACTGCAAAGCCATCAGTAGCAGAGTTTCTAAAAAGTCACGCAGCTCGCCCTCCTTCACCGATTCAGGCAACCCGAAAAATCTCAGGTTCTTGTACCGTCCCATTCTCCTGTGCTCCTCCGCCGACTGGAGCCTGTTTCTGAACCCACTAAACGTTTGGGCCATGGTGTCCAGCTTACCGTTGAGTTCCTCCAACTTCATGCTGAGCACACCAACTACAGCTCCAGTGACCTCCTCCACCAGCGTGGCAGTCTGAGGAGAAGTGGGGAAGGCTGGAGGATCCGCCATCTTCCCAGACCCTGCGGCTCCTCTCTCCCTCCGTGCTGATTTCATGCTAATCCAAGGCCAAACCTCCGATTCAGGCCCTGGGGGGAGTTCCAACATCCTCTCCTGAAGGAAATTGCTAGGTAGCAAGTATTGCCAGCCAATTTAAAAGCGTTCAGGGCAAAGCCTGGAGGAGAGAACTCAGCATGCAGCCATCTCTCCCCATGCACCATGTGATCCCCGACTGCTGAGTGTTTAAGAGAGCTAATATGAACTCTAGTGTTTGAGTAGGAAAAAGATGGGATTTTGGAAGATTTATCACAAATCCTAAATGATGCAGTACATGCATGGTTCAGGAGATCGACAGGCGACCTCTTGAGAGGTGTCTGCCTTTATGAGCCAGTCTAAGTAAGGGAAGACAAATATCCCTAGAGATTTTAGAAAAGCTACTACGACTGCCATGCACTTTGTGAAGACTCATGGGGCAGAGGGAGTCCCAAAAGGAAGGACTTTGTACTGATAGTGTCTTCCCTGAAACATGAAGCGTAGATATTTCCTGTATTCTGGATGAATAAGGATATGTGTGTACTCTTCTTTTAGATCTAGAGGACACAGCCATCCTGACTCTGGAGAAAGGGTAGGAGGATCCCTAGGGAGACCATCTTGAACTTCTCACTGAAGAGAAACCTGTTCAGGTTTCTGAGGTCCACGATCGGTTTGTATCCTCTGGTTTTCTTTGGGATGAGAAAGTACGGAGAGTAGAAACCCATTCCCTGTTGAGATGTTGGAACCTCTTCTATGGCACCTTGCAAGAGAAGAGAAGTCACCTCCTGTAGCAGAAGAACAGTGAAGGGGGGGGGGGGGTGTGGCAAAGCGTAGTTACTCACTTGTAACAGGTGTTCTCCAGGAACAGCAGGAATCAGTCCTCACTTATGGGTGATGTCGGTACCAACGGAGCTCGCGCGGAGCAATTCCCCAGCTTTCAAAGAAAGCCTTAGGGATTGCTGCCACGCATGCGTGGTCCCCTTCCCGCCCAAGGGTGCCATCTTGCTCAGTCAGGTCCCCTAGCTAGAGCCCTACTAAGCAGATGGCAAGGGAAGGACAAAAATAGCAACTCTTCAAGGGAGGTGGGAGGGTAGTGAGGACTGATTCCTGCTGTCCCTGGAGAAAACCTGTTACAGGTGAGTAACTACGTTTTCTCCAGGAACAAGCAGGAAGTCAGTCCTCACTTATGGGACTCCCCAGCTACAGGCTACCGAGCCTGTAACCCAAAAAAGCCTCCACGAGGCCATGAGCAGAAGCCGATGCCTGAAGGAGCCCGAGTCTTCGGGTCCCTGGGGTGAAGCTCTCGGTAGCCATCGAAGAAGGGTCGGAGGGCAGGAGTTGCTTATACCCCAAACAGATTAGAGAGTACTGCCTGGCCGAAGGCACTGTCCTATCAGGACTCCCTCTCCAGGCAGTAGTGGACAGCGAAAGTGTTCGCTGAAGACCAGGTCGCAGCCAGGCAGATATCCATTAGAGGCACTGAGTGGAGCAAAGCCACCGACACCACCTTGGCTCGGATGCCGTGTACGGTGACCCGCCGATCCAGTGGGGCACCCGCCTTTGCTTGGGTGCAGGCAATGCCATCTGCCACCCAGACGGAGATTTATTTATTTAGACAGTTTTGTATACCGCCTTATCCTTCAATCAAAGCGGTCACAACACAATTGGGGGATACATTCAACACGCAGGGATATGAGACACATACACTAATACTTACAGGGAACATGGGCAATGGAGGGTTAAGTGGCTTGCCCAAGACCACAAGGAGCATGTGTGGGACTAGAAACCCCAGTCCTTCCGGCCCAAGGTTGCTGTCCTCTAGTGGGATTTGAACCCCCGACCTTCCGGCCTGAAGTACCTTGCCCCAACCACTAGGCTACTCCTCCCTGTGGTGTGCTTGGTGACTGCCTGCCCCAGGCGATTGGGGTCATAGGCGATAAAGAGCCGATCGGATTTGCGATGAACCTGGGTATGCTGCAGGTAGAAGGCAAGAGCCCTCTTGCAGTCGAGTGTATGCAACAACGCCGATGCCTGGTCAGCATGCGGTCTCGGGAAGATCGGTAGGACTATCTCCTGGTTGAGATGAAAGTCCGAGATGACCTTTGCTAGGAACTTGGGATGGGTGCGGAGGACCACCCTGTTCCCGTAGAACCTGGTGTATGGAGCCTCAGCCATGAGGGCCTGAAGTTTGCTGACTCAGTGAACCAAAGTCTAAACCACCAGGAAGACCACCTTCCAGGAGAGATGCTGAAGCGAGCATGTCACCATCGGCTCGAAGGGTGCTCGCGTGAGCTGCATCATCAGCACCATGTTGAGGTCCCACTCTGCCGGAGGAAGCCAGATGAAAGGCCTGGAAAGCGAAAGACCAAGGGCTGCCCTGAGATGGGTTTTCCCTCGACAGGGTGGTGGCTCACTGAAATGGCGCTCAGGTGCACCCTGACTGAATTAGATTTCAACCCTGCCTTCGAGAGGTGGAGGAGGGTATTGGAGGATCCACCGGGTAGAGCAGGAGAACGGGTCGATCTGAAGCTCGGAGCACCAGGTCGAGAAACGTCGCCACTTAAAGGTGTACACCCATCTCGTTGAGTCCTTCCTTGATGCAAGGAGAATCTCCTCGATGTCCTCCGGGAGATGCAGCGGAGCTAAGGCGACCCATTCAGCCACCAGGCTGTAAGGGACAGCGAGGCCAGGTTCGGGTGGAACACCCGACCCTCCTCCTGTGTGTCAACAGGCTCAGGGCACAGCTCATGGGGACTGGGGGCTCGGACGAGAGTCAGAGCAGAAGCGGGAACCAAGGCTGTCAAAGACACAAGAGAGCGATGAGGATCACCGAAGCTCAGTCCCGCTGAACCTTGTGGAGGGTCCTCGCAATGAGAGCAGTGGGACGGAATGCGTAAAGGCCAGAGGTCCAGTTCAAGAGGAACACATCCGGGGCCACCCTGCTCGGGTGCAGAACTGGGCCGCAGAAGCAGGGGAGCTGCGCGTTCAACGGACTGGCAAACAGGTCCATGGATGGAGTCCCCCATTGATGGAATAAGACGCCGGTGACCTCCGGATCCAAGCGTCACTCGTGTGGGAGGAGGATCCTGCTGAGTTTGTCTGCGAGGACATTCTCCTCGTCTGGAAGGTAGACCGCCTGCAGGGTCATCCCCCGGCGAGACGCAAAGGAGCAAAGGAGGATCAACTCTCGGCAGGAGGTGTGATCCTGTTCCCCCCCTCCTTGTTTATGTAAAATATGTCTACCCTGTTGTCGGTCTGCACAAGCACTGACATCCCCCTCAGGGCCCATCGGATCACCCAAAGCTTTATCTGCTGCTGAGACTCCTCGGGAAACCACTGCCCCTGGGTGCAAAATGCGCTGCAGTGGGCTCCCCAAACCAGCAGGGCAGCATCAGTCGTTAGGACGAGCTCATGCTGTGGGATCTGGAAGGGCATTCCCCAAAGGAGACTTCAGGTGTCCCGCCACCAACCCAGGGAGTCGTGGCGACCATAGGAGCCCTGGATAGGGTCTCTGAGGTGGCCGAAGGCCTGGCTCCATTGTGTCCTGAGGCACCACTGGGCTCTCCGAAGGTGCATGCGGGTGTGGGGGATCACATGGACAGTGGAGGCCATGTGTCCTAGGAGGCGCAGCATGACCCGTGCCGCAACCCAAGCCCTGCTCTGGACCTGGGCTGCCACGGCCTGGAGGCGGTCCGCCCGGTCTGCGAGCAGGAAGGTGGTCGCTCACTCCGTGTCGAGGCAGACACCAAAGAACTCCAGGGTCCACACTGGCTCGAGGTGGGACGGAGTAGTTGACCAAGAAGCCGAGGCATTCGAGGAGGAGGATTGTTCGTGACACCGCCAGGTGGGCTTTGCCGATCGAGGTCCCTGTGACAAGCCAGTCATCAAGGTAGGGGAAGATGAGTATGCCCCGCCGCCTGAGAGAGGCGGTGACCGTGAGGAGACACTTTGTGAAAACTCACAGTGCAGACGCGAGCCCGAAAAGGAGCACCCTGTACTGGTAATGTTCCCCCTGCACCCTGAAGCGCAGGTATTGCCTGGGTTGGGAGTGGATTAGGATCGGGCAAAGCATCCTTGAGGTCCGAAGAGCATAGCCAATCACCCTGCTGAAGGAAGGGCAGCAGGACGCCAAGCGATAACATTTTGAACTTCTCCCGCACCAGGAACTTGTTTAGGTTCCGGAGGTCGAGGATGGGGCATAGGCCCCCCGTCTTTTTCGGAACACGAAAGTAACGGAAATAGAACCCACAGCCTCCAAGGTGCAGCGGTACCTTCTCGATCACCCGTTGGGCAAGGAGGTTGGACAGCTCCCTCTGCAAGAAGGTCTGGTGCGAAAGGAGCCGAGTAGGCTCCGCTGGCGAGAAGGGAGCAGGGCGCCTGTCCAGGCGGAGACGATATCTGTCCTGGATCACTCGGAGGACCCAGGTGTCCGACGTGATCGACGCCCACTGTGGGGTGAAGAGGGATAGGCGTCCCCTCAACCGGCAGAAGTGCTGCCAGGGGGGCGAGAGGCTATGCCATCGGCGTCAAAAACCTTGCGCGGGTTGGGATGGCACCGGTTGCTGGTCATTAGGTCCTTTAGGCTTGCGGTGGCTATGTGCACCTCCCTTCCCCTGCGTGTTGGGAGCCGGCGCAGGGGTGTGTGGGAAAGGAGGGTAACCCCGGTACGGGAGTCCCTTCCTTTGGAAGAACGGGTTCTTTGTTTGCGGTTTCTTCTGAGGGAGGGAGGAGGTCTTACGCGAGAGACTGGTTCGAATGATGAACTCCGTTTCTATCTCAGCGACCTTATCCTCCATAGGTTTAACAAACAGCTGCTCGCCGAGGCAGGGGACATCCAGGAGCTTCTCCTGGACCCACTGTACCAGGTCTGAGGATTAGAACCATGTCTGGCTTCGGGCCCCAATGCCAGCTGCTGCCATTCAGGCGGAGGACTCAAATCTGTCATATGCAGCATGGGAGAGGTACTTTGAGCACTCCGCAATGTGTCTTAGGAGGGTTTGGAACCGGAGAAGGGGTTCACCCCTGAGGCCTGCAGAGAACCCGCCGAGCTCTTTGGCGAGGTCACGGAGGAACATGCCCATATACAATTGGTATGCCTGGATGTGGCATGTGAGCTTGGACCCTTGATAGGCCTTGCACCCAAGGGCGTCAAAAGCTCTCGACTCCCTGCCCAGGGGGACCAAAAAGAGTGCGACTTCGGGCTCTTTTGTATCGCCGACTCCACTATCATGGAGGTGTGTGGGAGCTGGGTCTTCCTGAACCCCGGGCCCCATTGGACCCTGTATATAGCATCGAGGCACTTGCTCACTATGGGGACTGAAGCAGGTGTCTCCCACATGCAGAGGAGCAGCCTCGACAAAATGGGAGGAACTGGAACAGTAAGAGACTCCCGAGGCAGGGACTCATACTGTAGAATATCAAGCTCTTCAGATCGCGGCGCCTCTTCAGCCTGTGTAGCCAGGCTGAGGGCCCGTGCCATGTCCCACACGAACACTAGAAATGATGTGTCCTCAGGCGGTGAACGCCTCCGAAAGGCGGGCGGGGACAGGTCCGAACGGAAGTCCCTGTGGGCGCGGGTCTCCAGGGAGGTATCCCTCTCCGACTCCCAGTCCGAGAGGACCGAGAAGGAGTCTGACTCGGGCTGGTCGCCCTGTCCAGAGGTCGAGGCCCGCTTGGAGCCAGCCTTGGAGGATCTCGCTTCCGAGGACTGGAAAGGCAAGCGAGACCGATGCCGAGGACCCTCACGAGGCCCACAGCTCTCAGGGGTTTCCAGGGCAGGTTTCAGTGTCCCTCTCGAGGGAACCTCGGTCTCGAGGCGCAGGCCAGCTGTGCTGGGCAGCTAAGAAGGCAGAAACACTGCGCTCTAGTGCCAGCATGTGGGACTCCCACGTGGACATGGGACCCTGCGACGTCGACAACGGGGTTATCGGGTCTGGCGTGGAGGAGGAGAGGGGGTCCTCACCGGGATGGCCCTCAGGAGACCGGGCGCCATTGCCGGAGGTCTCCGTATCTGTATGAGGTACCTTACGAGGTCGCTCCTTGTCAGACTCTCGGGAACACCGAGGGGGGGCTGAGCGACCGAGCGTGGGAGCGCTCGCACTTGTCTGGAGCCCCTGACAGCGACTTCAAGGTTTTCTTCTTTTTACGCCTCTCCACTTCAGGGGACCCCTGGTCAGAGTGCCGCCGAGAGTGCGGGACCGAAGTTGGGGAGCCCACCAGCGGAGGGACGACCGAGGGTGCCGCCAGGGATCTGGGGCTACCTTCCAGAAAATGTCATCGGACTTCTGCTTACGACTTAGCAGCCCCAAGACACCAAAGACAGCAGTTGTGAGTGTCCGTGAGCGACATGTTTTTGGAGTATCTGTCACATTTCTTAAACCTGGTGGCCATTGGGGCAAAAAGGGCCCCCGCTAGGTCAAAGACCTTTGCGGCCAGTGGTTGGGGGAATAAAAAGGGTGCGAAGCCCGCAAAAGGAAAAAAAGCTTTTACAGAAAAAAACGTCCCCTTGCTCAAGGAAAAACAGAGCAGAGGAGGATGGGTAGAGGACCGGTGCTACTGGAAAAACCACAGGCCACAGGCCAAAAACGAAACATTTTTTCCGAGGGATGAGGACGTGCGTCCGAAGGGCTCCATGGAAAAAGGGAGACTGAGCAAGATGGTACCCTTGGGCGGGAAGGGGACCACACATACGTGGCAGCAATCGCAAAGGCTTTCTTTGAAAGCTGGGGAATTGCTCCACATGGACTCCGTCGGTGTCGACGTCACTCATAAGTGAGGACTAACTTCCTGCTTGTTCCTGAAGAAGGATATTCCCTTACTAGGGTGGAGGGGGTAGATTTTTTAGATGAAGCCTGTACAGCGTAGTTACTCACCTGTAACAGGTGTTCTCCAGGAGCAGCAGGAATCAGTCCTCACATATGGGTGACGTCGGCGCCGACGGAGCCCTCGCGGAGCAATTTTCCCCAGCTTTCAAAGAAAGCCTTTGGGAATTGCAGCGCGCATGCGCGGTCGCCTTCCCGCCCAAGGGTGCCATCTTAGCCAGTCTGATGACATAGCTAAAAGACAGCATAAAAATTTGCAAAAAAACTTAAGCAGATGATTGCCACTCCACGGGGAGGAGGGAGGGTTGTGAGGACTGATTCCTGATGCTCCTGGAGAACACCTGTTACAGGTGAGTAACTACGCTTTCTCCAGGACCAAGCAGGAAGTCAGTCCTCACATATGGGACTCCCAAGGTTAAGGCTACCGGAGACCCTAAGCACAAAAATGAGCTCCCTCGAGCTCAGCGGCACAGAAGGAAGGAATCTTCACTGAATTATCACCCACCGGTAGCCCCCATCCGGGATGGAGGGTAGGAGTTGCTCAAACCTCGAAGAGATTTCGGAGGACTGCCTGTCCGAAAGCACTGTCCCTGCGGGACTCCCTCTCGAGACAGTAATGGACCGCAAAAGTCTGGCTCGAAGACCAAGTAGCGGCCCGGCAGATGTCTGCCAGCGGAACAGAGCGGAGGTAAGCCACTGACGTAGCCTTCGCCCGAACACAATGAGCCGTGACTCGACTTTCTAAGGAGAGTCCGGCTGCCCCATAAGCCCAAGCGATACAGTCAGCAACCCAGATGGACAGAGTACGCTTGGAGACCGGGAGCCCCAATTTATTGGGGTCGAAAGACACAAAAAGCTGAGCAGCTTTACGGTGCTCCCGCGTACGGTCAAGGTAGAAGTTCAATGCCCTTCTACAGTCCAGGGTATGCAGGACCCGTTCAGCTCGGCTCGAGTGAGGCCTGGGAAAGAAGGTTGGAAGTACCACCTCCTGATTGATGTGAAAAGGGGAGACAACTTTTGGAAGAAATTTTGGGTGAGTCCGTAGGACTACCCTATTTTTGTAGAACCGAGTGAAGGGGGGATCAGACACGAGGGCCTGCAATTCACTTACGCGTCTAGCGGAAGTGAGGGCTATCAGGAATAAGGTTTTCCACGAAAGAAAACGCAGAGAACAGGTAGCCATCGGTTCAAAAGGCGGACAGGTGATCCGCTGTAAAACCACATTCAGATCACAGTCAGGTGCTGGCGGGCGCAGAGGTGGTTTAAGTAGAAGGAGACCTCGGAGAAACCGTGCTACGAGAGGGTCGCTGGAAAGAGGTCTGCCGTCCACCGGCACATGGTGTGCTGAAAGAGCACTGAGGTGGACTTTGACGGAGTTGGACTTAAGTCCCAGATTAGAGAGGTAGAGCAGGTACTGCAAGATTACCGACACTGAGCAGGAGAAGGGATCCTGAGACTGCTGTACACACCAAACGGAAAAGCGACGCCATTTAAGGGCATAGCATTTGCGGGTAGAAGGTCGCCGAGAAGCTAGGACGACCTCTTCCACCTCTGCCGGCAGGAG
This sequence comes from Ichthyophis bannanicus, assembly GCA_033557465.1. Classification (NCBI taxonomy): domain Eukaryota; kingdom Metazoa; phylum Chordata; class Amphibia; order Gymnophiona; family Ichthyophiidae; genus Ichthyophis; species Ichthyophis bannanicus. The sequence goes on from CM066038.1 coordinate 295,162,977, forward strand.
AAGGGGAGCGAGGACTACCCTTTCAGCCGCCAGGCCATTAGATTGAGAGATCTGAGGTTGGGGTGTAGCAGAGACCCCTGATCCTGTGTTAGGAGATCCGGTTGAAACCCCAGAGGGAACGGATCCTCTACCGCTAATTGCAACAGGAGTGGAAACCACGGCTGTCTGGGCCAGCGAGGAGCCACCAGGATCATGGAAGCTTTGTCCCGGAGAACCTTGAATAGAGTTCGAGAGACTAGCGGGATGGGAGGAAAAAGCATAGAGAAGGCTTTCCGACCATGAGAGTAGAAAAGCATCTGCCGCTACCCGAAGGGGATGTGGCTGACGAGAGCAGAAGCGAGGAAGTTGCCGGTTGAGAGGACTGGCAAAGAGATCCATCGTGGGGAGGCCCCACTTCAGAAAATGTTTCTGAACTACCAAGGGATCCAGACGCCACTCGTGCGGCTAGAGTATCCTGCTGAGTTTGTCCGCCAGGCAATTCTCTTGGCCTGGGAGATAAACTGCCTTGAGAAGAATGCCGTGACTGACGGCCCAAGAGCAGAGCTTCTGAGCTTCTCGGCAGAGAAGGAAGGAGCCCGTGCCCCCCTGCTTGTTCACGTAGAACATGGCAACTTGATTGTCCGTCTGGACAAGGACGGACTGGTGAGAAGTCAGGTGGGAGAAAGCCTTGAGCGCCAGACGGATTGCTCTGAGCTCCAGGAAGTTGATCTGTTGAGCAGACTCCCACGCGGTCCAGAGACCTTGAGTACATGCCCCTTGGCAATGTGCCCCCCAACCCAGGAGGGAAGCATCGGTCGTCAGCACTTGAGCCGGCTGAGGTGACTGAAACAGCATTCCGAGCACCAGGTTCGGCCGATGAAGCCACCACTGTAGGGAAGAGGCCAGCGGCCTGGAGATGCGTACTAAGTCGGCCAGTCCGCCGGTGGCTTGTTGCCACTGCTTGCGAAGGCACCATTGAGCAGGTCGCATATTCAGGCGAGCATTGGGGGTCACGTGGACGGTGGAAGCCATGTGGCCGAGTAGTTTTAGGAAGCGCCTGGCGGAGACCAGGGACTGGCTGCGAAAACGGCCGGCTAGGTCCATGAGCCGTTGAGCCCTGTCGAGAGGCAGGAAAGCTCGTGCCTGAGGAGTGTGCAGTCTTGCGCCGATGAACTCGAGATCCTGTGAGGGGAGCAAAGTGGACTTTGCGAAGTTTATGACAAAGCCCAAGTACTGCAGAAGAGTCACCGTGCAGTGTGTGGCATTGGTGACTGCCGGAGAGGACGACGCTCTGATGAGCCAGTCGTCGAGGTATGGAAAGACATAGAGGCCGTGAAGCCGGAGATAGGCCGCCACCACCGCGAGACATTTTGTGAAGACTCGCGGTGCGGAGGATAGGCCAAAGGGCAGTACTCTGTACTGGTAATGATGTCCTGCCACCACAAACCTTAGGTATTGGCGGTGGCTTGGGTGGATGAGGATGTGCGTGTAGGCATCCTTTAGATCTAAGGAGCATAGCCAATCTCCCTGCTGGAGGTAGGGCAGAAGGATTCCAAGGGTAAGCATCTTGAACTTTTCCCGCACGAGGAACTTGTTGAGGTTTGCGCAAGTCCAGGATGGGTCTGAGGCCTCCTGTCCGTTTTGGTATCAGGAAATACCTGGAATAAAAGCCTTGACCTCTCAGGTGGTGGGGCACCGGTTCCACAGCCTGTTCCTGAAGAAGACTTGCTAACTCCTGAAGGAGTAAGTCCCTGTGCAGAGGGAGTCGAGGAGGTTCTCCCGGAAAATAAGAGGGAGGAACCTGATGGAAGTGGAGAAGATATCCTTCTCGCACGACTTGAAGCACCCAGGCATCTGAAGTGATGTTGGACCACCTGTGGGCGAAGTGAACCAGCCGGCCTCCGGTGCTGGGAGGAGCCAGCTGAGGGGGAGAGGCTATGCTGAGGAAGTCAAAAACCCCCACCCTGCTGAGCAGGGGCTGGTGGTGCAGGCTTGGGGGCTTGCTGCCTACGGGACCCGTTACCCCGTCCCTTGGCCTGCTGGCCCTGTTGGGGAGCTGCGGAGGCCTGATATTGAGGGTAGTGTTTATAGGCAGCCGCCTTTCTCGGGTAAAAGGACTTCTTTCCCGAGCCCTTCTTTTTCTGGGAAGGGGCGGAGGTCTTCCTAGAAAGCCTAGTCCTGGTGAGAGTCTCCGTCTCGATTTGTGCAGCCTTTTCAGCCATGGGCTTGCCAAAGAGGTTCCCACCTCTGCAGGGGACATCGACCAACTTGTCCTGCACCCAAGGTTCAAGGTCAGACGACTGAAGCCAAGCCTGTCGGCGGGCACCGATGCCAGCTGCGGCTACTCGAGCCAATGCTTCAAAGCCATCAAAGGCTGCTCGGGACATGAATTTGGAGCATTCCCGAATACCAGTTGTCAAGGCCAGGAACCTCCGCAAAGGTTCCTCGGACAGTCCAGCGGAGAATCCGGCTATCTCTTTAGCCAGGTCTCGGAGATACATGCCCATGTATAGCTGGTAGGTCTGGACACGACAAGCCAGCATAGAGCCCTGGAAACACTTCTTACCAAGGCCATCCAGGTTACGGGCCTCCCTGCCAGGAGGCACCGAGGAGTGCATCTTTTGGCTCTTAAGCCTATGCATGGCCGATTCCACTACCATGGAATGGTGTGGCAGCTGTGCTTTTTGGAAGCCAGGACTCTTGCGGACTCGATAGATGGAATCGACCCGCTTGCTTAATACCGGCGACGAGGCCGGACTCTCCCACATGCGGAAGAGTAGTCGTTCCAGCATGGGAGGAACCGGTACAGTAAAGTGCTCCCGGGCGGGAGAGTCGTACTGAAGGGCGTCGAGCTCTTCGGCTCCTCCTCGGGATCCGCAGGGAAGGCCAAAGCCTTGGCCATATCCCTGACGAAGTCCGAGAACCGGGCATCCTCCGGAGGGGACTGTTTCCGAGGTTCGGACTCAGGTGAGTCCGAGGGGACACACCGAGTCCTAAAGGAATCAGGTGACTCCTCCTCTTCAGACTCCCAGGCCGACTCCGAGGAGGAATCGGTGGGGTCGGCTCGGGCAGGCGGAGGCGTCGGCCGCCCCGACGCCGAGGGAGTCGGCGGCGACGACCTCGGTCCCGAACGGGAGGCCGAGGGTGACCTCGACCGAGGATCGACTCGAGTTCGCATGGACTCGAGGATCGGCTCGGTCTCCGGGGTCGACTTAGACGTCGACGTCCCGGCAGTCGGGGCAGCGGCGCCAGCGAGGCTAGCGATCAGTGCCCGCTGCTGGTCCATGAAGGCAGATAGTCTGCTCTCCAAGGCCGTCAACCTGAGTCCGACCTCAGGTGACCCAGCAGCCCCCGACTCGGGCCCCGACGGCGTCGGGCCCGACGTCGGACCTCTCAGAGGCGAGTCCAGAAGGACTACAGGACTTACCCGAGCAGGCAACTCCGACTCCAGGCGAGGTTGCTTCGGGAGGTGCTCCTTCTCCAAAGACCCGGGACGGCTATCGGGGCTATGCGACCTGGCCCTCGCGGAGCCAGGAGCGTCCACCGACGCCGCCCTCGCGGGTTTTGCCTTCCGTCGATGGTCTCCGGAGGGAGAACCCCTGTCGGAGGAGCTTCGGCGATGGTCAGAGCTGGAGCCTCTGGATGCCGAGGCCTCCGACGAGGTCCGGGTACGGCTGGGGTCAGCGAAGATTCTATCCCGCTGGTGCCGCCGACTCCTCAACGCTTTGGAGGACATTTTGCCACAGGCTCCACAGATCATTTCTTCATGATCCGGGCCTAGGCAGCGGAGGCAATTATCGTGTGTGTCAGTGAGTGACATATTTCTGTCACACTGACCACACCGCTTGAAACCACTGGCAGCCATCGGGGGAAAAAGGGCCCCTGCAAGGTCAAAGGACCGGGCTGCCAGCGAAAAACCGAAAACGAAACTGACCAAAAATCAGAAAAACCGAAAAATAAGAGAAGGACTCGCAACGGCGTCGCGAGTCCGGGCAGGAAAACGACCGGCGTCGAACCGAAGTGAAAAAAGAGAAAAACCTCACGAAAATCAACTTTTTTAGCGGGGACACGACGGGTACGACTGTAGGGCTCCGCGGAAAAAAGAAGACTGGCTAAGATGGCACCCTTGGGCGGGAAGGCGACCGCGCATGCGCGCTGCAATTCCCAAAGGCTTTCTTTGAAAGCTGGGGAAAATTGCTCCGCGAGGGCTCCGTCGGCGCCGACGTCACCCATATGTGAGGACTGACTTCTGGAGAACCCTCTTTAATATGATCAGCGTCCACTGCTCTGAAGTGATGAGATGCCACCTTTGGGATAATGATAATAAACAAATATAAATGAACCCCCCTATATACTCCAATATAGAGTCTTCACTTGGAGAACCAGTAACCATCCTCCATTATGCTTTTTTTTATTTTTTTTATTTTCCTCCTCCATTATGCTTTTACTTCAAGCTATGCCAAAAACCTGCTGACAGCATCATCTTCTCTTCTTTTAACCAGGTCCTTAGCCATGATAGGACATTGCTCCCTATCCCATGGCTTTTTAATTTCCTCAAGAGTCTCTCATGAGATACTTTGTCAAAGGCATTCTGAAAATCCAGATACGCTATATTAACTGACTTTATCCATATTTACTCATTCCTTCAAAAAAACTGGCACCACCATAGAAAGGAAAAGCTTCACTCAGCCCTCACTAATAAAACAAACGCAAAGGAGAAAATAGCTGTTGCAATATTAGATCAAACCCTGAGTAAAAGACCATACAGTGAATCAACCTCACAATATTATTCCCTTAGTGTTCTTATTAACAGGCGCCAGAAGGGGAGAGTGCTGCTAAATGCCAGTCATTCAACATACTATAGTATTGGCCTCTTATTCAGGAACGCTGCACAGCTATAATCCAAAAAATAAGATCGTTCACTCTCACCACTCTAGGATCAGAACAAAAATGCAGAGGTCACAATTTAAAAGAGCACTGCTGTTTTAGGCTCGCACCAAATTACAGCAAAATGCTTTATGACATCAACGACCTCAAAAATGATGGTAAAAACAAGTAGCCAGTCCGCATTAACTTTCCATATCATGAGGATAAACTAATAAAATCTGAAAACTTAATGGGTAAACCTCACTCGCGAGACTGAATACTTCTGATACACCCATCGATCCCAACGTACATCCCCGGTACCATCAAGACGTTTCACACAAGCGGTTTCTTCAGGGGATCTTGCCAAATCTAAAAGACAAACAGAACATACCACCATCATCCTAATCCCAACTACAAACTATCCTCACTATACACAAACCTATACCCATAAAAATAGCATCACCAGAACCTTACCGCAAATGCTGCCCGCGTTCAATTAAATGTCGGCTCGCTTCCACAAACCAGGAGCTATACCCGCCTTACTAGACAAAAAACGCCACGCATGCGGAATACAGACCACAACTCCATTTTTAAAGCCCCTAGAAAATATAGTGCTAACCTATAAAGAACTGCCACGTCATAAACTCTACCAAATCGTGCAGAGAACACCCTCCTTATTACACCAAGGTTCCACATAAAAACCACCAGAAAAAATGACTACTATTACAAGAAACCCATGTGACAGGATGTAACCACCCAATAACACATAGGAGCACCTATCGTTCGTAAAAGATGCCCCTACTAAGAAAAATACACAAAGCGCCAGTATCCTACTGCCACTATCCCATCACAACCAGCACCAAGCTACAAACACGCCGACCAGTCTATACTACTATTTAAGCTGAACGGGGCAAGAGTATTCAATCGATAGATCAATCTCTGTTCTGTCTTAATCAGAACCTGATCTACCGTCCTTCCAGTACTTCCACGAGTGACCTGGTCCAAACACAGGCAACGCAACTGCTCAAAAATATGGCCCCGTTGAACAGAATGCGAAACAATAGGAGCCTCTAAAATCTTATGGTACAAGCGGCATCGATGCTCATGCATCTGCGTATGAAAAGCACGCGTAGTTTTTCCAATGTAACATATCCCACAAGGGCACACTGTAGCACAGACTACGTTGCACGAGTCACAAGTAGTGGAACATTTCAATTTAATTCGACTTCCCCGATACTCAAAATCATTAGCTGGAACGGTAATCCCGCAAATATCACACTCTCCACAACCCACTTGTCCTACCTCCCTACCTACAGGAGGTCCCTCTGAAATCGAGGGCAATACTGCTGGGCTCAACCACTCTTATAGATTACGATCCCTTTGCCACACACACCTGACAGATTTATTAGCCAAACCAGGTACTACCTGTAAGATAGCCCTGTTGGATATGAAACCCCACCGTAAGATCGATGCTCCTGATGAGGATAGCATTAATTTAATCACAAAACATTCCCCGTTGAGTAATGGGATTCAAAAGGTTCTCAGAAAGCATAGTACTATCTTACAGGTAGTACCTGGTTTGGCTAATAAATCTGTCAGGTGTGTGTGGCAAAGGGATCATAATCTAAAAGAGTGGTTGAGCCCAGCAGTATTGCCCTCGATTTCAGAGGGACCTCCTGTAGGTAGGGAGGTAGGACATGTGGGTTGTAGAGAGTGTGATATTTGCGGGATTACCGTTACAGCTAATGATTTTGAGTATCGGAGAAGTCGAATTAAATTGAAATGTTCCACTACTTGTGACTCGTGCAACGTAGTCTATGCTATAGTGTGCCCTTGTGGGTTATGTAGAACCAACAGAAACAACAGCAGCAGCCACACTCAGCAGAAACGTAACCAAAAAACACAAGAGTGGCAGGTTCACACACAACACCTTTATTTAACAATCATAGGTGGCCAAACCCAACACAGGACCGTGTTTCGTGTTGTACTTCGTCAGGGGTTGTAAGGGCACACTAAAACATTTAAAACCATAAATAAATAAATATGTGTTATAACCAATGTATATCAAAACATAAAAATATAAATATAGACATAAAAATAGGCTATAATATCATAACACATTATGAATAAAATCAAATTAACTAAAAAACATTGAAATACATCAATGGACTCTACCATAAAAAATGATTGAAAGAAGGATTCTTTAAGAGGTACATATATAAGAATACACTAAAATACATTAAAACAAGGTGCAAGCTCACAATATTATTCAGCACATAAGAACCAAAGGAAATAAACACAAAAGAAATCAAAAAAGAGGGAGGAGGAGGACAAATCATGGCTGTACTTAACATAGAAATTCATATAGGTACTAAAAAACTAAAAAGAACAAATAGGAAGCAGAAGTGAGTCAGATGTTACCTTATAGGTGTGTGGTAATATTGAAATTCATAATACCCTGTAAAATATGGTTAAAGCCCTTGCCACAAGGGCTAAGAATGCCTCTGAAAAACAAAAATAAAACATTATAATACAAATGTTCAAATTAAAATGGACTGTCCAATATGAAAATGTGAAAAAATTTTTGGGAAAAAAAATATATATACATTTTGGAAATCTTATGTTAAGCTAATACTAAGGAAGACAACCCTAGAGGTGAATACCATCTGAAGGATGGATTGAAACATGGGCTTAATAGCATCTATATCTCAATTTGGCATATCAAAAAACCATTGCTATTGGAACAATGTCTATGTAGAGTAGTTACTCACCTGTAACAGGTGTTCTCCAGGAGCAGCAGGAATCAGTCCTCACATATGGGTGACGTCGGCGCCGACGGAGCCCTCGCGGAGCAATTTTCCCCAGCTTTCAAAGAAAGCGTTTGGGAATTGCAGCGCGCATGCGCGGTCCTCTTCCCGCCCAAGGGTGCCATCTTGCTCAGTCTGATGACATGGCTAAAAGACAGCAAAAAATTAGCAAAAAAACGAAAGCATAGAACTGCAACTCCAAGGGGAGGAGGGAGGGTTGTGAGGACTGATTCCTGCTGCTCCTGGAGAACACCTGTTACAGGTGAGTAACTACTCTTTCTCCAGGACCAAGCAGGAAGTCAGTCCTCACATATGGGACTCCCAAGCTTAAGGCTACCGGAGACCCTAAGCACAAAAAGGAGCTCCCTCAAGCTCAGTAGCACAGAAGGAAGGAATCTTCTCTGAATACGCCTCCAACCGGTAGCCCAACATCCGGGACGGAGGGTAGGAGTTGCCTATACCTCAAAGAGATTACGGAGGACTGCCTGTCCGAAAGCACTGTCCCTGCAGGACTCCCTCTCCAGGCAGTAATGGGCTGAAAAAGTCTGGCTTGAAGACCAAGTAGCGGCCCGGCAGATGTCTGCCAATGGAACAGAGCGGAGGTAAGCCACTGACGTAGCCTTCGCCCTAACACGATGAGCCGTGACTCGACCTTCCAACGAGAGGCCGGCTGCCTCATAAGCCCAAGCGATACAGTCAGCAATCCAGATGGACAGAGTACGCTTGGAGACAGGGAGCCCCAACTTATTGGGGTCATAAGAGACGAAGAGCTGAACAGCCCTTCTGTGCTCCTGCAAACGGTCAAGGTAGAAGGTTAACGCCCTTCTACAGTCCAGGGTATGCAGGACCATTTCAGCCCGGCTGGAGTGTGGCTTGGGAAAGTAGGTCGGAAGCACCACCTCCTGGTTGATGTGGAAAGGGGAAACCACCTTGGGAAGAAACTTAGGGTGAGTCCGCAGGACTACCCTATTCTTGTAGAACCTAGTGTAAGGAGGATCAGATACTAGGGCCTGCAGCTCACTAACGCGTCTAGCAGAAGTGAGGGCCACCAAGAACAAGGTTTTCCAAGAAAGAAAACGAAGATGACAGGTAGCCATAGGTTCAAAAGGCGGACAGGTAATCCGCTGTAAAACCACATTGAGATCCCAGTCCGGGGCTGGTGGGCGCAAAGGTGGTTTAAGGAGAAGGAGACCTCTGAGAAAACGAGCCACTAGAGGGTGGCTGGAAAGAGGTCTGCCATCCACCGGCATGTGATGCGCAGAAAGAGCACTGAGGTGGACCCTGACCGAGTTGGACTTAAGTCCAAGATTGGAGAGGGAAAGCAAGTACTGCAAGACCACTGATGCTGAACAGGAGAAGGGATCTTGAGACTGCTGAGCACACCAGACGGAGAACCGACGCCACTTAAGAGCGTAGGACTTCTGGGTGGAGGGCTGCCTGGAGGCCAAGACGACTTCCTCCACATCTGGAGGCAGCCGGAGGGGAGCAAGGACTACCCTTTCAGCAGCATCAGATGAAGGGACCGGAGATTGGGGTGCAGGAGAGTCCCCTGATCCTGTGACAGGAGGTCGGGTTGAAACACCAGAGGAAGAGGAGTGTCCACCGCCAGCTGCATCAGAAGCGGGAACCAAGGTTGTCTCAGCCACCGGGGAGCCACTAGGATCATCGAGGCTTTGTCTCTGAGAACCTTGAAGAGTGTCCGGGACCCCAGCGGCATGGGAGGAAAGGCATACAAGAGGCCTGTGGACCATGGAATCAGAAAAGCATCCGCCGCTACTCTGAGAGGATGCGGTTGTCGAGAGCAGAATCTGGGAAGTTGCCGGTTCAGAGGACTGGCAAACAGATCCATGGAGGGGAGGCCCCACTTGAGAAAGATCCGCTGAACCACCAACGGATCCAACTTCCACTCGTGTGGCTGGAGGATCCTGCTTAGCTTGTCTGCCAGGTAATTTTCCTGACCTGGGAGATAGACAGCTTTGAGGATGATGCCGCGGCCGACGGCCCAAGAGCACAGCTTCTGCGCCTCCTGACAGAGAAGGAAGGAGCCTGTGCTGCCTTGTTTGTTCACGTAGAACATTGCAACCTGATTGTCTGTCTGGACCAGCACCGACTGGTGAGAAATCAGGTGAGAGAAGGCTCTGAGAGCTAGGCGGATGGCTCTGAGCTCCAGGAAGTTTATCTGCTGAGCAGACTCCCAAGGAGTCCAGAGGCCTTGAGTACATGTCCCTTGGCAATGTGCTCCCCAACCCAGGAGAGAAGCATCGGTCGTCAGGACCTGAGAAGGCGGAGGGGGCTGAAAAGCCACTCCTAGCACTAGGTTTGGCAGATGAAGCCACCATTGTAGAGAAGAGACCAGCGGGTCGGAGATCTTTACGGAGTCTGCTAGGCTCCCAGTGGCCTGATGCCATTGTGTGCGAAGGCACCATTGAGCAGGGCGCATGTTGAGGCGGGCATTGGGGACACATGGACTGTGGAAGCCATATGGCCGAGCAGTCGCAGAAACTGCCTGGCAGAGACTAGGGAATTGCTGCGAAAGTGGCTGGCAAGATCCATGAGCCTGTGTGCTCTGTCGAGAGGCAGAAAAGCTCGCGCCTGAAGCGTGTTCAATCTTGCGCCGATGAACTCGAGATCCTGAGAGGGGAGCAAAGTGGACTTTGCGAAGTTTATGACAAAGCCCAAGTATTGAAGCAGAGCCACAGTGCGGTGCGTGGCGTGAATGGCTTCTTGGGAAGACTGTGCTCTGAGGAGCCAGTCGTCCAGGTATGGAAATACAAAAAGGTCTTGAAGTCTTAGATAAGCCGCCACCACTGCTAGACATTTGGTGAACACCCTTGGTGTGGAGGATAGGCCAAAGGGTAGTACTCTGTACTGGTAATGATTGCACCCCACAACAAACCTGAGATATTGTCTGTGGCTGGGGTGAATGAGGATGTGAGTGTAGGCATCCTTTAGATCTAAGGAGCATAGCCAGTCTCCCTGCTGGAGGTAGGGCAGCAGGATTCCAAGGGTAAGCATCTTGAACTTTTCCTTTGTGAGGAACTTGTTGAGGTTGCGCAAGTCCAGGATGGGTCTGAGGCCTCCTGTTCTTTTTGGTATCAGAAAGTACCTGGAGTAAAATCCTTGACCCCTCAGGTGGTGGGGCACCGGTTCCACAGCCTGTTCCTGAAGAAGACTTGCTAACTCCTGAAGGAGTAAGTCCCTGTGCAGAGGGAGTCGAAGAGGCTCCCCTGGAAAATAGGAGGGAGGTACCTGGTGAAAGTGAAGAAGATAGCCCTTTTGAACTATGTGAAGCACCCAGGTATCTGTGGTGATGTTGGACCACCTGTGGGCAAAGTGGACCAGCCGGCCTCCTGTGCTGAGAGAAACCAGCTGAGGGGGAGAGGCTATGCTGATGAAGTCAAAAACCCCCACCCTGCTGAGCAAGGGCCGGTGGTGCAGGCTTGGGGGCTTGCTGCCTACGGGACCCATTACCCCGTCCCTTGGCCTGCTTACCCTGTGGGGGAGCTGCTGAGGCCTGATAATGAGGGTAGTGTTGATAGGCAGCCGCCTTCCTCGGGTAAAAGGGCTTTTTCCCCGAACCCTTCTTCTTCTGAGAAGGGGCAGAGGTTTTCCTTGAGAGACGAGTCCTGGTGAGAGTCTCGGTCTCGATCTGTGCAGCCTTCTCATCCATGGGCTTGCCGCCAAAGAGGTTTTCACCTCTGCAGGGGACATCGACCAACTTGTCCTGCACCCATGGCTCAAGGTCGGATGTCTGAAGCCAAGACTGGCGGCGGCCACCGATGCCGGCTGCGGCTACTCGAGCCGATGCCTCAAAACCATCGTAGGCTGCTCGAGAGATAAACTTTGAGCACTCCCGAATACCAGTTGACAAGGTTTGGAACCTCTGCAAAGGTTCGTCGGAGAGAGACCAGCAAAGAACCCGGCTATTTCTTTAGCCAGGTCTCGGAGATACATGCCCATGTAGAGCTGGTAGGTCTGGACTCGACAAGCAAGCATAGAGCCCTGGAAACACTTCCTACCGAGGGCATCCAGGCTCCGAGCCTCCCGACCGGGAGGCACCGAGGAGTGCATTTTTTGACTCTTAAGTCTATGCATGGCCGATTCCACCACCATGGAATGGTGCGGTAGTTGTGCCTTTTGGAACCCGGGGCTCTTGCGGACTCGATAAATGGAATCGACCCGCTTGCTTAACACAGGCGACGACGCCGGGCTCTCCCACATGCGGAAGAGAAGTCGTTCCAGCATCGGAGGAACCGGTACAATAAAGGCTTCCTTCGGGGGAGAGTCATATTGGAGGGCATCGAGCTCTTCGACTCAAGGCTCCTCCTCGGGATCCGCGGGGAAGGACAAGGCTTTGGCCATATCCCGCACGAAGTCCGAGAACCGGGTATCCTCCGGGGGGGACCGTCTCCGAGGTTCGGACTCGGGGGAGTCCGATGGGACACACAGAGTCCAAAAGGAACCAGGTGACTCTTCTTCCTCGGATTCCCAGGCCGACTCCTCAGAGGAGGAGTCAAGCGGCTCGGGTCGGGCGGGCATCGATGCCATCCGCCCCGACGACCTCGGTCCCGAACGGGAGGCCGAAGGAGACCGCGACCGAGGATCGACTCGAGCCCTCATGGACTCGAGGATCGGCTCGGTCTCCGGGGTCAACTTGGAGGTCGACGTCCCGGCGGTCAGGGCAGAAGCACCGGCGAGGCCAGCGATCAATGCCCGCTGCTGGTCCATGAAGGCAGTCAGACTGCTCTCCAAGGCCGTCAACCTGAGTCCGAGCTCAGGAGACCCAGCAGCCCCCGACTCGGGCCCCGACGGCGTTGGGCCCGACGTCGGCTCCTTCGGAGGTGAGTCCACGAGGACAACAGTACTCACGTGAGCGGGCAAGTCCATCTCGAGACGAGGATGTTTGGAAGGCCTCTCCACTTCCGAGGACCCGGGACGGGAATCGGGGCTATGCGACCTGGCCCTCGAGGAACCAGGAGCGTCCACCAATCCCGCCCTCGCGGGTTTCTTCTTCCGATGATGTTCCCGGGTAGGAGACCCCCCTTTCAGAGGAACTTCGACGATGCTCAGGACCAGAGTCCCGAGATGTCGAAGCCTCTGACGAGGTCCGAGCCCGGCCGGAGTCAGAGAAGATACGTTCCCGCTGATGCTGCCGACTCCTCAACGCTTTTGAGGACATTTTGCCACACGGACCACAGATCATCGGGTCATGATCGGGTCCGAGGCAGCGGAGGCAGAAGTCGTGTGTGTCGGTAAGAGACATGAGTTTCTTACACAGATCACACTTCTTAAACCCACTGGCAGCCATCGGGGGAAAAAGGGCCCCTGCGAGGTCAAAAGACCGGGCTGCCAGTGAAAAAGTAAAAAAGGCAAGAAATCTGTCACGAAGGACAAAAAACTGAAAAATAAGGAACAGACTCGCAACCGGCGTCGCGGGTACGGGCGGGAAAAGAACCGGCGTCGAAACCGAGAAAAAAGACAAATAAAATCAACTTTTCTGCGGGGAATTACAAACAACGTCTGTAGGGCTCCGCGGAAAAAAGAAGACTGAGCAAGATGGCACCCTTGGGCGGGAAGAGGACCGCGCATGCACGCTGCAATTCCCAAAGGCTTTCTTTGAAAGCTGGGGAAAATTGCTCCGCGAGGGCTCCGTCGGCACCGACGTCACCCATATGTGAGGACTGACTTCCTGCTTGGTCCTGGAGAACATTGCCATTTGAGTGATGTGAGTATAATATTTTAAAAATAACCATTATAAAACACATGAAACCCAACTGAGAGGATAAAATTGAAAGCAAAAGCTCAAAGCTGGAAGTCCTGAGGAGAAAAACCAATTATCGTGACAGGAATATCAGCTAGAGAAGAGAAATGTTAAAAATTCTGACGGCATATGAGAAAGCCGCATCTTGAAATGCTCGAGACAACTGCCTTAAAACCAAAATTAATAATGAATTCGTCCCCCGAGAGGACCTTGCTGTGCTAAACCGCACCAAAAAAGCAAATGTTAAACTTAGTTTGAGCGCGAAGCTAACCGAGCAGTACTATTCAGAATTGTACTAATGTGTAAATAAACAAGAGTGAGGAAGTCTATAAAAATTGGCAAAACCAACTAAGAATATGTATGAAATTATGAAAATATCTCGAGGAGCGCATGAGAGAATATGCATATTACCTGGGACATGTGCGCCGCCAGAAACACCTCTGCAGATCGTATTAATTCCAGAGAGTCAAAACCTCAAAAACTAACAGGAAACCTCACTAGAATAAAACAATGATTGATTCTTAAAAATTGTCCAACGAGGTTGAAAATACTCAAAGTGAATATAAAGTGATCAAATAAGGAAATAATACCTAAAGTTTGGAGGCCCGCAATAGTGCCGTTCCGTAGGCGTATGATACTCCAAAGGAATGAAAGCTTCTAAAAAACGCCAGCGCATGCGCATATAATGCAGACAGTGCCGGAAGCTCATGATTCGCCAAATTATAAAAAATAAACATATAATGCGAGTAAAACAATGATAAAAGATAAAAAAAACTCTTGCTATGCTCATAGGGTCAGTTAGTGATGAAAATAAAAAAGCACAAGACAAATTGTTAAAGACCCGATCGAGCCATCATTGAAAACCGCATGCCCTTCAGCCGTATGGACAGCCCTATAAAACATCGGTCATTCTGCAGAAAGGGGGCAAATCAATTATATGCTCATACTGTGTCTAAAATCGAGATAAAAGAATGATAATGAATAAATAAATACGCATATAATGCAACAGTGCCGGAAGCTCATGATTCGCCAAATTATGAAAAATAAACATATAATACGAGTCAAACAATGGTAAAAGGTAAAAAAAGGTAAAAAAACCCTTTGCTATGCTCATAGGGTCAGTAGGAGATGAAAATAAAAAAGCACAAGAGAAATTGTTAAAGACCCGATAGAGCCATCATTGAAAACCGTATGCCCTTCAACCGTATGGACAGCCCTATAAAACATCAGTCGTTCTGCAGAAAGGGGGCAAATCAACTGTGTGTTCATACTATGCCTAAAATCGAAATAAAAGAATAATAATGAATAAATAATTAAATAAATAGTGCCATGCGGTCCATGAAAACGTAAAAAAGGAGGAGGGGGGGCGGTTACCCTATGAATAATTAAAAATTAAAAGACAAAGCCTATAAAAGCCAAAACTAAAAAGAGGGCATGTGTACAAATTATAGACTCTTATAGAAAGACCAGTGGAACTCAAAGGAACTTTGAAGACCACATTATAAAAACCATTAGTCATTCTAAAGTGGAAGGGGACCGACCACCATGCTATACCCATAAATAAGATAAATGTTCGAATAAAAAGTACCATATAAAACATAAAAAGGAAAAACTATTATAAATAAACTTTTAGGAGGAGGAAACCCCTCCTAATCTAAATGAAAGAATTGGCAAACTAACCTAACAACATAGAAAAAACTACATCTCCTGCGACATAGTAAACAAATACCATAAATCATTAGTCGTTCTGCATTGAAAACCAATTAAGCTTGTAC
Source organism: Ichthyophis bannanicus (assembly GCA_033557465.1). Taxonomy (NCBI): domain Eukaryota; kingdom Metazoa; phylum Chordata; class Amphibia; order Gymnophiona; family Ichthyophiidae; genus Ichthyophis; species Ichthyophis bannanicus. Next base: position 295,178,165 of record CM066038.1, read on the forward strand.
ATATTATACTATGCCTATAAACCAGTGATAAATAGAATAAATAAATTTAAAAAATACCAGGATAAAAAAGAGGAATTAAAAGAAATGCCATACAGGCCATGGAAGCATAATAGGGGGAAGTGTATGCTGAGACAAATAGAAATTAATGCCAGTAGCACTTAAAAGAAGAGTACATATATAAAAATATAAAATCTTATAGAAAAACTGACATGTCTTTCTCTAGATTCAAACCATTTGGGGACAAGGTGTCCATCAAAAAAATGTATTTTTGTTCCATACGTAGTAATGTTTTATCGAGGTCTCCACCTCTCCAATTGGATATTACCTTTTTAATTACAAAAAAACGTAAGTCTGAGATACTATGACCACTATCAAACCAGTGTTGGACCAATGGTTTATCTTCCAGTCTCCTTTTAATGCAACTTTTGTGCTCTACTATCCTAACACGGATACTGCGCATAGTTTTGCCAATATATAACTTCTTACATGGGCACATGATGACATAAATTACTGCAGTCGTTTCACAATTCGAAAAGTCGTTAATAGGAAACTTTTTATTTGTTATAGGGTGTATGAAAGCCTTCCTAACGGGCAACACATGTGTACAAACTGAGCACCGTCCGCATTGATATTGGCCCTTATGGACAGAAAGGGGTTTCTTCTCTGTAAGAGCCGACGGCACCAAGAGATCACGAAGATTGGCGTTCCTTTTGTGTGCAAACATAAGTCCTGTCTCCTCAAATCCTTGAACAGCCTGAATAAGGTGCCATTCCTTCCTCAAAATATCAATGATATCCTTAGATTTCAAGGAATATTTGATTGGGCACACTATCTTGTTCTGGACATTCTTCCTTGCCTGTGGCTTCAACAAGTCGGCTCGTGAAGAATCCCGCGCTCTATTGTATGCTTTATTGATAGCACTAATGGGATATTGACGTGCATAAAATCTTGTTTTGATCATGGTGGCTTGGAACTCAAAATCCTCATCCGAGGTGCAGATCCTCCTAGCGCGGAGGAATTGACCCACAGGTAAATTGTTTTTAAAGGAAGGATTATGGAAACTAGAGTGATGCAATAAGGTGTTCCGATCGGTGGGTTTTCTATACAAAGTTGTACTAAATTCTGATCCTACCTTTTTAATTAATAAATCCAGATAAGGGATCTGTACCTCATCATAAGTCATCTGAAAACGTAAATTTACGTCCAAGCTATTGATCCATACATTAAACTCTGATAATAATTTCAGCGATCCATCCCATACGATCAGTATATCATCTATATAGCGCATCCACAAGCGGATGTTATCCTTAAATTCATGATCTTTCAAAAAACTCTCTTCAAATCTATGCATGAGGATTTTGAGTTCACTGCCACCATTCTCAAAACAAGATTTTATGCACGTCAATATCCCATTAGTGCTATCAATAAAGCATACAATAGAGCGCGGGATTCTTCACGAGCCGACTTGTTGAAGCCACAGGCAATGAAGAATGTCCAGAACAAGATAGTGTGCCCAATCAAATATTCCTTGAAATCTAAGGGTATCATGGATATTTTGAGGAAGGAATGGCACCTTATTCAGGCTGTTCCAGGATTTGAGGAGACAGGATTTATGTTTGCACACAAAAGGAACGCCAATCTTCGGGATCTCTTGGTGCCGTCGGCTCTTACAGAGAAGAAACCCCTTTCTGTCCATAAGGGCCAATATCAATACTGACGGTGCTCAGTTTGTACACATGTGTTGCCCGTAAGGAAGGCTTTCATACACCCTATAACAAATAAAAAGTTTCCTATTCACGACTTTTAGAATTGTGAAACGACTGCAGTAATTTATGTCATCATGTGCCCATGTAAGAAGTTATATATTGGCAAAACTATGCGCAGTATCCGTGTTAGGATAGTAGAGCACAAAAGTTGCATTAAAAGGAGACTGGAAGATAAACCATTGGTCCAACGCTGGTTTGATAGTGGTCATAGTATCTCAGACTTACGTTTTTTTGTAATTAAAAAGGTAATATCCAATTGGAGAGGTGGAGACCTCGATAAAACATTACTACGTATGGAACAAAAATACATTTTTTTGATGGACACCTTGTCCCCAAATGGTTTGAATCTAGAGAAAGACCTGTCAGTTTTTCTATAAGATTTTATATTTTTATATATGTACTCTTCTTTTAAGTGCTACTGGCATTAATTTCTATTTGTCTCAGCATACACTTCCCCCTATTATGCTTCCATGGCCTGTATGGCATTTCTTTTAATTCCTCTTTTTTATCCTGGTATTTTTTTAATTTATTTATTCTATTTATCACTGGTTTATAGGCATAGTATAATATGTACAAGCTTAATTGGTTTTCAATGCAGAACGACTAATGCTTTATGGTATTTATTTACTATGTCGCAGGAGATGTAGTTTTTTCTATGTTGTTAGGTTAGTTTGCCAATTCTTTCATTTAGATTAGGAGGGGTTTCCTCCTCCTAAAAGTTTATTTATAATAGTTTTTCCTTTTTATGTTTTATATGGTACTTTTTATTCAAACTTTTATCTTATTTATGGGTATAGCATGGTGGTCGGTCCCCTTCCACTTTAGAATGACTAATGGTTTTTATAATGTGGTCTTCAAAGTTCTTTTGAGTTCCACTGGTCTTTCTATAAGAGTCTATAATTTGTACACATGCCCTCTTTTTAGTTTTGGCTTTTATAGGCTTTGTCTTTTAATTTTTAATTATTCATAGGGTAACCGCCCCCCCTCCTCCTTTTTTACGTTTTCATGGACCGCATGGCACTATTTATTTAATTATTTATTCATTATTATTCTTTTATTTCGATTTTAGGCATAGTATGAGCACACAGTTGATTTGCCCCCTTTCTGCAGAACGACCGATGTTTTACAGGGCTGTCCATACGGTTGAAGGGCATACGGTTTTCAATGATGGCTCTATCGGGTCTTTAACAATTTCTCTTGTGCTTTTTTATTTTCATCTCCTACTGACCCTATGAGCATAGCAAAGGGTTTTTTTTACCTTTTTTTACCTTTTACCATTGTTTGACTCGTATTATATGTTTATTTTTCATAATTTGGCGAATCATGAGCTTCCGGCACTGTTGCATTATATGCGTATTTATTTATTCATTATCATTCTTATATCTCGATTTTAGACACAGTATGAGCATATAATTGACTTGCCCCCTTTCTGCAGAATGACCGATGTTTTATAGGGCTGTCCATACGGCTGAAGGGCATGCGGTTTTCAATGATGGCTCGATCGAGTCTTTAACAATTTGTCTTGTGCTTTTTTATTTTCATCACTAACTGACCCTATGAGCATAGCAAGAGTTTTTTTTATCTTTTATCATTGTTTTACTCGCATTATATGTTTATTTTTTATAATTTGGCGAATCATGAGCTTCCGGCACCGTCTGCATTATATGCACATGCGCTGGCGTTTTCTAGAAGCTTTCATTCCTTTGGAGTATCATACGCCTTCTGAACGGCACTATTGCGGGCCTCCAAACATTAGGTATTATTTCCTTATTTGATCACTTTATATTCACTTTGAGTATTTTCAACCTCGTTGGACAATTTTTAAGAATCAATCATTGTTTTATTCTAGTGAGGTTTCCTGTTAGTTTTTGAGGTTTTTGACTCTCTGGAATTAATACGATCTGCAGAGGTGTTTCTGGCGGCGCACATGTCCCAGGTAATATGCATATTCTCTCATGCGCTCCTCGAGATATTTTCATAATTTCATACATATTCTTAGTTGGTTTTGCCAATTTTTATAGACTTCCTCACTCTTGTTTATTTACACATTAGTACAATTCTGAATAGTACTGCTCGGTTAGCTTCGCGCTCAAACTAAGTTTAACATTTGCTTTTTTGGTGCGGTTTAGCACAGCAAGGTCCTATCGGGGGACGAATTCATTATTAATTTTGGTTTTAAGGCAGTTTTTCGAGCATTTCAAGATGCGGCTTTCTCATATGCCGTCAGAATTTTTAACATTTCTATTCTCTAGCTGATATTCCTGTCACGATAATTGGTTTTTCTCCTCAGGATTTCCAGCTTTGAGCTTTCGCTTTCAATTTTATCCTCTCAGTTGGGTTTCATGTGTTTTATAATGGTTATTTTTAAAATATTATACTCACATCACTCAAATGGCAATGACATAGACATTGTTCCAATAGCAATGGTTTTTTGATATGCCAAATTGAGATATAGATGCTATTAAGCCCATGTTTCAATCCATCCTTCAGATGGTATTCACCTCTAGGGTTGTCTTCCTTAGTATTAGCTTAACATAAGATTTCCAAAATGTATATATATTTTTTTGCCAAAATTTTTTTTCACATTTTCATATTGGACAGTCCGTTTTAATTTGAACATTTGTATTATAATGTTTTATTTTTGTTTTTCAGTGGCATTCTTAGCCCTTGTGGCAAGGGCTTTAACCATATTTTACAGGGTATTATGAATTTCAATATTACCACACACCTATAAGGTAACATCTGACTCACTTCTGCTTCCTATTTGTTCTTTTTAGTTTTTTAGTACCTATATGGTTTTCTATGTTAAGTACAGCCATGATTTGTCCTCCTCCTCCCTCTTTTTTGATTTCTTTTGTGTTTATTTCCTTTGGTTCTTATGTGCTGAATAATATTGTGAGCTTGCACCTTGTTTTAATGTATTTTAGTGTATTCTTATATATGTACCTCTTAAAGAATCCTTCTTTCAATCATTTTTTATGGTAGAGTCCATTGATGTATTTCAATGTTTTTTAGTTAATTTGATTTTATATTCATAATGTGTTATGATATTATAGCCTATTTTTATGTCTATATTTATATTTTCATGTTTTGATATACATTGGTTATAACACATATTTATTTATTTATGGTTTTAAATGTTTTAGTGTGCCCTTACAACCCCTGACGAAGTACAACACGAAACATGGTCTTGTGTTGGGTTTGCAACAAGGAGCAAGAGTCGTAGGTGGGTGTCAACGGTTTTTATTACCCCTACGCGTTTCGGCCGTAGCCTTCTTCAGGGGGCACACAGCTAAATGACATACAACATAGAAGGCACACAGCTAAATGACATAAGGCTACGGCCGAAACGCGTAGGGGTAATAAAAACCGTTGACACCCACCTACGACTCTTGCTCCTTGTTGCTTTCCTGTGGTTCTTGCAAGAGTAGCAGCTCCCCCTTGTTTTGCCTGTGTTGGGTTTGGCCACCTATGATTGTTAAATAAAGGTGTTGTGTGTGAACCTGCCACTCTTGTGTCTTGTGGGTTATGTTACATTAGAAAAACTACGCGTGCTTTTCGTACGCGGATGAGTGAGCATCGAAACCGCTTGCACCGTAAGATTTTAGAGGCTCCTATTCTTTCGCATTGTGTTCAACGGGGCCATATTTTTGAGCAGTTGCGTTGCCTGTGTTTGGACCAGGTCACTCGGGGATGTACTGGAAGGACGGTAGATCAGGTTCTGATTAAGACAGAACAGAGATTGATCTATCGATTGAATACTCTTGCCCCGTTCGGCTTAAATAGCAGTATAGACTGGTCGGCGTGTTTGTAGCTTGGTGCTGGTTGTGATGGGATAGTGGCAGTAGGATACTGGCGCTTTGTGTATTTTTCTTAGTAGGGGCATCTTTTACAAACGATAGGTGCTCCTATGTGTTATTGGGTGGTTACATCCTGTCACATGGGTTTCTTGTAATAGTAGTCATTTTTTCTGGTGGTTTTTATGTGGAACCTTGGTGTAGTAAGGAGGGTGTTCTCTGCACGATTTGGTAGAGTTTATGACGTGGCAGTTCTTTATAGGCTAGCACTATATTTTCTAGGGGCTTTAAAAATGGAGTTGTGGTCTGTATTCCGCATGCGCGGCGTTTTTTGTCTAGTAAGGCGGGAATAGCTCCCGGTTTACGGAGAGTGGAAGCGAGCCGATATTTAATTGAACGCGGGCAGAATGTGCGGTAAGGTTCTGGTGATGCTATTTTTATGGGTATAGGTTTGTGTATAGTGAGGATAGTTTGTAGTTGGGATTAGGATGATGGTGGTATGTTCTGTTTGTCTTTTAGATTTGGCAAGATCCCCTGAAGAAACCGCTTGTGTGAAACGTCTTGATGGTACCGGGGATGTACGTTGGGATCGACGGGTGTATCAGAAGTATTCAGTCTCGCGAGTGAGGTTTACCCATTAAGTTTTCAGATTTTATTAGTTTATCCTCACGATATGGAAAGTTAATGCGGACTGGCTACTTGTTTTTACTATCATTTTTTAGGTCGTTGATGTCATAAAGCATTTTGCTGTAATTTGGTGCGAGCCTAAAACAGCAGTGCTCTTTTAAACTGAGACCTCTGCATTTTTGTTCTGATCCTAGAGTGGTGAGAGTGAACGATCTTATTTTTTGGATTATAGTCATTCGACATAGGCATAAGGACGCTAGCACTCTAAATCCCCATTTATCATTCACCGGCTTGCACTAATAGTTTTTTTTAATTTTCTAAATGCATTTAAAAAGAATAAGAAAACCACTTAGGATAATGACAGTCTGCTGGCAATGTGGAGGGGATGGGGATTCTCTAGAGGTAGAGTGGGTATGTTCTCTAGGAAATAGTTAATAACCAGGAGCAGATTAAGCCTGTAGAGCTGGTTGATTCTTAGGAGCCTGTGGCTTCTTCTGTTGTTTGGGAGGCTGTTGTTTCTTCTGAGTGCCTTGAGGTGGTATTGAGAAGCAGGAGTGTAAGAAAGGTAAAATTTCTTCTTCTCGAAGAAAGTTTTCTTTGCAGCTGCTTTCTTCTCAGGAGGGTAGGCAGTAGTCCTAGAAAGCCTATTTAAAGTGGTATTCTCAGATTCTAACTGAGAAGCTTTATCTTGCCAGTCCTTGCCAAAACGGTTTTCAAGATCTGATGCCTGGAGCCAAGCAATTCTGCGTGCTCTTATGCAAACTGATGTGGCTCTACTGGTGCACTCAAAGCAGTCAAAGTTGCTCTATTAACAAACTTTGAGACGTTTTGGGAATGTCTGACCAGGGTGAGCTAGTCATCTCTTTTATCATCGGGGAGAAGAGGTGATATTGACTCAAGACCCCTAGTAACTTCTTTGAGGAACATACCCATATATGGTATGTATGAGCTTATTCTGGCTGACAGCATGGAAGGCTGAAAACACCGACGCCCAAAAGCAACGAGAGTTCTCAATTCTCTACACAGAAGGTTAGAAGAATGTGTCTTAGAACTTCTAATCCGACGCATTTCCGATTCCACTACCATCGAGCGGTGCAGAAATTGCATCTTTTGGAAGCTGGGACACTCCAGTACTCAATACATGGTATCGAGCCGTCGAAATAAAGACCTTTTCAAGTACATTCGTAGCAAAAAACCTGTGAGAGAGTCAGTTGGTCCATTAGATGATAAAAGGGTTAAAGGAGCACTAAGAGGCGACAAGGCGATAGCGGAGAGACTGAATGAATTCTTTGCTTCGGTCTTTACTGAGGGATGTTAGCCATGACTGAAGTGGTATTTAAAGGTGCGGAAGAATTGAAGGAAATATCGATACATCGGGAAGATGTCTTACAACTATTAGATAAACTGAAGAGTAGCAAATCACCTGGGCCGGATGGTATACATCCAAGGGTGTTGAAAGAACTGAAATATGAGATTGCAGACCTGCTATCAGTAATCTGTGAACTATCATTAAAATCATCTCTAATACCTGAAGATTGGAGGATCGCCAATGTAACACCAATTTTTAAAAAGGGTTCCAGGGGTGATCCGGGAAACTACAGACCGGTGAGCTTGATGTCAGTACCAGGAAAAATGGTAGAAACCATCATAAAGAATAAAATTACTCAGCATGTAGATAGTCACAACCTAATGGGAGACAGCCAACATGGCTTTAGACAAGGAAGAACTTGTCTTACTAATCTGTTATGGGTTTGTTTTTTTTTAAATATTTAAGTATTTTTTATTATAATTGAATACGTACATAAAACAATACAAAAACATCGTCAATTCAGGGCAACAACCAGGATATCAACAGAAGGTAGCCTCTACCATAGAACATGTAACCTGTCACTCCCCCACAACCTTTCCCATTCAGTATAAACAGTAGTGTCAAGTACCTCTAAGGCTTCCCCCTGTTCCCCCTCCCCCCCTACACAGCCTCCACCCCCACCCTCCCCCCACCTAGATCCCCCCTCCCCCCCTCCCCCCCCTGTCTCTAACCCCACCACCCGACACAGCACCCCCCATTCCTCATTAAATCTCACCCCTCGCCCTCTCCGAATAGCTGTCAACTTCTCCATTAGGGTCACATTCCGGAGTCTATTCACAAAGTCCCCCTGAGAAGGCATCTCTCTCTTCTTCCAGGCCGCCGCCACCTTGCACCGGGCCACACTCAGGCAGGCCAACACAATTTTCCCTCCTTGTCTCACCTGACCCTCGCCCCACCAAGACAGCAGGGCAATTTGGGGAGTTATAACCACCTCCCCCCCTAAATTGACTTGTATCCATTTCTGTATCATCCCCCAATACCCTTGTACCTTTTTACACCCCCACCAAATATGCCAAAAAGACCCCTCCTCCCCACACCCTCTCCAGCACAGGGGGGAGAGCTCTGGATAAAATTTGTGTAATTTCACCGGCGTGTAATACCACCTCATGAGCACTTTATAGCTATTTTCTTGTAGCTGGCTCGCGCAAGGCCCCCTCTTTATCACCTCCCAAATGGATTTCCAAGCCACGCTACTAAGAGTTTGAGCTAAGTCGCGTTTCCACTCCAGCATATAGTTAAATTTCCCCTCCCCTTGCCCATGCACTACCTTATACAGGGCCGTAATCATCCCCTTCGAGCCCCTCTTCCCATACCAAATGGCCTCCACATCCGATACCTCCCTCTCTAAACCCTCCCTCCCCAGGATTCGTCGTAGAAAGGAGCTGGCCTGAACAAACGCGAAACGATCGCCCTCATCCAGATCAAACTCCCGCTGCACCTCCTCAAAACCCCGTACTTCCCCCTCCCCCATCAATTGGAAACCACAATGAAGCCCCTTCCCTCTCCAAACGTCAAATCTTCCACCTTCCCAACCCGGCCTAAAGGCCCTCCACCCCCTCCACGGGGTCATCACCGAGAACCAGGACCTCCGCTGCAAAGCTTCCGGCCTCCGCACTGCATCCCAAATTTTTGACACTTGACACATAGTGGGTGATCCCCCCCCCCCCAATAACTTCCGCTCCCCCCCCGGAGACCAGATCCAGGCATCCAACCGCCCTCCCTGTACCCTCGTGCTTTCCAAGTTAACCCAAGGAGCCCCACCCCCACCACTCCTCCAGTCCAAAATATGCTTTAATTGCGCCGCTTGATAATAATCCTTCAGATTAGGGACTCCCAACCCCCCCTCTGCCCGGCCCATACACAGGACCCTCCGAGCTATTCTCGGTGGCCGCCGCCTCCAGATGTAACGAAAGACCCGTCGTTGCTACCCTCTCATCGCACCCTCAGGAATCTCCACCGGCAATGCGTGGAACAAATATAATAAGCGGGGTAGGATATTCATTTTAATAGCGGCAATCCTGCCCAGCCAAGAAGTCTCCATTCCCATCCACCCCTCCAAGTCCGCGGCAATGGTCCCCCATAGTTTAGGATAATTAGCAGCATACAGCTCCTCATATCGCCTGGTCAGCTGAACCCCCAAATACCCTAAAGATGAGCGCACCCATCGCAAGGGGTAAGCCGCCTTTAGCCGGCTCTCCTTCTCGGCCGCTAATTGTATGTTCAATACTTCTGTCTTATCAATGTTCATTTTGAACCCTGACACCCCCCCAAAGGCCTCCACCTCCCGAAGCACCTCCAGCAGGGATAGCGTTGGCTGACACAAATACAATAGAATATCGTCTGCGTACAGGGAAATCTTATGAGAGTTGCCTCCCCTCTCCAGACCTCTAATCCTCTCATTCCGCCTGATGCGTTCCGCCAAAGGTTCAACCACCAAAGCAAACAGTAGTGGGGACATTGGGCACCCCTGCCGGGTCCCTCGCCCCACAGTAAAATCCCCAGAATAGCAGCCATTGACTTTTACCCGGGCTCGCGGTTCTTGATATAGGCCCTGTATCCACCGTATAAAATTTGGCCCACAGCCCACCCTTCCGAGCACCTCCATCATAAACCCCCAGTGTACCCTATCAAAGGCCTTCTCTGCATCTATGGACATCAAAATAAGCTCTTCCCCCCCCTGACTTGCCTCCCACACTACCCCGATGGCCCGTTTGATGTTATCCGCTGCCTGCCGCCCCTGAATGAACCCCGTCTGATCCCCGTTAATCAACCCCGGCAACCATCCAGCCAACCTATCCGCCAAAACTTTGGCCAGGATTTTAACATCAACATTCAATAATGAGATAGGTCGGTTGGAACCACATTTCAAGGGGCCCTTCCCTGGCTTCAATAACACCGTAATCCCCGCCGTCAACATTTCCCGTGATAACCCCCCCCCCCTTGTTCTAACACGCCATTAAATACCCGCCTTAAGAGTTCCACAAGCTCCCCCCAAAAAACCTTATAAAACCTACCCGGCAGCCCATCCAATCCCGGTGCTTTCCCACCCTCCAAACCCTTCACCACCCTACCCATTTCATCCGCCTCGATGGGGGCCTCCAGTTCTTCTCTCGCCTCCTCCGATAGCCCGGAAAGCGGAATCTCATCTAAATACTCACGGATGGCCACCTCCTCTACTCCCTCCATTTCCGTATATAATACCCTATAGAAGTCCCGGAAGCAGCCGCGTATCTGCTCTTCTCCCCGGTGCACTTCCCCATCCTCCCCCCTAATCTGGTAGATCGTAGACGCCCCCTGCTGTTGCCGGAGACGCCTAGCCAACAGTCGGCCCGCTTTATCCCCAAACTCGTAATGAACCTGCTTCACCTTTTGTAAAGCCAATGCAACCTGCTCCAACTGGACGGCGCTCAACTCCGCTCGGACCCTCTCCACTTCTCCCCGATCCCCAGCTTCCCCCCTTCACCCGATGGGTTTCTTCGGCCTCCTGTAACTTCTGCCTCAACTCCTCTTCCTTCTTCCCTCTCTCCTTTTTCTTCCTAGCCCCCCACATAATAAACCTCCCTCTAATAAAGGCCTTTAGCCCTTCCCATACCAACACATCCCGCACTTCCCCCGTATCATTCAGGGCTATGTATTCTTTCAGAGCCGCCCGCACATCCTCCACCACTTCTCTACATTCCAGCAGGCTTTCATTCAGTCTCCAAAAGGCTACCCCTCCCCGTTGAGGGCTCTTTATCATCACTTCTACTGCTCCATGATCCGTCCACCCCAAGGAAAGAATGTTCCCTCCCGCCACCTCTAACATCCAGCGCTTATCTAAAAGGATCATGTCGATCCTGCTCCAACTATTATGAGGTGGAGAGAAAAAGGTGTACTCTCGTCTCCCCGGGTAAAGTGCCCGCCAAGCATCTACAAGATTCCATTGCTGCATCAAACTTCTCAAGCCTTGTCGGTTCCTACTCCCCCCATCTCCTCCCTTCGAATCGCGGTCCACCCGGGGGTCTAACACGACGTTACAATCTCCCCCAACCACCAACTTCCCCCCCCCTTCCCCTTCCACCAACCTCCCCACCTCACCCCAAAATGTACCTTGGCTGCCATTCGGCCCGTATACTGAAAGAAACACAACCTCCTCCATACCCAACCGCCCCTTAATCCAAAACCACCCGACCTTCCGTATCTTTAAAATGCCCCCTAATGTGTAAGCCACACCCTACCCGCACCAATATTGCGACACCCCCCTTTTTCAACCCCCCCTTATTGCAAGAGAAAAACTGGTCAGGGTATAGCCTATGCCGCAACCGTCCCACATCCCCCCTCCGCAAATGGGTCTCCTGAATTAACACAATGTCCCAATTATTGCGCTGTGCCTCCCTAAAGAGCAGGCTACGTTTGGTCGGGGAGTTCAATCCCTTCACATTAACCGTCCCTATCCGCAACATAATTCCTCCCACCCCTTCTGCCTCCCCCTCCCCGGTGCTGCGCCCTTAACCCCCCCTCCCCCCCACCCCCCCTTCCTCCCCCACCCCCCCACCTCCCCCCTGGCCCCCCCCCAGTGTCCCCCGCCATCCCTCCCTCCTTCCCTTCCGTGACCATCATATCCTTCCCCCACCCGTATCACCAACCCCCACAGCCATTAAATCTAGCAAAATCATCCCCATCAATCCCCACATCTCCCGTTAATCTTTGCCACCATCATATCCCCACACCCACCCACACCCTCCACCTTAACCCTCTTATAAGTCCAATGTCCACACTACTAGGGTGAAGAGGCACGTGCGCCCCACCCCCACCAGCAAATCACAAACCAGCAGCCGCTGGCAAGTAATCAGTCCGCAGTCTCCGAAGCCGCATACTCCTGCTCCTGGGCTAGCCGCTTCAGTCTTTTCCCTTTTTCTCCGACTCTCTGCCATTGCGACTTCGTGCGTTGCTTCCCAAGCGTGGCGAGCGGGTGCTCGCGTTGTTTGCGCGCCAACGACTGAGGCAGATTCGCACATCCCAGCTCCGCCAATACAGACCAGGCTTCCTCCGCAGTTTTAACTTTGCGAGACATTCCATTCACTGAAAGAAGCAGGCCAAAGGGGAACATCCATCTGTAGCGTAGGTTTTCCCCTCGCAGATATGTAGTGACTTCTCTCAAGTTCCTCCTCCGCTCTAAAGTGCCCTTTGAGAGGTCATTGAACACTTCAATCTCATGTCCTTCCCAGGCGATTCTGCCATATTTCCGAGCCAAGGCTAGAACTTGCTCTTTAACAGGTAACCTACTCAGGCAAGCAATAATGTCTCTCCCCTGTTTCTCCCTTCTGGGGCCTAGGCTCCTGTGTGCTCTTTCCACCGCTATGGAGTCAACATGAGCCTCCCCTTCACCTCCCAACCTCAAGATATGGCTGCATAAGCGTTGTACCACTTTCTCACAGTCCTTAGTCAGTTCAGTTTCGGGCACCCCCCGAATTCGCAAGTTGCACCGTCTCGCTCTGTCCTCAATCTCCTCGATTTTTTCTTGCATCTCCGCTTGCAGGACCTTAACGCGGTCTTGCTCAGCCGCCATTTCCCGCAACTCCTCCTCGTGCTGTTCCACATGGCCCTCAAGTTCCGCCATGCGCTGTCCCATACAGCTCACCTCCTGCTGTATAGCCCCCAGAGCTTCCTTCAAGTCGTTCCGCATCTCCCGCATCGCACCTTGCATCTCCACCTTAAACATCGTCAGCCAGGATTTCAGCAGCATCGCCTCCTTATCGGGGCAGGGCTCGTCCTCCTCCAGGCTCACCGTCTCCTCCATCTCCGCCAGATCCGACGGGGCCTCCTGCCGCTCGCTTTTAGCGTATGAGGATTGAAAGGACGCTAACTTCTTCCGTGCTGCCATCCCCAACTCCTCTGCACCCTTGCCTTCCACCTTAAGGCCGTGGGGGTACCCAAAAAGTTGCAAAAATGCGGGGATCGGAGAGGAGCTAGGCAACTAAGCCGCCATCAGCTCCGCGACGTCACCGGAAGTCCTGTTATGTTTTTTTGAAGGAGTGAATAAACAGGTGGACAAAGGTGAGGCGGTTGATATTGTGTATCTGGACTTTCAGAAAGCCTTTGACAAGGTCCCTCATCAGAGACTTTTGGCAAAACTAAAGAGTCATGGGATAGGAGGCAGTGTACTATTGTGGATCAGGAACTGGTTAAAAGATGGAAAGCAGAGGGTAGGGCTAAATGGCCAATTTTCCCAATGGAGAAAGGTGAATAGTGGTGTACCCCAGGGATCTGTGCTGGGTCCGCTGCTTTTTGACATATTCATAAATGACCTGGAAAGTGGGATAACGATTGAGGTTATCAAATTTGCAGATGACACAAAACTATTTAAAGTTGTTAAAACCCAAGAGGATTGTGAAAAATTGCAAGAGGATCTTGATAAATTGGAAGACTGGGCATCAAAATGGCAGATGAAATTTAATGTGGACAAGTGCAAGGTTATGCACCTAGGGAAGAACAACCCAAACTATGGTTACACGATGCAAGGTTCCACATTAGGAACCACCACCCAGGAAAAAGATTTAGGCGTCATTGTGGATACCATGATAAAACCCTCGGCCCAGTGTGCAGCGGCGGCCAAGAGAGCAAATAGAATGCTAGGTATGATAAGGAAAGGAATGGAAAATAAAACAAAAGATATTATAATGCCTCTATATCGTTCCATGGTGAGACAGCACCTTGAATATTGTGTGCAATTCTGGTCGCCGTATCTTAAAAAGGATATAGCGATTTTAGAAAAGGTTCAGAGAAGAGCCACCATAATGGTAAAGGGGATGGAAGGATACTCCTATGAAGAAAGGCTAAAAAGGTTAGGGCTCTTTAACCTGGAAAAGAGACGGCTGAGGGGAGATATGATAGAAGTCTATAAATTAATGAACGGAGTGGAACGGGTAAACGTAGATCGATTGTTTACCTTATCAGAATGTAGAAAGACTAGGGGACATGCAATGAAGCTACAGGGTAAACTATTTAAGACTAATAAAAGAAAATATTTTTTCACTCAACGTGTAATCAAACTCTGGAATTTGTTACCGGAGGATGTAGTAAAGGCTGTTAGTGTAGCTGGGTTTAAAAAAGATTTGGACATGTTCCTGGAGGAAAGGTCCATAAACCATTATTAAGAAGCGACCGAAGATATCAATGCTTGACCCAGTACAAGCATTGTGGAACTTGTGTCTCTTGGGGATACTGCTAGGTACATATGACCTAGATTGGCCACTGTTGGAAACAGAATAGTGGGCTTGATGGACCCTGGTCTTACCCAGTATGGCATATCTTATGTTCTTATGAGTATGCAGAGAAATGGTGAGGGACATCTGGAGTGTTCGATCATAGAGTTTGCAGTGAATTGGAAGCATGGCAACTTCTTTGGGAGCTGTAGGGTATTGGAGAATCTCCAATTCCTCTGCTCTAGGTTCTTTTTCAGATGTGACTGTTATGGAAAGGTCCCTTGCTATGTCTCGAATAAATTCTTGAAAAGACATATCTTCGGGGGGGTGGGGGGGTGGGGGACAAGTGCCATTCCGGCAAAGGAAAATAATTCTCCGGTATACTCTGGAGTCTCTGGGAATCGAGCGATTCATCGTCAGAAGAATCGGAATCGAAAGGCTCGAAGTATCGACGCACACGATGTCCGTGCATCTTTAAGGTTCCATAATGATCAAAGTTGGCATTGAATCGTGGAAGCTACCTGGACGAACCCCTGGTACCAGGGATGGATTCGAGGGCAGGCATGGGTGGCAGTGTATGTAGGGCTGTATTTTATTTATTTTATTTTTTTATTTATTTTTATTTCTTATATACCGTGCTTTTAATCAGTGCGGTTTACAAATGAACAAATTTAAACACAATGATACAATCAGCATTGGCTTTTTACAAAGAACAGGGTACAAAAAACTTGGGGTAAACAGGGTTTAACTATATACAAATAAAAATGTAGCGGTAAATATGGTTAACTATGTACATGGCATTTTGGTTAATTACATGGAGGAGGTAATTAGATATAATTATAGTACAGTATAATACGGTAAGAGTAGAGTGTGCAAGTATGTGTATCATGATTATCCATTTTTCCCCCGGTGTCAAGTGGGAAAGATCAACACGCAGATTATGTTCAATCGGAGTTGCTTCAGGGTAGTACATTAGGAACAAATGATGTTTTAAGACTTTTCTGAATGTCATGAGACTAGTGATGGCTCTAATTTCGGGTGGGAGGGCATTCCAGGCTCTGGGTGCAAACAGTGAGAAGGCTCTAGCGGCTGTTGATTTAGAGCATTTCGTAATGAGTTTCGGAAGTTCAATGGAATTCAGTGCAGCAGATCTCCTGGCTCTGTTTGTTGGAGTAACCTGTATCATATTGCAGATATGTGATAGAGATGGGCTCTTTGCAGCTTTATAAGTCATGACCAGAGTTTTATATAGGGTTCTGACCTGGAGTGGTAGCCAGTGTAAACTCATCAGTATTGGGGTTATATGCTCTGAGCGTGGAGCACCTACGAGAATTCTCGCGGCTGCATTCATGGCCAGACGGAGGGGATTTAGGGTAGATTGTGGGAGACCGTGAAGTATGATATTGGCAAAATCGAAGTGTGGTAGTACTAGGGCTTGGAAGATAGTGCGGAAATCTGAGTAGTCGAGAAGAGGTCGGAGGTTACGTAGGGACCGAATCTTTTGGTAAATTGAGTTTGTTGCTTTCTTGATGTGTACAGACATATCAAGCCACTGATCTAATGTAATCCCTAAGTATCGAATTGTGGGTTGTGCCTTCAGTTCAATGTTGTTTACATGTAATGAGGCAGGGGGTATGAATGTTGGATTCCTTGTTACGAATAGGACGTCTGTTTTGTTGTGATTTATACGTAAGTTCTGTTTGTGGAGCCAATTTGATACAGCTTCGAAGCAATGAGCTATTGATGTATAATCTGGTTTTTCTACATTGAATGGAGCATACATCAGGATGTCGTCAGCATATGCTAGACATTGAATGTTGAAGGTACGTATCACATCACATCACATCACGATTTGCATTGGTACTGTAGATGGTGCCATATTGACGGCACAGTCAGTAAAGATTTGACTGGTACTGAAGCCACCGATGGTGCTGCTAGGTTTCGTTCAATGGCCAGGATACACTGATCCATAGAGCCCGCCGATGTTTGGGGATCAGTACCAGAGATGTGGACTACCGTTCCAGAGCATGGCACCAGGAGCTCTCCAGAGGTGGAGGCCTCAGGAGCATCCTGGGATCTCTCAATGGCTTTGGAAGAAGAGTCCTCCCACCGGGGTTGTTTGGCTGGCTGATCCCAGGAGAGTCCTCCCACCGGGGTTGTTTGGCTGGATGATCCACCTCCAGGGCAGCACTCAAGGCATCTCTATGTTTAGAAAGAGATCTACCCTTGGGGGAATGGCTTTTCTTCTATGACAATTTATGTTTCAATACCTGAGATCCATGAGAGGAAAACGATGCCCTCAATGCCAAAGAAACCATGTCTGAGGCAAAGAGTGTGCCTAATTCAGCAGCTCGATTCTACAGGCCTCTCTTTATCATCTTTTTACATAGAGGACATTCTGATGGCTGGTGGTCCGGATCAAGGCATTTGAGACACCAGTCGCTGGTTTTGTCATTGTGTTGGTTGACAAAATGGTAGGCTTAAGGCCTAAAATTGTGTCGATACACCTAAAGAAAGTTCTTTTTTTTTTTTAAAGAGGAAAGAAATAGAAAGAACTCACAGGAGTCAGTTTCGGCATCAACGATAAGGCAGATGCAAACCACAAAAAATAAAAAACAAATTGAACGAATTTTCTGCAGTGACAGAATTTGTTTCCTGCTGGCTCCGCGGAATATGAAGAACTGAAGAGGGAGAGTTGGGAAGGCGGGAAGGCAGCAACGCAGGCGCAATGGGATGCTCCCAAAAGCTTTCCTATTGGATGCTGGGGAGAGTTCCCGCGCGGGCTCCATCAGTACAGACGTCACCCTTATGTGAAGACTACATTCCTGCTTGTTCCTGGAAATAGTGTAGTTACTCACCTATAACAGGTATGCTCTAGAGACAGCAGGAATCAGTCCTCACATATGGCTGATGTTGGCGCCGACAAAGCCCTACGGAAGCATCTCCCCAGCTTTCAAAGAAAGCCTTTGGGAGATGCCACCACGCATGCTTGGTCCCCTTCACATCCAAGGGTGCCATCTTATTCAGTCAGGTGACATAGCTAGAGCCGACAAAAGAAGATGGCAAAACGCTGTCCAACAACTGAAGGGGAGGAGGAAGGTTTTGAGGAATGATTCCTGCTGTCCCTGGAGAATACCTGTTACAAGTGAGTAACTTTCTCCAGGAACAAGCAGGAAGTCAGTCCTCTCATACGGGACTCCCTAGCTACAGGCTGCCGAGAACCTGTAGAAAAAACATGGCCCAGCCATGAGCAGCCGCAAGCGAGTCTGAGGAAAGACTAAAGGACTCCAGTGTCCAGAGAGAACCACTGCTCTGGTAGTCTGAAGAAGGATTGGAGGGCAGGAGTTGCCTAAACCTCGAACGGATTACGGAGTATGATCTGGCCGAAGGCATTGTCCCATCGGGACTCCTTTCCAGGCAGTAGTGAGCTGCAAAAGTGTGAACTGAGGACCAGGTGACGGGACAGGGACAGAGTGTAGGTTTGCTACTGAGGCTGCTATAGCCCTGACGTTGTGCACCGTGACCTGGCACTCCAACAAGAGCCGAGTCTGATCATGGGTGAAGGCAATGCAGTCCATCCCTAAGGTGGGCAGGGTCCGCTTGGTAACAGCCTCCCCCAGTCGACTGCGGTCACAGGAAATGAAAAGCTGCGAGGCTTTGCGGTGGCCCTGGGTACACTGCAGGGTCCTCTTACAATCCAGTGTATGGAGAATGGCCTCCACTTTGTCAGCATGGGGCACAGGAAAGAAGGTGGGGAGCACCACCTCCTGGTTGAGGTGGAAGGCGGATACCACCTTTGGAAGGAATTTAGGTGGGGTGCGAAGCATGAACCTATACTTTTAGAACCTGGTGTAAGATGGCTCGGCCACCAAGGCCTGAAGCTTGCGGACTCTGCGGGAAGAGGTGTGCGCCACCAGGAAGATGACCTTCCAGGAGAAATAACATAAATGACAGGTAGCCAGAGGTTCAAAAGGTAGGTTGGCGAGCTTTATCAGAACCACGTTGAGGTCCCATTCCGCCGGGGGTGGGCAGATGGGAGGCTTAGAGAGAAGGCCCTGCATAAATTGGGTAATGAGGGGCTGTGCAGAGAGAGGTTTACCCTCTATGGAATGATGGTGCGCTCAGATGCACTCTGACAGAGTTGGGCTTGAGTCTGGTTTGCGAAAGGTGATGCAAGTACTGCAACACCATGTGATCTGGCAAGAAAAGAGGTTGACTCATTGCTCCACATACCAAACTGAGAATCTGCGCCACTTGAAGGTATAGGCTCGTCTCGTGGAGCTCTTATGAGAGGCCAGGAGGACTTCCTCCACCTCCCTTGGGAGGTCAAAGGGTGCTAAGGCTACCCATTCAGCAGCCATGCTGTCAGCAACAGGGACCCCAGGTTGGGTTGAAGGAGGGAGCCCTCTTCCTGGGTCAGTAGCCTTGGGGCGATCCCAGAGGAATTGAGAGCTCCATCTAGAGGTGGAGCAACAGGGGAAACCAAGGCTGCCTGGGCACCAGAATCATGGAGGGCTTGTCACGCAGGACCTTGAAGAGGGTCCGGGCGATTAGTGGTGTGGGAGAGAAGGCGTACAGAAGGCCCTCCAACCATGAGATGAGGAACGCATCCGCCACTATCAAGGACTAATGTAGATGGACAGCAGATACAGGGCAGCTGAGCACTGGTCAGGCTGGCGAAGAGGTCCAGACTTGGGATTCCCCAGAGTCGGAATAGCCATTGTGCCACCATGGGATCTAGTCACCATTGGTGCGGCTGGAGGACCTTGCTCAGCCTGTCCGCTAGGACACTGTCCTGGCCCGGCAGGTACACCACCCTGAGGAGCATTCCCTGACCGATTGCATATGAGCAGAGGGCTACTGCCTCCTGACAGAGGCACTGAGATCCTGTGCCCCCCTGCTTATTCAGGTATAACATCGCGATCTGGTTGTCCATTTGGACTAGCACAGATTGGTTCCGCAGGCGGTGGTGGAAGACCTTGATCACTAGAAAAATGGCCTTGAGCTCCAGCAAGTTGATTTGTTGCTGCATCTCCGCTAGGGACCAGTTGCCCCGCGTGGGCACCCCAGCCCAGTAGTGATGCATCTGTGGTGAGGACCCTCTGGAGTTTTGGGAGCTGGAAGGGCATGCCCTCCTACAGATGCTGTGTGCCCTGCCATCAGTCAAGTGACTCTGCTAGTTGACGGGACACTGAGACCCTGTTCCGTAGCCTGCCTGTGGATTGTGTCCACTGCGAGCGGAGACACCACTGAGCTACCGCATGTGGAGGCAAGCACTGGGAACCACATGGACTGTGGATGCCATGTGACCTAGCAGGCGGAGCACGGATCGCACTGACACTGAGTGATGGTTCTGTACCTCGGTGGCCAGGGCCCTGAGGCAATCTGCCCTGGCCTGGAGAATGTTCAGATGAGCTCCTATAAACTCCAGATCCTGAGTTGGAGTGAGGTGAGATTTGGGGTGGTTTATCATGAACCCCAAACGCTGCAGGACCTTGATGGTGCAGGCTGTGGCCTGCTGCACCTCAGTGACCGTGTCCCCTTTCACAAGCCAGTCGTCCAGGTATGGAAAGACAAAGACCTTTGGAGATGAGGTAGGCAGCCACCACTGCCAGGCATTTCGTGAAGACCCTTGGTGAGGAGGCTAGGTCAAAGGATAGTACCCTGTACTGGTAGTGGTCAACCCAGACCATGAACCTTAAGTACTGCCTGTAAATGGGATGAATAAGGATGTGGGTGTAAGCATCCTTTAGGACCAAGGAGTATAACCAATCTCCCTGCTGGAGGTAGAGCAGCAGTGTTCCAAGGGAGAGCATCTTGAACTTCTCCTGCACCAGGAACTTGTTCAGGTTTCGCAAGTCCAAAATGGGCCTCAGGCCTCCTGTTCTTTTTTGGGATCAGGAAGTAATGGGAGGAGAACCCCTTGCCCCTGAGGTGGAGAGGTAATGGTTCCATGGTTCCGTCTCTGATGAGGCCTGTGAGTTCCTGCAGTAGCAGGGCCAGGTGCAGGGGAGTCCAAGCGGGCTCTCCTGGAAAGAAAGGAGAAGGCCTCCAGTCCAAGTGAATGAGGTAACCTTCTCTGACCACCTGGAGGGCCCAGATGTCAGTAGTTATGGCTGGCCACCGATGGGCAAAGTGGATCAGACACACCTCTGTTGGCAACTGCTTCTCCCTGGGAGGAGAGGCTATGTTCAGGGAGTCAAAACCCGACCCAGCCTGGGCAGGAGCAGGTATTTGGGGCTTGGAGCCCTTATGCATACGATGGCCTTGGCCCGATCCTTTGCCCTGATGACCCTGTTGCGGGGTCTGGCGGGTCTGATATTGGGGATAACCTCAGTAAGGCTGGCCTTTCCTGTGGAAAGTGGGCCTCTTCCCCAATGATTTCTTCTTGGGAAGGATGGAGGTCTTCCAGAAGAACTAAGTTTGCATGATGTAATCGGTCTCAATCTTGGCCGACTTGTCCTCCATCGGTTTGCAGAAGTGGTTTTCACTAAGGCAGGGGACGTGAAGGAATTTCTCTTGTACCCGCTGCTCAAGGTCCGATGCCTGGAGCCAGACCTGGTGTCAGGCACTGATGCCTGCGGAAGCCAGCCTTGCATTAAACTCGAAGCAGTCATAGGCAGCTCAAGACATGTACTTCGGGCACCTCCCAATGCACTTTGTGAGGGTTTGGAATCGCTGGAGGTGATCTCCACTGAGACCTGCCGAGAAACCTGCGAGTTCTTTTGCTAGGTCTCGCAGATACATGCTGATATACAGCTTGTAGGCTTGGATTCGGCAACTCAGCATCAGGCCCTGGTAGCATTTGCATCCAAGGGTGTTGAGGGCGCGGGACTCCCTCCCAGAGGGCACAGAAGAGTGAGTCTTCAGGCTTTTCTGTTGACACATGGTTGATTTCACCACCGTAGAGGTGTGAGGGAGTTACTCCTTCTGAAAGCCGGGGCCCCACTGGACTCAGTACATGGTGTTAAGGTGTCGGCTAACTACTGGCACTGATGCTGGTGTCTCCTACATCCAAAGGAGTCGCCGCCCGAGATGGCGAGGATGGGGACTATCAGGGGCCTCCTTAGGCAGAGCCTCATACTGGAAGATTTCCAGCTCCTCTGTGCGAGGGTCCTCCTCCAACTCTGAGCTAAGAGGAAGGCTTTTGCCATGTCTCAGACAAACTCAAGGAATGATGTGTCCTTGGGTGGAGACAGATCAGAGGGGGGATTGCGGTGCTTACGTGTCTCCAGGGAAGTGCCATCCTCGAATTCCCAGTCCGAGTAGTCAGTCGAGGACTTGAGGACTGACGGCTCCTGAGACATTGGGCTCAGTTCTGGTCTTTGGTGACCCACAGCGGCTGCTTGGCCGGAGCCACAAGTGCTGAGGAACGAGAGCAGGATTGAGACCCTCGCTGAGGATTGGCTTAATGCTTGTAGCTCTAGAGAGTCATCTCGGTGGCCTGGGGAGTCCTCGATATCGAGGTCTCTGTGGTCTCAGAGCGAGCACCGCCGGGGCCGGGCATCAACACTTGTTGTGAGGCAAGGAAGGTAGTGGACACTGGTGTGACCGGGTCCGGTGTTGGTGAGGAGAGGGAGTCTTCGGCAGGACAGGTCTTGGGGGTCCGTGACCAGTCACCGGAGGCCTCAGCATCCGTTCTGGGTACCTTCGTCGGCTGCTCCCGCTCAGACTCCTCTGATACCCTCCAGGGACTGTGGGACCTGGCACAGGATTTGCCATGTGTGTCCGATTACCAGGATGAGATCCTTGAGGATTTCTTCTTCTTACTCTCATGCTCCAGAGAACCCTTGTTAGAGTGCCCAAAGGCCTGTTCGGGTGCCACGGTGGCTTTTTGAGACTCTGAGGATCCATGTAGGACCTTTGAACACCAGGCCACTGGGGACATTAGGGCAGAATCTGAGCTGTGGAAGATGTCATATTGCTTCTGCTGATGACTTTGGATGGCCTTTGCAGACATTTTCTTACACAGGGCGCAAACCTCTGGGTAATGGTCGGCACCCAGACACTGGAGGAAGCAATTGTGTGAATCGGTTAAGGACATGTTCTTTGTGCACCAATCATGCTTTTTGAAACCACTGGCCATTGGAGCAAAAAAGGACCCCTGGAAGATCGAAGACCCTCGACATGGCCAGCGGTTAGAAAAAGGCGCGAAACCGCATTGGAAGAAAAAAACGGTTCAGAGACTCGAAAGCCGAGGCAACATGGCTCGGAGGCGGGAAAGGGACCAGTGCTAATCGGAGAAAGAAAGGCACTTTAATGCACAAGAAAATCAGCTTTTTTCTGGGGAAAGACGACGGACGTCTTTTGTGCTCTGTAGATTAAGGGAGACAGAGTAAGATGGCACCCTTGGGCGGGAAGGGGACCGCGCATGCATGCTGGCATCTCCCAAAGGTTTTCTTTAAAAGCTGAGGAGATGCTTCCGTGGGGCTCCGTCGGCGCCAACGTTACCCATATGTGAGGACTGACTTCCTGCTTGTTCCTGGAGAAAAATAACAGAGATCTGTTTTCCCTCATCAGAGACTTTTGGCAAAACTAAAGAGTCATGGGATAGGAGGCAGTGTACTATTGTGGATCAGGAACTGGTTAAAAGATAGAAAGCAGAGGGTAGGGCTAAATGGCCAATTTTCGCAATGGAGAAAGGTGAATAGTGGTGTACCCCAGGGATCTGTGCTGGGTCCGCTGCTTTTTGACATATTCATAAATGACCTGGAAAATGGAATAACGAGTGAGGTTATCAAATTTGCAGATGACACAAAACTATTTAAAGTTGTTAAAACCCAAGAGGATTGTGAAAACTTGCAAGAGGATCTTGATAAATTGGAAGACTGGGCATCAAAATGGCAGATGAAATTTAATGTGGACAAGGGCAAGGTTATGCACCTAGGGAAGAACAACCCAAACTATGGTTACACGATGCAAGGTTCCACATTAGGAACCACCACCCAGGAAAAAGATTTAGGCGTCATTGTGGATACCATGTTAAAACCCTCGGCCCAGTGTGCAGCGGCGGGCAAGAGAGCAAATAGAATGCTAGGTATGATAAGGAAAGGAATGGAAAATAAAACAAAAGATATTATAATGCCTCTATATCGTTCCATGGTGAGACCGCACCTTGAATATTATGTGCAATTCTGGTCGCCGTATCTTAAAAAGGATATAGCGATTTTAGAAAAGGTACAGAGAAGAGCCACCAAAATGGTAAAGGGGATGGAAGGATACTCCTATGAAGAAAGGCTAAAAAGGTTAGGGCTCTTTAACCTGGAAAAGAGACGGCTGAGGGGAGATATGATAGAAGTCTATAAATTAATGAACGGAGTGGAACGGGTAAACGTAGATCGATTGTTTACCTTATCAGAATATAGAAAGACTAGGGGACATGCAATGAAGCTACAGGGTAAACTATTTAAGACTAATAAAAGAAAATATTTTTTCACTCAACGTGTAATCAAACTCTGGAATTTGTTACCGGAGGATGTAGTAAAGGCTGTTAGTGTAGCTGGGTTTAAAAAAGGTTTGGACAAGTTCCTGGAGGAAAGGTCCATAAACCATTATTAAGAAGTGACCGAAGATATCAATGCTTGACCCAGTACAAGCATTGTGGAACTTGTGTCTCTTGGGGAAACTGCTAGGTACATATGACCTAGATTGGCCACTGTTGGAAACAGAATACTGGGCTTGATGGACCTTGTCTGACCCAGTATGGCATATCTTATGTTCTTATGTTCTTAAATTATAGTTTAAAAATCACTGAAGAAAAGGAGATCCCAAAAGGTGAATAACCAGATAAAAAGGAAAAATAAAATGTTTGTTTACCTTCCCAAGCAGGACAGCCATTTTATGACGCCATCTGCCTTTATTTAGAGAGGCAACTCTTATCCAAATGTTAAGCTGAGAGTTGTACATCCAGACATCACGGCTATTTATTCTCCCACCTGAGAATAAATAATAAGATATTGAAATATTATACTTACAAATTTTAAGAATAAGCCACAAATAGGTCCTTACTGGTATTACTTTTAAATAAATAATATATATAAAAGATTAATATTCTGCGTTATCTAGAAATGAAGATTGACTGCAAGTAACTACACATAATTTGATTAAACCTAAGCAGTAATCATTACAATCTTAAAGTAACAGCAATTAAAATAAATAAAATACACAAAAAGTAACAGCAATTAAAATAAATAAAATACACAAACAGCCACCCGGAGTTTTACAAAAGAAATCAAAGTAGAAACCAACAATTCAAATATGACATATCCATCCTAGCACTTAGATTGATAAGAATAGCAACATTACAAATACACTGGAGTCTTTGTATGTCATAATACCTTGTATTACTGAGTTGTATTTCCATTAGGCAGAGTAGGCATCCACCTAGGAGTCCAAAACCAAACAGTAAGGAAAACCAGTGTGACAAAATTTTACACATAAATTACAAATATAAATAAAAGCATCAGTTTTTAATAAATTTGACATGTAGACACATACATAAAATTCCATACATATAAATATCAATACAAGTCACAGTACAAGTCATCTATCAATCTAAATACCAACATAGCATATGTTGCATATGGCTTCTATATAGTAACATAGTATATGATGGCAGATAAAGACCAGTATGGTCTATTTACTCTGACCAGCAAGGCGGTAAGAGTACATGCACTTGTTGCTCCGTGCAGGTCACCTCTCCCCATGCCTTTGTTTAGGGGTGCATCCACCATTCCATGTAGGTCACCCCTATATGTTCAGATATAAGAGATAGTTATGCTTATTTTGATTTTATCCTGTTGCTATAAAGGGATCCACTGTGTATGTCCCACGCCATTTTGAATTCTGTCATTGTGTTTGCCCCCACCACGTCCATCCGGAGGGCATTCCAAGCATTCACCACCCTCTCAGTGAAAAAGTATTTCCTGACATTGCCTTTCAGTTCCCTTGCAGCTTCATGTTATGCCCTCTAGTTAATGTAGCTACTCACCTGTAACAGGTGTTCTCCGGGGACAGCAGGAATCAGTCCTCACATATGGGTGATGTCGGCACCGACGGAGCCCTTGTGCGGAGCAAATCCCCAGCTTTCAGAGAAAGCCTGTGGGAATTGCATCACGCATGCACGGTCCCCTTCCCGCCCAAGGGTGCCCATCTTGCTCAGTCAAATGACATAGCTAAAAAGACGGCAAAAACCCCAAAATATAATAATAGGACTGCAACTCCAAGGGGAGAAGGGAGGGTCGTGAGGACTGATTCCTGCTGTCCCCAGAGAACACCTGTTACAGGTGAGTAACTATGTTTTTTCGGGGAACAAGCAGGAAGTCAGTCCTCACATATGGGACTCCCCAGCTATAGGCTACCGAGAACCCACAGCTGAAAAATAGGCTCCCTCTATGACAGCCGCAAGCAGCCACAATAGGAATCTAACAGAGAGAAGCACTCCGGTAGCCTGACACAGAAGGGTCGGAGGGCAGGAGTTGCCTAGACCTCGAAAAGGTTACGGAGTACAGCCTGGCCGAAAGCACTGTCCTGATGGGACTCCCTATCCAGGCAGTAATGGGTTGCGAAAGTCTGACCCGAAGACAAGGTGACAGCCTGGCAGATGTCTGCCAGCGGAACAGAGCAGAAATGAGCCACAGATGCCGCCATGGCCCTGACCCGATGGGCCGTGACACGACCTTCCAACGGAAGCTCGGCTGCTCTGTATGGCCAGGCGATACAGACCACCAGCCAGATGGACAGTGTACACTTGGAAACAGCCATCCCCAGATTACTGGGGTTGTAGGATACGAAGAGCTGAGAAGCCCTTCTATGTCCCTGCGTACGCTGAATATAGAAGGCCAACGCCCTCTTACAGTCCAGGGTATGCAGTACTGCCTCTGCCCGGCTCAAAGGGCGGCTGAGTAAGCTGCCCTAAAACCACATTCAAGTCCCACTTGGTTGCCAGAGGGCAAACCGGAGGCTTCAGCAGAAGCAGGCCTCTCAAGAACCGAGGGACCAAGGGATGGGCAGAGAGAGGTTTCTCCTCCACCGGGAAGTGGCTTGCTGCAAGAGCACTGATACGAACTCTGACGGAGTTGGACTTGAGGCCCAAATCCAAGAGGTAAAACCACCGCAACCTGGCAGGAAAGCGTAGTTACTTACCTTTAACAGGTGTTCTCCAGGAGCAGCAGGAATCAGTCCTCACATATGGGTGACGTCGGCGCCGACGGAGCCCCCATGCAGAGCATTTCCCCAGCTTTCAAAGAAAGCCTTTGGGAATGCAGTGCGCATGCGCGGTCCCCTTCCCGCCCAAGGGTGCCATCTTGCTCAGTCTGATGACATAGCTAAAAGACAGCAAAAAACAAAATAAATTATATGACTGCAACTCCAAGGGGAGGAGGGAGGGTTGTGAGGACTGATTCCTGTTGCTCCTGGAGAACACCTGTTACAGGTGAGTAACTACGCTTTCTCCAGGACCAAGCAGGAAGTCAGTCCTCACATATGGGACTCCCCAGCTTAAGGCTACCGGGGACCCAAAGCTGAAAAAAGGAGCTCCCTCTAGAGCCTCAGCATGTGTGAAAAGAATCTTCTCTGAGAACCTGGATCACAAACACCGATGCAGCCTTACTGAACCAGTTAAACAGGCCGGGCTACAACCTGTATAACTGTCCACGATCCAACAAAAGAGGTGGAGGAGTTCTCATAATTGCCAGATCACACTTGAAACTCTCATGCACGTCCCTGGACTCAAACCCAGACATAGACCTGCTCAAAGTGGAGAACTCAGCAATATCCATCTGTCTAATATACAGATCCCCCTCACCGAATCATGAAATACTTGCTGCAGCGTTAGAAAACATTTCCTCAACACAACCGAAGAAATTCCAAGTCATCTTAGGCGACCTAAACCTAGCGTCAACAACAGCAGCACACGCCAACACCTTCCTGGAAGCTATGTCCCAACTTGGGTATCATCAGATAATACACGAGCCAACACACGAAAAGGGACATACACTGGACATGGTCTTTACTCCTAAAAACAAACAGCCCAACCATGTTAAACCCCTAATCAAAATCAAAGCAATACCTTGGTCTGACCATCACCAAATAGACATACGGATAAAACTCCCATCGGTACCAAAAGATGCGAAAGCACAACGAGAAATCCAACAGCAGAGATGTTTCAACAAACTGGATCTGGATGGTCTCACAAGTAACATCAAGGCGCACATTGACTTGGAAACTACAGACCTCGATGCACTAACAAATAGCTGGGACGAAGGAATTCAGGCTACAGCGAACCCGAAATGGAATAACACAGCAATCCCAGGTAAACAACAATCGGAACCCTGGTACACAACTACGCTAACCAAAAGGAAGAGAGAACTTAGAAGGTGTGAAAAAAAGTGGAGACGTAACAAAACTTTGGAACTCAGAGCTGCATACCTCAACATCCTCGTAAGATACAAAGATGAGGTAGATGCTGCAAAAAGGAAACACCACACCAACCTGCTGAATAAAGCCATCAACAAACCACGTGAACTATTTCGACTAGTGAAAACACTAACCAAAACAAACCAACCAGAACAGCAGAGCGATTCTATTCAGCCTCAAACTCTCGCAAACCACTACGCAAGCAAGCTGACAACAACCTCAACCACTCTAGGTGTTGCCAAACCACATTTGAAAACTGCAGTGAAGCAAGAACAGACATGGAACGAATTTCACAAAATTGATAAGCAAGCGATTGAAATAATAACCAGTATCAATACCACCACCTCCCTGCTTGATCCCTGCCCAGCTACATGGATTAAAGCAGCAAAAAAGGATATTGGCCACCAGGTCTCACACATTGTGAACCAATCACTGTGCCAAGGAATCATGCCCATCCAGCTCAAAAAGTCTATAATTAGACCGATACTAAAGAACAACTCGCTAAACAAAGAAGACCCATCATCTTACCGCCCAATCTCCAGCACATCTTTCCTAGCAAAGATCATTGAAAAAGCAGCCCTCATCCAACTGCAAGACCACCTCGATGACCATGAAACCCTGGACAAACAGCAATACGGATTCAGAAAAAATCATGGAGTCGAAACCCTGCTTCTGGCTCTGTTTAACAACCTCCTCAAGGGCCTGGAAGACAGAAGGAAAATGTTTATTCTCATCTTCATCGACATCTCTGCCGCTTTCGACACTGTCCATCATCTAACCCTCCTTAACAAGCTGGCATCAATTGGAATCTTAGGAACCACCTTGAAATGGTTCTCCTCCTACATAACGGACAGAAAGCCGCAGGTCCAATTCAACGGAGAAAAAGCTGAAACCTTCACTCAAACGCAAGGCATATCACAGGGTTCGGCACTCTTGGCACTACTTTTTAACATTTACATGCAACCCCTCAGTGGAATATTCAGGAAACATGGCATTAACTACCACATATACGCAGACGATATCATGCTGTACACCCAATTAGAGGCCGCAGACCCGAATTACGCTCAGCTTGAAACCTGCATGGGAGAGATGTTGGGATGGCTAAAGCAAAACAATATGTCGATTAATCACAAGAAAACGGAAGTAATGTTTATATCCAGTAAACCTGACCGAACCACCTCCAACAATCACATTGTGCAACAATACTTACAACACTAAAAATGAAATTAAATATCTAGGAGTCACAATCGACAGCAAACTAAAAATGGAAAAACACCTCAGCAACACCAACAAAGCCATCTTTCACAAGCTTAGAGTACTACGACCCCTGCGGAATATACTTGATCCATGTGACTTCCGGTCGGTTGCACAAGCGCTCATCATGCCTCACCTAGACTACTGTAACGCCATCTTACAGGGTCTACCAAAGAAAACGACCAATATATTACAATTGGCACAAAACGTCGCAGCAAGGATCATCATGCGATCAAGCGTCACTGAACATATCACACCTGTATTGATGGAACTGCACTGGCTACCAGTCATTGCCAGGATTCAATACAAAACATTGGTAACTACATTCAAACTAATACACAACCTGGCCCCCTCATTCCTCTCCACCCTTATCTCCGAGCAACCAACCACCAGAAGCAGGAGAACCATCAACGCAGACACACTAATAGTTCCAAACAGCATCAGACATGTAAAAGTCAGTACTAGCCGCAGAGCATTCTCCTTCTCTGCCCCCACTTTATGGAACCACCTACCACACGAGCTGAGAGCAATTAAAGACATAATTGACTTCAGGAAGAAATTGAAAACGCCACTGTTCAATTGTCACTACGACCAGATGTAAATCCAAGAAGATAAAAGAGGAAGAGAATAGCAGTATGTAAAAATGTAAATAGATGAAGGATAATCTCTTTTGTAAATGTATGTTAGTACATTAAGGTCTATATTTAGACCCTACTATGTGTGCTGTGTATCACCCCTGTTCTCTCTATCTATGCCCCAACTTTTCTGTCTTGATTTTTGACAAATCCCAAAATTATAATCAAACCGCTTCTGATCGCTGGAAGTAGCGGTATATAAGTGTTTACTAAATAAATAAATAAAATAAAATAAACGCCCCCGTATGGTAGCCCAACACCAGGGCAGGAGGGTAGGAGTTGCCTA
Source organism: Ichthyophis bannanicus (assembly GCA_033557465.1). Taxonomy (NCBI): domain Eukaryota; kingdom Metazoa; phylum Chordata; class Amphibia; order Gymnophiona; family Ichthyophiidae; genus Ichthyophis; species Ichthyophis bannanicus. Next base: position 295,208,499 of record CM066038.1, read on the forward strand.
TACCTCAAAGAGTACCGCCTATCCGAAAGCACTATCCCTGCGGGACCCCCTCTCGAGGCAGTAGTAGGCCGCAAAAGTCTGGCTTGAAAACCATGTAGTGGCCCGGCAGATGTCTGCCAACGGAACAGAGTGGAGATCAGCCACTGACGCAGCCTTTGCCCTGACACGGTGAGCCGTGACTCGACCCTGCAAGGAGAGGCCGGCTGCCCTGTACGCCCAGGCGATACAGTCTGCTACCCAAATGGACAGGGTATGCTTGGAGACAGGTAATCCCAACTTATTAGGGTCAAAAGAGACAAAAAGCTGAGCAGCCCTTCGGTGTCCCTGCATACGGTCAAGGTAGAAGGACAACGCCCTCCTACAGTCCAGAGTATGCAAGACCATCTCAGCCCGGCCGGCATGCAGCCTGGGAAAGAAAGTTGAAAGAAGCACCTCCTGATTGAGGTGGAAGGAGGAGACAACTTTTGGAAGGAACTTGGGGTGAGTCCGTAAGACTACTCTGTTCCTATAAAACCTAGTGTATGGTGCCTCTGACACCAGGGCTTGAAGCTCACTTACTCGCCTTGCTGAGGTAAAAGCTACCAAAAACGCTTTCCAGGAAAGAAAGCGCAAAAGACAAGTCACCATAGGCTCAAATGGTGGGCAAGTAAGTTGTTGCAAGACCACATTCAAATCCCACTCAGGGGCAGGTGGACGAACTGGAGGCTTAAGCAAAAGCAGGCCTCTGAGGAAGCGAGCTACCAAAGGGTGGCTTGAGAGAGACTGACCCTCCACCGGGGAGTGGTGCGCTGAGAGAGCACTGAGGTGGACTCTAACAGAGTTGGATTTTAAGGCCTAGATTGGACAGGTGCCACAAATACTTCAGCACTACTAGTACCAGGCATGAGAAAGGATCCTCCTTGTGCTGGGCACACCAGGTGGAGAACCTACGCCACTTAAGAGCATATGACTTCCGAGTTGACTGCCTCCTAGGACTGCCTCCTCCACTTCCCTAGGCAGCAGTAAGGGTGCTAGAACTACCCTTTCAGCAGCCAGGCCATCAGATTGAGGGACTGGAGATTGAGGTGTAAGAAAGATCCCTGCTTCTGAGACAGGAGATCGGGTTGCATCCCCAGAGGATGAGGAGCATCCACCACTAGCTGTAAAAGAAGTGGGAACCACGGTTGCCTTGGCCATCTGGGGGACACCAGGATCACCGAGGCCTTGTCCCGGATCACTTTGAACAGTGTTTTGGGCACTAGAGGCGTGGGAGGAAATGCATATAGGAGGCCTGTAGACCATGGTAGGAGGAAGGCATCCGCTGCTACCCTGAGAGGATGCGGTTATCTGGAACAGAACCTGGGCGGTTCAGTGGACTGGCAAACAGATCCATGGTGGGAAGACCCCATCTTAGGAAGAGCTGTCAAACTACCAGAGGATTCAACTGCCATTCGTGTGGCTGTAGGATCCTGCTCAACTTGTCTGCTAGGTAATTCTCCTGTCCAGGGAGATAGACCGCCTTGAGAAGTATGCCATGCTTGACTGCCCAGGAGCACAGGTCCTGTGCTTCCTGACAAAGAGGTCGGGACCCTGTGCCTCCTTGTTTGTTCACATAGAACATAGCAACTTAATTGTCCGTCTGAACTAAGACAGACTGCTGAGAGAGGACAAGAGAGAAAGTCTGCAGGGTTAAGCGGACTGCTCTGAGCTCTAGGAAATTGATTTGCTGTGTGGCTTCCCAAGGAGACCACAGGCCCTGAGTGCATGCTCCTTGGCAATGTGCACCCCAACCTTGAAGTAAAGCATCGGTTGTCAGCACGAGAGTGTGGAGGGGCTTGAAAAGGCACCCCTTGCAGTAGATTCAGAAGATGAAGCCACCATTTCAGAGAATCTGCCAGTAGATTGGACACCCTCACTTTGTCCGTCAGGTTTCCTGTGGCCTGCAGCCACTAAGTCCTTAGGCTCCACTGAGCGGGCCTCATGTGCAGATGGGCATTTTGGAGTTAAACAGACCATGGATGCCATGTGGCCTAAGAGCCTTAGGAATTGTCTGGCGGAGACTAGAGAATTGCTGTGGAACTGTCTGGCCAGATCCATCAGTCTGTTGGCCCTGTCCACGGGTAAAAAGGCCTTCGCTTGAAGGGTGTCTAGTCTTGCTCCTATGAACTCCAAGTTTTGTGAGGAGCGCAAAGCGGACTTTGCGAAGTTTATTACAAATCCCAGATGCTGGAGAAGAGACACAGTACGGAGGGTGGCTTGATTGGTCTCCTGTGGAGACTGACCCCTGATGAGCCAGTCGTCCAGGTATGGAAAGACAAAGATTCCTTGAACTCTGAGATAGGCCGCCACCACCGCCAGGCACTTGGTGAAAACCCTGGGGGCGGAGGTTAGGCCAAAAGGGAGTACTCTGTACTGGTAATGGTTTCCTCCCACTACAAAGCGGAGATATTGTCTGTGGTCTGGATGAATAAGGATGTGAGTATACGCATCCTTTAGGTCTAAGGAGCATAGCCAATCTCCCTGCTGGAGGTAGGGCAGCAGGATTCCAAGGGTGAGCATCTTGAACTTTTCCCTCTCCAGGAACTTGTTGAGATTGCGCAAGTCTAGGATGGGCCTGAGGCCTCCTGTCCTTTTTGGTACCAGAAAGTATCTGGAATAGAAGCCTTGACCTCTCAGGTGGTGGGGCACTGGTTCCACCGCCTGCTCCTTTAGAAGACTTGCCAACTTCTGCAGGAGTAAGTCCCTGTGCAGAGGGAGTCTTGGAGGCTCCCCTGGAAAGTAGGAGGTACCTGGTGGAAGTGGAGGAGATAGCCTCTCTGGACTATGCTTAGCACCCAGGTATCCCTTGTTACGGCTGACCACCTGTGGGCATACAGGGTCAGCCGACCTCCTGTGCTGAGAGGGGCCACCTGAGGAGGAGAGGCTATGCCACTGGAGTCAAAACCCGCTCCCTGCTGTGCAGGAGCCGGAGCTGGTGGCTTGGGGTTTTTCTGCCTACGGGGCCCATGTCCCTGCCCCTTGGCCTGCTGGGGAGCTACAGAGGCCTGAATGTGAGGGTATGATTTGTAGGTAGATGACTTCTTCGGGTAAAAGGTCTTTTTTCCCGAGCCCTTCTTTTTCTGAGAAGGGGCAGAGGTTTTCCTGGACAGCCTAGTCCAGGTGAGAGTCTCGGACTCGAGTTCTGCAGCCTTTCAGCCATGGGCTTGCTGAAGAGGTTTTTACCTCGGCAAGGGACATCGACCAACTTGTCCTGCACCCATGGCTCGAGGTCCAATGACTGTAGCCAGGCCTGACGGCGTGCACCGATGCCGGCCGCAGCTACTTGGGCCGAAGCCTCGAAGCCATCATAGGCTGCTCGAGAGATAAATTTCGAGCACTCCTGGATCCCCGATGACAGGGCCTTGAACCTCTGCAAAGGTTCCTGGGAGAGACCCGCAGAGAACCCGGCAATCTCCTTTGCCAGATCTCGATGGTACATGTCCATGTACAGCTGGTAGGTCTGGACATGGCAAGCAAGCATTGAGCCCTGGAAGCACTTTCTACGAAGGGCATCCAGGTTCTGGGCCTCCTGGCCAGGAGGCACCAAGGAGTGCATCTTCTGACTCTTCAGACGATGCATGGCCAATTCCACAACCATGGAGTGGTGCGGTAGCTGTGCGTTTTGGAACCCGGGGCTCTTGCGGACTCGATAGATGGAATAGACCCGCTTGCTCAGAACCGGCGTCGAGGCCAGCGCCTCCCACATGCGGAAGAGCAAACATTCCAGCATCGGAGGAATCGGTACAGTAAAGGCCTCCTTGGGGGTAGACTCATACTGCAGGGCCTCGAGCTCCTTGACTCGAGGTTCCTCCTCGGGATCCGCGGGGAAGGCCAAAGCCTTGGCCATGTCCCGCACAAAGTCCGAGAACCGGGTGTCCTCCGGGGGGGGGACCGTCTCCGAGGCTCGGACTCCAGTGAGTCCAAAGGGACACGCCGGGTCCGAAATGTGTCCGGGGACTCCTCATCCTCAGTTTCCCAGCCCAACCCCTCGGAGGAGGAATCGAGCGGCTCCCGTCGGGCAGGCACCGATGCCATCCACCCTGACGCCGAGGGTACCGGCGTCGATGACCTTGGTCCCGAACGGGAGGCCGAGGGAGATCTTGGCCGAGGATCAACTCGAGAGCGCATGGACTCGAGGATCAGCTTGGCCTCCAGGGTCGACTTGGACGTTGATGTCCCGGTGGTCGGGGCAGATGCACCGGTGAGACCGGCGATCAGTGCCCGTTGCTGCTCCACGAAGGCAGCCAAGCTGCTCTCCAAGGCTGTCAACCTGAGTCCGAGCTCAGGAGACTCAGCAGCCCCCGACTCGGGCCCCGACGGCGTCGGGCCTGACGTCGGCTCCCCCAGAGGAGAGTTCACGAGGACTACAGTACTCACGTGACCCGGGGACTCCGTCTCTACACGAGGTTGTTTAGCAGGCCGCTCCGACTCCGAAGACCTGGGACGGCACTCGGGACTATGCGACCTGGCCCTGGAGGAACCAAGTGCGTCCACCGACGCCGCCCTCGCGGGTTTCTTCTTCCTGCGATGTTCACGCGAGGGAGACCCCTCTCAGAGGAACCCCGACGATGCTTGGGATCGGAGTCCCGAGACGTCGAGGCCTCTGACGAAGTCCGGGCCCGTCCGGATGCAGAGTCAGAGGAGATTCTTTCTTTTTGGTGCTGCCGGCTCCTCAATGCCTTCGAGGACATTTTCCCACACAGGCCACAGATCATCGGGTCATGATCGGGCCCGAGGCAGCGGAGGCAGCAGTCATGTGTGTCGGTGAGAGACATAGGTTTCTTACACCTATCACACTTTTTAAACCCGCTGGCAGTCATCAGGGGAAAAAGGGCCCCTGCGAGGTCAAACGACAGGGCTGCCAGTGAAAAATAGAAAAAAGGCGCGTATGCTAGTCACTAAGGACAAAAAATGAAAAATGAAGTCCGGGCTCGATACCAGCGTACTGGGCCCAGGCGGGAAAGGGAAACCGGCGTCAAACTGAAGAAAACACGGGTCCAAGCCGAAAAATCAACTTTTTCCTCAGGTGAAAACGAAACACGTCCATCGGGCTCCGCGGAAAAAAGAAGACTGAGCAAGATGGCACCCTTGGGCGGGAAGGGGACTGCGCATGCACACTGCATTCCCAAAGGATTTCTTTGAAAGCTGGGGAAATGCTCTGCATGGGGTCTCCGTCGGCGCCGAAGTCACCCATATGTGAGGACTGACTTCCTGCTTCGTCCTGGAGAAAAAAGGATTCACACCCTGCTTCTCACACCAAGTCACAAACCTACACCACTTCAAGGCATAGGTCCGTCTAGTTGACGGCCTCCTTGAGGCCAGCAAGACCTCTTCAACATTCTTTGGAAGGAGGAGTAGTGCGAGTATTACACTTTCAGCAGCCATGCCATTAGGTTGAAGGAGCTGAGGTTGGGGTGCAGGAGAGTGCCCCCCTCCTGGGACAGGAGGCTTGGAGAGGACCTCAGGGGAATGGGGGCCTCCACCGCTAGCTGAAGTAGAAGGGGAAACCAGGGTTGCCTCGGCCACCTCGGAGCTACCAGGATGACCGAGGCCTTGTCCTGGATGATCTTGAATAGAGTCTCGGCCACCAGGGGCGTCGGCGGAAATGCATACAGGAGGCCTACAGACCATGATATCAGAAATGCATCGGCAGCCACGCTGTGTGGGTGCGGCTGCCTGGAGCAGAACCAGGGCAACTGGTGAATGATCGGACTCGCAAAAAAAATCCATCACTGGCCGTCCCTTCGTGGGGCTGGAGAATCCTGCTTAGCCATCATCTTAGCCCGGCAGGTAGACGGCTCGCAGATGAATGCCATGCCTGGCCGCCAACGAGCACAGATCCAGGGTTTCCTGACATAGTGGAAAGGACCCCGTACCACCCTGCTTGTTCACATAGAACATGGCCTCCTGGTTTTCTGTCAGTACCAAGATAGGTTGGTGTGCCAGGATCCGCCAGAATACTCCTAGGGCTAGGCGGATGACACGGAGCTCCAAGAAATTGATTTGCTGTGCTCTCTCATTTGAGGACCACACTCCTTGAGTACAAAGTCCCTGGCAATGGGCTCCCCAGCCCAGCAATGATGCATCTGTAGTCATGATCTTCGTATGCAGAGGAGCCTGGAAAGCATTCCCGCCTCCAAGTGGAGTGGCTGAAGCCACCAGTCCAGGGACTGTACTAGTCGCCTGGATACTGTGACTCTGTCTCTGAGGCAACCTGTGGCCTGTGACCACTGGTCTCTGAAGCACCACTGAGCAGTTCGCATATGGAGGCGGGCATTTGGTGTCACATGGACCGTGGACCCAAGAAGGCGCAGAAACTGTCTTGCTGACACTATGGATCTGTGAGTCACCTGACATGCCAGGGTCAGAAGCCTGTTTGTCCGATCTGCCGGCAGGTAGGCCCGTGCCTGAAGGGTATCGAGTCTGGCCCCAATGACCTCTAGTTGTTGAGTGGGAACAAGGCTGGACTTGGGGTAACTGATTACAAACCCCAGATGCTGGAGTATCTGGATGGTGCGAGATGCGGCCTGATGGACCTCTCTGGCTGAAGTGCCTCTGATGAGCCAGTCGTCTAGATAGGGGAAAACAAAGACCCCTTGAAGTCTGAGAAAGACAGCCACCACCGCCAGGCACTTTGTGAATACCCTGGGGGCTGAGGCGAGGCCAGGACAAAGGGGAGCACCCTCTACTGGTAGTGATTGCCTCCCACCACAAAGCATAGATACTGCCTGTGGACTGGGTGTAGAGTAGGATGTGTGTATACACATCTTTTAGGTCTAAGTAGCATAGCTAGTCTCCCTGGTGGAGGTAAGGCAGCAATATTCTAAGGGAGAGCATCTTGAACCTCCCTCACGAGGAACTTGTTTAAGTTGCGCAGGTCGAGGATGGGTCTGAGGCCTCCTGTTCGCTTTGGTACCAGAAAGTACCGGGAATAGAAGCCCTTGCCCTGCAGGTGGTGAGACACCGGTTCTACCGCCTGATACTCGAGAAGACCTGCCAAATCCTTCAGAAGGATGAAGGGGAGACCTGAGGGGAAGGATGAAGGAGAGACCTGAGGAGAAGTAAGGAGGGGACACCTGGGCCAAGTGAAGGAGATAGCCCTCTTGGACTATCTGCAAGACCCAGGCATCGGTGGTAATGGTTGTCCACCTGTGGGCATACAGGGCAAACCTGCCTCCTGTGCACTGCAAGTCCCTTGTGGGAAGAGAGACCATGCTGTGAGAGTCAAAAGCCACTGCCAGGCTGGGCCAGAG